>JAJUPC010000181.1:0-654525 GCA_023614405.1 Avena insularis | reverse complement strand
TTCGATTAAACCTTGGTTTCATAACTGAGGAAACTTGCTTTGTGCTCATCATACCTTCCTCTTGGGGTTCCCTTGAGGCTCTACATCAACACCTTGAGCCATCCTTTGGCCAGTTAAAGGGTCTCCAAAATGCGATGGGTGTTAGTGGCACATAAATGAATTATTTATAGGTGCTTAATAAATCCTGCTATTGGCATTACACTTATGATAAGTTTTGGGCTGAAAAACAATTTCTTAAGCTGGCTGCTACACTCCAGTAGCAACTTATTTCAGCTCTTTGGACAATGACATGGCAACATAAACTACAAATGCAAGCGAGATAATGCCAGATAATGAGAAATTGTTTCCACTATCGGCTAATCTTGAGCCCGTTTGTCTCACCACCTCCCTGCCCTGCCTCCCCTTTTGGCACAGCACCGGATCTCTCGCTCCATCGCACGAATCTCCTCTTTCTTGTCCCACACGCATCACAGATCTGAACAAGCTCTGTGAAAACACGGCGGTGGCTTTTCGATCCACACAAACTTGTCACAGCCAGTCCCCCTCCCTTCCCGTGTAGTAGATCGAAGGAAACAAAAATAATAATTACATTATGCTTTCTGGATCCGGGTTACCATTGTACCTACAGTAGGAACTTACCGCTCTGATCTTTGCAGTTGCTGAATTTTCCTGCAGTATTTTCATCGGTCCACGAAATCCATCTCGGCATCTTCTCACCGCACAAACACAGCATATCGGGGTAGTAATCGTAGGGCGCCCTCCGGTACCTGATGGGGGCACTGATGACCCACAAGTATAGGGGGTGTATCGTAGTATTTTCGATAAGTAAGAGTGTCGAACCCAACAAGGAGTAGAAGGTGCTGACTAGTGGTATGGATCAGGAATTCTCTGCAAATACTTAGCAAAGCAGATTTTTAGGGTTTTTGATAAAGCAAGCAAACAAAATGCGAGTAAATAAAAGACAATAGGAATAAATGCAGCAAGTGGCCCAATCCTTTATGCAGCAAAGGACAAGCGGTTGTATTACTTATGACCAAAGCGTTCTTGAGGACACATGGGAAGGCTGTCAAGTGCTTTAAGCTTCATATAGTTGATTAATCTTCTTTAGCTTGCTAAGTGTTGTGTGGGTGAACCTGTGCTAATGTACGCCCCATCCAAGACTAATACATACTTGTGATTATACCCCTTGCAAACATCCGTAAGTACAAGAAAGTAATTCAAGGTAGAAACCTAACCACTTTAAACTCTAAGACCCTTCGTCCCTTGTGCAATGGTTTCCTAACGGGGTTCAGGTTTACATCACTCAACCCCTACGATTAGTAGCCAAATACACAATGCATTCCCCTAGGCCCATATAGGTGAAGTGTCATGTAGTCGCATTCACATGACACCACTAGAAGAAGTAAACCACAACTTAAATAACAATCTATTGAATCTTTCTCAACACAACTCCACTACTAACAACAAGACTTCTCCCATGTCCTCAAGAACAAAAGCAGACTACTCACAAGACATCATATGGATCATGATCAGAGATGGAATAATGATGTATAACAATCTGAACATAAACAATAATTCAATGGTTCACTCAATAGCATCAATTACAAAGAGTAATCAACACAGGAAAGTTTCCCCTATGAACTATGCAAGATTCAAGCAATTGTTACAGCAATATGGAGATGGTGATGAGGGTTGATGGTGATGATGGTGGTGGTGATGATGATGATCCGATGAAGTCTAGCTTGATGGTGGTGTTGATGGCGATGATCTCCCCTCTTCAGGAAGGAATTCCCCGGCAAATCATCGCTAGAGATCTTTCTCTCGGTGTTTTCGCCCATGAGAGGCAGCGGAATCTTTCTGTGGTCGCTCCGAGTCTTAGGGTTTGAGGAGGATGATATCGCCCGAGGGGAGAGGCTAGAGTGGGTCAGGTGGCTACACCACCTCTCTGGCGCCTAGGCCTGCCGCGCCATGGGGTGGTGTGGGCCCCACTGGCCCATCATCTTCGGCATCCTTAGTCTTCTAGAAAAATAGGATTTTCCGTATATTTTCCCGGATTTTCTGATCTTGAATTTTGCCTCCAAACAGCACCTTTTCCATCGAATCCACACGACGGTCCATGCTCCAAAAGTCATCAACCATGCAAAAAGATGAAATAACATAAGTATCACTTCTCAATATGAAATATATCAATGAATAATAGTGAATTAAGACATAGAATAGTGATGCAAAATGTATGTATCAACTCCCCCCAAGCTTAGACTTCACCTGTCCCCAAGCGAAACTGAGCTCAATAAACATGGCCTCGGGTTTCTGGAGTGAAGAGTCGATAAAAGAATACGGACAAGAAGCATCACATTCATCAAATACATAGATCATAATAGAAGACAACTCACTATTATATAACTCCACTTGTAATAAGTAAAGGAAACACAATAAAGATACATAAAGTGAATCATAATTGGTAATGGCAAACTTAGCTCTTGGTGAAGAATAGTTGATAATTTCTGGAGTTCACAAATAGCTGGTTTTTCAATGATAGCTTTCAAAGTAGTAAACATCAAGATAAGAGCAATGTGCAAAACAAGGAACATAAGAAACATGATTGAATAAATCAACATATGAATGAATGAAACACAACAACTCAAAATACTTGTCAGATGGGAGGGAGAGGGTTTAACGAATTAACCACAAAGTAAAAGAAAGGCCCTTCAAAGAGGGAAGCAGGATTGTAAGTCTCATAAAGAGTCTCAAAATTATGATATACTTACTAGCCATCTCTCATTGGCCCCTATCATAGGCATCTTTAGGTGATTAGCGTTAAATTGACACAACTAAGAGGATATGCTCGACAAGTTATAAGTTGGAAATCTCATGCCCTCATTATGAGTACCGATCCTCATGCTACTAACTTCAAATACTACAGTTTGTCATTGTAAATACATTTATCATTGAGAACCGCCAATGGGCACCCTCACATGACACATGAGTTATCCCATAATCAAAAATGACATAAGAAGACACAAAAGATCTTAAATAAATTTTTTTATTTGCTATTTGTATGGGTTTTATTGGAGGATGCTTCATAGAATGTCACTATAGTTATGCTTAAAGTTTCCACCATGATTAGCATGGCTTAGGCTAGCGCCCAAAGCCTAACACACATATAAACTCCATGATCTTACAGTTCAATTTTCTTTCACAATCGTCAGATCCATAATCAAAAGAACATGATATCAACTAGGTACAAAGTACCAAATGAAGTGTTGAAAGCGTCCTCATGATACATGGTCGGGCTAACTTCAACTCATAAAGCCGCAAGTATACACGCAACAAAAGAAGGACCCATGGTTCAAGTTTATTAAATGCAAGAAAGTAAAGTGTTCCATCAAGTTCGTGGAGAGAGACGACCACTAATTCTCACATAACAAGTTTAATTTGGGAGGTAGATAAAACAAGAATTTACTTGGAATAGCAATAAGTAACTAGTTAGGGCACGATGACACAAATGGCAAAAGGTTTTGTTTAAAGGAGGTATGCACTAGAAGAATACCTCTAGTTCAGGTTTTTTGCTGCTGCTGGTAGTGTTATAAGAGTTGAAGGAAACAAACAAACATACAAGTGATAAAGACAAACATGCAATCTTCCTTGAAGCAAAGATCGTAACTAGAGAATACTAAATTTATTAGTAAATCAAGAAAGAAAGATGATGAAATTTATTTTTCTCTTGAAGGTACTTTATCTTTCTTTCAACTCTCAAAAAAAGTGTTAAGTACCGACCGAGCCAGTTTGCCAAACCAACTAAATTAACTCAATGATCCCAGAAAGTGTTACCAATAATAACAACAAGATCAATCATATAATCAATGGACTGAAAACTAATATGTTTTGCGAAAAGAGTGAATGATAGAACTTCTCATTAATATTCCATAACCACAACTCACCAAGGATACATATTTAACGAGAGAGGGACACTTCCATAATGCAAACCATACTACATAATAACCTCTATTCATGATATGACCTCACCAAAAGGTAAAAGATGAAGATATGATGTGATACCGCCGGCACTCCCCCAAGCTTGGAACAAACCAAGGATGCCAACCTGATGACAAATTACTCCTTCGTGGTAGTAACTTCCGATGAGCTTCGACCAATTTCCTCAAGTCCTCAATCTCGCGCGTGTATGAATCAACTCCCAGCTGTGCCTCGATGGTAAATGACTCATGTCGCATTGTGGATCCCAGCCTTGTGATTTATTTTTCCGTTTTCCCTCTGAGTCTTTATTTCTTCCTGCATGGTTATGGATAAAGGTATGAAGGGACTCTTGTGCTTGGAGAAGGTAGACCGTGGAGCCAAATTGCGGATTTCGAGGAGCTTTCCTCTAATCTGCATCCGTGCAGGGCCTCCCTTCTCGATCCTCGGCAGTGGTTCGCGCACCACTCCAATGCTTGCAATGGTAGTGTCTGCCAGGTGCTTATGCCTCTTCTTCATCTTCACTTTCTTGATCTCCTTTATCCTCCCGGGTCTTGAGGTCTCCTCCATAGGCTCCTTCCCTTTACTCCTCATGGCTGCACACCATTGTGCTGCTCTAAACCTTCAAGAGTATGTCCAGAATTGTTACCTAGTTGGAACCTGACTCAAGAAAGCAGTCTCAATTTCAGTATTTAGTGGATCCTTCCGAGTCACCACTTCAATCATCAATATCTTCATCTTCATACACTTATTACTTGAGTCATAAAAACCCTTCTTTCCTTATTACACCATTATTATTCCACTTCCCCGGAAATTTCTTTCACATGTATTTCTCATTATTAGCAACATATTTAGTATAAGTGGAAGATAAAACCTTTTGAGTTCAACTTCAACTGAAAACCATCAAAACAGAGATAAGCTACTGTAGCAACTCCTTCCGAAAACCAAAATAAATTCAAAATGAAATCTAACAAAGAAGCAAATGCAGAGTGGCAAAATTGTCAAAACAGACTAGCAGGTAAAGATCAAATTTTTCGAACATCTTCTGTTGCTCAAATCAAAAGTGCAAAACTAACTAAAGTTAAATAACAACCTGGGGCAGAAGCACAAAAATTCCAGCTCAATCCGACAGACAGAGGTATCTCAATGCGATTTTTACGGGTGAAGCACAAAAATCTGTTTCAGGGACAGCAACTTCCTAAATCTTACTTTCTCATTAGGAGGTTGATCTGACACAAAACCAAAACAAAATCGGTAAGGAGCGTTACATACCAAGCAATAACTTCCAAGACTCAAAAGAAACAAAAACAAACTAAAGCAAAAAACAAATTGGGTTGTTCCCCATAAAGCTCTTTCTTTATAGCCATTAAGATGGGCATGATAATTTTGAAGAAGCTCATAGGATATGAATCTGAGGTGAAAAGAGAGCATTAAGAAGCAAAAAATACATTAACTTGCTTAAGTTTAACCACTTCCTATGCAAGGAATTTTGTAAACAAACAAGCTTTTTAAAACCACAAGCAACTTGCATAAGAGGGCAAAAGAAGTGCAACATAAAAACTTTCAAAGATAAAACGAGGAAACCCTTCTGATATTATTGAGATGCATAAGAACACTTTTCCTCTCTCTAGTAACTTTCAGTATCATGCATAAACTTAACAATATATCTATCACAAGGACCATCATAGCAATGATCACTTATTCTGCTCGAAAACACGGAATACTAGTCATTATAACACTACTTTGTGAAACAATATTAGATGTATCCTTACAAAGGATAGGGTGTCCCTCTTTTTCATATATTTAGTAAACAAAGTGTTTCCTTACATTTGCTATTATAGGTTCATCAACCATTTGTTTATCAGGTTCAATAGATTATTTGTACTTTCATTAACCATACTAGCTGTCATATAATGTTCCTTAATCCCAACTAGGAAAGGCATTTTCTCTCAATATAAGGTTCAGTGTAAAACATGATTATGCAAAGATAAACTTCAGTATTTTGAAGGAACACTCTTAGCAACATCTTTTATAAGGTTCATGATACTTATTCCACTTCTTTTTAGGCACTTCTAAATGTAGGGAAGCAAAAGCCTTAAAATACAGAAGCAAAGGCTTAGCTTGAGAGTCTAGACCATTACAAGCATTTTTTAATATTTTGAAAAGTCATCAGTTCCCATAAAAAGATCCAATGCATTCATAATCATAATTTATACCCCGACTTTCTACCTTTTTTTCATTCTCCCAAGCTTCAAAGATTGTCTTGAATACGGGTCCAAAAGATCCCATTTAGCTTCTTCCTCCATGCAGTGAATGATCCAAGACAAGAAGCATCCAATAACCTTTATCATGTAGAGGGAGCCTTGCATAAAAGTTATTGATAATAATATTGTTGGGGAGCTCATGAATGTATTTGAGCATTAGTAACTTCAATCTCCCCAAGCGTGAGTTGTACTCTCTCCATCAAGAGGCCAAAAGTTGTATATTTGATTCAGACTTTATGAATCTCACTAGGAGGATAAAACTTTGAATAAAAGAGAGGCACTATTTCCCCATTCCAGCTTGACCATTCTTCTTTCAGCAGGTTATACCATTCCTCAGCTCTTCCTTTCAAAGGATAATGAGAATAATTTTCTTAACTTGATCCGTAGTAATACCGCATTTTGAACAACCCTTATAATTCATGTATAAAGAGTAAATGATCAATGATGACAGCCCATCCCAACATAGTAGTTATCCATAACACGCATCAATAATTCTTGTAGGTATTTTGAAAACATCATTCTCAAGTAGGTGGTGGTTTATCTACTACCCAAGCAGTAGTAGCATTACCAAATAAGAAACTCTAATCATCCATAACAAAAATAAAGCAACCAACAGAAGTAAACAATACTCACAATAGAAGTTTCCTCACCGCCCACTCTCCAATAGCGTCACACCCGGCAACGGCGCTTAGAAAATAGTATTGATGACCCGTAAGTATAGGGGTGTATCGCAAGATTTCTGAGCAAGTAAGAGTGTCGAACCCAACGAGGATCAAGGGTCAATGGCTAGTGGTATGGATCAGAATTCTCACAAATACTTAGCAAACAGATTAGGGTTTTTGATAAAGCAAACAAGTACTGAGTAACTAAAAGACAGAGAAATAATGCAAAGAAGCGGCCCAATCCTTTATGCGCAAAGGACAAGCCGGCAGTATTACTTTTAAGATGACCAAATGTTCTGAGGACACATGGAAGACCGGAGTGCTTTCGCTTCATATAGCTGATTAATCTTCTTTAGCTTGCTAAGTGTTGTGTGGGTGAACTGTGCTAATGTAACGCCCCTCATCCAAGACTAATACATACTTGTGATTATACCCCTGCAAACATCCGTAATACAAGAAAGTAATTAAGGTAGAAACCTAACCACACTTTAAACTCTAAGACCCTCACGCCCTTGTGCAATGGTTTCCTAACGGGGTTCAAGTTTACCACTAACCCTCACGATTAGTAGCCAAATACACACCCATTCCCCTAGGCCCATATAGGTGAAGTGTCATGTAGTCGACGTCACATGACACCACCAGGAAGAAGTACACCACAACTTAAATAACAATCTGAATCTTTCTCAACACAACTCCACTACTAACAACAAGACTCTCCCATGTCCTCAAGAACAAAACGAACTACCACAAGACATCATATGGATCATGATCGAGATGGAATAATGATGTATAACAATATAAACATAAACAATAATTCAATGGTTCACCACAGCATCAATTACAAAGAGTAATCAACACCAGAAAGTTTCTATGAATCATAGCAAGATTCAACGCAATTGTTACAGCAATATGGAGATGGGTGATGAGGGTGATGGTGATGGATGGTGGTGATGATGATGATGATGATGATCCTGATGAAGTCCAGCTTGATGGTGGTGTTGATGGCGATGATCTCCCTCGAAGGAATTCCGGCAGAAACTGGCTCCGGAGAGATCTTTCCGGTAGTTTGCAGCAGAGGCTGCAAAATCTTTCGTGGTCGCCCCCAGTCTTAGGGTTTCGGAAGATGATATACGCCAGGGGAGGCTAGAGTGGGCTGTGGCTACACCACCTCTGGCGCGGTCTAGGGTCGCTCACGCCATGGGGTGGTGTGGGCCCTGTGGCCCATCTCCACTGCCTTTGGCATCCGTAGTCTTCTAGAAAAATAGGATTTTCCAAATATTTTCCCCGATTTTATGATCTTCAATTTTGCCTCCAAACAAAGACCTTTTCCATCGTAATCCCGACCGCAAATGGTCCATGCTCCAAAAGTCATCAACCATGCAAAACAGATGAAGTAACATAAGTATCACCACCAATATGAAATATATCAATGAATAATAGTGAATTAAGACATAGAATAGTGATGCAAAATGGACGTATCAGGCACCCGCCTAACGGTGTTGAGACGACCCTGATTCCGCCCGAGACGAACTGCACGAGCTGCGAGCCATGATCGAGAGGAGCGAGGGCAGAGGAAAGAGGAGCCTTTGGATGTCAGGGTAGTGGTGAAGCGTGATTTATCCCCACTTAATAACTCGCAGTAATTCTATCGCCCACATTCGGCCGATAGGTGGGGACTGGCATGTGGACTTGTCAACCAAACCTCGCGGCTTGGTTCAAAAGCCCTCTCGCCGCATTGGATGAAATTTTGGCACCTTGCCCGCACATATCATCGGTAGTCCTTGCTCAGAACCGCATATCGCCTGCCTACAATCTTACTCCCTCCTAGGAACTTGTCATGGCTCGCGCAGATCCATCCGCCCACCGCTCCGTAGGGCTCGCCACGGCGGATTCACCCTCAGATCCCACCGTCAGAGTATCAAATGGCCATGGTTTCTGAGAGGAGCGACGACACACAGGTCCGAAGCTCGGCCCCTCTCACCGTAGAAGGACCGAAGGCGCCGAGCTCGAGCAATGACTCTAGTGCTGGTTTTAGTATAAGAACACACATGCAATGACTCTAGTGGGTCCATATGTGGTTTGTGAAAAGAACACACATGCAATGACTCTAGTTGAACCATATGTGGTTTCCCCGAAAGAACACACATGCAATGACCACTAGTTGATCCATAAGTGGTTTGTGGAAAGAACACACATGAAGTGAATGACTTGTTGATCCATGTGTGGTTTGTGGAAAGAACACACATGCAATGACCTGGGGATCCATGTGGTTTGTGGAAAGAACACACATGCAATGACACTGGCTGATCCATGTGTGGTTTGTGGAAAGAACACACATGCAATGACTGTGGGGATCCATATGTGGTTTGTGAAAAGAACACGATGCAATGACCAGTGGTCGATCCATGTGTGGTTTGTGGAAAGAAACACATGCAATGACACTGGTGGATCCATATGTGGTATGTGAAAAGAACACACATGTAATGACTCTAGTGATGGTTTTAGTATAACAACACACATGCAATGTCTCTAGTGGGTCCATATGTGGTTTGTGAAAAGAACACACATGCAATGACTATAGTGGATCCATATGTGGTTTGTGGAAAAGAACACACATGCAATGACCACTGGTTGATCCATATGTGGTTTGTGAAAAGAACACACATGCAATGACACTGGTTGATCCATGTGTGGTTTGGGGAAAGAACACACATGCAATGCCATTGGGATCCATATGTGGTTTGTGAAAAGAACACACATGCAATGCCATTGGTTAATCCATGTGTGGTTTGTAGAAAGAACACACATGAAATGACTCTAGTGGATCCATATGTGGTTTGTGGAAAAGAACACACATGCAATGACCACTGGTTGATCCATATGTGGTTTGTGGAAAGAACACACATGCAGTGAACACTGGTTATCCATGTGTGGTTTGTGGAAAGAACACACATGCAATGGGTCTGGGGATCCATCTGTGGTTTGTGGAAAGAACACACATGCAATGACACTGGTTGATCCATGTGATTTGTGGAAAGAACACACATGCAATGACTCAGGGGATCCATATTTGGTTTGTTAAAAGAACACACATGGAATTACCACTGGTCGTTCCATGTGTGGTTTGTGGAAAGAACACATATGCAATGACATTGGTGGATCCATATGTGGTTTGTGAAAAGAACACACATGCAATGACCAGTGGTCGATCCATGTCTGGTTTGTGGAAAGAACACACATGCAATGACACTGGTGGATCCATATGTGGTATGTGAAAAGAACACACATGGAATGACTCTATGATGGTTTTAGTATAACAACACACATGCAATGACTCTAGTGGGTCCATATTGTGGTTTGTGAAAAGAACATGGTTTGTGAAAAGAACACACATGCAATGAATATAGTGGATCCATATGTGGTTTGTGGAAAAGAACACACATGCAATGACCACTGGATGATCCATATGTGGTCTGTGGAAAGAACACACATGCAATGACACTGCTGATCCATGTGTGGTTTGTAAAGAATACACATGCAATTCCATTGGTTGGTCCCTCTGTGGTTTGTGAAAAGAACACACATGCAATGCCATTGGTTAATCCATGTGTGGTTTGTAGAAAGAACACACATGCAATGACTCTAGTGGATCCATATGTGGTTTGTGGAAAATAACACACATGCACTGACCACTGGATGATCCATATGTGGTTTGTGGAAAGAACACACATGCAGTGAACACTGGTTGATCCATGTGTGGTTTGTGGAAAGAACACACATGCAATGACTCGGGGGGATCCATATGTGGTTTGTGGAAAGAACACACATGCAATGACACCGGTTGATCCATGTGATTTGTGGAAAGAACACACATGCAATGACTGGGGGATCCATGTGGTTTGTGAAAAGAATGGTACATGCAATTACCATCGGGTCGCTCCATATGTGGTTTGTGGAAAGAACACACATGCAATGACATTGGTGGATCCATATGTGGTTTGTGAAAAGAACACATATGCAATACCATTGGTTAATCCATGTGTGGTTTGTGGAAAGACCACACATGCAATGACTCTAGTGGATCCATATGTGGTTTGTGGAAAAGAACACACATGCAATGAACAATTGTTGATCCATATCTGGTTTGTGGAAACAACACACAGGCAGGAACACTGGTTGATCCATGTATTGTTTGTGGAAAGAACACATGCAATGACCTGGGGGATCCATGTGTGGTTTGTGGAAAGAACACGCATGCAATGACCATCGACGATCCATGTGGTTTGTGTAAACAACACACATGCAATGACTCTAGTGGATCCATGTGGTTTGTGGAAAGAACACACATGCAATGACTCTAGTGGGTCCATATGTGGTTCATCTCAGAACACACTTGCAATGCCATTGGTGATCCATCTGTGGTTTGTGGAAAGAACACACATGCGATGACTCTTGTGTGTCCATGTGTGGTTTGTGTAAAGAACACACATGCAATGAGTCTAGTGGATCCATATGTGGTTTGTGGAAAAGAACACACATGCAATGAACACTGGTGGATCCGTAAGTGGTTTGTGGAAAGAACACACATGCAATAACACCAGTGATCCATATGTGATTTGAAAAGAACACACATGCTATGCCATTGGTTGATCCATATGTGGTTTGTGAAAAGAACACACATGCAATGCCATTGGTTAATCCATGTGTGGTTTGTGGAAAGAACACCCATGCAATGACTCTAGTGGATCCATATGTGGTTTGTGGAAAAGAAAACACATGCAATGTTCACTGTCGATCCATATGTGGTTTGTGAAAAGAACACACATGCAATGACTCAGGGGATCCATGTGGTTTGTGGAAAGAACACACATGCAATGACCACTGGTCATCCATGTGTGATTTGTGGAAAGAACACACATGCAATGACTCAGGGGATCCATATGTGGTTTGTGAAAAGAACACACATGCAATTACCATCTGGTCGCTCCATGTGTGGTTTGTGAAAGAACACACATGCAATGACATTGGTGGATCCATATGGTTTGTGAAAAGAACACACATGCAATGACTCTAGTGTTGGTTTTAGTATAAGAACACACATGCTATGCCTCTTGTTGTTCCATCTGTGGTTTGTGAAAAGAACACACAGGCAATGACTCTGGGGGATCCATATGTGGTTTGTGGAAAAGAACACACATGCAATGACCACTGGTTGATCCATATATGGTTTGTGGAAAAAACAAACATGCAATGACACTGGTTGATCCATGTGGTTTGTGGAAGGAACACACATGCAATGCCATTGGTTGATCCATATGTGGTTTGTGAAAAGAACACATATGCAATACCATTGGTTAATCCATGTGTGGTCAGGGAAATACCACACATGCAATACCATTGGTTGATCTATATGTGGTTTATGGAAAAGAACACACTGCAATGACCATTAGTTGATCCATATGTGGTTTGTGGAAAGAACACACAGCAAAGGTGAACACCGTTGATCCATGTATGGTTCCAGGAAAGAACACACATGCAATGACTCCGGGGATCCATGTGTGGTTTAGGAAACAACACATGCAATGACCATCGATCGATCCATGTGTGGTTTGTAAAGAACATATATGCAATGACTCTAGTGGATCCATATGTGGTTAGGAAAGAACACACATGCAATGACTCTAGTGGGTCCATATGTGGTTCATGTCAGAACACACATGCAATGCCATTGGTGGATCCATGTGTGGTTTGTGGAACACACATGCAATGATTCTAGTGGGTCCATATGTGGTTTGTGAAAAGAACACACATGCAAGGACTCTAGTGGATCCATATGTGGTTTGTGGAAAAGAACACACATGCAATGGACTTGGGTGATCCATTGGTGGTTTGTGGAAAAGAACCCAAATGCAATGCCATTGGTTGATCCATATGTGGTTTGTGAAAAGAACACACATGCAATGCCATTGGGTAATCCATGTGTGGTTTGTGGAAAGAACACCCATGCAATGAATCTATTGGATCCATATGTGTTTTGTGGAAAAGAAAACACATGCAATGACCACTGGTTGATCCATAAGTGGTTTGGAAATAACACACATCCTATGATACTGGTGGATCCATGTGGTTTGTGGAAGAACACACATGCAATGACTCTAGTGCTGGTTTTAGTGTAAGAACACACATGCAATGACTCTAGTGCTGGTTTTAGTATAAGAACACACATGCAATGACACTATTTGATCCATATGTTGTCTGTGAAAAGAACACACACACAATGACTCTAGTGGATCCATATGTGTTTAGTGGAAGAGAAAACACATGCAATGATCAACGTTGATCCATATGTGGAGCCAAAAGAACACACATGCAATGCCATTGGTTAATCCATGTGTGGTTTGTGGAAAGAACACCCAACAATGACTCTAGTGGATACATATGAGGTTTGTGGAAAAGAAAACACATGCAATGACCACTGGTTGATCCATAAGTGGTTTGTGGAAATAACACACATCCAATGATACCGGTGGATCCATGTGTGGTTTGTGGAAGGAAACACACATGCAATGACTCTAGTGCTGGTTTTAGTGTAAGAACACACATGCAATGACTCTAGTGCTGGTTTTAGTATAAGAACACACATGCAATGACACTGGTTGATCCATATGTTGTTCAGAAAAGAACACACACAATGACTCTAGTGGATCCATATGGTTTGTGGAAGAGAACACACATGCAATGATCACTGGTTGATCCATATGTGGTTTCTGAAAAGAACACACATGCAATGACTCAGGGGGATCCATGTGTGGTTTGTGGAAAGAACACACATGCAATGACCACTGGTCGATCCATGTGTGGTTTGTCGAAAGAACACACATGCAATGACACTATTGGATCCATATGTGGTTTGTGAAAAGAACACACATGCAATGATTCTAGTGCTGGTTTTAGTATAAGAACACACATGCAATGACTCTAGTGGGTGCATATGTGGTTTGTGAAAAGAACACACATGCAAAGACTCTAGTGGATCCATATGTGGTTTGTGGAAGAGAACACACATGCAATGACCACTGGTTGATCCATATGTGGTTTGTGGAAAGAACACACATGCAATGACACCGGGTTGATCCTGTGTGGTTTGTGGAAAGAACACACATGCAATGCCATTATTGATCCATAAGTGGTTTGTGAAAGAACACGCATGAAGTGAACACTGGTTGATCCATGTGGTTTGTGGAAAGAACACATGCAATGACCACTGGTCGATCCATGTGTGGTTTGTAGAAAGAACACACATGCAATGACACTAGTGGATCCATATGTGGTTTGTGAAAAGAAAACACATGCAATGACTCTAGTGCTGGTTTTAGTATAAGAACACACATGCAATGACTCTAGTGGGTGCATATGTGGTTTGTGAAAAGAACACACATGCAAAAGACTCTAGTGGATCCATATGTGGTTTGTGGAAGAGAACACACATGCAATGACCATCGGTTGATCCATATGTGGTTTGTGGAAAGAACACACATGCAATGACACTGGTTGATCCTGTGTGGTTTGTGGAAAGAACACATGCAATGCCATTGGTTGATCCATATGTGGTTTGTGAAAAGAACACACATGTAATGCCATTGGTTAATCCGTCTGCTGCTTGTGGAAAGAACATATATGCAATGACTCTAGTGGATCCACACGCGGTTTGTGAAAAGAACACACATGCAATGACTCTAGTGGATCCATATGTGGATTGTGGAAAGAACACATATGCAATGACTCTAGTGGGTCCATATGTGGTTCAAGTCAGAACACACATGCAATGCCATTGGTGGGACCCATGTGGTTTGTGGAAAGAATGTATATGCAATGACACTGGTTGATCCATATGTGGTTTGTGAAAGAACACACATGCAATGACTCTAGTGGATCCAAATGTGGTTTGTGGAAAAGAACACACATGCAATGAACACTAGTGGATCCCTAAGTGGTTTGTGGTTAGAACACACATGCAATGACACTGGTGGATCCATATGTGATTTGTGAAAAGAACACACATGCAATGACTCTACCGCTGGTTTTAGCATAAGAACACACATGCAATGACTCTAGTGGGTCCATGTGTGGTTTGTGAAAAGATCACACGGCAATGACCTGTGGGGATCCATATGTGGTTTGTGAAAGAACACACATGAAGTGACTCTAGTGGATCCATATGTGGTTTGTGAAAAGAACACACATCCAATGACCACTGGTTGATCCATATGTGGTTTGTGGAAAAACAAACATGCAATGACACCGGTTGATCCATGTGTGGTTTGTGGAAGGAACACACATGCAATGCCATTGGTCCATCCATATGTGGTTTGTGAAATGAACACATATGCAATACCATTGTTAATCCATGTGTGGTTTGTGGAAAGACCACATGCAATGACTCTAGTGGATCTATATGTGGTTTATGGAAAAGAACACACTGCAATGACCATTAGTTGATCCATATGTGGTTTGTGGAAAGAACACACAGGAAATGAACACTGGTAGAGCAATGTATGGTTTAGGAAAGAACACATGCAATGACTGTGGGGATCCATGTGTGTTTTAGGAAACAACACACATGCAATGACCACCCATCGATCCATGTGTGGTTTGTGTAAAGAACATATATGCAATGACTCTAGTGGATCCATATGTGGTTTGTGGAAAGAACACACATGCAATGAATCTAGTGGGTCCATATGTGGTTCATGTCAGAACACACATGCAATGCTATTGGTGGATCCATGTGGTTTGTGGAAAGAACACACATGCAATGATTCTAGTGGGTCCATATGTGGTTTGTGAAAAGAACAAACATGCAATGATTCTAGTGGATCCATATGTGGTTTGTGGAAAAGAACACACATGCAATGGACACTGGTGGATCCATATGTGATTTGTGAAAAGAACACACATGCAATGCCATTGGTTGATCCATATGTGGTTTGTGAAAAGAACACACATGCAATGCCATTGGTTAATCCATGTGTGGTTTGTGGAAAGAACACCCAACAATGACTCTAGTGGATACATATGAGGTTTGTGGAAAAGAAAACACATGCAATGACCACTGGTTGATCCATAAGTGGTTTGTGGAAATAACACACATCCAATGATATGGTGGATCCATGTGTGGTTTGTGGAAGGAACACACATGCAAATGACTCTAGTGCTGGTTTTAGTGTAAGAACACACATGCAATGACTCTAGTGCTGGTTTTAGTATAAGAACACACATGCAATGACACTGGTTGATCCATATGTTGTCTGTGAAAAGAACACACACACAATGACTCTAGTGGATCCATATGTGGTTTGTGGAAGAGAACACACATGCAATGATCACTGGTTGATCCATATGTGGTTTCTGAAAAGAACACACATGCAATGACCTAGGGGATCCATGTGGTTTGTGGAAAGAACACACATGCAATGACCATTGGTCGCATCCATGTGTGGTTTGTCAAAGAACACACATGCAATGACACTATTGGATCCATATGTGGTTTGTGAAAATAGCATACATGCAATGAATCTAGTGCTGGTTTATGATAAGAACACACATGCAATGACTCTAGTGGGTGCATATGTGGTTTGTGAAAAGAACACACATGCAAAGACTCTAGTGGATCCATATGTGGTTTGTGGAAGAGAACACACATGCAATGACCACTGGTTGATCCATATGTGGTTTGTGGAAAGAACACACATGCAATGACACTGTCGATCCTGTGGTTTGTGGAAAGAACACACATGCAATGCCATTGGTTGATCCATAAGTGGTTTGGGAAAGAACACGCATGAAGTGAACATCAAGGATCCATGTGTGGTTTGTGGAAAGAACACACATGCAATGACCTGGGTTGATCCATATGTGGTTTGTGAAAAGAACACACATGCAATGACTCTAGTGGATCCATATGTGATTGTGGAAAGAACACATATGCAATGACTCTAGTGGGTCCATATGTGGTTCAAGTCAGAACACACATGCAATGCCATTGGTGGACCCATGTGGTTTGTGGAAAGAATGCATATGCAATGACACTGGTTGATCCATATGTGGTTTGTGGAAAGAACACACATGCAATGACTCTAGTGGATCCAAATGTGGTTTGTGGAAAAGAACACACATGCAATGAACACTAGTGGATCCCTAAGTGGTTTGTGGTTAGAACACACATGCAATGACACTGGTGGATCCATATGTGATTTGTGAAAAGAACACACATGCAAATGACTCTACTGCTGGTTTTAGCATAAGAACACACATGCAATGACTCTAGTGGGTCCATGTGTGGTTTGTGAAAGATCACACGTGCAATGACTGTGGGGATCCATATGTGGTTTGTGAAAAGAACACACATGAAGTGACTCTAGTGGATCCATATGTGGTTTGTGGAAAAGAACACACATCCAATGACCCTGTTGATCCATATGTGGTTTGTGGAAAAACAAACATGCAATGACACTGGTTGATCCATGTGGTTTGTGGAAGGAACACACATGCAATGCCATTGGTCGATCCATATGTGGTTTGTGAAATGAACACATATGCAATACTATTGGTTAATCCATGTGTGGTTTGTGGAAAGACCACACATGCAATGACTCTAGTGGATCTATATGGTTTATGGAAAAGAACACACTGCAATGACCATTAGTTGATCCATATGTGGTTTGTGGAAAGAACACAGTGCAAAGGAACACCGCTGATCCATGTATGGTTTGTGGAAAGAACACACATGCAATGACCAGGGGATCCATGTGTGTTAGTGGAAACAACACACATGCAATGACCACTGACGATCCATGTGTGGTTTGTGTAAAGAACATATGCAATGACTCAGGATCCATATGTGGTTTGTGGAAAGAACACACATGCAATGACTCTAGTGGGTCCATATGTGGTTCATGTCAGAACACACATGCAATGCCATTGGTGGATCCATGTGGTTTGTGGAAAGAACACATGCAATGATTCTAGTGGGTCCATATGTGGTTTGTGAAAAGAACACACATGCAACGATTCTAGTGGATCCATATGTGGTTTGTGGAAAAGAACACACATGCAATGGACACTGGTGGATCCATATGTGATTTGTGAAAAGAACACACATGCAATGCCATTGGTCGATCCATATGTGGTTTGTGAAAAGAACACACATGCAATGCCATTGGTTAATCCATGTGGTTTGTGGAAAGAACACCCATGCAATGACTCTAGTGGATACATATGTGGTTTGTGGAAAGAAAACACATGCAATGACCACTGGTTGATCCATAAGTGGTTTGTGGAAATAACACACATCCAATGATATCGGTGGATCCATGTGGTTTGTGGAAGGAACACATGCAATGACTCTAGTGCTGGTTTTAGTGTAAGAACACACATGCAATGACTCTAGTGCTAGTTTTAGTATAAGAACACACATGCACGACACCTGGCTGATCCATATGTTGTCTCAGGAAAAGAATACACACACAATGACTCTAGTGGATCAATATGTGGTTTGTGGAAGAGAACACACATGCAATGATCACTGGTTGATCCATATGGTTTCTGAAAAGAACGCATATGCAATGACCTCAGGGGGGATCCATGTGGTGGTTTGTGGAAAGAACACACATGCAATGACCACTGGTCGATCCATGTGGTTTGTCGAAAGAACACATGCAATGACACTATTGGATCCATATGTGGTTTGTGAAAAAGAACACACATGCAATGACTCTAGTGCTGGTTTTAGTATAAGAACACACATGCAATGACTCTAGTGGGTGCATATGTGGTTTTGTGAAAAGAACACATGCAATGACTCTAGTGGATCCATATGTGGTTTGTGGAAAAGAACACATGCAATGACCATCGGCCGATCCATATGTGGTTTGTGGAAAGAACACACATGCAATGACACTGCTGATCTCCGTGTGGTTTGTGGAAAGAACACACATGCAATGCCATTGGTTGATCCATATGTGGTTTGTGAAAAGAACACACATGTAATGCCATTGGTTAATCCATGTGTGGTTTGTGGAAAGAACACATATGCTATGACTCTAGTGGATCCATACGTGGTTTGTGAAAAGAACACACATGCAATGACTCTAGTGGATCCATATGTGTATTGTGTAAAGAACACATATGCAATGACTCTAGTGGGTCCATATGTGGTTCAAGTCGTGAACACACATGCAATGCCATTGTGGACCCATGTGTGGTTTGTGGAAAGAATGTATATGCAATGACACTGGATGATCCATATGTGGTTTGTGGAAAGAACACACATGCAATGACTCTAGTGGATCCAAACGTGGTTTGTGGAAAAGAACACACATGCAATGAACACTAGTGGATCCCTAAGTGGTTTGTGGTTAGAACACACATGCAATGACACTGGTGGATCCATATGTGATTTGTGAAAAGAACACACATGCAATGACTCTACTGCTGGTTTTAGCATAATAACACACATGCAATGACTCTAGTGGGTCCATGTGTGGTTTGTGAAAAGATCACACGTGCAATGACTCAGGGGGATCCATATGTGGTTTGTGAAAAGAACACACATGCAGTGACCACGAGTTGATCCATAAGTGGTTTGTGGAAAGAACACGCATGAAGTGAACATCGGGTTGATCCATGTGTGGTTTGTGGAAAGAACACACATGCAATGACTCGGGGGGATCCATATGTGGTTTGTGAAAAGAACACACATGCAATGACTCTAGTGGATCTATATGTGGATTGTGTAAAGAACACATATGCAATGACTCTAGTGGGTCCATATGTGGTTCAAGTCAGGAACACACATGCAATGCCATTGGTGGACCCATGTGTGGTTTGTGGAAAGAACAGACATGCAATGACACTGGTTGATCCATATGTGGTTTGTGCAAAGAACACACATGCAATGACTCTAGTGGATCCAAATGTGGTTTGTGGAAAAGAACACACATGCAATGAACACTAGTGGATCCCTAAGTGGTTTGTGGTTAGAACACACATGCAATGACACTGGTGGATCCATATGTGATTTGTGAAAAGAACACACATGCAATGACTCTACTGCTGGTTTTAGCATAAGAACACACATGCAATGACTCTAGTGGGTCCATGTGGTTTAGAAAAGATCACACGTGCAATGACTCAGGGGGATCCATATGTGGTTTGTGAAAAGAACACACATGAAGTGACTCTAGTGGATCCATATGTGGTTTGTGGAAAAGAACACACATCCAATGACCTCGGTTGATCCATGTGGTTTGTGAAAAAACAAACATGCAATGACATGTTGATCCATGTGTGCTTTGGAAGGAACACACATGCAATGCCATTGGTCGATCCATATGTGGTTTGTGAAATGAACACATATGCAATACCATTGGTTAATCCATGTGGTTTGTGGAAAGACCACACATGCAATGACTCTAGTGGATCTATATGGTTTATGGAAAAGAACACACTGCAATGACCATTAGTTGATCCATATGGTTTGTGGAAAGAACACAGGCAATGGAACACTGTTGATCCATGTATGGTTTGTGGAAAGAACACACATGCAATGACTCAGGGGGATCCATGTGTGTTTTAGGAAACAACACACATGCAATGACCACTGATCATCCATGTGGTTTGTGTAAAGAACATATATGCAATGACTCTAGTGGATCCATATGTGGTTTGTGGAAACAACACACATGCAATGACTCTAGTGGGTCCATATGTGGTTCATGTCAGAACACACATGCAATGCCATTATGGATCCATGTGTGGTTTGTGGAAAGAACACACATGCAATGATTCTAGTGGGTCCATATGTGGTTTGTGAAAAGAACACACATGCAATGATTCTAGTGGATCCATATGTGGTTTGTGGAAAAGAACACACATGCAATGGAAACTGGTGGATCCATATGTGATTTGTGAAAAGAAAACACATGTAATGACATAGGTTGATCCATATGTGGTTTGTGAAAAGAACACACATGCAAAGGACCACGAGTTGATCCATAAGTGGTTTGTGGAAAGAACACGCATGAAGTGAACAATCGCTGATCCATGTGTGGTTTGTGGAAAGAACACACATGCAATGACTGGGGATCCATATGTGGTTTGTGGAAAGAACACATGCAATGACACTGGTTGATCCATGTGTGGTTTGTGGAAAGAACACACATGCAATGACTGGGGATCCATATGTGGTTTATTTAAAAGAACACACATGCAATGACCAAATGGTCATCCATGTGTGGTTTGTGGAAAGAACACACATGCAATGACACCGTGGATCAATATGTGGTTTGTGAAAATAACAAAAATGCAATGACCACTAGTTTATCCATAAGTGGTTTGTGGAAAGAACACACATGAAGTGAACACTAGTTGATCCATGTGTGGTTTATGGAAATAACACACATGCAATGACCTGTGGGGATCCATATGTGGTTTGTGGAAAGAACACACATGCAATGACACATGTTGATCCATGTGGTTTGTGGAAAGAAGACACATGCAATGACTCTAGTGATCCATATGTGGTTTGTGGAAAATAACACACATGCAATGACCACTGGTCCATCCATATGTGGTTTGTGGAAAGAACACACATGCAAAGTGAACATCAAGGATCCATGTGTGGTTTGTGGAAAGAACACACATGCAATGACTGGGGGATCCATATGTGGTTTGTGTGGAAAGAACACACATGCAATGACACTGTTGATCCATGTGTGATTTGTGGAAAGAACACACATGCAATGACTGGGGATCCATATGTGGCTTGTGAATAGAACACACATGCAATTACCACTGGTCGCTCCATGTGTGGTTTGTGGAAAGAACACACATGCAATGACATTGGTGGATCCATATGTGGTTTGTGAAAAGAACACATATGCAATACCATTGGTTTTCTTTGGAGCACAACACAAAGAGATTGCCATAGAATGGTTCCTTTGTTGCCACCTTCTCCAAAACTTAAAGTATCCTCCACCTAGGTGGTTCATTGAGTCCTTGTTTATTATATAAAACACAAGTCCTTTTCTCAACTTTGTAAAATCTCAACATGTATCTCTTTTCAAAATATAGCATGGCTACATGTACAACTACAAGGTTTTCACTAAGTAATGTAAGGGAACTTATTAGGATTTAGCATAGCATAAGTATAAAATAGTTTTCATGCATGTTTTCAAAATCCACTAAGTATAATGAAAATAGTAGGACTTTTGTATGATAGTGTAACTTGCCTTTTGGTAGGGAATGGTGGTTCACTCCTTGATCTTGCTAGTCTCACACTTCTCTAACTTCACCATGTCAATCAAGCAAACACAAAATCAATCAACATTCCAAACAAAGTCAAACAAACAATTTCACACTCACAAAGCAATGGAATTCAAGTCATGCATAAGCATGCAAAGGTTGGTTCTATTGTAAGGATGGTCTCCACTAGGCTTCTAAACTTTGTAAGTTCCAAATTGGTCATTTACCAAAATGGCAAAGTCATTGGTTAGAGGGTTTTGCTCAAAAACCATTCTAAAATCCATCCATCATTTTATGTGGTGGAAAATAATTCTATCAAGGCAAAACTTTATGTTTTTCACCAAATGAGTCAAGCTATTGCAAAACTTGGTGTTTTGGGTCAGTAGGTTTGGTCCAAATATTTTCTCAAAGTTTTCTTTATGAAAGCATTTTCATAAACAAAACAATGGTTTTTAATTGACAGAAATGGATTAAACTAATTAATCCATTCTAGTCCTTTCCAAAATCATTTTCCAAAACTTAGGTTGGTTCCTAGGGTCAGTAAGGTCACAACAAACTAAATTGCAAAGGTTTTAACCTAAAAATCATTTTTAAATGATTTTTCTAATCTAAACAAGCACTCAAAAGAATCTGCAAAATTAAACAAGCTAACAGGTACTTATTTACTAAACTAAGGATAGGTTGGTTAGAGTTGCTTTCCTGAATCCAACGACAAAATTTGTAAATTTTGGACGGTGGATTCAAAGATACAAGGGTTTGAAAATGGCACTTAAACTGCTTCACCCTGCTTTTAAAACATCTCCGCCACGCGGTCTGTATCCTATTGGCTCATAACGGTTCGGTAGGGATCGCTGCTTTGGACCGCAGGATTTAAGTGGGATTGTGCGGTGCGCATCAAACGAACGATTCAGGTTAAGTGATCTATCGCAGCATAGGATCGTGATCTAACGGCCACATCGTGACGCCAGAATCGGCGCGAGCGGTGGTTACCAAAGGCGAACCGCTTGCCGATTTACGACGGAGGCGACGCTACATGTGGAGGTGCGGGAGAAGGAGGGGCCACCGGCCTCGGGGGTCACGGCGATGCTCAACGACCGGGATTTCGACGAGGGCGCTCGTTCACCGCGATTCTCGCCGAGTAGAGGACGGCACGGACGCGCTGTGGTCGCTAGACGGCTGGGATCACCTCAAGTGAAATGACGACATCGTTAGATGCGCAGGACTGTGTAAGGTCGTGGTGCATGAACGAGAGGTAGAGGGGTGGCCGAGAACTACTGTTGCCGAGTCGAGGCCGACGGTGGCGCTGCTTTGAGCTCGCCCTTGCCGACGATCCGGGCGCCTGCGTCGAATGGGAGGCACGGATGGCTGCCAGGGAGTGTGGAGTATGTGCGTGGGTCGAGAGGTCAAGTGAGGAAGGATATGGCCAGAATTGAGGAGGGGCCTGCGGAGCAGTAGAGTGTTCGGGAAGGAATTGGGCGCTTAGGGGCGGCTTGGGGAGGAATCAGGGGAACGAGAGAGGAATCACTAGCGTAAGGCAAGGTGGTTATTATGAGGAATCAATGCTCTTCATGCTAATCAACGCCGGAGTAATCACAGCAATCGGTCGTATGACGGGTCTCGTTGAAGACGATGGCCGGGAATGTGGGTCCAAAGTTGTTTGTGAGAGAGCGCGAGTGTGGGGTCCATCGGTCATTGAGGGTGTGGGTTAACTAATTGGTGCCAACCTGCTTTTCTTCGGTGTGGAGCTGGGCTGGTTTGTTGGGCCTGCTATTAGTTGGGTTGGGTCAACCAACTCTAATTTTTTTTTCTGCTCAAATCTTTTTTCCTTTCTAATTTTATTTTCTATTTTAATTTCAAACAAATATTCAAGCAATCAAACAAGGTTCAAATCAATTCAAACAAACAACAACTTTTCATTTGAATTTGGTTCTTTATCAACATAATCCAAATCAAGATAAATTAATATTTTTATTATTTTAGATCCATTAATAATTAAATAAAATGGATCTTTATTTAATAAAATAGGCTTTGATTTATTTAATAAAATTTCCATTTGAAATCCAATTATTTTCAAAAACAAAACCTTAAGTTTTTTTTGAAAAATAAAAGAATACTTGGAAACTTATTTAAATAAATAAATAAGTTTTGTGTTTAATTAAATGGGAAAGCCTTTACTTAAATACAATTGATATTTAAACTTATTGTTTTATTTAAATAATCCTTTACTCATTTTAATCAAAGAAAACCTTTTAATAAAAGATTTCAAAGTAGTAATAAAATACTTGGTGTTCATTTAAAATGGAAAAGCCTTTACTTAAATAAAATTGGATATTTAAATCCTTATTTTATTTAAATAAACCTTCACTCATTTTATCAAAACAAAATATTTTATTACAAAAGCTTGCCAAAATTAATTTGGCTCACCTTTTCATTTGAAAACAAAGTCTTTTATTAAAAGATTTAAATTAGTGTTTCCAAAACAATTTATTTTCCTTTGACAAATGTTTATCTTTATAAACCTTTAGGATTATTTGCTCACCAATTGGTATGGGTTTTTGGTAAGGGCTTTATTGGCTTTGGAAACTCAATTTCCTTTATCTTATTATGTTCATAAGGTTTTGTTTATGGTTCCAATTTGAGTGAAACCAACTTCTATGGTCTTTTCTGGATCCTTTGTGAACATTTGTTGATCAATTTTGGTATGGATCAAATCCATGGATTTGGAGATACTCGAGATGATTTTTATTAGGGTTTAGGTTTTGGATTTATTTTCCAAGTGTTTAAATTTCCAGATACATTCATTGAGGAATGCATTTCCTTGATTGGATTTTGTTGAATTCAAACTTTAGCCAAAGTTTGTTCAAGATGGATTTTGTTTCCTTTAGAAACAAAAAGTTTCTTTTCACCCTGATTTTCAACAAAAATTTATTTTGTTTATTTATTTTTGACATTACAAGATTTGGAAAAATCTTGGGATGTGACAATCCATATGTGGTTTGTGGAAAGAACACACAGTGCAAAGTGAACACTGCTGATCCATGTATGGTTTGTGGAAAGAACACACATGCAATGACTGGGGGATCCATGTGTGGTTTGTGGAAAGAACACACATGCAATGACCACTGATCGATCCATGTGGTTTGTGTAAACAACACACATGCAATGACCTAGTGGATCCATATGTGGCTCAGGAAAGAACACACATGCAATGACTCTAGTGGGTCCATATGTGGTTCATGTCAGAACACACATGCAATGCTATTGGTGGATCCATGTGGTTTGTGGAAAGAACACACATGCAATGATTCTAGTGGGTCCATATCTGGTTTGTGAAAAAGAACACACATGCAATGAGTCTAGTGGATCCATATGTGGTTTGTGGAAAAGAACACACATGCAATTAACACTGTGGATCCGTAAGTGGTTTGTGGAAAGAACACACATGCAATGACACTGGTGGATCCATATGTGATTTGTGAAAAGAACACACATGCAATGCCATTGGTTGATCCATATGTGGTTTGTGAAAAGATCACCTGCAATGCCATTGGTTAATCCATGTGTGGTTTGTGGAAAGAACACCATTCAATGACTCTAGTGGATCCATATGTGGTTTGTGGAAAAGAACACACATGCAATGATCACTTGTTGATCCATATGTGGTTTGTGAAAAGAACACACATGCAATGACTCGGGGATCCATGTGGTTTGTGGAAACAACACACAAGCAATGACCATCGGTCGATCCATGTGTGATTTGTGGAAAGAACACACATGCAATGACCTGGGGATCCATATGTGGTTTGTGAAAGAACACACATGCAATTACACTGGTTGTCCATGTGGTTTGTAAAAGAACACACATGCAAGGGACATTGGTGGATCCATATGTGGTTTGTGAAAAGAACACACATGCAATGACTCTAGTGTTGGTTTTAGTATAAGAAAACACATGCAATGACTCTAGTGGGTCCATATGTGGTTTGTGAAAAGAACAAACACACATGCAATGACTCTAGTGGATCCATATGTGGTTTGTGGAAAAGAACACACATGCAATGACCACTGGTTGATCCATATGTGGTTTGTGGAAAGAACACAGATGCAATGACACTGCCATCCATGTGTGGTTTGTGGAAATAACACACATGCAATGCCATTGGTTGATCCATATGTGGTTTGTGAAAAGAACACACATGTAATGCCATTGGTTAATCCATGTGTGGTTTGTGGAAAGAACACATATGCAATGACTCTAGTGGATCCACACGTACAGGTTTGTGAAAAGAACACATGCAATGAATCTAGTGGATCCATATGGATTGTGGAAAGAACACACACGTAATGACTCTAGTGGGTCCATATGTGGTTCAAGTCGAACACATGCAATGCCATTGGTGGACCCATGTGGTTTGTGGAGAACACACATGCAATGACACCGGGTTGATCCATATGGTTTTGTGGAAAGAACACACATGCAATGACTCTAGAGTGATCCATATGTGGTTAGAGGAAAGAACACACATGCAATGAACACTCAGTGGATCCCTAAGTGGTTTGTGGATAGAACACATGCAATGACACTTGGTGGATCCATATGTGTTTTGTGAAAAGAACACACATGCACAACTTCTAGTGCTGGTTTTTAGTATAAGAACACACATGAAGTGACCACGAAGTTGATCCATAAGTGGTTTGTGGAAAGAACACGCATGAAGTGAACACTGCTGATCCATGTGTGGTTTGTGGAAAGAACACACATGCAATGACTTGGGGGATCCATATGTGGTTTGTGGAAACAACACACATGCAATGACACTGGTTGATCCATGTGTGGTTTGTGGAAAGAACACACATGCAATGACCTGTAGGGGATCCATATGTGGTTTATGAAAGAACACACATGCAATGACCAGTGGCTTCGATCCATGTGTGGTTTGTGGAAAGAACACACATGCACGACACTGTGTGATCCATATGGTAGGTAGTGAAAAAGAACACATGCAATGACCACTAACAGTTGATCCATAAGTGGTTTGTGGAAAGAACACACATGAAGTGAACATCTGTTGACCCATGTGTTGCTTGGTGGAAAGAAAACATGCAATGACTCAGGGGATCCATATGTGGTTTGAAAGAACACACATGCAATGTGACACTGCTGATCCATGTGGAGCCAGGAAAAACACACATGCAATGACCTCAGGGGATCCATATGTGGTTTGTGCAGAAAAGAACACGATGCAATGACCAAAGGGTCGATCCATGTGTTTGTGGAAAGAACATCATGCAATGATACTGGTGGATCCATATGTGGTATGTGAAAAGAACACACATGGAATGACCTCTAGTGATGGTTTTAGTATAACAACACACACATGCAATGACTCTAGTGGGTCCATATGTGGTTTGTGAAAAGAACACACATGCAATGACTATAGTAGGATCCATATGTGGTTTGTGGAAAAGAACACATGCAATGACCACTGGGTTGATCCATGTGGTTTGTGGAAAGAACACACATGCAATGACACTGGGTTGGATCCATGTGTGGTTTGAAAGAACACACATCCAATGCCATTGGTCGATCCCTATGTGGTTTGTGAAAAGAACACACATGCAATGCTATTGGTTAATCCATGTGTGGTTTGTAGAAAGAACACACATGCAATGACTCTAGTGGATCCATATGTGGTTTGTGGAAATAACACATGCAATGACCACTCGGTTGATCCGTATGTGGTTTGTGGAAAGAACACACATGCAAAGGAATGAACTCTAAGCTGATCCATGTGTGTGGTTTGTGGAAAGAACACACATGTAATGACTGGGGGATCCATATGTGGTTTGCAGGAAAGAACACACATGCAATGACACTGGTTGATCCATGTGTGATTTGTGAAAGAACACACATGCAATGACTCCCCTGGGGATCCATATGGTTTAGGTGAATAGAACACACATGCAATTACCATCGGTCGCTCCATGTGTGGTTTGCAGAGATAACACATGCAATGACATTGGTGGATCACACATATGTGGTTTGTTAAAAGAACACATATGCAATACCATTGGTTAATCCCATGTGTGTGTTTGTGGAAACACCACACATGCAATGACTCTAGTGTGATCCACATATGTGGTTTATGAAAAGAACACACATGCAATAACCACTTAGTTGGATCCATATGTGGTTTGTGTGTGAAAGAAACACACAGCATGTGCAAAGGAACACTGGTTGATCCATGTATGGTTTGTGGAAAGAACACACATGCAATGACTCTCAGGGGATCCATGTGTGGTTTGTGGAAAGAACACACATGCAAATGACTCACCACCGATCCATGTGTGGTTTGTGTAACAACACACATGCAATGACTCTAGTGGATCCATATGTGGTTTGTGGAAAGAAGCACACATGCAATGACTCTAGTGGGTCCATACATGTGGTTCATGTCAGGAACACAATATGCAATGCCATTGCGGATCCATGTGTTTGTGGAAAGAACACACATGCAATGATTCTAGTGGGTCCATATGCCCATTTGTGAAAAGAACACACATGCAATGAGTCTAGTGGATCCATATGTGGTATTTGTGAAAAGAACACACATGCAATGAACACTGTGATCCGTAAGTGGTTTGTGGAAAGAACACACATGCAAATGACACCGGTGTGGATCCATATGTGATTTGTGAAAAGAACACACATGCAATGCCATTGGTTGATCCATATGTGGTTTGTGAAAGAAGATCACATGCAATGCACATTGGTTAACTCCATGTGGTTTGTGGAAAGAACACCCATGCAAATGACTCTAGTGGATCCATATGTGTTTGTGGAAAGAACACACATGCAATGATCACTTTGTACATCCATATGTGGTTTGTGAAAAGAACACATGTGCAATGTGACCAATCGTCGTATCCATGTGTGATTTGTAGGAAAGAACACACATGCAACAGACTCAGGGGGGACTCATATGTGGTTTGTGAAAAGAACAGTATATGCAATTACCACACGGTCGCTCCATGTGTGGTTTCAGTGGAAAGAACACACATGCAATGACATTGGTGGATCCATATGTGGTTTGTGAAAAAGAACACACATGCAATGACATTGGTGGATCCATATGTGGTTTGTGAAAAGAACACACATGCAATGACTCTAGTGCTGGTTATTTTTCCTAGTATAAGAAAACACATGCAACACTCTAGTGGGGTCCATATGTGGTTTGTGAAAAGAACACACATGCAATGACTCTAGTGGATCCATATGTGTTTGTGGAAAAAGAACACACACATGCAATGACCACTCAAGGTTGATCCATATGTGGTCACAGTGGAAAGAACACAAGATGCAATGACACTGGCTGATCCATGTGTGGTTTGTGGAAATAACACACATGCAATGCCATTGGTCGGGATCCATGGTGCAGGGTTTAGCAAAAGAACACACATGTAATGCCATTGGTTAATCCATATGTGGTTTGGTGGAAAGAACACACATGCAATGACTCTAGTGGATCCACACGTGGTTTGTGCAAAGAACACACATGCAATGAATCTAGGTGGATCCATATGTGGATTGTGGAAAGAACACACATGCAATGACTTCTAGTGGGTCCATATGTGTGTTCAAGTCAGGAACACACATGCAATGCTATTGTGGACCCATGTGTGGTTTGTGGAAAGAACACACATGCAATGACACTGGTTGATCCATATGTGAAGGTTTGTGAAAGCAATATTATTACGCAATGACTTCTAGGAGGATCCATATGTGGTTTGTGTGAAAAGAACACACATGCAATGAACACTAGTGGATCTCAAGTGGTTTGTGGATAGAACACACATGCAATGACACCGGTGGGATCCATATGTGTTTTAAGTGAAAAAGAACACACACATGCAATAACTCTAGTGCTGGTTTTAAAGTATAAGAACACACAAGAAGTGACCACGAGTCAGATCCATAAGTGGTTTGTGGAAAGAACACCATGAAGTGAACATTGCTCGATCCATGTGTGTGTTTGTGGAAAGAACACACATGCAATGACTTGGGGATCCACATATGTGGTTTCAGGAAACAAATATACATGCAAATGACACCGGCCGATCCATGTGGTTTGTGGAAAGAACATACATGCAATGCATCAGGGGATCCACATGTGGTTTATGAAAAGAACACACATGCAATGACCAGTGGCTTCGCATCCATGTGTGCTCAGGGAAAAGAACACATGCAATGACACCTGGTGGATCCATATGTGGTATGTGGGGAAAAGAACACACATGTGCAACGCACCACTAAAGGGGATCCATATGCGGTTTGTGGAAAGAACCACACATGAAGTGAACATCTGGTCGATCCACATGTGTGTTGTTTATGGAAAAGAAAACACATGCATGTGACTCAGGGGATCTGCATATGTGGTTTGTGCAAAAGAAATCACACATGCAATGACACCAAGTTGATCCATGTGTGGCTTTGTGGGAAAAAAACACACATGCAAATGACTCGTGGGGATCCATATGTGGTTTGTGAAAGAACACGAAGATGCAATGACCAAAGTGGACGTATCCATGTGTGGTTTGTGGAAAGTAAACATCATGCAATGAGCACTGTGGATCCATATGTGGGTACAGAAAAGGAAATGCCACATGGAATGACTCTAGTGATGGTTTTAGTATAACAACACACATGCAACGCACTCTAGTGGGTCCATATGTGGTTTGTAAAAGAACACACATGCAATGGACTATAGGTGGGATCCAGATGTGGTTTGTGGAAAAGAACATTGCATGCAATGATTCACTTGGTTGATCCATATGTGGTTCAGGGAAAGAACACACATGCACAAAGTCGACACTGCTGGGATCCATGTGTGGTTTGGAATAGAACACACATCCAATGCCATTGGTCGATCCCTATGTGGTTTGTGAAAGAACACACATGCAATGTTATTGAAGGTTAATCCATGTGTGGTTTGTAGAAAGAACACACATGCAATGACTCTATAGGTGGATCCATATGTGGTTTGTGGGCAAAATAACACACATGCAGCTGACCACTGGTCAGACATCAATGATGTGGTTTGTGTCAGCAAAAGAACACACATGCAAAGGAACATCAAGGATCCATGTGTGTGGTTTGTAAAGCAACACATGCATGTAATGACTTCGGGGGATCCATTATGTGGTTTGCAGGGAAAGAACACATGCAATGACACTCGGGTTGATCCATGTGATTTGTGGAAAGAACACACATGCAATGACCTTGGGGATCCATATGTGGCTCAGGGAACAGAACACACATGCAATTACCTAACGGGTCGCTCCATGTGTGGTTTGTGGAGATAACACACATGCAATGACATTGGTGGATCCATATGTGGTTTGTGAAAGAACACATATGCAATAATTACTGGGTTAATACCATGTGCTGTTTGTGTACAGGAAAATTACACATGCAATGACTCTAGTGGATCCAGCATATGTGGTTATGCGGAAAAGAGAACACACATGCAATAACCACTAGTTGGATCTGCATATGTGGTTTGTGGAAAGAACACACAAAGCAAAGTGAACACACCGGCTGATCACATATGTGGTTTGTGAAAAGAACATGTACTGACCTAGGGGATTCATGTGGTTTGGTAAAGACAACACATATGGTCATGACCGACTGGAATCCATGTGTGATTTGTGGAAAGAACAATACATGCAATGACTCTGGGGGATATATATGTGTTTAAGAACACACATGCAATGACTACCACTGGTTGTCCATATGTGGATTCATGTTTGTAGAACACACATGCAATGCTAGACATTAGTGTGAGATCCATATGTGGTTTGTGGAAAAGAACACATGCAATGATTCTGAGTGTCCATATATGTTTTAGTATAAAAGAAGCACATGCAATGACTCAAATGGGTCCATATGCTGGTTTGTGAAAAACACATGCAATGACTCTGGTAGATCATATGTAGTTTAATGAGAGAAAAAAGAACACACATGCAGCCACTGGTTGATCCTGTGGTTTGTGGAAAGAACACAGATGCAATAGCTGATCTGTGGTTTGTAAACACACATGCAATACCGTGGATTGATCCATGTGTGGTTTGTGAAAAACACATCTGTGGTTAATCATAATATGGTTTGTAGAAAAAAAAAGATCCATGTAGTTTAAAAAAAAAAAAAGAGGATCATATATGGTTTGTGCAAGAACACAATGACAGCAATTACAGTCCATGTGTGGATTTGTGGAAAAACACACATGCAATGACTCAGGGGGATCCATATGTGTGGTTTTGAAAAAAGAACAATAGTGGAGTCGATCCATGTGGTTTGTGAAAGAACACTCATGCTGAGCAGGTGGATCATGTGGTATGTGAAAGAACACACATGGAGACAGCTCTGGTGATGGTTTAGTATACATGTCTGGAAGGTCACATGAACATGAAAAGATCCTATGTGGTTTGTGGAGAAAAAGAACACACATACAATCATATGGTTTGTAGTGGATCAATGTGGATCTAGCAATTTGTGAAAAAGAACATTACCATTGGTTGAATCCATATGTGGTTTGTGAAAAAGAACACACATCTTGATACCATTGGATTTAATCATGTGTGGTTTAATGGAAACATGCAACAGATCCCTTATGTGGTTTGTGGAAAGAACACACACATACAATGATCATGATGATCCATATGTAGTTTGTGAAAAGAAAAGAACACACATGCAAAGCCACTGGTGAATCCATATGTGATTTGTGGAAAAAACACACATCTGTTGATGACTCAGAGATCATATATGTGGTTTGAAAAGAACAAAGACACAATTACCAGCTGGTAGATTCCATGTGTGTGTGTAGTTTGTGGAAAGAACACACATACAATGACATTGGTAAGATCCATGTGTGGTTTGTGAAAAGAACACTGTCTGACAACATTGGTGGATCTATGTGGTTTGTGAAAAAAAGAAACACATGCAACTCTAGTTTAGTATAAGAAAAACACATACAACCAATCTAGTAAATTCCATATATGAGTTTGTAAAAAAACACACATACAGCCAACTCTAAATGAATCATATGGTTTGGAAAAACACATCCATCTGGATCGGATCAGGATCAGGGGATCATGTGGTTTGTGAAAAACATACAATGACCAGTGGTGAATCATATATGTAGTTTGTGGAAAAAACATACAATGACACTGAATTTGATCCATGTGTGATTTAAGAAAAAAACACTATCAATATAATTGAAATCTATGAATTTAATGAAAAAAAACATACAATACCATTGTTAATCCATATGTTTATAAAAAAGCTCAGGTGCAGCCCGGCTCTAGTGAATTCTGTGGTTGTGAAAATAACACACATGCAATGAATTTGATAGTATGTGGTTTGTGAAAAGAACACATGCATTGAACCTTTGGTTGATCATGTGTGGTTTGTGGAAAGAACACACATGTAATGACTAGGGATCATATGTGAGATTTTGTGGAAAAGAACACACATGCAATGACATGGTTTGATCCATGTGTGATTTGTGGAAAGAACACACATACACAATGACTAGGGGATCCTTCTTGGTTTGTGAATAGAACACACATGCAAAATTACCTTTGGTAGATTTCCATGTGGTTTGTGGAGATAACACACATGCAATGACGATAATTAGATCCATATGTAGTTTGTGAAAGAACACACATATGCAATACAATGGTTAATCACATGTGTGGTTTGTGACACCACACATACTGCAATGACTCTAGATGGATCCATATGTGGTTTATGAAAGAACACACATCAAATATACTATTGATCCATGCCTGGTTTAATGGAAAGAAACACCACGGCCGGTGAACAACGGTTGATCCATGTATAGTTTGAAGAACACACATTACAATGACTCAGGGGGATCCATACTGTGGTTTGTGGAAAGAACACACATGCAATGACCTTTATTGATCCATGTGTGGTTGTATGTTTCTTTGCATGCAATGACTCCTAGTGGATCCATGTGGTTTGTGGAAAGAACACACATGCAACTCTAGTGGGTCATATGTGGTTCATGTCAGGAACACACATGCAATACTGCCATTGTTTGGAATCCATGTGTGGTTTTATTGGAAAGAACACACATGCAATACGTTTCAAGTGGGTCCATATATGGTTTGTGAAAAGAACACACATGCAATAGTCTAGTGGATCCATATGTGGTTTGTGGAAAAGAACGCATGCAATGAACTTGGTGGATCCGTAAAGTGGTTTATGGAAAGAACACACATGCAGCCCAACACTGGTGGACCATATGTGATTTGTGAAAAGAACACACATGCATATGCCATTGGATTTGAGTGTATATGGTTGTGAAAGGTACATATGCAATGCCATTGGTTAAATCCATGTGTGGTTGTGGAAAAGAACTTACAGCCACAATGACTCTGGTGGATCCTTATGTGTGGTTTTGTGGAAAAGAACACACATGCAATGATCACTTGTTGATCCATATGTGGTTTTAATGAAAAGAACACGTAAATGACTGCTAATTACGATCATGTGTGATTTGTGGAAAGAACACTACGTAATACAATGAGGATCCATGGTTTGTAAGAAAACGGACATACACCAATTACCACTTTGAGGTGGATTCCATGTGTGGTTTGTGGAAAGAACACACATACATTCGGTGCTGGATCCATATGTGGTTTGTGAAAAGAACACACATGCAATGACTCTGGTGTTGGTTTGATATAATAACACATATAAATGAGCTCTAGTTATAGGTCCATATGTGGTTTTGTGAAAAGAACACACATGCAGCTGACTCCTAAGTGGATCAATATGTGGTTTGTGGAAAGAACACACATGCAATGATCACTTGTTTGATCCATATGTGGTTTAACGTGAAAAGAACACAGCATGCAATGACTCAGAGGATCCATGTGTGTGCTTTGTGGAAAAGAACACACAAGCAATGACCCTTCGGGTCGATCCATGTGTGATTTGTGGAGCGAACACACATGCAATGACTTCAGGGGATCCATATGTGTGTTTGTGAAAAGAACACACATGCAATGAAAAATACTAGCTGGATCATATATGGTTTGTGGGAAAAAGAACTTACACATGCTGATAATGACCCACTTGGTTGCGTCCATATGTGGTTTGTGGAAAGAACACAGATGATGACCTTTGAATTTGATCCATGTGTGGTTTGTGGAAAGAACACACATGCAATGCCATTGGATTTGGAGTCCATATAGCAAAGGTTTGTGAAAGAACACACATATAATGCCATTGGTTAATCCATGTGTGGTTTGTGGAAAGAACACATATGCAATGACTCCTAATGTAGTGGATCATCGTGGTTTGTGAAAATAACACACATCACGATGGCTCTGAGTGGATCCATATGTGTGAGTTTAGAAAGAACACACATCGTGACTCTAGTGGGTCCATATGTGGTTTCAAGTCAGAACACACATGCCCAATGCCATTGGTGGACCCATGTGTGGTTTAATGGAAAGAACACACTGCAATGACTTTGGTTGAGTCAATATGTGGTTTGTGGAAAGAAACACACATGGGATGACTCTAGTGGATCCATATGGTTGTTTGTGGAAAAGAGACAAACATGCAATGAACTGCTAGTTAGATCCCTAAGTGGTTTAATGGATAGAACACACATGTACAATGACAGCTGGGTGGATCCATATGTGATTTGTGAAAAGAACACGTACATGCTGATGACTCTAGTGCTGGTTTGGTATGTAAGAAGAGACACACATGCAAGAACTCCTAGTGGGTCATATATGTGGTTTTGTAGAAAAGAACACACATTACAATGTCTCTGGTGGATCCATATGTGGTTTGTGGGAAAGGACACACATGTACAATAACCAACTGGCTTGATCCATGTATTAGTTTCATCACGGGCCTTACATCACATACAATGAACTGCTTGGCGGAACCATATAATGGTTCTTGGCAGAACACACATGTCACAATGACTCTATTGGGTCGCATATGTAGTTTGGGAAAAGAACACACATTGCAATGACTCTAGTGGATCTCCATTTGTGGTTTTATGGAAAGAAAGACATTTACATGCAATGACCTTTAGTTGATCCATATGTGGTTTGTGGAAAGAACACACATGCACAATGACTCAGGGGGATCCATGTGTGTGGTTTGTGGAAAGAACACACATGCAATGACCACTAGTCCCGATCCATGTGTGGTTTGTGGAGAAAGAACACACATGCAATGACACTTTAGTAGTAATCCATATGTGGTTTGTGAAAAGAACACACGTACAATGACTCTAGTGCTGGTTTTTAGTATAAGAACACTTTGTCTCTGCAGTGACTCTAGTCTTGGTTTTAGTATAAAACACACTGTCACGATGACTCTAGTGCAGGTCCCATATGTGGTTTGTGAAAAGAACACATCTACAACAGCTGACTCTGAGGTGGATCAATATGGTGGTTTGTGGAAAAAGAACACACATGCAATGATCCTTGTTGATCCTTATGTGGTTTTTGTCAGAAAAGAACACACGTACAATGACTCAGGGGATCCATGTGTGGTTTGTGGAAAGAACACACAAGCAATGACCAGCTGGTCGATCCATGTGTGATTTGTGAAGAACACACATGCAATGACCAGGGATCCATATGTGGTTTTGTGAAAAGAACACCTACATGCAATTACCACCCCTTTTGGTCGATTCCATGTGTGGTTTGTGGAAGAACACACATGCAATGACATTGGTGGATCCATATGTGGTTTGTGTAAGGAAAAGAACACACATGCAATGACTCTGGTGTTGGTTTTAGTATAAGAAAACACGTACAATGACTCTGGTGGGTCCATATGTGGTTTGTGAAAAGAACATTGACATGCAATGACTCTAGTGGATCCATATGTGGTTTGTGGAAAAGAAGTACACATGCAATGACCACTGGTTGATCCATATGGTTTGTGCTGAAAGAACACAGAGATGCAATGACAACTGGATTGATCCATGTGTGGTTTGTGGAAAGAACACACATGCAATGCCATTGGTTGATCCATATGTGGTTTGTGAAAGAAAAGAACGCACACATGTAATGCCATTGGTTAATCCATGTGGTTTGTGGAAAAGAACACATATGCAATGACTCTAGTGGGTCCATAAGTGGTTTGTGAAAAGAACACACATGCAATGACTCTAGTGGATCCATATGTAGATTGTGGAAATAACACACAATCAATGACTCTAGTGGGTCCATATGTGGTTCAACAGAACACACACGTAATGCCATTGGTGGACCCATGTGTTTGTGGAAAGAACACACATGCAATGCCACTGGTTGATCCATATGTGGTTTGTGGAAAGAACACACGTGCAATGACTCTAGTGGATCCATATGTGGTTTGTGGAAAAGAACACATGCAATGAACTCTAGTGGATCCTAAGTGGTTTGTGGATAGAACACACATGCAATGACACTGGTGGATCCATATGTGATTTGTGAAAAGAACACACATGTAATGACTCTAAAGTGCTGGTTTTAGTATAAGAACACACATGCAAAGTCTCTAGTGGGTCCATATGTGGTTTGTGAAAAGAACACACGGTAATGTCTCTAGTGGATCCATATGTGGTTTGTGGAAAGGACACACATGCACAATTCACTGGTTGATCCATGTGCCCGTTCATCACAGAACACACATGCAATGAACTGGTGGAACCATATGTGGTTCTTACAGGAACACACATGCAATGACTCTAGTGGGTCCATATGTGGTTTGGGGAAAAGAACACACATGCAATGACCCTAGTGGATCCATATGTGGTTTGTGGAAAGAAGACACATGCAATGACACTGGTTGATCCATATGTGGTTTGTGGAAAGAACACACATGCAATGACTCAGGGGATCCATGTGTGGTTTGTGGAAATACCACACATGCAATGACCATATATCAATCCATGTGTGTTTTGTGTAAAGAACACACATGCAATGACTCTTTATGGATCCATATGTGGTTTGTGGAAAGAACACATGCAATGACTCTAGTGGGTCCATATGTGGTTCATGTAGAACACACATGCAATGCATTGGTGGATCCATGTGTGGTTTGTGGAAAGAACACACATGCAATTATTCTAGTGGGTCCATATTTGGTTTGTGAAAGAAAACACATGCAATGAACACTAGTGGATACATATGTGGTTTGTGGAAAGAACACACATGCAATGAACGCTGGTGGATCCGTAAGTGGTTTGTGGAAAGAACACACATGCAATGACCTTTGGTGGATCCATATGTGGTTTGTGAAAAGAACACATGGAATGCCATTGGTTGATCCATATGTGGTTTGTGAAAGAACACACATGCAATGTCTAGTGGATCCATATGGTTTGTGGAAAAGGACACACATGCAATAACATTGGTGATCCATGTGGTTCATCACAGGAACACACATGCAATGAACATCCCGGAACCATATGTGGTTCTTGTGAGAACACACATGCAATGACTCTAGTGGGTCCATATGTGGTTTGGGAAAAGAACACACATGCAATGACTCTAGTGGATCCATTTGTGGTTTGTGGAAAGAAGACACATGCAATGCCACTGGTTGATCCATATGTGGTTTGGAAAGAACACACATGCAATGACTCAGGGGGATTTATGTGTGGTTTGTGGAAAGAACACACATGCAATGACCACTAGTCGATCCATGTGTGGTTTGTGGAAAGAACACACATGCAATGACACTGGTAGATCCATGTGGTTTGTGAAAAGAACACACATGCAATGACTCTAGTGCTGGTTTTAGTATAAGAACACACATGCAATGACTTAATGTTGGTTTTAGTATAAGAACACATATGCAAATACTCTAGTGGGTCCATATGTGGTTTGTGAAAAAGAACACACATGCAATGACTCTGGTGGATCAATATGTGGTTTGTGGAAAAAGAACACACATGCAATGATCACTTGTTGATCCATATGTGGTTAGTGAAAAGAACACACATGCAATGACTCAGGGGGATCCATGTGGTTTGTGGAAAGAACACACAAGGAATGACCACCTGAGTGATCCATGTGTGATTTGTGGAAAGAACACACATGCAATGACTGGGGATCCATATGTGGTTTCGAAAAGAACACACATGCAATTACCTTGTCGTTCCATGTGTGGTTTGTGAAAGAACACACATGCAATGACATTGGTGGATCCATATGTGGTTTGAAAAGAACACACATGCAATGACTCTAGTGTTGGTTTTAGTATAAGAAAACACATGCAATGACTCTAGTGGGTCCATATGTGGTTTGTGAAAAGAACACACATGCAATGACTCTAGTGGATCCATATGTGGTTTGTGGAAATGACCACACATCCAATGATCCTTGTTGATCCATATGTGGTTTGTGAAAAGAACACATGCAATGACCTGGTCGATCCATGTGTGATTTGTGGAAAGAACACACATGCAATGACCTGTGTGGGGGATCCATATGTGGTTTGTGAAAAAGAACACACATGCAATTACTATTGTGGGTACATTTGTGGTTTGTGTAAAGAACACACATGCAATGACATTGGTTGATCCATGTGTGGTTTGTGAAAAGAACACACATGCAATGACTCTAGTGTTGGTTTTAGTATAAGAACACATATGCAATGACTCTAGTGGGTCCACATGTGTGGTTTTGGAAAGAACACACATGCAATGACTCTAGTGGATCCATATGTGGTTTGTGGAAAGAACACACATGCAATGATCCTTGTTGATCCATATGTGGTTTGTGAAAAGAACACACATGCAATGACTTAGGGATCCATGTGTGCTTTGTGGAAAGAACACACAAGCAATGACCTTTGGTGATCCATGTGTGATTTGTGGAAAGAACACACATGCAATGACTCATGGGGATCCATATGTGGTTTGTGAAAAGAACACACATGCAATGACTCTAGTGGATCCATATGTGGTTTGTGGAAAAGAACACACATGCAATGACCACTGGTTGATCCATATGTGGTTTGTGGAAAGAACAGATGCAATGACACTGGTTGATCCATGTGTGGTTTGTGGAAAGAACACATGCAATGCCATTAGTTGATCCATATGTGGTTTGTGAAAAGAACACACATGTAATGCCATTGGTTAATCCATGTGGGTTTGTGGAAAGAACACATATGCAATGACTCTAGTGGATCCATACGTGGTTTGTGAAAATAACACACATGCAATGGCTCTAGTGGATCCATATGTGGTTCATGGAAAGAACACACATGCAATGACTCTAGTGGGTCCATATGTGGTTCAAGTCAGAACACACATGCAATGCCATTGGTGGACCCATGTGTGGTGTGTGGAAAGAACACACATGCAATGACACTGGTTGATCAATATGTGGTTTGTGGAAAGAACACACATGCAAGGACTCTAGTGGATCCAGATGTGGTTTGTGAAAGAACAAACATGCAATGAACACTAGTGGATCCCTAAGTGGTTTAATGGATAGAACACACATGCAATGACACTGGTGGATCCATGTGATTTGTGAAAAGAACACACATGCAATGACTCTAGTGCTGGTTTTAGTATAAGAACACACATGCAACGACTCTTGTGGGTCCATATGTGGTTTGTGAAAAGAACACACATGCAATGTCTCTAGTGGATCCATATGGGGTTTGTGGACAAGGACACACATGCAATAACCACTGGCTGATCCATGTGTGGTTCATCACAGAACACACATGCAATGAACACTGGCGGAACCATATGTGGTTCTGAAAGAACACACATGCAATGACTCTAGTGGGTCCATATGTGGTTTGGGAAAAGAACACACATGCAATGACTCTAGTGGATCCATTGTGGTTTGTGGAAAGAAGACACATGCAATGACACTGGTTGATCCATATGTGGTTTGTGGAAGAACACACATGCAATGACTGGGGGATCCATGGGTGGTTTGTGGAAAGAACACACATGCAATGACCACTGGTCGATCCAATTGTGATTTGTGGAAAGAACACACATGCAAAGACACTGGTCGATACATATGTGGTTTGTGGAAAGAACACACATTCAATGACTCTAGTGCTGGTTTTAGTATAAGAACACATGCAATGACTCTAGTGCTGGTTTTAGTATAAGAACACATATGCAATGACTTAGTGGGTCCATATGTGGTTTGTGAAAAGAACACACATGCAATGACTCTAGTGGATCAATATGTGGTTTGTGAAAGAACACACATGCAATGATCCTTGTTGATCCATATTTGGTTTGTGAAAAGAACACACATGCAATGACTCAGGGGGGTCCATGTGTGGTTTGTGGAAAGAACACACAAGCAATGACCACTGGTGTATCCATGTGTGATTTGTGGAAAGAACACACATGCAATGACTCAGGGGATCCATGTGTGGTTTGTGGAAAGAACACACATGCAATGACCACTGGTCGATCAATGTGTGGTGTGTGGAAAGAACACACATGCAATGACACTGGTGGATCCATATGTGGTTTGTGAAAAGAACACACATGCAATGACTCTAGTGTTGGTTTTAGTATAGAAACACGCATGCAATGACTCTAGTGGGTCCATATGTGGTTTGTGAAAAGAACACACATGCAATGACTCTAGTGGATCCATGGTGGTTTGTGGAAAAGAACACACATGCAATGACCACTGGTTGATCCATATGGTTTATGGAAAGAACACGGATGCAATGACCTGGTTGATCCATGTGGTTTGTGGAAAGAACACACATGCAATGCCATTGGTTGATCCATATGTGGTTTGTGAAAGAACACACATGTAATGCCATTGGTTAATCCATGTGTGGTTTGTGGAAAGAACACACATGCAATGACTCTAGTGGATCCATCGTGGTTTGTGAAAAGAACACACATGCAATGACTGTTGGATCCATATATGGATTGTGGAAAGAACACACATGCAATGACTCTAGTGGGTCCATATGTGGTTCAGTCAGGAACACACATGCAATGCCATTAGTGGACCCATGTGTGGTTTGTGGAAAGAACACACATGCAATGGCACTGGTTGATCAATATGTGGTTTGTGGAAAGAACACACATGCAATGACTCTAGTGGATCCATATGTGGTTTGTGGAAAGAACACACATGCAATGAACTCTAGTGGATCCCTAAGTGGTTTGTGGATAGAACACACATGCAATGACACTGGTGGATCCATATGTGATTTGTGAAAGAACACACATGTAATGACTCTAGTGCTGGTTTTAGTATAAGAACACACATGCAAAGTCTCTAGTGGGTCCATATGTGGTTTGTGAAAGAACACATGCAATGTCTCTAGTGGATCCATATGTGGTTTGTGGAAAAGGACACACATGCAATAACCATTGCTGATCCATGTGCGTTCGTCATCAAAGAACACACATGCAATGAACACTGGTGGATCCATAAGTGGTTCATGGAAAGAACACACATGCAATGACTCTAGTGGGTCCATATGTGGTTTGTGGAAAGAACACATGCAATGACTCTAGTGTGATCCATATGTGGTTTGTGGAAAGAACACACATGCAATGACTAGGGGATCCATGTGTGGTTTGTGGAAATACCACACATGTGACCACATATCAATCCATGTGTGGTTTGTGTAAAGAACACACATGCAATGACTCTACTGGATCCATATGTGGTTTGTGGAAAGAACACACATGCAATGACTCTAGTGGGTCCATATGTGGTTCATGTAAGAACACACATGCAATGCATTGGTGGATCCATGTGTGGTTTGTGGAAAGAACACACATGCAATTATTCTAGTGGGTCCATATTTGGTTTGTGAAAGAACACATATGCAATGACACTGGTGGATCCATCTGTGGTTTGTGGAAAGAACACACATGCAATGAACTTGGTGGATCCGTAAGTGGTTTGTGGAAAGAACACACATGCAATGACACTGGTGGATCCATATGTGGTTTGTGAAAAGAAGCACATGGAATGCCATTGGTTGATCCATATGTGGTTTGTGAAAAGAACACACATGCAATGTCTCTAGTGGATCCATATGTGGTTTGTGGAAAAGGACACACATGCAATAACCACTGGCTGATCCATGTGGTTCATCACAGAACACACATGCAATGAACATGGAACCATATGTGGTTCTTGACAGGAACACACATGCAATGACTCTAGTGGGTCCATATGTGGTTTGGGAAAAGAACACATGCAATGACTCTAGTGGATCCATTTGTGGTTTGTGGAAAGAAGACACATGCAATGACACTGGTTGATCCATATGTGGTTTGTGGAAAGAACACACATGCAATGACTCAGGGGATCCATGTGGTTTGTGGAAAGAACACACATGCAATGACCACTAGTGGATCATACATGTGTGGTTTGTGGAAAGAACACACAAGCAATCATAAGGGTAGAACCATTTGTGTTTTTAGAAAAGAACACACATGAAATGACTCTAGTGCTGGTTTTAGTATAAGAACACACATGCAATGACTCTAGTGCCATATGTGGTTTTAGTATAAGAACACATATGCAATGACTCTAGTGGGTCCATATGTGGTTTGTGAAAAGAACACACATGCAATGACTCTAGTGGATCAATATGTGGTTTGTGGAAAAGAACACACATGCAATGATCACTTGTTGATCCATATGCGGTTTGTGGAAAGAACACACATGCAATGACTCAGGGGGGGTCCATGTGTGGTTTGTGGAAAGAACACACATGCAATGACCACTGGTCGATCCATGTGTGATTTGTGGAAAGAATACACATACAATTACACTGGTGGATACATATGTGGTTTGTGAAAAGAACACGCATGCAATGACCACTGGTCGATCCATGTGTGGTTGGTGGAAATAACACACATGCAATGACACTGGTGGATCCATATGTGGTTTGTGAAAAGAACACACATGCAATGACTCTAGTGTTGGTTTTAGTATAAGAAAACACATGCAATGACTCTAGTGGGTCCATATGTGGTTTGTGAAAAGAACACACATGCAATGACTCTAGTGGATCCATATGTGGTTTGTGGAAAAAAACACACATGCAATGACCAGTAATTGATCCATATGTGGTTTGTGGAAAGAACACAGATGCAATGACATTTGGTTGATCCATGTGTGGTTTGTGGAAAGAACACACATGCAATGCCATTGGTTGATCCATATGTGGTTTAGAAAAGAACACACATGTAATGCCATTGGTTAATCCATGTGTGGTTTGTGGAAAGAACACATATGCAATGACTCAGTGGATCCATCGTGGTTTGTGAAAAGAACACACATGCAATGACTCTAGTGGATCCATATGTAGATTGTGGAAAGAACACACATGCAATGACTCTAGTGGGTCCATATGTGGTTCAAGTCAGGAACACACATGCAATGCCATTCGTGGACCCATGTGTGGTTTGTGGAAAGAACACATGCAATGGCACTGGTTGATCAATATGTGGTTGTGGAAAGAACACACATGCAATGACTCTAGTGGATCCATATGTGGTTTGTGGAAAAGAACACACATGCAATGAACTCTAGTGGATCCCTAAGTGGTTTGTGGATAGAACACACATGCAATGACACTGGTGGATCCATATGTGATTTGTGAAAAGAACACACATGTAATGACTCTAGTGCTGGTTTTAGTATAAGAACACACATGCAAAGTCTCTAGTGGGTCCATATGTGGTTTGTGAAAAGAACACACGTGCAATGTCTCTAGTGGATCCATATGTGGTTTGTGGAAAAGGACACACATGCAATAACCTTTGGTGATCCATGTCGTTCATCACAGGAACACACATGCAATGAACACTGGTGGAACCATATGTGGTTCTTGACAGGAACACACATGCAATGACTCTAGTGGGTCCATATGTGGTTTGGGAAAAGAACACACATGCAATGACTCTAGTGGATCCATATGTGGTTTGTGGAAAGAAGACACATGCAATGACACTGGTTGATCCATATGTGGTTTGTGGAAAGAACACACATGCAATGACTCAGGGGGATCCATGTGTGGTTTGTGGAAATACCACACATGCAATGACCACATATCAATCCATGTGTGGTTTGTGTAAAGAACACACATGCAATGACTCTACTGGATCCATATGTGGTTTGTGGAAAGAACACACATGCAATGACTCTAGTGGGTCCATATGTGGTTCATGTCAGGAACACACATGCAATGCATTGGTGGATCCATGTGTGGTTTGTGGAAAGAACACACATGCAATTATTCTAGTGGGTCCATATTTGGTTTGTGAAAAGAACACATATGCAATGAACACTGGTGGATCCATATGTGGTTTGTGGAAAAGAACACACATGCAATGAACGCTGGTGGATCCGTAAGTGGTTTGTGGAAAGAACACACATGCAATGACACTGGTGGATCCATATGTGGTTTGTGAAAAGAACGCACATGGAATGCCATTGGTTGATCCATATGTGGTTTGTGAAAAGAACACACATGCAATGTCTCTAGTGGATCCATATGTGGTTTGTGGAAAAGGACACACATGCAATAACCACTGGCTGATCCATGTGTGGTTCATCACAGGAACACACATGCAATGAACACTGGCGGAACCATATGTGGTTCTTGACAGGAACACACATGCAATGACTCTAGTGGGTCCATATGTGGTTTGGGAAAAGAACACACATGCAATGACTCTAGTGGATCCATTTGTGGTTTGTGGAAAGAAGACACATGCAATGACACTGGTTGATCCATATGTGGTTTGTGGAAAGAACACACATGCAATGACTCAGGGGGATCCATGTGTGGTTTGTGGAAAGAACACACATGCAATGACCACTAGTCGATCCATGTGTGGTTTGTGGAAAGAACACACATGCAATGACACTGGTAGATCCATATGTGGTTTGTGAAAAGAACACACATGCAATGACTCTAGTGCTGGTTTTAGTATAAGAACACACATGCAATGACTCTAGTGCTGGTTTTAGTATAAGAACACATATGCAATGACTCTAGTGGGTCCATATGTGGTTTGTGAAAAGAACACACATGCAATGACTCTAGTGGATCAATATGTGGTTTGTGGAAAAGAACACACATGCAATGATCACTTGTTGATCCATATGTGGTTTGTGAAAAGAACACACATGCAATGACTCAGGGGGATCCATGTGTGGTTTGTGGAAAGAACACACAAGGAATGACCACTGGTCGATCCATGTGTGATTTGTGGAAAGAACACACATGCAATGACTCAGGGGGATCCATATGTGGTTTGTGAAAAGAACACACATGCAATGACCACTGGTCGATCCATGTGTGTTTTGCGGAAAGAACACACATGCAATGACATTGGTGGATCCATATGTGGTTTGTGAAAAGAACACACATGCAATGACTCTAGTGTTGGTTTTAGTATCAGAACACACATGCAATGACTCTAGTGGGTCCATATGTGGTTTGTGAAAAGAACACACATGCAATGACTCTAGTGGATCCATATGTGGTTTGTGGAAAAGAACACACATGCAATGACCACTGGTTGATCCATATGTGGTTTGTGGAAAGAACACAGATGCAATGACACTGGTTGATCCATGTGTGGTTTGTGGAAAGAACACACATGCAATGCCATTGGTTGATCCATATGTGGTTTGTGAAAAGAACACACATGTAATGCCATTGGTTAATCCATGTGGTTTGTGGAAAGAACACATATGCAATGACTCTAGTGGATCCATACGTGGTTTGTGAAAAGAACACACATGCAATGACTCTAGTGGATCCATATGTAGATTGTGGAAAGAACACACATGCAATGACTCTAGTGGGTCCATATGTGGTTCAAGTCAGGAACACACATGCAATGCCATTGGTGGACCCATGTGGTTTGTGGAAAGAACACATGCAATGGCACTGGTTGATCAATATGTGGTTTGTGGAAAGAACACACATGCAATGACTCTAGTGGATCCATATGTGGTTTGTGGAAAAGAACACACATGCAATGAACTCTAGTGGATCCCTAAGTGGTTTGTGGATAGAACACACATGCAATGACACTGGTGGATCCATATGTGATTTGTGAAAAGAACACACATGTAATGACTCTAGTGCTGGTTTTAGTATAAGAACACACATGCAAAGTCTCTAGTGGGTCCATATGTGGTTTGTGAAAAGAACACACGTGCAATGTCTCTAGTGGATCCATATGTGGTTTGTGGAAAAGGACACACATGCACAACCACTGGCTGATCCATGTGTCGCTCATCACAGAACACACATGCAATGAACACTGGTGGAACCATATGTGGTTCTTGACAGGAACACACATGCAATGACTCTAGTGGGTCCATATGTGGTTTGGGAAAAGAACACACATGCAATGACTCTAGTGGATCCATATGTGGTTTGTGGAAAGAAGACACATGCAATGACACTGGTTGATCCATATGTGGTTTGTGGAAAGAACACACATGCAATGACTCAGGGGGATCCATGTGTGGTTTGTGGAAATACCACACATGCAATGACCACATATCAATCCATGTGTGGTTTGTGTAAAGAACACACATGCAATGACTCTACTGGATCCATATGTGGTTTGTGGAAAGAACACACATGCAATGACTCTAGTGGGTCCATATGTGGTTCATGTCAGAACACACATGCAATGCATTGGTGGATCCATGTGGTTTGTGGAAAGAACACACATGCAATTATTCTAGTGGGTCCATATTTGGTTTATGAAAAGAACACATATGCAATGAACACTGGTGGAGCCATATGTGGTTTGTGGAAAGAACACACATGCAATGAACTGGTGGATCCGTAAGTGGTTTGTGGAAAGAACACACATGCAATAACACTGGTGGATCCATATGTGGTTTGTGAAAAGAACGCATGGAATGCCATTGGTTGATCCATATGTGGTTTGTGAAAAGAACACACATGCAATGTCTCTAGTGGATCCATATGTGGTTTGTGAAAAGGACACACATGCAATAACCACTGGGTGATCCATGTGTGGTTCATCAGAACACACATGCAATGAACATGGCGGAACCATATGTGGTTCGTGTCATGAACACACATGCAATGACTCTAGTGGGTCCATATGTGGTTTGGGAAAAGAACACACATGCAATGACTCTAGTGGATCCATTTGTGGTTTGTGGAAAGAACACACATGCAATGACACTGGTTGATCCATATGTGGTTTGTGGAAAGAACACACATGCAATGACTCAGGGGATCGATGTGTTGTTTGTGGAAAGAACACACATGCAATGACCACTGGTCGATCAATGTGTGGTTTGTGGAAAGAACACACATGCAATGACACTGGTAGATCCATATGTGGTTTGTGAAAAGAACACACATGTAATGACTCTAGTGCTGGTTTTAGTATAAGAACGCACATGCAATGACTCTAGTGCTGGTTTTAGTATAAGAACACACATGCAATGACTCTAGTGGGTCCATATGTGGTTTGTGAAAAGAACACACATGCAATGACTCTAGTGGATCAATATGTGGTTTGTGGAAAGAACACACATGCAATGAAAACGTGTTGATCAATATTTGGTTGGTGAAAAGAACACACATGCAATGACTGGGGGATCCATGTGGTTTGTTGCAAGAACACACAAGGAATGACCACTGGTCGATCCATGTGTGATTTGTGGAAAGAACACACATGCAATGACTCAGGGGGATCCATATGTGGTTTGTGAAAAGAACACACATGCAATTACCACTGGTCGTTCCATGTGTGGTTTGTGGAAAGAACACACATGCAATGACATTGGTGGATCCATATGTGGTTTGTGAAAAGAACACACATGCAATGACTCTAGTGTTGGTTTTAGTATAAGAAAACACATGCAATGACTCTAGTGGGTCCATATGTGGTTTGTGAAAAGAACACACATGCAATGACTCTAGTGGATCCATATGTGGTTTGTGGAAAGAACACACATGCAATGACCACTGGTTGATCCATATGTGGTTTGTGGAAAGAACACAGATGCAATGACACTGGTTGATCCATGTGTGGTTTGTGGAAAGAACACACATGCAATGCCATTGGTTGATCCATATGTGGTTTGTGAAAGAACACACATGTAATGCCATTGGTTAATCCATGTGTGGTTTGTGGAAAGAACACATATGCAATGACTCTAGTGGATCCATAAGTGGTTTGTGAAAAGAACACACATGCAATGACTCTAGTGGATCCATATGTAGATTGTGGAAAGAACACACATGCAATGACTCTAGTGGGTCCATATGTGGTTCAAGTCAGGAACACACATGCAATGCCATTCGTGGACCCATGTGTGGTTTGTGGAAAGAACACACATGCAATGGCACTGGTTGATCAATATGTGGTTTGTGGAAAGAACCCACAGGCAAAGACTCTAGTGGATCCAGATGTGGTGGAAAAGAACACACATGCAATGAACTCTAGTGGATCCCTAAGTGGTTTGTGGATAGAACACACATGCAATGACACGGGAGCAACAATAAGTGATTTGAGAAATGACAACACATGTAATGACTCTAGTGCTGGTTTTAGTATAAGAACACACATGCAAAGTCTCTAGTGGGTCCATATGTGGTTTGTGAAAAGAACACACGTGCAATGTCTCTAGTGGATCCATATGTGGTTTGTGGAAAGGACACACATGCAATAACTGTGATCCATGTGTCGTTCATCACAGGAACACACATGCAATGAACACTGGTGGAACCATATGTGGTTCTTGACAGGAACACACATGCAATGACTCTAGTGGGTCCATATGTGGTTTGGGAAAAGAACACACATGCAATGACTCTAGTGGATCCATATGTGGTTTGTGGAAAGAAGACACATGCAATGACACTGGTTGATCCATATGTGGTTTGTGGAAAGAACACACATGCAATGACTCAGGGGGATCCATGTGTGGTTTGTGGAAAGAACACACATGCAATGACCACTGGTCGATCCATGTGTGGTTTGTGGAAAGAACACACATGCAATGACACTAGTGGATCCATATGTGGTTTGTGAAAAGAACACACATGCAATGACTCTAGTGCTGGTTTTAGTATAAGAACACACATGCAATGACTCTAGTGCTGGTTTTAGTATAAGAACACATATGCAATGACTCTAGTGGGTCCATATGTGGTTTGTGAAAAGAACACACATGCAATGACTCTAGTGGATCAATATGTGGTTTGTGGAAAAGAACACACATGCAATGACTCTAGTGGGTCCATATGTGGTTTGTGAAAAGAACACACATGCAATGACTCTAGTGGATCCATATGTGGTTTGTGGAAAAGAACACACATGCAATGACCACTGGTTGATCCATATGTGGTTTGTGGAAAGAACACACATGCAATGACACTGGTTGATCCATGTGTGGTTTGTGGAAAGAACACACATGCAATGCCATTGGTCGATCCATATGTGGTTCGTGAAAAGAACACATATGCAATACCATTGGTTAATCCATGTGTGGTTTATGGAAAGACCACACATGCAATGACTCTAGTGGATCCATATGTGGTTTGTGGAAAGAACACATGCAATGACCACTAGTTGATCCATATGTGGTTTGTGGAAAGAACACAGGTAGTGAACACTGGTTGATCCATGTATGGTTTGTGGAAAGAACACACATGCAATGACTCAGGGGGATCCATGTGTGGTTTGTGGAAAGAACACACATGCAATGACTCTACTAGATCCATATGTGGTTTGTGGAAAGAACACACATGCAATGACTCTAGTGGGTCCATATGTGGTTCATGTCAGGAACACACATGCAATGCCATTGGTGGATCCATGTGTGGTTTGTGGAAAGAACACACATGCAATTATTCTAGTGGGTCCATATGTGGTTTGTGAAAAGAACACACATGCAATGAACACTGGTGGATCCAAATGTGGTTTGTGGAAAAGAACACACATGCAATGAACGCTGGTGGATCCGTAAGTGGTTTGTGGAAAGAACACACATGCAATGACACTGGTGGATCCATATGTGGTTTGTGAAAAGAACACACATGGAATGCCATTAGTTGATCCATATGTGGATTGTGAAAAGAACACACATGCAATGCCATTAGGTAATCCATGTGTGGTTTGTGGAAAGAACACCCATACAATGACTCTAGTGGATCCATATGTGGTTTGTGGAAAAGAACACACATGCAATGACCACTGCTTGATCCATAAGTGGTTTGTGGAAATAACACACATCCAATGATACTGGTGGATCCATGTGTGGTTTGTGGAAAGAACACACATGCAATGACTCTAGTGCTGGTTTTAGTGTAAGAACACACATGCAATGACTCTAGTGCTGGTTTTAGTATAAGAACACACATGCAATGACACTGGTTGATCCATATGTTGTTTGTGAAAAGAAAACACATGCAATGACTCTAGTGGATCCATATGTGGTTTGTGGAAAAGAACACTCATGCAATGATCACTGGTTGATCCATATGTGGTTTGTGGAAAGAACAGATGTAATGACTCAGGGGATCCATGTGTGGTTTGTGGAAAGAACACACATGCAATGACACTGGTAGATCCATATGTGGTTTGTGAAAAGAACACACATGCAATGACTCTAGTGCTGGTTTTAGTATAAGAACATACATGCAATGACTCTAGTGCTGGTTTTAGTATAAGAACACACATGCATTGACTCTAGTGGGTCCATATGTGGTTTGTGAAAAGAACACACATGCAATGACTCTAGTGGATCAAAATGTGGTTTGTGGAAAAGAACACACATGCAATGTATCTAGTGGGTCCATATGTGGTTTGTGAAAAGAACACACATGCAATGACTCTAGTGGATCCATATGTGGTTTGTGGAAAAGAACACACATGCAATGACCACTGGTTGATCCATATGTGGTTTGTGGAAAAAACACACATGCAATGACACTGGTTGATCCATGTGTGGTTTGTGGAAAGAACACACATGCAATGCCATTGGTTGATCCATATGTGGTTCGTGAAAAGAACACATATGCAATACCACTGGTTTATCCATTTGTGGTTTGTGTAAAGACAACACATGCAATGACTCTAGTGGATCCATATGTGGTTTGTGGAAAAGAACACACATGCAATGACCACTAGTTGATCCATATGTGGTTTGTGGAAAGAACACACAGGTAGTGAACACTGGTTGATCCATGTATGGTTTGTGGAAAGAACACACATGCAATGACTCAGGGGGATCCATGTGTGGTTTGTGGAAATACCACACATGCAATGACCACATATCAATCCATGTGTGGTTTGTGTAAAGAACACACATGCAATGACTCTACTGGATCCATATGTGGTTTGTGGAAAGAACACACATGCAATGACTCTAGTGGGTCCATATGTGGTTCATGTCAGGAACACACATGCAATGCATTGGTGGATCCATGTGTGGTTTGTGGAAAGAACACACACATGCAATTATTCTAGTGGGTCCATATTTGGTTTGTGAAAAGAACACATATGCAATGAACACTGGTGGATCCATATGTGGTTTGTGGAAAAGAACACACATGCAATGAACGCTGGTGGATCCGTAAGTGGTTTGTGGAAAGAACACACATGCAATGACACTGGTGGATCCATATGTGGTTTGTGAAAAGAACGCACATGGAATGCCATTGGTTGATCCATATGTGGTTTGTGAAAAGAACACACATGCAATGTCTCTAGTGGATCCATATGTGGTTTGTGGAAAAGGACACACATGCAATAACAACTGTGATCCATGTGTGGTTCATCATGAACACACATGCAATGAACACTGGCCGGAACCATATGTGGTTCTTGGACAGAACACACATGCAATGACTCTAGTGGGTCCATATGTGGTTTGGGAAAAGAACACACATGCAATGACTCTAGTGGATCCATTTGTGGTTTGTGGAAAGAAGACACATGCAATGACACTTTGGTTGATCCATATGTGGTTTGTGGAAAGAACACACATGCAATGACTCAGGGGATCCATGTGTGGTTTGTGGAAAGAACACACATGCAATGACCACTAGTCGATCCATGTGTGGTTTGTGGAAAGAACACACATGCAATGACACTGGTAGATCCATATGTGGTTTGTGAAAAGAACACACATGCAATGACTCTAGTGCTGGTTTTAGTATAAGAACACACATGCAATGACTCTAGTGCTGGTTTTAGTATAAGAACACATATGCAATGACTCTAGTGGGTCCATATGTGGTTTGTGAAAAGAACACACATGCAATGACTCTAGTGGATCAATATGTGGTTTGTGGAAAAGAACACACATGCAATGATCACTTGTTGATCCATATGTGGTTTGTGAAAAGAACACACATGCAATGACTCAGGGGGATCCATGTGTGGTTTGTGGAAAGAACACACAAGCAATGACCACTGGTCGATCCATGTGTGATTTGTGGAAAGAACACACATGCAATGACTCAGGGGGAGCCATATGGTTTGTGAAAAGAACACACATGCAATTACCACTGGTCGTTCCATGTGTGGTTTGTGGAAAGAACACACATGCAATGACATTGGTGGATCCATATGTGGTTTGTGAAAAGAACACACATGCAATGACTCTAGTGTTGGTTTTAGTATAAGAAAACACATGCAATGACTCTAGTGGGTCCATATGTGGTTTGTGAAAAGAACACACATGCAATGACTCTAGTGGATCCATATGTGGTTTGTGGAAAAGAACACACATGCAATGACCACTGGTTGATCCATATGTGGTTTGTGGAAAGAACACAGATGCAATGACACTGGTTGATCCATGTGTGGTTTGTGGAAAGAACACACATGCAATGCCATTGGTTGATCCATATGTGGTTTGTGAAAAGAACACACATGTAATGCCATTGGTTAATCCATGTGTGGTTTGTGGAAAGAACACATATGCAATGACTCTAGTGGATCCATACGTGGTTTGTGAAAAGAACACACATGCAATGACTCTAGTGGATCCATATGTAGATTGTGGAAAGAACACACATGCAATGACTCTAGTGGGTCCATATGTGGTTCAAGTCAGGAACACACATGCAATGCCATTCGTGGACCCATGTGTGGTTTGTGGAAAGAACACACATGCAATGGCACTGGTTGATCAATATGTGGTTTGTGGAAAGAACACACATGCAATGACTCTAGTGGATCCATATGTGGTTTGTGGAAAAGAACACACATGCAATGAACTCTAGTGGATCCCTAAGTGGTTTGTGGATAGAACACACATGCAATGACACTGGTGGATCCATATGTGATTTGTGAAAAGAACACACATGTAATGACTCTAGTGCTGGTTTTAGTATAAGAACACACATGCAAAGACTCTAGTGGGTCCATATGTGGTTTGTGAAAAGAACACACGTGCAATGTCTCTAGTGGATCCATATGTGGTTTGTGGAAAAGGACACACATGCAATAACCACTGGCTGATCCATGTGTCGTTCATCACAGGAACACACATGCAATGAACACTGGTGGAACCATATGTGGTTCTTGACAGGAACACACATGCAATGACTCTAGTGGGTCCATATGTGGTTTGGGAAAAGAACACACATGCAATGACTCTAGTGGATCCATATGTGGTTTGTGGAAAGAACACACATGCAATGACACTGGTTGATCCATATGTGGTTTGTGGAAAGAACACACATGCAATGACTCAGGGGGATCCATGTGTGGTTTGTGGAAATAACACACATGCAATGACCACTGGTCGATCCATGTGTGGTTTGTGGAAAGAACACACATGCAATGACACTAGTAGATCCATATGTGGTTTGTGAAAAGAACACACATGCAATGACTCTAGTGCTGGTTTTAGTATAAGAACACACATGCAATGACTCTAGTGCTGGTTTTAGTATAAGAACACATATGCAATGACTCTAGTGGGTCCATATGTGGTTTGTGAAAAGAACACACATGCAATGACTCTAGTGGATCAATATGTGGTTTGTGGAAAAGAACACACATGCAATGACTCTAGTGGGTCCATATGTGGTTTGTGAAAAGAACACACATGCAATGACTCTAGTGGATCCATATGTGGTTTGTGGAAAAGAACACACATGCAATAACCACTGGTTGATCCATATGTGGTTTGTGGAAAAAACACACATGCAATGACACTGGTTGATCCATGTGTGGTTTGTGGAAAGAACACACATGCAATGCCATTGGTCGATCCATATGTGGTTCGTGAAAAGAACACATATGCAATACCATTGGTTAATCCATGTGTGGTTTATGGAAAGACCACACATGCAATGACTCTAGTGGATCCATATGTGGTTTGTGGAAAAGAACACACATGCAATGACCACTAGTTGATCCATATGTGGTTTGTGGAAAGAACACACAGGTAGTGAACACTGGTTGATCCATGTATGGTTTGTGGAAAGAACACACATGCAATGACTCAGGGGGATCCATGTGTGGTTTGTGGAAAGAACACACATGCAATGACTCTACTAGATCCATATGTGGTTTGTGGAAAGAACACACATGCAATGACTCTAGTGGGTCCATATGTGGTTCATGTCAGGAACACACATGCAATGCCATTGGTGGATCCATGTGTGGTTTGTGGAAAGAACACACATGCAATTATTATAGTGGGTCCATATGTGGTTTGTGAAAAGAACACACATGCAATGAACACTGGTGGATCCATATGTGGTTTGTGGAAAAGAACACACATGCAATGAACGCTGGTGGATCCGTAAGTGGTTTGTGGAAAGAACACACATGCAATGATGACCTTTGGTGGATCCATATGTGGTTTGTGAAAAGAACACACATGGAATGCCATTAGTTGATCCATATGTGGATTGTGAAAAGAACACACATGCAATGCCATTAGGTAATCCATGTGTGGTTTGTGGAAAGAACACCCATACAATGACTCTAGTGGATCCATATGTGGTTTGTGGAAAAGAACACACATGCAATGACCACTGCTTGATCCATAAGTGGTTTGTGGAAATAACACACATCCAATGATACTGGTGGATCCATGTGTGGTTTGTGGAAAGAACACACATGCAATGACTCTAGTGCTGGTTTTAGTGTAAGAACACACATGCAATGACTCTAGTGCTGGTTTTAGTATAAGAACACACATGCAATGACACTGGTTGATCCATATGTTGTTTGTGAAAAGAAAACACATGCAATGACTCTAGTGGATCCATATGTGGTTTGTGGAAAAGAACACTCATGCAATGATCACTGGTTGATCCATATGTGGTTTGTGGAAAGAACACAGATGTAATGACTCAGGGGATCCATGTGTGGTTTGTGGAAAGAACACACATGCAATGACACTGGTAGATCCATATGTGGTTTGTGAAAAGAACACACATGCAATGACTCTAGTGGTGGTTTTAGTATAAGAACACACATGCAATGACTCTAGTACTGGTTTTAGTATAAGAACACACATGCATTGACTCTAGTGGGTCCATATGTGGTTTGTGAAAAGAACACACATGCAATGACTCTAGTGGATCAAAATGTGGTTTGTGGAAAAGAACACACATGCAATGTATCTAGTGGGTCCATATGTGGTTTGTGAAAAGAACACACATGCAATGACTCTAGTGGATCCATATGTGGTTTGTGGAAAAGAACACACATGCAATGACCACTGGTTGATCCATATGTGGTTTGTGGAAAAAACACACATGCAATGACACTGGTTGATCCATGTGTGGTTTGTGGAAAGAACACACATGCAATGCCATTGGTTGATCCATATGTGGTTCGTGAAAAGAACACATATGCAATACCATTGGTTAATCCATGTGTGGTTTGTGGAAAGACCACACATGCAATGACTCTAGTGGATCCATATGTGGTTTGTGGAAAAGAACACACATGCAATGACCACTAGTTGATCCATATGTGGTTTGTGGAAAGAACACACAGGTAGTGAACACTGGTTGATCCATGTATGGTTTGTGGAAAGAACACACATGCAATGACTCGGGGATCCATGTGTGGTTTGTGGAAAGAACACATGCAATGACCACATATCAATCCATGTGTGGTTTGTAAAGAACACACATGCAATGACTCTACTGGATCCATATGTGGTTTGTGGAAAGAACACACATGCAATGACTCTAGTGGGTCCATATGTGGTTCATGTCAGGAACACACATGCAATGCATTGGTGGATCCATGTGTGGTTTGTGGAAAGAACACACATGCAATTATTCTAGTGGGTCCATATTTGGTTTGTGAAAAGAACACATATGCAATGAACACTGGTGGATCCATATGTGGTTTGTGGAAAAGAACACACATGCAATGAACGCTGGTGGATCCGTAAGTGGTTTGTGGAAAGAACACACATGCAATGACACTGGTGGATCCATATGTGGTTTGTGAAAAGAACGCACATGGAATGCCATTGGTTGATCCATATGTGGTTTGTGAAAAGAACACACATGCAATGCCATTAGGTAATCCATGTGTGGTTTGTGTAAAGAACACCCATGCAATGACTCTAGTGGATCCATATGTGGTTTGTGGAAAAGAACACACATGCAATGATCACTTGTTGATCCATATGTGGTTTGTGGAAATAACACACATCCAATGATACTGGTGGGTCCATGTGTGGTTTGTGGAAAGAACACACATGCAATGACTCTAGTGCTGGTTTTAGTGTAAGAACACACATGCAATGACTCTAGTGCTGGTTTTAGTATAAGAACACACATGCAATGACACTGGTTGATCCATATGTTGTTTGTGAAAAGAACACACATGCAATGACTCTAGTGGATCCATATGTGGTTTGTGGAAAAGAACACACATGCAATGATCACTGGTTGATCCATATGTGGTTTGTGGAAAGAACACATATGTAATGACTCAGGGGGATCCATGTGTGGTTTGTGGAAAGAACACACATGCAATGACACTGGTAGATCCATATGTGGTTTGTGAAAAGAACACACATGCAATGACTCTAGTGCTGGTTTTAGTATAAGAACACACATGCAATGGCTCTAGTGCTGGTTTTAGTATAAGAACACACATGCAATGACTCTAGTGGGTCCATATGTGGTTTGTGAAAAGAACACACATGCAATGACTCTAGTGGATCAAAATGTGGTTTGTGGAAAAGAACACACATGCAATGACTCTAGTGGGTCCATATGTGGTTTGTGAAAAGAACACACATGCAATGACTCTAGTGGATCCATATGTGGTTTGTGGAAAAGAACACACATGCAATGACCACTGGTTGATCCATATGTGATTTGTGGAAAAAACACACATGCAATGACACTGGTTGATCCATGTGTGGTTTGTGGAAAGAACACACATGCAATGCCATTGGTTGATCCATATGTGGTTCGTGAAAAGAACACATATGCAATACCATTGGTTAATCCATGTGTGGTTTGTGGAAAGACCACACATGCAATGACTCTAGTGGATCCATATGTGGTTTGTGGAAAAGAACACACATGCAATGACCACTAGTTGATCCATATGTGGTTTGTGGAAATAACACACAGGTAGTGAACACTGGTTGATCCATGTATGGTTTGTGGAAAGAAGACACATGCAATGACTCAGGGGGATCCATGTGTGGTTTGTGGAAAGAACACACATGCAATGACCACATATCAATCCATGTGTGGTTTGTGTAAAGAACACACATGCAATGACTCTACTGGATCCATATGTGGTTTGTGGAAAGAACACACATGCAATGACTCTAGTGGGTCCATATGTGGTTCATGTCAGGAACACACATGCAATGCCATTGGTGGATCCATGTGTGGTTTGTGGAAAGAACACACATGCAATTATTCTAGTGGTTCCATATGTGGTTTGTGAAAAGAACACACATGCAATGAACACTGGTGGATCCATATGTGGTTTGTGGAAAAGAACACACATGCAATGAATGCTGGTGGATCCGTAAGTGGTTTATGGAAAGAACACACATGCAATGACACTGGTGGATCTATATGTGGTTTGTGAAAAGAACACACATGGAATGCCATTGGTTGATCCATATGTGGTTTGTGAAAAGAACACACATGCAATGCCATTAGTTAATTCATGTGTGGTTTGTGGAAAGAACACCCATGCAATGACTCTAGTGGATCCATATGTGGTTTGTGGAAAAGAACACACATGCAATGACCTTTGGTTGATCCATAAGTGGTTTGTGGAAATAACACACATCCAATGTGTAAGGTCCCCAACCTTTAATAAGATTGAACCCTGTGTTTACAATGCTAGTCCCTGGATCAATAGCTAGCATCCACAGTTTAGATGTAATATCAAGAAACAAAGGTCATAATACAACTTTATAACCAGGAATAAATTAATTTTATTACGTCAAACATAGCTCATTTGGCTAATACATTACATTGTAGCGGAATAACTATAAGCATGGGGTCCTTCATCTTCAAAGTGCCACAGGCAGATGTTGGTTGTAGACTTTGTAATCCTAAACAATCAATCTTCACTAAAAACAATCAAACCTGCAACATTACAAGTTACTGACCACAAGGGTCAATACATTTGAATTGTATTGGCAAGTGATACTATAGTAATATGGTGGAGTCTATCATCTATATGCATTTGGCTAAGTGGAGCTGAGGCTTGCATTGCTCAAAAATAGATTTTTCCTTAACATTTGAAAATACTAAGTTTTTGCTTTGATAAAAAAAATCATTCCCAAGGTATCTACCAATCAAAGACTGAAGATCCTTTCCAAGGCATCTACCAATCAAAGACTGAAGATCCTTTAACCCTTGTTCACCCACAAGTTTTATTTAGAAATTGGAGTGATGAGATTCTTGAAGCTTCCATGTATTGATGCTCAAATTGTCCTTTACCAGGTACATGGCTAAGTACTTAGGTTTTACACTCTGCAGAGGTGGTGCACTTTCCCCACAAGACTTGGTTTCCCAAGACAAGATCCTTCAGAAGCCTTTCCTTAGTCAAATGGACGCGCTCCAACCTATCATTCCCACTACCACCAACTGTCCAAGAGACTAAGTTCTAGCAACCTAAGATCATGGCAGAGCCCATAATGCCAAGTGGTTGCACTTGAAGCTTCTCAACATTTGACATCTCAAATCTCTTTGTTCCTGGGTGGCCATCCACAAGTGAGATACACTAAGGTAAACCACAAACATGGGCCTTGTGAACCACTCAACCAAAAACCACCAAGCAAGTCCCATTCCACCCAGGTGATTCATTAATTTAGTTGTTTTATTAAACAAAACACAAGTCCTTAGACTTAGAGATTTTCCATAGCATGAATATGTATTCCACCCTTGTTTTCTATTAGCTAAGCTAAGCATGATAGTAGTATGAATCTTAACTTAGGAAATTTCTTCTAAGGCTTCATCTACTAGGTTTTCCCATAGCAAGGTCTATACTTAGCAAATAAAATCCATGCAAGATTTACTTAGCAAAACACTAATGCATAGTGAAAATAATGGGACAAAAGATATGAAGCATCACTTGCCTTTTGGTAGAGGTATAAGTTCACTTCTTGTCCTTGCAACAATCACACTCTTCAAGTCACTACAAATCAATCAAGCAAGGCACAAACTTAATCTACCAATCAAGCAAACACAAATTCAATTCACATTCCAAACCAAAGTCAAACAAACAATTTTTCACACACAAAGTAATGGGATCTAAGTCATGCATAAGCATGCAAAGGTTGGTTCTATTGTAAGGATGGTCTTCACTAGGCTTCTAAACTTTGTAAGTTCCAAATTGGTCATTTACCAAAATGGCAAAGTTATTTGCAAAGGTTTCACTATAAAAACCATTTTAAAACAAAGTATTATTTTATGTGGTGTAGAAATATTTTTACTAAGGCATTAGCCTATAGGGTTCACCAAATGAGTTGCTATTGCAAAACTTGGTGTTTGGGTCAGTAGGTTTGGTCCAAAACATTTTCCCAAAGTTTTTTTTTTACTCAAAAACATTTTCATAAACAAAACAATAGTTTTATTTAGCTAGAAATGGACTAAACTAGTTAATCCATTCTAAACTTTTCCAAATTCATTTTCCAAACCATGGGTTGATTCCTAGGGTCAGTAAGGTCACAACAATCCATTTTGCAGAGGTTTTAACCCTAAAATCATTTTTAAACAATTTTTCTAATCTAAACAAGCAATCAAATGTTTCTGCATAAACAACCAATCTAACAAATACTATTTTCTAAACCAAGGGTATGGTTGGCTAGGGCTTGCTCTCCTGAATCCAACGACATAAAATTTGTAATTTTTGGACGTGTGGATCAAAAGATTCAAGGGTTTGAAAATGGCACTTAAATCTGTTTTCAAATTCTGTTTTAAACAGACCTGGCCACGCGTCGCGTTCCTATTGGTCCATACCGGTTCGGCCGGATCAATCGCTGTGGAGCGTTGGATCAAGTTAGATCGCACGGTCCAGAGAACATACCCCTTCGGTGTTTAAGTAATCTATTAGATTCGTTTGATCCAGATCTAACGGCTGCTACTGCCTGGTCACAGATGGGCGGCGCTGCGCGGTGGTGGACGGCGGCGACGGCCAGACGAGATGCTCGCGGTGGTTCTAGGAAGCGAGGAAGACAGAGGGGGTGCTCACCGTGTTTGCCGTGGCGTGGGGAAGCTCAATGTGCCTTCTGCTTGTCGAGGGGCGCGTTGGTGTTGCGGGAATTGCTCGCCGGAGCTGCTCTGGTTCTCGGGTGCGGTCAGACGCTGTCAGGGGCGAGGCTATAGGGCTCTCCGAAGCAATGCAGAGGGTGTGTTAGACGCGCCAGGTACTAAGGAGTATGTGAGCATCACTGAATGGCATCGGGGAGGTTCGAGCTTACCAGGAAGAGTCGCCGGGGTTTGATGAGACAGTGGCGCCAGGTTGACAGCGACGCCTTCTGATTCACCCCAAGGCAAAACAAAGGCATGGTAAGATGCGGGCGACCATGGGGTTCATGTGAGCATGATCGAGAGGTGCTGGGGCGGACGGTGTTTACCGGGGGAGTTTGTCGGCGCGATGGCAGACGGCGGCGGTGCTGAAGGTTGTCGTTGCCGACGCTCGGGGGCGCTCGGGGACGAGCTGGTGCTACGGGGATGATCGACAGGAGGTGGGGATCACGAGAGCACGGTCGAGGAGGCAAGGGGCAACGAGGGGCTGCCGGAATTGGCCGGGGAAGCCGTCGGGGACAGGGTGTTATTGCAAGCAATTCGCGCAGCCTAGGGGCTCCGGTGGGGTGTAGTGGAGGAGGAAGAGGAGAGGAGGCGTTGAAGTAGCTGTAGTCACGGCGAGAGATCTTATTAACGCCAATTTAATGGCGAATTCAGCGCAGGAAACAGCGAGGGGAAGAACAGGTCAGGTGGGAGCAACGATGAACAGAGGGATGGGTCCACCAACAATGGGAAAAGGGTGAGAGCAGGAGGTCCACTTGCGGTGATAGAAATGAAAGGGTTTGGGTCCACCATTCATTGTCTTTTTGCGAGAATCTGGGTGAAAGAATGCTTGGGAAGAGAACAGGTGGGCTAGGTGGGCTGCTGCTGGGCCTTAGTGGGCTGAGTCCTTTTTCTTATTTTTTTCTGTCTGCTTTTCTTTTTCTTTTTCTAGTTCTTTTTCTGTTTTGAATTTCAATCAACATTTCAAACAACATTCAAACATTCAAACAAGGTTCAAATTAATTCAATCAAACAACAAACTTTTCTTTTGAATTTGGTTTTGTTTATCAACATAATCCAAATCTCAAAATAATATTTTTATTTATTTTAGGATCCATTCTTTAATTAAATAAAATGGATCTTTAGTTATTTAATAAAATAGGGTTTGATTTAGTTAATAAAATTTCCATTTGAAAATCCAAATATTTTCAAAACCAAAACAGTAGGTTTTATTTGAAAATAAAAGATATTTGGAAAACTTGTTTAAAACAAAATAACTTTTTATTTTAGGTTCCATTAATAATTAAATATAATGGACCTTAGTTATTAAATCAAATAGGATTTGTTTATTTCAAAACTTTATTTTGAAATCTAAAATAAAACCAAAACACTTTAGTAGGTTTTATTTTGAGAAAACAAAATACTTGGAAAACTTATTTTAAAGAATAAATAAGGTTTAGTGTTTATTTAAAATGGAAAAGCCTTTACTTAAATAAAATTTGGATATTACATCCTTATCATTTTATTTAAATAAACCTTTACTCATTTTATCAAAACAAAATATTTTATTATAAAAGCTTGGCCAAATTTAATTTGGCTCTTTAAAATAAAATCTTTATTTATAAAACTTCTTTGCTTTTGAAAACCAAATCTTTTTATTTAAAAGATCCAAAATAGTATTTCCAAAACATTTTATTTGCCTTTATTAAATGTTTATCTTTATAAATCCCTTTAGGATTATTTGTTCACCAATTGGTATGGGTTTTTGGTAAGGGCTTTATTAGCTTTGGAAATTCAATTTCCTTATCTTATTATATTCATAAGATTTTATTTATGGTTCCAAACTAAGTGAAACCAATCTCTATGGTCTTACTTGATCCTTGGTGAATATTTGTTGATCAATTTTGGTATGGATCAAATCCATGGATTTGGAGATAACTTGGAAATGGTTTTTATTCCCTTAGGGCTTAGGGTTTTGGATTTATTTTCCAAGTGTTCAAATTTCCAGATACATTCATTGAGGAATGCATTTCTCTTGATTTGGATTTGTTGAATTCAAACTTTCACCAAAGTTTGTTCAGGATGGATTTTAAGTTTCCTTTTAGAAACAAAAGTTTCTTTTCACCTGATTTTCAACAAAAAATTTATTTTGTTTATTTATTTTTCACATTACAAGATTTGGAAAATCTTGGGATGTGAGCTATTTCCTTAAAATAAATCTAGTCCTAGATTTGGGAAGGTTAGGTTTACAAGCAGGTTCAAAACGACTAGGGTACTACCACCCTTAAAAAATTTCTAACTAAACTACATCTTGGCTTGCTTGTATCTTGGAAAACTTCTGCATAGTGTCCTTTGTTTCCATACTTTACTCATGGGCCAAGGTTGAGATTTTCCATAGGCTTGTTCAACTTTTCTGGACAATTGTTTGCATAATGGCCTAGTTCCTTGCATTTGAAACGGGTTATAAGTTTAAGGTTTTTGAGGTGGCTTCTCTGGACAATATGATGCATAATGTCCTAACTCCTTGCAGTGTTTGCACATCACTTGGCTAATATCCTTCCTCATCTTGGGTTTCACTAGCTTTTGTTTGTCTTCTTGGCTCTTCTTCTTTTCGGGCATTCACCGGCATAGTGTTCCATCTCTTTGCATTTGAAACATTGCACTTGTGTAATATCCTTTTTGCTAGTGTTGGGGCATTTCTTCTTCTTCTTTTTGGGTCTCTCCAAAGCTAGGAGTTCTTCTAGTTCATATTCTTCATGAGTGGGAGATCTTTCTCTCTTCTTGGGGTATTGATCTTCATGTTCCTTGGGTGCATGATCCTTGGCTTCATAGATAATGCAAGCTTGGGTTCCTTCTAGAATAACATCTTTGTCATCCTTGTTGTCATTAGCTCTTTGGGAAAAGTTTTCTTTCATGTTGATCATTTGTGTAACCAATCCATGCATCAATTGGGATTGAAGTTTCAAAATCCTTTGTATGGCTGGGTCTAATCCATTGTTGTTGGCTAGAAGCTGAGTTGTCTCTTGGCTCAACTGGTTTTGGGTTGCTATGAGTTCTCTCATGTTGTCCTCTTGGTTGTTGTTGTTGTCACCATCCTTGATGTTGGAGTTTCTTGGGGAAGTCATCTGTTTGGGTTGGGTTGGGATTAGAATAGGCAAGATATTTTCTAAGGAATCAATTCTAATCACACACATCAATTCACACAAGCAATGTGCAAGCAATCACAAACAAACTTTCCACTCAAACAACAAGTTTTCAAGCACATTTTTAGGCAACCAAAAATAATTTTGTTACACCACATAAGTTGGTGTGTTTGACTTAAACTAGATATGGTGGTCCATCTATATGGTTCACTTGTGATCCTTCCATCCTTCTTGGTTGATTCTTCTTGAGAAAATTTTTGGTCACAAAAACTTCAAAGGTGGTCATGGTTCCTTCTAGGTTGTTTTTCCTTAGTCTTCAAGTCTTGAGTAACATTTCTTGTCTCACTTGTAGTCTTTAGTGATATCCAAGTTGGAAGTCCTTGGTGAATATGCTGAAGATGTTGAAGTCATTAGAGTTGAAGAAGTTGAAGTCATTGGAGTTGATGAAGTTGAAGATGTCCTTTGCACATGGTGAAGTCTTTGGTCAAAGGGTAGGTTTTCCATTAAGTTTGAAGTAGAAGAGAAGTAGAGTTGAAACCAAAATGGTTGAGGAAAGAGTTTACAAGATTGTTTTGTAAATAAGTTTTGGAACAAATACAACTCCTATTTTCTAAGGGTTTTGTCCAATCCTAGGTTTACAAATCCTACAGGCAACACAATGCTCGATACTATCCGTAAGGTCCCCAACCTTTAATAAGATTGAACCTCTGTGTTTACAATGCTAGTCCCTGGATCAATAGCTAGCATCCACAGTTAAGATGTATTATCGAGAAACAAAGGTCATAATACAACTTTATAACCAGGAATAACATAATTTTATTACATCTTACATAGCTCATTGGTTATTACATTACATTGCAGCGGAATAACTATAAGCATGGGGTCCTTCATCTTCAAAGTGCCACAGGCAGATGTTGGTTGTAGACTTTGTAATCCTAAACAATCAATCTTCTCTAAAACAATCAAACCTGCAACATACAAGTTACAGCCACAAGGGTCAATACATTTGAATTGTATTGGCAAGTGATACTATAGTAATATGGTGGAGTCTATCATCTATATGCATTTGGCTAAGTGGAGCTGAGGCTTGCATTGCTCAAAAATAGATTTTCCTTAACATTTGAAAACACTAAGTTTTGCTTTGATAAAAAAATCATTCCCAAGGTATCTACCAATCAAAGACTGAAGATCCTTTCCAAGGCATCTACCAATCAAAGACTGAAGATCCTTTAACCCTTGTTCACCCACAAGTTTTATTTAGAAATTGGTGATGAGATTCTTGAAGCTTCCATGTATTGATGCTCAAATTGTCCTTTACCAGGGACATGGCTAAGTACTTAGGTTTTACACTCTGCAGAGGTGGTGCACTTTCCCCACAAGACTTGGTTTCCCAAGACAAGATCCTTCAGAAGCCTTTCCTTAGTCAAATGGACGCGCTCCAACCTATCATTCCCACTACCACCAACTGTCCAAGAGACTAAGTTCTAGCAACCTATGATCATGGCAGAGCCCATAATGCCATGTGGTTGCATGAAGCTTCTCAACATTTGACATCTCAAATCTCTTTGTTCTGGGTGGCCATCCACAAGGAGATACACTAAGGTAAACCAAACATGGGCCTTGTGAACCACTCAACCAAAACCACCAAGCAAGTCCCATTCCACCCAGGTGATTCATTAATTTAGTTGTTTTATTAAACAAAACACAAGTCCTTAGACTTAGAGATTTTCCATAGCATGAATATGTATTCCACCCTTGTTTTCTATTAGCTAAGCTAAGCATGATAGTAGTAGGAATCTTAACAGGAAATTTCTTCTAAGGCTTCATCTACTAGGTTTTCCATAGCAAAGTGTATACTTAGCAAATAAAATCCATGCAAGATTTACTTAGCAAAAACACTAATGCATAGTGAAAATAATGGGACAAAAGATATGAAGCATCACTTGCCTTTTTGGTAGAGGGAATAAGTTCACTTCTTGTCCTTGCAACAATCACACTCTTCAAGTCACTACAAATCAATCAAGCAAGGCACAAACTCAATCTACCAATCAAGCAAACACAAATTCAATTCACATTCCAAACCAAAGTCAAACAAACAATTTTTCACACACAAAGTAATGGGATCTAAGTCATGCATAAGCATGCAAAGGTTGGTTCTATTGTAAGGATGGTCTTCACTAGGCTTCTAAACTTTGTAAGTTCCAAATTGGTCATTTACCAAAATGGCAAAGTCATTTGCAAAAGGTTTCACTATAAAAACCATTTTCAATACAAAGTATTATTTTATGTGGTGTAGAAATATTTTTACTAAGGCATTAGCCTATAGGGTTCACCAAATGAGTTGCTATTGCAAAACTTGGTGTTTGGGTCAGTAGGTTTGGTCCAAAACATTTTCCCAAAGTTTTTTTTTACTCAAAAACATTTTCATAAACAAAACAATAGTTTTATTTAGCTAGAAATGGACTAAACTAGTTAATCCATTCTAAACTTTTCCAAACCATGGGTTGATTCCTAGGGTCAGTAAGGTCACAACAATCCATTTTGCAGAGGTTTTAACCCTAAAATCATTTTTAAACAATTTTTCTAATCTAAACAAGCAATCAAATGTTTCTGCATAAACAACCAATCTAACAAATACTATTTTCTAAACCAAGGGTATGGTTGGCTAGGGCTTGCTCTCCTAAATCCAACGACATAAAATTTGTAATTTTTGGACATGTGGATCAAAAGATTCAAGGGTTTGAAAATGGCACTTAAATCTGTTTTTTAAATTCTGTTTTAAATAGACCTGGCCACGCGTCGCGTTCCTATTGGTCCATACCGGTTCGGCCGGATCAATCGCTGTGGAGCGTTGGATCAAGTTATATCGCACGGTCCAGAGAACATACCCCTTCGTTGTTTAAGTAATCTATCCGATTCGTTCGATCCAGATCTAGCGGTATCACTACGTCACAGATGGGCGCGCTTGGTGGTGGACGGCGGCGGACGCCACGAGATGCTCGCGGTGGTTCTAGGAAGCGAGGAAGAGAGGGTGCTCACCGTGTTCATGGCGTGGGAAGCTCAACGTGCCTTACGCTTGTCGAGGCGCGTTGGTGTTATGGAATTGCTCATGGAGTCGCCTACAGGTTCTCGGGTGCGGTCAGACGCTGTCAGGGGCGAGGCTACAGGGCTCGCCGAAGCAAGGCAGAGGGTGTGTTAGACGCGCCTGGTACTAAGGAGTATGTGAGCATCACTGAATGGCATCGGGGAGGTTCGAGCTTACCAGGAAGAGTCGCTGGATTTGCGAGAGCGTGGCGCTCAGTTGACGAGACGGGCGACGCTGCGATTCACCCAAGGCAAAACAAAGGCATGGTAAGATGCGGCGACCATGGGGTTCATGTGGAGCATGATCGAGAGGTGTTGAAGACGGTGTTTCACAGAGTTTGTCGCGATGGCGCAGTGCAGTCTTGAAGGTTGTCGTTCAGCGACGCCGGGCGCCGGGGACTAGTCACGGGATGATCGACAGGAGGTGGGGATCACGAGAGCACGGTCGAGGAGGCAAGGGGCAACGAGGGTCTGCCGGAATTGGCCGGGGAAGCCGTCGGGGACAGGGTGTTATTGCAAGCAATTCGCGCAGCCTAGGGGCTCCGGGGTGGTTGCAGGAGGAGGAAGAGGAGAGGGGCGTTTATGTAGCTATGGTCGCAGCAAGAGATTAACAGCGTTAACGCCGAATTTAATCGAGAATTGGTGAGGGAAAACAGGAGGGGAAGAACAGGTCATGTGGGAATGACAGTAGGGATGGGGTCCACCAATCGGTGGAAAGGTGAGGTAACGGTCCACTTGTCAGTGATAGAAAAGGAAAGGGTTTGGGTCCACCCATTGTCTTCTCTTGGGTCAATCTGGGTGAGAAAGGAATGCTTGTGGAAGAGAATTAGGCAGGTGGGCTACGGTGAATTTTTGCCCCTTAGTAATGAGTCCTTTTCTTATTTTTTTCCATGCCTTTTCTTTTCTTTTCTAGTTCTTTTCTGTTTTGAATTTCAATCAACATTTCAAACAACATTCAAACATTCAAACAAGGTTCAAATTAATTCAATCAAACAACAACTTTTCTTTTGAATTTGGTTCATTTATCAACATAATCCAAATCTCAAAATAATATTTTTATTTATTTTAGGATCCATTCTTTAATTAAATAAATGGATCTTTAGTTATTTAATAAAATAGGGTTTGATTTAATAAAATTTCCATTTGAAAATCCAAATATTTTCAAAACCAAAACAATAGGTTTTATTTGAAAATAAAAGATATTTGGAAAACTTGTTTAAACAAAATAACTTTTTATTTTAGGTTCCATTAATAATTAAATATAATGGACCTTAGTTATTAAATCAAATAGGTTTTGTTTATTTAAAAACTTTATTTTGAAATCTAAAATAAAACCAAAACACTTTAGTAGGTTTTATTTTGAGAAAACAAAATACTTGGAAAACTTATTTTAAAAGAATAAATAAGTTTTAGTGTTTATTTAAAATGGGAAAAGCCTTTACTTAAATAAAATTTGGATATTACATCCTTATCATTTTATTTAAATAAACCTTTACTCATTTATCAAAACAAAATATTTTATTATAAAAGCTACAAATTTAATTTGGCTCTTTAAAATAAAATCTTTATTTATAAAACTTCTTTGCTTTTGAAAACCAAATCTTTTTATTTAAAAGATCCAAAATAGTATTTCCAAAACATTTTATTTGCCTTTATTAAATGTTTATCTTTATAAATCCCTTTAGGATTATTTGTTCACCAATTGGTATGGGTTTTTGGTAAGGGCTTTATTAGCTTTGGAAATTCAATTTCCTTATCTTATTATATTCATAAGATTTTATTTATGGTTCCAAACTAAGTGAAACCAATCTCTATGGTCTTACTTGATCCTTTGTGAATATTTGTTGATCAATTTTGGTATGGATCAAATCCATGGATTTGGAGATAACTTAGAAATGGTTTTTATTCCCTTAGGGCTTAGGGTTTTGGATTTATTTTCCAAGTGTTCAAATTTCCAGATACATTCATTGAGGAATGCATTTCTCTTGATTTGGATTTATTGAATTCAAACTTTAACCAAAGTTTGTTCAGGATGGGATTTTAAGTTTCCTTTTAGAAACAAAAAGTTTCTTTTCACCCTGATTTTCAACAAAAATTTATTTTGTTTATTTATTTTTCACATTACAAGATTTGGAAAATCTTGGGATGTGACAGGCTACCACCCTTAAAATAAATCTCGTCCTCGAGATTTGGGAAGGTTAGGGTTACAAGCAGGTTCAAAACGACTAGGGTACTACCACCCTTAAAAATTTTCTAACTAAACTACATCTTGGCTTGTATCTTGGAAAACTTCTTCTTGGAAAACTTCTGCATAGTGTCCTTTGTTTCCATACTTTACTCATGGGCCAAGGTTGAGATTTTCCATAGGCTTGTTCAACTTTTCTGGACAATTGTTTGCATAATGGCCTAGTTCCTTGCATTTGAAACAGGTTATAAGTTTGAGGTTTTGAGGTGGCTTCTCTGGACAATATGATGCATAATGTCCTAACTCCTTGCAGTGTTTGCATCACTTGGCTAATATCCTTCCTCATCTTGGGTTTCACTAGCTTTTGTTTGTCTTCTTGGCTCTTCTTCTTTTCTGGGCATTCACTGGCATAGTGTTCCATCTCTTTGCATTTGAAACATTGCACTTGTGTAATATCCTTTTTGCTAGTGTTGGGGCATTTCTTATTCTTCTTTTTGGGTCTCTCCAAAGCTAGGAGTTCTTCTAGTTCATATTCTTCATGAGTAGGAGATCTTTCTCTCTTCTTGGGGTATTAATCTTCATGTTCCTTGGGTGCATGATCCTTGGCTTCATAGATAATGCAAGCTTGGGTTCCTTCTAGAATAACATCTTTGTCATCCTTGTTGTCATTAGCTCTTTGGGAAAAGTTTTCTTTCATGTTGATCATTTGTGTAACCAATCCATGCATCAATTGGGATTGAAGTTTCAAAATCCTTTGTATGGCTGGGTCTAATCCATTGTTGTTGGCTAGAAGCTGAGTTGTCTCTTGGCTCAACTGGTTTTGGGTTGCTATGAGTTCTCTCATGTTGTCCTCTTGGTTGTTGTTGTTGTCACCATCCTTGATGTTGGAGTTTCTTGGGGAAGTCATCTGTTTGGGTTGGGTTGGGATTAGAATAGGCAAGATATTTTCTAAGGAATCAATTCTAATCACACACATCACAATTCACACAAGCAATGTGCAAGCAATCACAAACAAACTTTCCACTCAAACAACAAGTTTTCAAGCACATTTTTAGGCAACCAAAAATAATTTTGTTACACCACATAAGTTGGTGTGTTTGACTTAAACTAGATATGGTGGTCCATCTATATGGTTCACTTGTGATCCTTCCATCCTTCTTGGTTGATTCTTCTTGAGAAAATTTTGGTCACAAAACTTCAAAGGTGTCATGGTTCCTTCTAGGTTGTTTTTCCTTAGTCTTCAAGTCTTGAGTAACATTTCTTGTCTCACTTGTAGTCTTTAGTGATATCCAGTTGGAAGTCCTTGGTGAATATGCTGAAGATGTTGAAGTCATTAGAGTTGAAGAAGTTGAAGTCATTGGAGTTGATGAAGTTGAAGATGTCCTTTGCACATGGTGAAATCTTTGGTCAAAGGGTGGGTTTTCCATTAAGTTTGAAGTAGAAGAGAAGTAGAGTTGAAACCAAAATGGTTGAGGAAAGAGTTTACAAGATTGTTTTGTAAATAAGTTTTGGAACAAATACAACTCCTATTTTTCTAAGGGTTTTGTCCAATCCTAGGTTTACAAATCCTACAGGCAACACAATGCTCTATACCATCCGTAAGGTCCCAACCTTTAATAAGATTGAACCCTCTGTGTTTACAATGCTAGTCCCTGGATCAATAGCTAGCATCCACAGTTTAGATGTAATATCAAGAAACAAAGGTCATAATACAACTTTTATAACCAGGAATAAATTAATTTTATTACATCAAACATAGCTCATTTGGCTAATACATTACATTGCATGAATAACTATAAGCATGGGGTCCTTCATCTTCAAAATTACCACAGGCAGATGTTGGTTGTAGACTTTGTAATCCTAAACAATCAATCTTCACTAAAACAATCAAACCTGCAACAATTGCCTTTTACAAATTCGCCACAAGGGTCAATACATTTGAATTGTATTGGCAAGTGATACTATAGTAATAAGGGTGAGTCTATCATCCATATGCATTTGGCTAAGTGGAGTGGAGGCTTGCATTGCTCAAAATAGATTTTTCCTTAACATTTGAAATACTAAGTTTTTGCTTTGATAAAAAAAATCATTCCCAAGGTATCTACCAATCAAAGGCTGAAGATCCTTTCCAAGGCATCTACCAATCAAAGACTGAAGATCCTTTAACCCTTGTTCACCCACAAGTTTTATTTAGAAATTGGAGTGATGAGATTCTTGAAGCTTCCATGTATTGATGCTCAAATTGTCCTTTACCAGGGACATGGCTAAGTACTTAGGTTTTACACTGGCAGAGGTGGTGCACTTTCCCCACAAGACTTGGTTTCCCAAGACAAGATCCTTCAGAAGCCTTTCCTTAGTCAAATGGACGCGCTCCAACCTATCATTCCCACTACCACCAACTGTCCAAGAGACTAAGTTCTAGCAACCTAAGATCATGGCAGAGCCCATAATGCCATGTGGTTGCACTTGAAGCTTCTCAACATTTGACATCTCAAATCTCTTTGTTCCCGGTGGCCATCCACAAGTGAGATACACTAAGGTAAACCACAAACATGTGCCTTGTGAACCACTCAACCAAAAACCACCAAGCAAGTCCCATTCCACCCAGGTGATTCATTAATTTAGTTGTTTTATTAAACAAAACACAAGTCCTTAGACTTAGAGATTTTCCATAGCATGAATATGTATTTCAATTGTTTTCTATTAGCTAAGCTAAGCATGATAGTAGTAGGAATCTTAACTTAGGAAATTTCTTCTAAGGCTTCATCTACTAGGTTTTCCCATAGCAAGGTGTATACTTAGCAAATAAAATCCATGCAAGATTTACTTAGCAAAAACACTAATGCATAGTGAAAATAATGGGACAAAAGATGAAGCATCACTTGCCTTTTTGGTAGAGGGAATAAGTTCACTTCTTGTCCTTGCAACATGTCTCGTCACACTCTTCAAGTCACTACAAATCAATCAAGCAAGGCACAAACTCAATCTACCAATCAAGCAAACACAAATTCAATTCACATTCCAAACCAAAGTCAAACAAACAATTTTTCACACACAAAGTAATGGGATCTAAGTCATGCATCAGCATGCAAAGGTTGGTTCTATTGTAAGGATGGTCTTCACTAGGCTTCTAAACTTGTAAGTTCCAAATTGGTCATTTACCAAAATGGCAAAAGTCATTTGCAAAAGGTTTCACTATAAAACCATTTTCAATACAAAGTATTATTTTATGTGGTGTAGAAATATTTTTACTAAGGCATTAGCCTATAGGGTTCACCAAATGAGTTGCTATTGCAAAACTTGGTGTTTGGGTCAGTAGGTTTGGTCCAAAACATTTTCCCAAAGTTTTTTTTTTACTCAAAAACATTTTCATAAACAAAACAATAGTTTTATTTAGCTAGAAATGGACTAAACTAGTTAATCCATTCTAAACTTTTCCAAACCATGGGTTGATTCCTAGGGTCAGTAAGGTCACAAATAATCCATTTTGCAGAGGTTTTAACCCTAAAATCATTTTTAAACAATTTTCTAATCTAAACAAGCAATCAAATGTTTCTGCATAAACAAATCAATCTAACAAATACTATTTTCTAAACCAAGGGTATGGTTGGTTAGGGCTTGCTCTCCTAAATCCAACGGCATAAAATTTGTAATTTTGGACATGTGGATCAAAAGATTCAAGGGTTTGAAAATGGCACTTAAATCTGTTTTTAAATTGCTGACTTAATAGACCCGCCAATGGAGCACATTGCTGCCCACGTCGTTCATTGGTCCATACCCGGTTCGGCCAGGTTTTATCAATCGCCGTGGCCAGGAGTTGGATCTGTTATATCGCACGGTCGAGAGAACATACCCCTTCGTTGTTTAAGAATCTATCCAAGATCCTGCCTGAACATCCGCATCTAATTGGCTTACCGCTACTTCCTAGTCACAGATGGGCGGGCGCATGGCATGGTGGTGGGCCAGTGGCGACGGCCCACGACGAGAGCCTGCTCGCGGTTCTAGGAAGCGAGAAGACAGAGGGGTGCTCACCGTTCGCTCATGGCTATGATAGAAGCTCAACGTGCCTTCCGCTTGTCGAGGGGCGCGTTGGTGTTAAGTGCGAATTGCTCACTGGAGCTGGCCCTCACAGTTCTCGGCAAGTGCCAGATTGTACTGTCGGGGCGAGGCTACGAGGGCTCGGCCAAGCAAGCCAGCAGAGAGGGTGTTAGACGCTACCGTACTAAGGAAATATGTGAGCATCAATGAATGGCATCGGGAGGTTCGAGCTACTGTGAAGAAATCGCCGGATTCACATTTGACGGATTTGGTGGCGCTCAAAAAGTTGACGACGAATACTACGCAGCTCACCCCTGGGCAAAACAAAGCAGCATGTAAGATGCGGAAGCGTAACCATGGGGTTCATGTGAGCATGATCGAGAGGTGCTTTGTATGTGACGGGACGGTGTTTACCGTGGGAGTTTGTCCGGGCGCCGATGGCGTACATTTGCCAATGGCGGTGCTTGAAGGTTGTCGTTACCAGTCGACGCCGGGGCGCCGGGGACGAAACAGCATGTGCTACTGAGGATGATCGGCAGGAGGTGGGGATCACGCGAGAGCACCGCGGTCGAGAGGCAAGGCAACGTAGAGCCGCTGAATTGCGAAAGACCAGCGGGAAGCCGCCGGGGACAGGCAGTGTTATTGCAGTGCAATTCGCGCATTTAGGGGCTCCGGTGGGGGTGGTCTGCAGGAGGAGGAAGAGAGAGGAAGAGCGAGGTAGCTATGGTCGTGAAGAGAGGCTTAACGCACAAGCTGCCATCGCATAATTTAATCAAGGGCTAATTCAATGCGTGGAAACAACGCTGAGGGGGGAACAGTCATGGGTGGGAAATGACGAGAAGGAAAGAGGGGATGGGGTCCACCAATAAAGGGGAAAGGGGTGAGGTAACGTGTCCACTTGTCGCTGATAGAAAAGGAAAGGGCTTTGGGTCCACCACCATTGGTCTTTGTAATGGGTCGAATAGAAAGGAATGCTTCGGGAAGAGAACAGTGGGCTAGGGAGTACGTCATTGGCCTTAGTGGGCCGAAGTCCTTTTTCTATTTTTTTACATGCATTTTCTTTTTCTTTTTCTAATTCTTTTCTGTTTTGAATTTCAATCAATTATTCACACACTCAAACAATTTCAAACAATTCAAACAAACACTCAACTTCACTTTGAATTTGGTTCTGTTTGGCAACATAATCCAAATCTCAAAATGAAATAATATTTTTATTTATTTTAGGATCCATTTAATAAAATGGATCTTTAGTTTATTAGGGTTTGATTTATTTAACAAAATTTCCATTTGAAATCCAATTATTTTCAAAACCAAACCAGAAGGTTTTAATTTGAAAAATAAAAGAATACTTGGAAACTTATTTAAATAAATAAATAAGTTTTGGTGTTTTAATTAAAATGGGAAAGCCTTTACTTAAATAAAATTGGATATTTAAATCCTTATTATTTTATTTAAATAATCCTTTACTCATTTTAATCAAAGCAAAACCTTTTAATAAAAGATTTCAAAGTAGTAATAAAATACTTGGTGTTCATTTAAAATGGGAAAAGCTTTTACTTAAATAAAATTGGATATTTAAATCCTTTATTTTATTTAAATAAACCTTTACTCACTTTATCAAAACAAAATATTTTATTTCAAAAGTTTGGCCAAAATTAATTTGGCTTATCTTTTCATTTGAAACCAAAGTCTTTTATTAAAAGATCTAAAACAGTGTTTCCAAAACAATTTATTTTCCTTTGATAAATGTTTATCCTTATAAATCCCTTTAGGATTAATTGATCACCAATTGGTATGGGCTTTGGTAAGGGCTTTATTAGCTTGTGGAAATTCAATTTCCTTATCTTATTATATTCACAAGATTTTGTCTATAGTTCCAAACTAAGTGAAACCAATCTCTAAGGTCTTTCTTGATCCTTTGTGAAAATTCGTTGATCAGATTTGGTATGGATCAAATCCATAGATTTGGGGTAACTTTGGAAAATGATTTCCTTCCATTAGGGTTTAGGGATTTGGATTTATTTTTCCAAGTGTTCAAATTTCCAGATACATTCATTGAGGAATGCATTTCCCTTGATTTGGATTTTTGCTGAATTCAAACTTTTACCAAAGTTTGTTCAAGATGGGATTTTAAGTCTCCTTTTAGAAACAAAAGTTTCTTTTCACCCTGATTTTCAACAAAAATTTATTTTGTTATTTTATTTTTCACATTACAAGATTTCGAAAATCTTGGGATGTGACATGCAATGACTCTGGTGGATCCATATGTACTCTATGAAAAGAAAAGACATGCAATGATACTAGTGGATCCATATGTGGTCTATGAAAAGAACACACATGCAATGACACTGGTGGATCCATATGTGGTGTGTGAAAAGAACACACATGCAATGACACTAGTGTATCCATATGTGGTCTGCGAAAAGAACCGACATGCAATGACACTGGTGGATCCATATGTGGTGTGTGAAAAGAACACACATGCAATGAAACTTGTGGATCCATATATGGTCTGCGAAAACACACACATGCAATGACACTGGTGGTTCCATATATGGTCTGCGAAAACACACACATGCAATGAAACTTGTGGATCCATATATGGTCTGCGAAAACACACACATGCAATGACACTGGTGGTTCCATATATGGTCTGCGAAAACACACACATGCAATGAAACTTGTGGATCCATATATGGTCTGCGAAAACACACACATGCAATGACACTGGTGGTTCCATATATGGTCTGCGAAAACACACACATGCAATGAAACTTGTGGATCCATATATGGTCTGCGAAAACACACACATGCAAAGAAACTTGTGGATCCATATATGGTCTGCGAAAACACACACATGCAATGACACTAGTGGATCCATATGTGGTCTGTGAAAAGAACACACATGAAATGACACTCGTGGATCCATATGTGGTCTGTGAAAAGAACACACATGCAATGACACTAGTGGATCCATATGTGGTGTGTGAAAAGAACACACATGCAATGAAACTTGTGGATCCATATATGGTCTGCGAAAACACACACATGCAATGACACTGGTGGTTCCATATATGGTCTGCGAATACACACACATGCAATGAAACTTGTGGATCCATATATGGTCTGCGAAAACACACACATGCAATGACACTGGTGGATCCATATGTGGTGTGTGAAAAGAACACACATGCAATGAAACTTGTGGATCCATATATGGTCTGCGAAAACACACACATGCAATGACACTGGTGGTTCCATATATGGTCTGCGAAAACACACACATGCAATGAAACTTGTGGATCCATATATGGTCTGCGAAAACACACACATGCAATGACACTGGTGGTTCCATATATGGTGTGTGAAAAGAACACATGTGCAATGACACTAGTGTATCCATATGTGGTCTGCGGAAAGAACCGACATGCAATGACACTGGTGGATCCATATGTGGTGTGTGAAAAGAACACACATGCAATGACACTGGTGGATCCATATGTGGCCTGTGAAAAGAACACACATGAAATGACACTGGTGGATCCATATGTGGTCTATGAAAACAACACACATGCAATGACTCTGGTGGATCCATATGTAGTCTATGAAAAGAAAAGACATGCAATGATACTGGTGGATCCATATGTGGTCTATGAAAAGAACACACATGCAATGACACTGGTGGATCCATATGTGGTCTGTGAAAAGAACAAACAGACAATGACACTGGTGGATCCATATGTGGTCTATGAAAAGAACACACATGCAATGACACTAGTGGATCCATATGTGGTGTGTGAAAAGAACACACATGCAATGACACTTGTGGATCCATATATGGTCTACGAAAAAACACACATGCAATGACACTAGTGGATCCATATGTGGTCTGTGAGAAGAACACACATGCAATGACACTGGTGGATCCATATGTGGTCTATGAAAAGAACACACATGCAATGACAATGGTGGATCCATATGTGGTTTGTGAAAAGAACACACATGCAATGACACTTGTGGATCCATATATGGTCTGCGAAAAAACACACATGCAATGACACTGGTGGATCCATATGTGGCCTGTGAAAAGAACACACATGCAATGACACTGGTGGATCCATATGTGGTCTATGAAAAGAACACAGATGCAATCACAATGGTGGTTCCATATCTGGTCTGTGAAAAGAACACACATGCAATTTCACTGGTGGATCCCTATGTGGTTTGTGAAAAGAAAAAACATTTCAATGACACTAGTGGATCCACATCTGGTCTGTGAAAAAAACAGACATGCAATGACTCTGGTGGATCCATATGTGGTCTGTGAAAAGAACACGCATGCAATGACAATTGTGGATCCATATGTGGTTTGTGAAAAGAACACAGATGCAATGACACTGGTGGATCCATATATGGTAAATGAAAAGAACACACATGCAATGACACTGGTTGATCCATATGTGGTCTGTGAAAAGAACACACATGCAATGACACTGGTGGATCCATATATGGTTTGTGAAAAAACACATGCAATAAACTCTGGTGGATCCATATGTGGTCTGTGAAAAGAACACACATTTCAATGACACTAGTGGATCCATTTGTGGTATGTGAAAAGAACACATATGAAATGACACTCGTGGATCCATGTGTGGTCTGTGAAAAGAACACACATGCAATGACACTGGTGGATCCATATGTGGTGTGTGAAAAGAACACACATGCAGTCACACTAGTGTATCCATATGTGGTGTGCGAAAAGAACCGACATGCAATGACACTGGTGGATCCATATGTGGTGTGTGAAAATAACACACATGCAATGACACTGGTGCATCCATATGTGGTAAATGAAAAGAACACACATGCAATGACACTGGTGGATCCATATGTGGCCTGTGAAAAGAACACACATGAAATGACACTGGTGGATCCATATGTGGTCTATGAAAAGAACACACATGCAATGACTCTGGTGGATCCATATGTAGTCTATGAAAAGAAAAGACATGCAATGATACTGGTGGATCCATATGTGGTCTATGAAAAGAACACACATGCAATGACACTGGTGGATCCATATGTGGTGTGTGAAAAGAACACACATGTAATGTCACATCCCAAGATTTTCCAAATCTTGTAATGTGAAAAATAAAATAACAAAATAAATTTTTTGTTGAAAATCAGGGTGAAAAGAAACTTTTGTTTCTAAAAGGAGATTTAAAATCCCATCTTGAACAAACTTTGGCTAAAGTTTGAATTCAACAAAATCCAAATCAAGGGAAATGCATTCCTCAATGAATGTATCTGGAAATTGAACACTTGGAAAATAAATCCAAATCCCTAAAACCTAATGGAAGGAAATCATTTCCCAAGTTATCTCCAAATCCATGGATTTGATCCATACCAAATTTGACCAACAAATATTCACAAAGGATCAAGAAAGACCATAGAGATTGGTTTCACTTAGTTTGGAACCATGGACAAAATCTTGTGAATATAATAAGTTAAGGAAATTAAATTTCCAAAGCCAATAAAGCCCTTACCAAAAGCCCAAACCAATTGGTGATCAAATAATCCTAAAGGGATTAAAAAAAGATAAACATTTGATAAAGGAAAATAAATTGTTTTGGAAACACTAATTTAGATCTTTTAATAAAAGACTTTGTTTTCAAATGAAAAGGTGAGCCAAATTAATTTTGGCCAAGCTTTTGTAATAAAATATTTTGTTTTGATAAAATGAGTAAAGGTTTATTTAAATAAAATAATAAGGATTTAAATATCCAATTTTATTTAAGTAAAAGGCTTTTCCCATTTTAAATGAACACCAAGTATTTTATTACTACTTTGAAATCTTTTATTAAAAGGTTTTGCTTGATTAAAATGAGTAAAGGATTATTTAAATAAAATAATAAGGATTTAAATATCCAATTTTATTTAAGTAAAGGCTTTCCCATTTTAATTAAACACCAAAACTTATTTATTTATTTAAATAAGTTTCCAAGTATTCTTTTATTTTTCAAATAAAACCTTCTGGTTTGGTTTTGAAAATAATTGGATTTCAAATGGAAATTTTATTAAATAAATCAAACCCTATTTTATAACTAAAGATCCATTTTATTTAATTATTAAATGGATCCTAAACTAAATAAAAATATTATTTTATTTTGAGATTTGGAATATGTTGAAAAACAGAACCAAATTCAAAGTACAAAGTTGAGTGATTGTTTGAATTGTTTGAATTTGTTTGAAATTCATAACAGAAATTGTTTTAGAAAAGGAAAAATAAAGCAGACAGAAAAAAATAGGAAAAGCGGACCAATTTAATAGGCCCAATGACCCCACCTAGCCCAGCTCCCTCTTCCCCGAAGCCTTCCTTTCTCACCCAGATTCCTACCCGCGTAGTCAATGAAAACCAGGACCCACTCCTCCTCCCCTCACTCGCTGACGAAACGACCCCACCTCTTTCACCCACGCCCCCGAACCATTTTCTGCACCGCGAAAGAAACCCTCACCGAGGCTGACTGGTGGACCCTTCCCCTTCTATCTTTTTCCCACTGACCAGTGGACCCCATTCCTACTGTTCATCATCGTTCCCACCGCGACCGATTCTTCCTCCTCTCGCCGGCCGTTTTCTGCTTTGATTCCGCTGAATAAATTCGCGTTAACGCTGCGTTAACCCCTCGCCGAGACGACGCCCATTTAACCGCCTGCTCCTCCTCCTCCCTTTTCCCCAGACCTCACACCTCGACTTGCCCCAGTGGCCGAATTCGCACACCGCCTCGTCCGATGATGGTCAGTGGCGATTCCGACGAAACCTCTCCACCCTTGCCGCCGAGCAACCTAGCAGCTTCCCACTCGAGACGCACCTCCGGCACTTTTAGTTCGACCCATGGCGCCCGAGCAACGTCTGTGAGCTCTGAACAGCGTCGCCCGTCTGCTCATCTCCGACGAGTTTTTCCTGGTAAGAGCGACCACCGAGCCCTCTCGTTCACGCTCACAGCTCGCCATGATCTCCTGCGTCTAACCGCCCTCGATGCATCTTCTCGTGATCTGCGGCGACTGACGGCCCGAACTCAGCGCCGCCGTCGACTTCAACTCCGTTGAGCTTCCCGGTAAAACCAGACCGCCCTCTCCTCCTCCTTCGCTTTCGCATCACTGTACCCTTGCGCGCGTCTTACGGTGCTTTCCGTTTGTCTTCGTGGACTGACGCCGTCTTGACGCGGTGGGCGGCCGAGCGTCGTTCTCTACTCGGCGAGCAATTATGCGACCGGCGCCTTGACCAACAAGCGTCGTTGAGCATCACCGTGACCCCCTGAGCCCGGTGAGCAACTCCTCCTTCTCCCTCACTTCCTGTATCGCCGGCACCGTCATCGACCGATCGCTCCGCCGCCAGCAGCCGCCACAGCGTCGCTCGTCTGTGGTCGAGCACCCCACAGCCGTTCGATTTAGATCATACGAATAGGACTGATCCACTTAGTCGCGAAGAGGTATGTCCTCTGGACCGCACGATCTAACTTAGATCTAACACACTGCAGCACTCGATCCAGACGAACCGGTACGGGCGAATAAGAACACGACGCGTGGCACTAGATCTGTTTAAAAGAAATTTGAAAACAGATTTATTTGCAAACTTCAAACCCTTGTATCTTTGGATCCACACGTCCAAAAATTACAAATTTGATGTCGTTGGAATCAGAAAGACAAGACCTAGCCAACCCTACCCTTAGTTTAGAAAATAGTATCTGTTAACTTGTTTAACTTTTCAGATTATTTTGTGTGCTTGCTAACATTAGAAAAATTGTTTAAAAATGATTTTTGAGATCAAACCTTTGCCAATTAGTTTGTTGTGACCTTACTGACCCTAGGAACCAACCCAAGTTTTGGAAAATGATTTTGGAAAAGTATAGGATGGATTAATTAGTTTAGTCCATTTCTAGCTAACTAAAAACTATAGTTTTGTTTATAAAAATGTTTTTGGTAAAGAAAACTTTGGGAAAATGGTTTAGACCAAACCTACTGACCCAAACACCAAGTTTTGCAATAGCAACTCATTTGGTGAACCCTATAGGTTAAGGCCTTAGGAAAAATATTTCTTCACCCCATAAAATAACACTTTGTTTTGAAAATGGTTTTGAGGTGAAACCTTATGCTAACAACTTTGCCACTTTGGTAAATGACCAATTTGGATCTTACAAAGTTTAGGAATCTAATAGAGACCCTCTTGCAAATGACTTTGCCACTTTACAAAATGACCATTAGGTGTACTCCAATGTCTATGACCCACTAGGAACCACTTTTTCAAACAAAACAAAGCTTGGCATGCTTGCATGCATTTCTTTGACTTTGCCATTTTGGTAAATGACCAAATTGGAACTCACAAAGCCTAGAAGCCTAGTGGAGACCATACTTACAATAGAACCAACCTTTGCATGCTTATGCATGACTTAGATCCCATTACTTTGTGTGTGAGAAATTGTTTGTTTGACTTTGGTTTGGAATGTGAATTGAATGGTGTTTGCTTGATTGATTTGTAGTGACTTGAAGAGTGTGAGTGTTGCAAGGACAAGGAGTGAACCTATACCCTCTACCAAAAAGGCAAGTGATGCTTCATATCTTTTGTCCCATTATTTTCACTATGCATTAGTGTTTTTGCTAGGTAAATCTTGCATGGATTTTATTTTACTAAGTATAAACCTTGCTATGGGAAAACCTATTAGGTGAAACCTTAGTGAAAATTACCTAAGTCAAGACTCCTATTACTATCATGCTTAGCCTAGCTACTAGAAAACAAGGGAGGTTTATATATTCACTATGGAAAAATATTCTAAGTCTAAGGACTTGTGTTTTTATTTAACAAAAACAACTAAGTTAATGAATCACCTGGGTGGAAATGGAAGGAATGGTTTATGTTGAGTGGTTACTCAGGGCCCATTAAATGGACTACCCTGGTGTATCACACTTGTGGATGGCCACCCAGGAACAAAGAGATTTGAGATGTCAAATGTTGAGAAGCTTCAAGTGCAACCACTTGGCATTATGGGCTCTGCCATGATCTTAGGTTGCTAGAACTTAGTCTCTTGGACAGTTGGTGGTAGAGGGAATGATAGGTTGGAACGCGTCCATTTGACTAAGGAAAGGCTTCTGAAGGATCTATCTTGGGAAACCAAGTCTTGTGGGGAAAGTGCACCACCTCTGCAGAGTGTAAAACCTAAGTACTTAGCCATGTCCCTGGTAAAGGACAATTTGAGCATCAAGACATGGAAACTTAAAAAATCTCATCACTCCAATTTCTAAATAAAACTTGTGGGTGAACAAGGGTTAAAAGGATCTTCAGTCTTTGATTGGTAGATGCCCTGAGTGGATCTTCAGTCTTTGATTGGTAGATGCCTTGGGTGTTTTTGCCAAGCAAATCTTCAGTCTTTGATTGGTAGATGCCTTGAGAGGATCTTCAGTCTTTGATTGGTAGATGTCTTGGAAAGTTTTTGCCAAACAAAACTTAGTATTTTCAAAATGATAGGAAAATCTATTTTGAGCAATGCAAACCTCAACTCCACTTAGCCAAATGCATATAGATGATAGACTCCACTATACTACCAAAGTATCACTTGCCAATACTATTCCAAAGTATTGACCCTCTGTGGCTGTAACTTGTAATGTTGCAGGTTTGATTGATTTTAGTGAAGATTGATTGATTAGGATTACAAAGTCTACAACCAACATCTGCCTGTGGCACTTGAAGATGAAGGACCCATGACTATAGTTATTCCGCTGCAATGTAATGTAATTAGCCAATGAGCTAAGTTTGATGTAATAAAACTATGTTATTCCTGGTTATAAAGATATATTATAACCTTTGTTTCTTGACATCACATCTAAAACTGTGGATGCTAGCTATTGATCCAGGGACTAGCATTGTAAACACAGGGGACCCTACCTTAATAAAGGCAGGGGATGTTACATGCAATGACACTAGTGTATCCATATGTGGTCTGCGAAAAGAACCGACATGCAATGACACTGGTGGATCCATATGTGGTGTGTGAAAAGAACACACATGCAATGACACTGGTCCATCCATATGTGGTAAATGAAAAGAACACACATGAAATGACACTGGTGGATCCATATGTGGTCTATGAAAAGAACACACATGCAATAACTCTGGTGGATCCATATGTAGTCTATGAAAAGAAAAGACATGCAATGATACTGGTGGATCCATATGTGGTCTATGAAAAGAACACACATGCAATGACACTAGTGGATCCATATGTGGTCTGTGAAAAGAAAAGACAGGCAATGACACTGGTGGATCCATATGTGGCCTATGAAAAGAACACACGAAATGACACTGGTGGATCCATATGTGGTCTATGAAAAGAACACACATGCAATGACTCTGGTGGATCCATATGTAGTCTATGAAAAGAAAAGACATGCAATGATACTGGTGGATCCATATGTGGTCTATGAAAAGAACACACATGCAATGACACTGGTGGATCCATATGTGGTGTGTGAAAAGAACACACATGCAATGACACTAGTGTATCCATATGTGGTCTGCGAAAAGAACCGACATGCAATGACACTGGTGGATCCATATGTGGTGTGTGAAAAGAACACACATGCAATGAAACTTGTGGATCCATATATGGTCTGCGAAAACACACACATGCAATGACACTAGTGGATCCATATGTGGTCTCTGAAAAGAACACACATGAAATGTCACTCGTGGATCCATATGTGGTCTGTGAAAAGAACACACATGCAATGACACTAGTGGATCCATATGTGGTGTGTGAAAAGAACACACATGCAATGACACTAGTATATCCATATGTGGTCTGCGGAAAGAACCGACATGCAATGACACTGGTGGATCCATATGTGGTGTGTGAAAAGAACACACATGCAATGACACTTGTGGATCCATATGTGGCCTGTGAAAAGAACACACATGAAATGACACTGGTGGATCCATATGTGGTCTATGAAAACAACACACATGCAATGACTCTGGTGGATCCATATGTAGTCTATGAAAAGAAAAGACATGCAATGATACTGGTGGATCCATATGTGGTCTATGAAAAGAACACACATGCAATGACACTGGTGGATCCATATGTGGTCTGTGAAAAGAACAAACAGACAATGACACTGGTGGATCCATATGTGGTCTATGAAAAGAACACACATGCAATGACACTAGTGGATCCATATGTGGTCTGTGAAAAGAACACACATGCAATGACACTTGTGGATCCATATATGGTCTGCGAAAAAACACACATGCAATGACACTAGTGGATCCATATGTGGTCTGTGAGAAGAACACACATGCAATGACACTGGAGGATCCATATGTGGTCTATGAAAAGAACACACATGCAATGACAATGGTGGATCCATATGTGGTTTGTGAAAAGAACACACATGCAATGACACTTGTGGATCCATATATGGTCTGCGAAAAAACACACATGCAATGACACTGGTGGATCCATATGTGGTATGTGAAAAGAACACACATGCAATGACACTGGTGGATCCATATGTGGTCTATGAAAAGAACACAGATGCAATCACAATGGTGGTTCCATATGTGGTCTGTGAAAAGAACACACATGCAATGACACTGGTGGATCCCTATGTGGTTTGTGAAAAGAAAAAACATTTGAATGACACTAGTGGATCCACATGTGGTCTGTGAAAAAAACAGACATGCAATGACTCTGGTGGATCCATATGTGGTCTGTGAAAAGAACACGCATGCAATGACAATGGTGGATCCATTTGTGGTTTGTGAAAAGAACACACATGCAATGACACTGGTGGATCCATATATGGTAAATGAAAAGAACACACATGCAATGACACTGGTTGATCCATATGTGGTCTGTGAAAAGAACACACATGCAATGACACTGGTGGATCCATATATGGTCTGTGAAAAAAACACATGCAATAAACTCTGGTGGATCCATATGTGGTCTATGAAAAGAAAAGACATGCAATGATACTGGTGGATCCATATGTGGTCTATGAAAAGAACACACATGCAATGACACTGGTGGATCCATATGTGGTCTGTGAAAAGAACAAACAGACAATGACACTGGTGGATCCATATGTGGTCTATGAAAAGAACACACATGCAATGACACTAGTGGATCCATATGTGGTCTGTGAAAAGAACACACATGCAATGACACTTGTGGATCCATATATGGTCTGCGAAAAAACACACATGCAATGACACTAGTGGATCCATATGTGGTCTGTGAGAAGAACACACATGCAATGACACTGGTGGATCCATATGTGGTCTATGAAAAGAACACACATGCAATGACAATGGTGGATCCATATGTGGTTTGTGAAAAGAACACACATGCAATGACACTTGTGGATCCATATATGGTCTGCGAAAAAACACACATGCAATGACACTGGTGGATCCATATGTGGTCTGTGAAAAGAACACACATGCAATGACACTGGTGGATCCATATGTGGTCTGTTAAAAGAACACAGATGTAATCACAATGGTGGTTCCATATGTGGTCTATGAAAAGAACACACATGCAATGACACTGGTGGATCCATATGTGGTTTGTGAAAAAAAACATTTGAATGACACTAGTGGATCCACATGTGATGGAAAAAACAGACATGAAATGACTCTGGTGGATCCATTTGTGGTTTGGGTAAATAACACCCATGCAATGACAATGGTGGATCCATATGTGGTTTGTGAAAAGAACACACATGCAATGACACTGGTGGATCCATATATGGTAAATGAAAAGAACACACATGCAATGACACTGGTTGATCCATATGTGGTCTGTGAAAAGAACACACATGCAATGACACTGGTGGATCCATATATGGTCTGTGAAAAAAACACATGCAATAAACTCTGGTGGATCCATATGTGGTCTGTGAAAAGAACACACATTTCAATGACACTAGTGGATCCATTTGTGGTCTGTGAAAAGAACACACATGAAATGACACTCGTGGATCCATATGTGGTCTGTGAAAAGAACACACATGCAATGACACTGGTGGATCCATATGTGGTGTGTGAAAAGAACACACATGCAATGACACTAGTGTATCCATATGTGGTCTGCGAAAACAACCGACATGCAATGACACTGGTGGATCCATATGTGGTGTGTGAAAATAACACACATGCAATGACACTGGTCCATCCATATGTGGTAAATGAAAAGAACACACATGCAATGACACTGGTGGATCCATATGTGGCCTGTGAAAACAACACACATGAAATGACACTGGTGGATCCATATGTGGTCTATAAAAAGAACACACATGCAATGACTCTGGTGGATCCATATGTAGTCTATGAAAAGAAAAGACATGCAATGATACTGGTGGATCCATATGTGGTCTATGAAAAGAACACACATGCAATGACACTGGTGGATCCATATGTGGTGTGTCAAAAGAACACACATGCAATGACACTAGTGTATCCATATGTGGTCTGCAAAAAGAACCGACATGCAATGACACTGGTGGATCCATATGTGGTGTGTGAAAATAACACACATGCAATGACACTGGTCCATCCATATGTGGTAAATGAAAAGAACACACATGCAATGACACTGGTGGATCCATATGTGGTCTGTGAAAAGAAAAGACAGGCAATGACACTGGTGGATCCATATGTAGTCTATGAAAAGAACACACATGCAATGACACTAGTGGATCCATATGTGGTCTGTGAAAAGAACACACATGCAATGAAACTTGTGGATCCATATATGGTCTTTGAAAACACACACATGCAATGACACTAGTGGATCCATATGTGGTCTGTGAGAAGAACACACCTGCAATGACACTAGTGGATCGATATGTGGTCTATGAAAAGAACACACATGCAATGACATTGGTGGATCCATATGTGGTCTATGAAAAGAACACAGATGCAATCACAATGGTGGTTCCATATGTGTTATGTGAAAAGAACACACATGCAATGACACTGGTGGATCCATATGTGATTTGTGAAAAGAACAAACATTTCCATCACACTGGTGGATCCATATGTGGTTTGTGAAAAGAATAGACATGCAATGACTCTGGTGGATCCATATGTGGTCTGTGAAAAGAACAGACATGCAATGACACTGGTGGATCCATATGTGGTGTGTGAAAAGAACTAACATTTCAATCACACTGGTGGATCCATATGTGGTTTGTGAAAAGAACAAACATTTCAATCACACTAGTGGATCCATATGTGGTTTGTGAAAAGAACAGACATGCAATGACTCTAGTGGATCCATATGTGGTCTGTGAAAAGAACAGACATGCAATGACACTGGTGGATCCATATGTGGTGTGTGAAAAGAACAAACAGACAATGACACTGGTGGATCCATATGTGGTCTATGAAAAGAACACACATGCAATGACACTAGTGGATCCATATGTGGTCTGTGAAAAGAACACACATGCAATGACACTTGTGGATCCATATATGGTCTGCGAAAAAACACACATGCAATGACACTAGTGGATCCATATGTGGTCTGTGAGAAGAACACACATGCAATGACACTGGTGGATCCATATGTGGTCTATGAAAAGAACACACATGCAATGACAATGTTGGATCCATATGTGGTTTGTGAAAAGAACACACATGCAATGACACTTGTGGATCCATATATGGTCTATGAAAAAACACACATGCAATGACACTGGTGGATCCATATGTGGTATGTGAAAAGAACACACATGCAATGACACTGGTGGATCCATATGTGGTCTATGAAAAGAACACAGATGCAATCACAATGGTGGTTCCATATGTGGTCTGTGAAAAGAACACACATGCAATGACACTGGTGGATCCCTATGTGGTTTGTGAAAAGAAAAAACATTTCAATGACACTGGTGGATCCATATGTGGTATGTGAAAAGAACACACATGCAATGACACTGGTGGATCCATATGTGGTCTATGAAAAGAACACAGATGCAATCACAATGGTGGTTCCATATGTGGTCTGTGAAAAGAACCGACATGCAATGACACTGGTGGATCCATATGTGGTGTGTGAAAAGAACACACATGCAATGACACTGGTGGATCCATATGTGGCCTGTGAAAAGAACACACATGAAATGACACTGGTGGATCCATATGTGGTCTATGAAAAGAACACACATGCAATGACTCTGGTGGATCCATATGTAGTCTATGAAAAGAAAAGACATGCAATGATACTGGTGGATCCATATGTGGTCTATGAAAAGAACACACATGCAATGACACTAGTGGATCCATATGTGGTCTATGAAAAGAAAAGACAGGCAATGACACTGGTGGATCCATATGTGGCCTGTGAAAAGAACACACGAAATGACACTGGTGGATCCATATGTGGTCTATGAAAAGAACACACATGTAATGACTCTGGTGGATCCATATGTATTCTATGAAAATAAAAGACATGCAATGATACTGGTGGATCCATATGTGGTCTATGAAAAGAACACACATGCAATGACACTGGTGGATCCATATGTGGTCTGTGAAAAGAAAAGACAGGCAATGACACTGGTGGATCCATATGTAGTCTATGAAAAGAACACACATGCAATGACACTAGTGGATCCATATGTGGTCTGTGAAAAGAACACACATGCAATGAAACTTGTGGATCCATATATGGTCTGCGAAAACACACACATGCAATGACACTAGTGGATCCATATGTGGTATGTGAGAAGAACACACATGCAATGACAATACTGGATCGATATGTGGTCTATGAAAAGAACACACATGCAATGACAATGGTGGATCCATATGTGGTTTGTGAAAAGAACACACATGCAATGACACTTGTGGATCCATATATGGTCTGCGAAAAAACACACGTGCAATGACACTGGTGGATCCATATGTGGTCTGTGAGACGAACACACATGCAATGACACTGGTGGATCCATACGTGGTCTATAAAAAGAACACAGATGCAATCACAATGGTGGTTCCATATGTGGTTTGTGAAAATAACGCACATGCAATGACACTGGTGGATCCATATGTGGTTTGTGAAAAGAAAAAAACATTTCAATGACAGTAGTGGATCCACAAGTGGTCTGTGAAAAGAACAGACATGCAATGACTCTGGTGGATCCATATGTGGTGTGTGAACAGAACACACATGCAATGACAACGGTGGATCCATATGTGGTTTGTGAAAAGAACACACATGCAATGACACTGGTGGATCCATATATGGTAAATGAAAAGAACACACATGCAATGCCACTGGTTGATCCATATGTGGCCTGTGAAAAGAACACACTTGCAATGACACTGGTGGATCCATATATGGTCTGTGAAAAAACACACATGCAATAAACTCTGGTGTATCCATATGTGGTCTGTGAAAAGAACACACATTTCAATGACACTAGTGGATCCATTTGTGGTCTATGAAAAGAACACACATGAAATGACACTCGTGGATCCATATGTGGTCTGTGAAAAGAACACACATGCAATGACACTGGTGGATCCATATGTGGTGTGTGAAAACAACACACATGCAATGACAATGGTGGTTCCATATGTGATCTCCGAAAAGAACCGACATGGAATGACACTGGTGGATCCATATGTGGTTTGTGAAAAGAACACACATGCAATGACACTGGTCCATCCATATGTGGTAAATGAAAAGAACACACATGGAATGACACTGGTGGATCCATATGTGGCCTGTGAAAAGAACACACATGAAATGACACTAGTGGATCCATATGTGGTCTATGAAAAGAACACACATGCAATGACTCTGGTGGATCCATATGTAGTCTATGAAAAGAGAAGACATGCAATGATACTGGTGGATCTATATGTGGTCTATGAAAAGAACACACATGCAATGACACTGGTGGATCCATATGTGGTCTGTGAAAAGAACAGATAGGCAATGACACTGGTGGATCCATATGTGGTCTATGAAAAGAACACACATGCAATGACACTAGTGGATCCATATGTGGTCTGTGAAAACAACACAAATGCAATGAAACTTGTGGATCCATATATGGTCTGCAAAAAAACACACATGCAATGACACTAGTGGATCCATATGTGGTCTGAGAAGAACACATGCAATGACACTGGTGGATCCATATGTGGTCTATGAAAAGAACACACATGCAATGACAATGGTGGATCCATATGTGGTTTGTGAAAAGAACACACATGCAATGACACTTGTGGATCCATATATGGTCTGCGAAAAAACACACATGCAATGACACTGGTGGATCCATATGTGGTCTGTGAAAAGAACACACATGCAATGACACTGGTGGATCCATATGTGGTCTATGAAAAGAACATAGATGCAATCACAATGGTGGTTCCATATGTGGTCTGTGAAAAGAACACACATGCAATGACACTGGTGGATCCCTATGTGGTTTGTGAAAAGAAAAAACATTTCAATGACACTAGTGGATCCATATGTGGTGTGTGAAAAGAACACACATGCAATGACAGTAGTGTATCCATATGTTGTCTGCGAAAAGAACCGACATGCAATGACACTGGTGGATCCATATGTGGTGTGTGAAAAGAACACACATGCAAATGACACTGGTGGATCCATATGTGGCCTGTGAAAAGAACACACATGAAATGACACTGGTGGATCCATATGTGGTCTACGAAAACAACACACATGCAATGACTCTGGTGGATCCATATGTAGTCTATGAAAAGAAAAGACGTGCAATGATACTGGTGGATCCATATGTGGTCTATGAAAAGAACACACATGCAATGACACTGGTGGATCCATATGTGGTCTGTGAAAAGAACAAACAGACAATGACACTGGTGGATCCATATGTGGTCTATGAAAAGAACACACATGCAATGACACTAGTGGATCCATATGTGGTCTGTGAAAAGAACACACATGCCATGACACTTGTGGATCCATATATGGTCTGCGAAAAAACACACATGCAATGACAATACTGGATCCACATGTGGTCTGTCAGAAGAACACACATGCAATGACACTGGTGGATCCATATGTGGTCTATGAAAAGAACACACATGCAATGGCAATGGTGGATCCACATGTGGTTTGTGAAAAGAACACACATGCAATGACACTTGTGGATCCATATATGGTCTGCGAAAAAACATACATGCAATGACACTGGTGGATCCATATGTGGTCTGTGAAAAGAACACACATGCAATGACACTGGTGGATCCATATGTGGTCTATGAAAAGAACACAGATGCAATCACAATGGTGGTTCCATATGTGGTCTGTGAAAAGAACACACATGCAATGACACTGGTGGATCCCTATGTGGTTTGTGAAAAGAAAAAACATTTCAATGACACTAGTGGATCCACATGTGGTCTGTGAAAAAAACAGACATGCAATGACTCTGGAGGATCCATATGTGGTCTGTGTAAAGAACACGCATGCAATGACAATGGTGGATCCATATGTGGTTTGTGAAAAGAACACACATGCAATGACACTGGTGGATCCATATATGGTAAATGAAACGAACAGACATGCAATGACACTGGTTGATCCATATGTGGTCTGTGAAAAGAACACACATGCAATGACACTGGTGGATCCATATATGGTCTGTGAAAAAAACACATGCAATAAACTCTGGTGGATCCATATGTGGTATGTGAAAAGAACACACATTTCAATGACACTAGTGGATCCATTTGTGGTCTGTGAAAAGAACACACATGAAATGACACTCGTGGATCCATATGTGGTCTGTGAAAAGAACACACATGCAATGACACTGGTGGATCCATATGTGGTGTGTGAAAAGAACCGACATGCAATGACACTGGTGGATCCATATGTGGTGTGTGAAAAGAACACACATGCAAATGACACTGGTGGATCCATATGTGGCCTCCGAAAAGAACCGACATGGAATGACACTGGTGGATCCATATGTGGTTTGTGAAAAGAACACACATGCAATGACACTGGTCCATCCATATGTGGTAAATGAAAAGAACACACATGCAATGACACTGGTGGATCCATATGTGGCCTGTGAAAAGAACACACATGAAATGACACTGGTGGATCCATATGTGGTCTATGAAAAGAACACACATGCAATGACTCTGGTAGATCCATATGTCGTCTATGAAAAGAGAAGACATGCAATGATACTGGTGGATCTATATGTGGTCTATGAAAAGAACACACATGCAATGACACTGGTGGATCCATATGTGGTCTATGAAAAGAACAGATAGGCAATGACACTGGTGGATCCATATGTGGTCTATGAAAAGAACACACATACAATGACACTAGTGGATCCATATGTGGTCTGTGAAAAGAACACAAATGCAATGAAACTTGTGGATCCATATATGGTCTACGAAAAAACACACATGCAATGACACTAGTGGATCCATATGTGGTCTGTGAGAAGAACACAGATGCAATGACACTGGTGGATCCATATGTGGTCTATGAAAAGAACACACATGCAATGACAATGGTGGATCCATATGTGGTTTGTGAAAAGAACACACATGCAATGACACTTGTGGATCCATATGTGGTCTGTGAAAAGAACACACATGAAATGACACTCGTGGATCCATATGTGGTCTTTTGAAAAGAACTCACATGCAATGACACTGGTGGATCCATATGTGCTCTATGAAAAGAACACAGATGCAATCACAATGGTGGTTCCATATGTAGTCTGTGAAAAGAACACACATGCAATGACACTAGTGGATCCATAGGTGGTTTGTGAAAAGAACAGACATTTCAATGACACTAGTGGATCCATATGTGGTGTGTGAAAAGAACACACATGCAATGACACTAGTGTATCCATATGTGGTCTGCGAAAAGAACCGACATGCAATGACACTGGTGGATCCATATGTGGTGTGTGAAAAGAACAAACATGCAATGACACTGGTGGATCCATATGTGGCCTGTGAAAAGAACACACATGAAATGACACTGGTGGATCCATATGTGGTCTATGAAAAGAACACACATGCAATGACAATGGTGGATCCATATGTGGTTTGTGAAAAGAACACACATGCAATGACACTTGTGGATCCATATATGGTCTGTGAAAAAACACACATGCAATGACACTGGTGGATCCATATGTGTCTGTGAAAAGAACACACATGCAATGACACTGGTGGATCCATATGTGGTCTATGAAAAGAACACACATGCAATGACACTGATGGATCCATATGTGGTCTGTGAAAAGAACACACATGCAATGACACTGGTGGATCCATATGTGGTTTGTGAAAAGAAAAAACATTTCAATGACACTAGTGGATCCATATGTGGTGTGTGAAAAGAACACACATGCAATGACACTAGTGTATCCATATGTGGTCTGCAAAAAGAACCGACATGCAATGACACTGGTGGATCCATATGTGGTGTGTGAAAAGAACACACATGCAATGACACTGGTCCATCCATATGTGGTAAATGAAAAGAACACACATGAAATGACACTGGTGGATCCATATGTGGTCTATGAAAGAACACATGCAATGACTCTGGTGGATCCATATGTAGTCTATGAAAAGAAAAGACATGCAATGATACTGGTGGATCCATATGTGGTCTATGAAAAGAACACACATGCAATGACACTAGTGGATCCATATGTGGTCTGTGAAAAGAAAAGACAGGCAATGACACTGGTGGATCCATATGTGGCCTGTGAAAAGAACACACATGAAATGACACTGGTGGAACCATATGTGGTCTATGAAAAGAACACACATGCAATGAATCTGGCGGATCCATATGTAGTCTATGAAAAGAAAAGACATGCAATGACACTAGTGGATCCATATGTGGTCTATGAAAAGAACACACATAAAATGACACTAGTGGATCCATATGTGGTCTGTGAAAAGAACACACATGCAATGACACTTGTGGATCCATATGTGGTCTATGAAAAGAACACACATGCAATGACACTAGTGGATCCATATGTGGTCTGTGAAAAGAACACACATGCAATGACACTTGTGGATCCATATATGGTCTGCGAAAAAACACACATGCAATGACACTAGTGGATCCATATGTGATCTGTGAGAAGAACACACATGCAATGACACTGGTGGATCCATATGTGGTCTATGAAAAGAACACACATGCAATGACAATGGTGGATCCATATGTGGTTTGTGAAAAGAACACACATGCAATGACACTTGTGGATCCATATATGGTCATTGAAAAAACACACATGCAATGACACTGGTGGATCCATATGTGGTATGTGAAAAGAACACACATGCAATGACACTGGTGGATCCATATGTGGTCTATGAAAATAACACAGATGCAATCACAATGGTGGTTCCATATGTGGTCTGTGAAAAGAACACACATGCAATGACACTGGTGGATCCCTATGTGGTTTGTGAAAAGAAAAAACATTTCAATGACACTAGTGGATCCACATGTGGTCTGTGAAAAAAACAGACATGCAATGACTCTGGTGGATCCATATGTGGTCTGTGAAAAGAACACGCATGCAATGACAATGGTGGATCCATTTGTGGTTTGTGAAAAGAACACACATGCAATGACACTGGTGGATCCATATATGGTAAATGAAAAGAACACACATGCAATGACACTGGTTGATCCATATGTGGTCTGTGAAAAGAACACACATGCAATGACACTGGTGGATCCATATATGGTCTGTGAAAAAAACACATGCAATAAACTCTGGTGGATCCATATGTGGTCTGTGAAAAGAACACACATTTCAATGACACTAGTGGATCCATTTGTGGTCTGTGAAAAGAACACACATGAAATGACACTCGTGGATCCATATGTGGTCTGTGAAAAGAACACACATGCAATGACACTGGTGGATCCATATGTGGTGTGTGAAAAGAACACACATGCAATGACACTAGTGTATCCATATGTGGTCTGCGAAAAGAACCGACATGCAATGACACTGGTGGATCCATATGTGGTGTGTGAAAATAACACACATGCAATGACACTGGTCCATCCATATGTGGTAAATGAAAAGAACACACATGCAATGACACTGGTGGATCCATATGTGGCCTGTGAAAACAACACACATAAAATGACACTGGTGGATCCATATGTGGTCTATGAAAAGAACACACATGCAATGACTCTGGTGGATCCATATGTAGTCTATGAAAAGAAAAGACATGCAATGATACTGGTGGATCCATATGTGGTCTATGAAAAGAACACACATGCAATGACACTGGTGGATCCATATGTGGTGTGTGAAAATAACACACATGCAATGACACTAGTGTATCCATATGTGGTCTAAAGAACCAAAAAGAAAGAACATGCAATGACACTGGTGGATCCATATGTGGTGTGTGAAAAGAACACACATGCAATGACACTGGTCCATCCATATGTGGTAAATGAAAAGAACACACATGAAATGACACTGGTGGATCCATATGTGGTCTACGAAAAGAACACACATGCAATGACTCTGGTGGATCCATATGTAGTCTATGAAAAGAAAAGACATGCAATGATACTGGTGGATCCATATGTGGTCTATGAAAAGAACACACATGCAATGACACTAGTGGATCCATATGTGGTCTGTGAAAAGAAAAGACAGGCAATGACACTGGTGGATCCATATGTGGCCTGTGAAAAGAACACACGAAATGACACTAGTGGATCCATATGTGGTCTATGAAAAGAACACACATGTAATGACTCTGGTGGATCCATATGTAGTCTATGAAAAGAAAATACATGCAATGATACTGGTGGATCCATATGTGGTCTATGAAAAGAACACACATGCAATGACACTGGTGGATCCATATGTGGTCTGTGAAAAGAAAAGACAGGAAATGACACTGGTGGATCCATATGTAGTCTATGAAAAGAACACACATGCAATGACACTAGTGGATCCATATGTGGTCTGTGAAAAGAACACACATGCAATGAAACTTGTGGATCCATATATGGTCTGCGAAAACACACACATGCAATGACACTAGTGGATCCATATGTGGTCTGTGAGAAGAACACACATGCAATGACACTACTGGATCGATATGTGGTCTATGAAAAGAACACACATGCAATGACAATGGTGGATCCATATGTGGTTTGTGAAAAGAACACACATGCAATGACACTTGTGGATCCATATATGGTCTGCGAAAAAACACACGTGCAATGACACTGGTGGATCCATATGTGGTCTGTGAGACGAACACACATGCAATGACACTGGTGGATCCATACGTGGTCTATAAAAAGAACACAGATGCAATCACAATGGTGGTTCCATATGTGGTTTGTGAAAATAACGCACATGCAATGACACTGGTGGATCCATATGTGGTTTGTGAAAAGAAAAAAATATTTCAATGACACTAGTGGATCCACAAGTGGTCTGTGAAAAGAACAGACATGCAATGACTCTGGTGGATCCATATGTGGTGTGTGAACAGAACACACATGCAATGACAACGGTGGATCCATATGTGGTTTGTGAAAAGAACACACATGCAATGACACTGGTGGATCCATATATGGTAAATGAAAAGAACACACATGCAATGCCACTGGTTGATCCATATGTGGTCTGTGAAAAGAACACACATGCAATGACACTGGTGGATCCATATATGGTCTGTGAAAAAACACACATGCAATAAACTCTGGTGTATCCATATGTGGTCTGTGAAAAGAACACACATTTCAATGACACTAGTGGATCCATTTGTGGTCTATGAAAAGAACACACATGAAATGACACTCGTGGATCCATATGTGGTCTTTGAAAAGAACACACATGCAATGACACTGGTGGATCCATATGTGGTGTGTGAAAACAACACACATGCAATGACAATGGTGGTTCCATATGTGGTCTCCGAAAAGAACCGACATGGAATGACACTGGTGGATCCATATGTGGTTTGTGAAAAGAACACACATGCAATGACACTGGTCCATCCATATGTGGTAAATGAAAAGAACACACATGCAATGACACTGGTGGATCCATATGTGGCCTGTGAAAAGAACACACATGAAATGACACTGGTGGATCCATATGTGGTCTATGAAAAGAACACACATGCAATGACTCTGGTGGATCCATATGTAGTCTATGAAAAGAGAAGACATGCAATGATACTGGTGGATCTATATGTGGTCTATGAAAAGAACACACATGCAATGACACTGGTGGATCCATATGTGGTCTGTGAAAAGAACAGATAGGCAATGACACTGGTGGATCCATATGTGGTCTATGAAAAGAACACACATGCAATGACACTGGTGGATCCATATGTGGTCTATGAAAAGAACACACATGCAATGACACTAGTGGATCCATATGTGGTCTGTGAAAAGAACACAAATGCAATGAAACTTGTGGATCCATATATGGTCTGCAAAAAAACACACATGCAATGACACTAGTGGATCCATATGTGGTCTGTGAGAAGAACACACATGCAATGACACTGGTGGATCCATATGTGGTCTATGAAAAGAACACACATGCAATGACAATGGTGGATCCATATGTGGTTTGTGAAAAGAACACACATGCAATGACACTTGTGGATCCATATATGGTCTGCGAAAAAACACACATGCAATGACACTGGTGGATCCATATGTGGTCTATGAAAAGAACATAGATGCAATCACAATGGTGGTTCCATATGTGGTCTTTGAAAAGAACACACATGCAATGACACTGGTGGATCCCTATGTGGTTTGTGAAAAGAAAAAACATTTCAATGACACTAGTGGATCCATATGTGTTGTGTGAAAAGAACACACATGCAATGACAGTAGTGTATCCATATGTTGTCTGCGAAAAGAACAGACATGCAATGACACTGGTGGATCCATATGTGGTGTGTGAAAAGAACACACATGCAAATGACACTGGTGGATCCATATGTGGCCTGTGAAAAGAACACACATGCAATGACACTAGTGGATCCATATGTAGTCTGTGAAAAGAACACACATGCAATGACACTTGTGGATCCATATATGGTCTGCGAAAAAACACACATGCAATGACACTGTTGGATCCATATGTGGTCTGTGAGAAGAACACACATGCAATGCCACTGGTGGATCCATATGTGGTCCATGAAAAGAACACACATGCAATGACAATGGTGGATCCATATGTGGTTTGTGAAAAGAACACACATGCAATGACACTTGTGGATCCATATATGGTCTGCGAAAAAACACACATGCAATGACACTGGTGGATCCATATGTGGTCTGTGAAAAGAACACACATGCAATGACACTGGTGGATCCATATGTGGTCTATGAAAAGAACACAGATGCAATCACAATGGTGGTTCCATATGTGGTTTGTGAAAATGACGCACATGCAATGACACTGGTGGATCCATATGTGGTTTGTGAAAAGAAAAAACATTTCAATGACACTAGTGGATCCACATGTGGTCTGTGAAAAAAACAGACATGCAATGACTCTGGTGGATCCATATGTGGTCTGTAAAAAGAACACGCATGCAATGACAATGGTGGATCCATATGTGGTTTGTGAAAAGAACACACATGCAATGACACTGGTGGATCCATATATGGTAAATGAAACGAACAGACATGCAATGACACTGGTTGATCCATATGTGGTCTGTGAAAAGAACATACATGCAATGACATTGGTGGATCCATATATGGTCTGTGAAAAAAACACATGCAATAAACTCTGGTGGATCCATATGTGGTATGTGAAAAGAACACACATTTCAATGACACTAGTGGATCCATTTGTGGTCTGTGAAAAGAACACACATGAAATGACACTCGTGGATCCATATGTGGTCTGTGAAAAGAACACACATGCAATGACACTGGTGGATCCATATGTGGTGTGTGAAAAGAACACACATGCAATGACACTAGTGTATCCATATGTGGTCTCCGAAAAGAACCGACATGGAATGACACTGGTGGATCCATATGTGGTTTGTGAAAAGAACACACATGCAATGACACTGGTCCATCCATATGTGGTAAATGAAAAGAACACACATGCAATGACACTGGTGGATCCATATGTGGCCTGTGAAAAGAACACACATGAAATGACATTGGTGGATCCATATGTGTTCTATGAAAAGAACACACATGCAATGACTCTGGTGGATCCATATGTGGTCTATGAAAAGAACAGATATGCAATGATACAGGTGGATCCATATGTGGTCTTTGAAAAGAACACACATGCAATGACACTGGTGGATCCATATGTGGTCTATGAAAAGAACAGACAGGCAATGACACTGGTGGATCCATATGTGGTCTATGAAAAGAACACACATGCAATGACAGTGGTGGATCCATATGTGGTCTGTGAAAAGGACAGACATGCAATGACTCTCGTGGATCCATATATGGTCTGCAAAAAAACACACATGCAATGACACTAGTGGATCCATATGTGGTCTGTGAGAAGAACACACATGCAATGACACTGGTGGATCCATATGTGGTCTATGAAAAGAACACACATGCAATGACAATGGTGGATCCATATGTGGTTTGTGAAAAGAACACACATGCAATGACACTTGTGGATCCATATATGGTCTGCGAAAAAACACACATGCAATGACACTGGTGGATCCATATGTGTGTGTGAAAAGAACACACATGCAATGACACTAGTGGATCCATATGTGGTCTATGAAAAGAACACAGATGCAATCACAATGGTGGTTCCATATGTGGTCTGTGAAAAGAACACACATGCAATGACACTGGTGGATCCCTATGTGGTTTGTGAAAAGAAAAAACATTTCAATGACACTAGTGGATCCATATGTGGTGTGTGAAAAGAACACACATGCAATGACACTAGTGTATCCATATGTGGTCTGCGAAAAGAACCGACATGCAATGACACTAGTGTACCATATGTGGTGTGGGAAAAGAACACACATGCAATGACACTGGTGGATCCATAAGTGGCCTGTGAAAAGAACACACATGAAATGACACTCGTGGATCCATATGTGGTCTTTGAAAAGAACACACATGCAATGAAAATGGTGGATCCATATGTGGTTTGTGAAAAGAACACACATGCAATGACACTGGTGGATCCATATATGGTCTGCGAAAAAACACACATGCAATGACACTGGTGGATCCATATGTGGTCTATGAAAAGAACACAGATGCAATCACAATGGTGGTTCCATATGTGGTCTGTGAAAAGAACTCACATGCAATGACACTGGTGGATCCCTATGTCGTTTGTGAAAAGAAAAAACATTTCAATGACATTAGTGGATCCATATGTGGTGTGTGAAAAGAACACACATGTAATGACACTAGTGTATCCATATGTGGTCTGCGAAAAGAACCGACATGCAATGACACTGGTGGATCCATATGTGGTGTGTGAAAAGAACACACATGCAATGCCACTGGTGGATCCATATGTGGTCCATGAAAAGAACACACATGCAATGACACTAGTGGATCCATATGTGGTCTGTGAAAAGAACACACATGCAATGACACTTGTGGATCCATATATGGTCTGCGAAAAAACACACATGCAATGACACTGTTGGATCCATATGTGGTCTGTGAGAAGAACACACATGCAATGCCACTGGTGGATCCATATGTGGTCCATGAAAAGAACACACATGCAATGACAATGGTGGATCCATATGTGGTTTGTGAAAAGAACACACATGCAATGACACTTGTGGATCCATATATGGTCTGTGAAAAAACACACATGCAATGAACTCTAGTGGATCCATATGTGGTTTGTGAAAAGAACTCACATGCAATGACACTGGTGGATCCATATGTGCTCTATGAAAAGAACACAGATGCAATCACAATGGTGGTTCCATATGTGGTTTGTGAAAATAACGCACATGCAATGACACTGGTGGATCCATATGTGGTTTGTGAAAAGAAAAAACATTTCAATGACACTAGTGGATCCACATGTGGTCTGTGAAAAAAACAGACATGCAATGACTCTGGTGGATCCATATGTGGTCTGTAAAAAGAACACGCATGCAATGACAATGGTGGATCCATATGTGGTTTGTGAAAAGAACACACATGCAATGACACTGGTGGATCCATATATGGTAAATGAAACGAACAGACATGCAATGACACTGGTTGATCCATATGTGGTCTGTGAAAAGAACATACATGCAATGACATTGGTGGATCCATATATGGTCTGTGAAAAAAACACATGCAATAAACTCTGGTGGATCCATATGTGGTATGTGAAAAGAACACACATTTCAATGACACTAGTGGATCCATTTGTGGTCTGTGAAAAGAACACACATGAAATGACACTCGTGGATCCATATGTGGTCTGTGAAAAGAACACACATGCAATGACACTGGTGGATCCATATGTGGTGTGTGAAAAGAACACACATGCAATGACACTAGTGTATCCATATGTGGTCTCCGAAAAGAACCGACATGGAATGACACTGGTGGATCCATATGTGGTTTGTGAAAAGAACACACATGCAATGACACTGGTCCATCCATATGTGGTAAATGAAAAGAACACACATGCAATGACACTGGTGGATCCATATGTGGCCTGTGAAAAGAACACAAATGAAATGACACTGGTGGATCCATATGTGGTTTATGAAAAGAACACACATGCAATGACTCTGGTGGATCCATATGTAGTCTATGAAAAGAGAAGACATGCAATGATACTGGTGGATCTATATGTGGTCTATGAAAAGAACACACATGCAATGACACTGGTGGATCCATATGTGGTCTATGAAAAGAACAGATAGGCAATGACACTGGTGGATACATATGTGGTAAATGAAAAGAACACATGCAATGACACTAGTGGATCCATATGTGGTGTGAAAAGAACACAAATGCAATGAAACTTGTGGATCCATATATGCTCTAGCAAACAACACACATGCAATGACACTAGTGGATCCATATGTGGTCTGTGAGAAGAACACACATGCAATGACACTGGTGGATCCATATGTGGTCTATGAAAAGAACACACATGCAATGACAATGGTGGATCCATATGTGGTTTGTGAAAAGAACACACATGCAATGACACTTGTGGATCCATATATGGTCTGCGAAAAAACACACATGCAATGACACTGGTGGATCCATATGTGTGTGTGAAAAGAACACACATGCAATGACACTAGTGGATCCATATGTGGTCTATGAAAAGAACACAGATGCAATCACAGTGGTGGTTCCATATGTGGTCTGTGAAAAGAACACACATGCAATGACACTGGTGGATCCCTATGTGGTTTGTGAAAAGAAAAAACATTTCAATGACACTAGTGGATCCATATGTGGTGTGTGAAAAGAACACACATGCAATGACACTAGTGTATCCATATGTGGTCTGCGAAAAGAACCGACATGCAATGACACTAGTGTACCATATGTGGTGTGGGAAAAGAACACACATGCAATGACACTGGTGGATCCATAAGTGGCCTGTGAAAAGAACACACATGAAATGACACTCGTGGATCCATATGTGGTCTTTGAAAAGAACACACATGCAATGACAATGGTGGATCCATATGTGGTTTGTGAAAAGAACACACATGCAATGACACTGGTGGATCCATATATGGTAATGAAAAGAACACACATGCAATGACACTGGTGGATCCATATGTGGTCTATGAAAAGAACACAGATGCAATCACAATGGTGGTTCCATATGTGGTCTGTGAAAAGAACTCACATGCAATGACACTGGTGGATCCCTATGTCGTTTGTGAAAAGAAAAAACATTTCAATGACATTAGTGGATCCATATGTGGTGTGTGAAAAGAACACACATGTAATGACACTAGTGTATCCATATGTGGTCTGCGAAAAGAACCGACATGCAATGACACTGGTGGATCCATATGTGGTGTGTGAAAAGAACACACATGCAATGACACTGGTGGATCCATATGTGGCCTGTGAAAAGAACACACATGAAATGACACTGGTGGATCCATATGTGGTCTATGAAAACAACACACATGCAATGACTTTGGTGGATCCATATGTAGTCTATGAAAAGAAAAGACATGCAATCATACTGGTGGATCCATATGTGGTCTATGAAAAGAACACACATGCAATGACACTGGTGGATCCATATGTGGTCTGTGAAAAGAACAAACAGACAATGACACTGGTGGATCCATATGTGGTCTATGAAAAGAACACACATGCAATGACACTAGTGGATCCATATGTGGTATGTGAAAAGAACACACATGCAATGACACTTGTGGATCCATATATGGTCTGCGAAAAAACACACATGCAATGACACTAGTGGATCCATATGTGGTCTGTGAGAAGAACACACATGCAATGACACTGGTGGATCCATATGTGGTCTATGAAAAGAACACACATGCAATGACAATGGTGGATCCATATGTGGTCTATGAAAAGAACACAGATGTAATCACAATGGTGGTTCCATATGTGGTCTGTGAAAAGAACACACATGCAATGACACTGGCGGATCCCTATGTGGTTTGTGAAAAGAAAAAACATTTCAATGACACTAGTGGATCCACATGTGGTCTGTGAAAAAAACAGACATGCAGTGACTCTGGTGGATCCATATGTGGTCTGTGAAAAGAACACGCTTGCAATGACAATGGTGGATCCATATGTGGTTTATGAAAAGAACACATATGCAATGACACTGGTGGATCCATATATGGTAAATGAAAAGAACACACATGCAATGACACTGGTTGATCCATATGTGGTCTGTGAAAAGAACACACATGCAATGACAATGGTGGATCCATATATGGTCTGTGAAAAAAACACATGCAATAAACTCTGGTGGATCCATATGTGGTCTGTGAAAAGAACACACATTTCAATGACACTAGTGGATCCATTTGTGGTCTGTGAAAAGAACACACATGAAATGACACTCGTGGATCCATATGTGGTCTGTGAAAAGAACACACATGCAATGACACTGGTGGATCCATATGTGGTGTGTGAAAAGAACACACATGCAGTGACACTAGTGTATCCATATGTGGTCTGCGAAAAGAACTGACATGCAATGACACTGGTGGATCCATATGTGGTGTGTGAAAATAACACACATGCAATGACACTGGTCCATCCATATGTGGTAAATGAAAAGAACACACATGCAATGACACTGGTGGATCCATATGTGGCCTGTGAAAAGAACACACATGAAATGACACTGGTGGATCCATAGGTGGTCTATGAAAAGAACAGACATGCAATGACTCTGGTGGATCCATATGTAGTCTATGAAAAGAAAAGACATGCAATGATACTGGTGGATCCATATGTGGTCTATGAAAAGAACACACATGCAATGACACTGGTGGATCCATATGTGGTGTACGAAAAGAACACACATGCAATGACACTAGTGTATCCATATGTGGTCTGTGAAAAGAACCGACATGCAATGACACTGGTGGATCCATATGTGGTGTGTGAAAAGAACACACATGCAATGACACTGGTCCATCCATATGTGGTAAATGAAAAGAACACACATGAAATAACACTAGTGGATCCATATGTGGTCTATGAAAAGAACACACACGCAATGACTCTAGTGGATCCATATGTAGTCTATGAAAAGAAAAGACATGCAATGATACTGGTGGATCCATATGTGGTCTATGAAAAGAACACACATGCAATGACACTAGTGGATCCATATGTGGTCTGTGAAAAGAAAAGACAGGCAATGACACTGGTGGATCCATATGTGGACTGTGAAAAGAACACACATGAAATGACACTGGTGGATCCATATGTGGTCTATGAAAAGAACACACATGCAATGACTCTGGTGGATCCATATGTAGTCTATGAAAAGAAAAGACATGCAATGATACTGGTGGATCCATATGTGGTCTATGAAAAGAACACACATGCAATGACACTAGTGGATCCATATGTGGTCTGTGAAAAGAACGCACATGCAATGAAACTTGTGGATCCATATATGGTCTGCGAAAACACACACATGCAATGACACTAGTGGATCCATATGTGGTCTGTGAGAAGAACACACATGCAATGACACTGGTGGATCCATATGTGGTCTATGAAAAGAACAGACATGCAATGACAATGGTGGATCCATATGTGGTTTGTGAAAAGAACACACATGCAATGACACTTGTGGATCCATATATGGTCTGCGAAAAAACACACGTGCAATGACACTGGTGGATCCATATGTGGTCTGTGAGACGAACACACATGCAATGACATTGGTGGATCCATATGTGGTCTATAAAAAGAACACAGATGCAATCACAATGGTGGTTCCATATGTGCTCTGTGAAAAGAACAGACATGCAATGACTCTGGTGGATCCATATGTGGTGTGTGAAAAGAACACACATGCAATGACAACGGTGGATCCATATGTGGTTTGTGAAAAGAACACACATGCAATGACACTGTTGGATCCATATATGGTAAATGAAAAGAACACACATGCAATGCCACTGGTTGATCCATATGTGGTCTGTGAAAAGAACACACATGCAATGACACTGGTGGATCCATATATGGTCTGTGAAAAAACACACATGCAATAAACTCTGGTGTATCCATATGTGGTCTGTGAAAAGAACACACATTTCAATGACACTAGTGGATCCATTTGTGGTCTGTGAAAAGAACACACATGAAATGACACTCGTGGATCCATATGTGGTCTGTGAAAAGAACACACATGCAATGACACTGGTGGATCCATATGTGGTGTGTGAAAAGAACACACATGCAATGACACTAGTGTATCCATATGTGGTCTCCGAAAAGAACCGACAAGGAATGACACTGGTGGATCCATATGTGGTTTGTGAAAAGAACACACATGCAATGACACTGGTCCATCCATATGTGGTAAATGAAAAGAACACACATGCAATGACACTGGTGGATCCATATGTGGCCTGTGAAAAAACACACATGAAATGACACTGGTGGATCCATATGTGGTCTATGAAAAGAACACACATGCAATGACTCTGGTAGATCCATATGTAGTCTATGAAAAGAGAAGACATGCAATGATACTGGTGGATCTATATGTGGTCTATGAAAAGAACACACATGCAATGATACTGGTGGATCCATATGTGGTCTGTGAAAAGAACAGATAGGCAATGACACTGGTAGATCCATATGTGGTCTCTGAAAAGAACACACATGCAATGACACTAGTGGATCCATATGTGGTCTGTGAAAAGAACACAAATGCAATGACACATGTGGATCCATATATGGTCTGCGAAAGAACACACATGCAATGACACTAGTGGATCCATATGTGGTCTGTGAGAAGAACACACATGCAATGACACTGGTGGATCCATATGTGGTCTATGAAAAGAACACACATGCAATGACAATGGTGGATCCATATATGGTTTGCGAAAAAACACACATGCAATGACACTGGTGGATCCATATGTGGTCTGTGAGAAGAACACACATGCAATGACACAGGTGGATCCATATGTGGTCTATGAAAAGAACACAGATGCAATCCCAATGGTGGTTCCGTATGTGGTCTGTGAAAAGAACACACATGCAATGACACTGGTGGATCCATATGTGGTCTGTGAAAAGAACACACATGTAATGACACTAGTGGATCGATATGTGGTCTGTGAAAAGAATAGACATGCAGGGACTCTGGTGGATCCATATGTGGTCTATGAAAAGAACATACATGCAATGACTCTAGTGGATCCATATGTGGTCTGTGAAAAGAACACACATGCAATGACAATGGTGGATCCATATGTGGTTTGTGAAAAGAACACACATGCAATCACACTTGTGGATCCATATATGGTCTGCGAAAAAACACACATGCAATGACACTGGTGGATCCATATGTGGTCTACGAAAAGAACACAGATGCAATCACAATGGTGGTTCCATATGTGGTATGTGAAAAGAACACACATGCAATGACACTGGTGGATCCATATGTGATTTGTGAAAAGAACAAACATTTCAATCACACTGGTGGATCCATATGTGGTTTGTGAAAAGAATAGACATGCAATGACTCTGGTGGATCCATATGTGGTCTGTGAAAAGAACAGACATGCAATGACACTGGTGGATCCATATGTGGTGTGTGAAAAGAACTAACATTTCAATCACACTGGTGGATCCATATGTGGTTTGTGAAAAGAACAAACATTTCAATCACACTAGTGGATCCATATGTGGTGTGTGAAAAGAACAGACATGCAATGACTCTAGTGGATCCATATGTGGTCTGTGAAAAGAACAGACATGCAATGACACTGGTGGATCCATATGTGGTGTGTGAAAAGAACACACATGCAATGACACTGGTGCATCCATATGTGGTAAATGAAAAGAACACACATGCAATGACTCTAGTGGATCCATATGTGGTCTGTGAAAAGAACACACATTTCAACGACACTAGTGGATCCATATGTGGTCTGTGAAAAGAACACACATGAAATGACACTCATGGAACCATATGTGGTCTGTGAAAAGAACACACATGAAATGACACTCATGGAACCATATGTGGTCTGTGAAAAGAACACACATGCAATGACACTGGTGGATCCATATGTGGTGTGTGAAAAGAACACACATGCAATGAAACTAGTGTATCCATATGTGGTCTGTGAAAAGAACCGACATGCAATGACACTGGTGGACCCATATGTGGTGTCTGAAAAGAACACACATGCAATGACACTGGTGCATCCATATGTGGTAAATGAAAAGAACACGTATGCAATGACACTGGTGGATCCATATGTGGCCTATGAAAAGAACACACATGAAATGACACTGGTGGATCCATATGTGGTCTATGAAAATAACACACATGCCATGACTCTGGTGGATCCATATGTCGTCTATGAAAAGAAAAGACATGCAATGATACTGGTGGATCCACATGTGGTCTATGAAAAGAACACACATGCAATGACACTAGTGGATCCATATGTGGTCTGTGAAAAGAACAAACATGCAATGACACTACTGGATCCATATGTGGTCTATGAAAATAACACACATGCAATGACACGAGTGGATCCATATGTGGTCTGTGAAAAGAACACACATGAAATGACACTCGTGGATCCATATGTGGTCTATGAAAAGAACATACATGCAATGACTCTAGTGGATCCACATGTGGTCTGTCAAAAGAACACACATGCAATGACACTTGTGGATCCATATATGGTCTCATGAAAAACACACATGCAATGACACTTTGGTGGATCCATATGTGGTGCGTGAAGAACACACATGCAATGACATTGGTGGATCCATATGTGGTCTATGAAAAAACACAGATGCAATCACAATGGCGGTTCCATATCTGGTATGTGAAAAGAACACACATGCAATGACACTGGTGGATCCATATGTGGTTTGTGAAAAGAACAAACATTTCAATGACACTAGTGGATCCATATGTGGTTTGTGAAAAAAACAGACATGCGATGACTCTGGTGGATCCATATGTGGTTTGTGAAAAGAACATACATGCAATGACACAGGTGGATCCATATGTGGTGTGTGAAAAGAACACACATGCAATGACACTAGTGCATCGATATGTGGTGCATGAAAAGAACATACCTGCAATTACACTGGTGGATCCATATGTGGTGTGTGAAAAGAACACACATGCAATGACACTGGTGGATCCATATGTGGTCTGTGAAAAGAACACACATGTAATGACACTAGTGGATCGATATGTGGTCTGTGAAAAGAATAGACATGCAGTGACTCTGGTGGACCCATATGTGGTCTATGAAAAGAACATACATGCAATGACTCTAGTGGATCCATATGTGGTCTGTGAAAAGAACACACATGCAATGACAATGGTGGATCCATATGTGGTTTGTGAAAAGAACACACATGCAATCACACTTGTGGATCCATATATGGTCTGCGAAAAAACACACATGCAATGACACTGGTGGATCCATATGTGGTCTGTGCGAAGAACACACTTGCAATGACATTGGTGGATCCATATGTGGTCTATGAAAAGAACACAGATGCAATCACAATGGTGGTTCCATATGTGGTATGTGAAAAGAACACACATGCAATGACACTGGTGGATCCATATGTGATTTGTGAAAAGAACAAACATTTCAATCACACTGGTGGATCCATATGTGGTTTGTGAAAAGAATAGACATGCAATGACTCTGGTGGATCCATATGTGGTCTATGAAAAGAACACAGATGCAATCACAATGGTGGTTCCATATGTGGTATGTGAAAAGAACACACATGCAATGACACTGGTGGATCCATATGTGATTTGTGAAAAGAACAAACATTTCAATCACACTGGTGGATCCATATGTGGTTTGTGAAAAGAATAGACATGCAATGACTCTGGTGGATCCATATGTGGTCTGTGAAAAGAACAGACATGCAATGACACTGGTGGATCCATATGTGGTGTGTGAAAAGAACTAACATTTCAATCACACTGGTGGATCCATATGTGGTTTGTGAAAAGAACAAACATTTCAATCACACTAGTGGATCCATATGTGGTGTGTGAAAAGAACAGACATGCAATGACTCTAGTGGATCCATATGTGGTCTGTGAAAAGAACAGACATGCAATGACACTGGTGGATCCATATGTGGTGTGTGAAAAGAACACACATGCAATGACACTGGTGCATCCATATGTGGTAAATGAAAAGAACACGTATGCAATGACACTGGTGGATCCATATGTGGTCTGTGAAAAGAACACACATTTCAACGACACTAGTGGATCCATATGTGGTCTGTGAAAAGAACACACATGAAATGACACTCATGGAACCATATGTGGTCTGTGAAAAGAACACACATGAAATGACACTCATGGAACCATATGTGGTCTGTGAAAAGAACACACATGCAATGACACTGGTGGATCCATATGTGGTGTGTGAAAAGAACACACATGCAATGAAACTAGTGTATCCATATGTGGTCTGTGAAAAGAACAGACATGCAATGACACTGGTGGATCCATATGGTGTGAAAAGAACACACATGCAATGACACTGGTGCATCCATATGTGGTAAATGAAAAGAACACGTATGCAATGACACTGGTGGATCCATATGTGGCCTATGAAAAGAACACACATGAAATGACACTGGTGGATCCATATGTGGTCTATGAAAATAACACACATGCCATGACTCTGGTGGATCCATATGTCGTCTATGAAAAGAAAAGACATGCAATGATACTGGTGGATCCACATGTGGTCTATGAAAAGAACACACATGCAATGACACTAGTGGATCCATATGTGGTCTGTGAAAAGAACAAACATGCAATGACACTACTGGATCCATATGTGGTCTATGAAAAGAACACACATGCAATGACACGAGTGGATCCATATGTGGTCTGTGAAAAGAACACACATGAAATGACACTCGTGGATCCATATGTGGTCTATGAAAAGAACATACATGCAATGACTCTAGTGGATCCACATGTGGTCTGTCAAAAGAACACACATGCAATGACACTTGTGGATCCATATATGGTCTGCGAAAAAACACACATGCAATGACACTGGTGGATCCATATGTGGTCTGTGAGAAGAACACACATGCAATGACATTGGTGGATCCATATGTGGTCTATGAAAAAACATAGATGCAATCACAATGGTGGTTCCATATCTGGTATGTGAAAAGAACACACATGCAATGACACTGGTGGATCCATATGTGGTTTGTGAAAAGAACAAACATTTCAATGACACTAGTGGATCCATATGTGGTTTGTGAAAAAAACAGACATGCGATGACTCTGGTGGATCCATATGTGGTTTGTGAAAAGAACATACATGCAATGACACAGGTGGATCCATATGTGGTGTGTGAAAAGAACACACATGCAATGACACTAGTGAATCTATATGTGGTCTGTGAAAAGAACATACCTGCAATTACACTGGTGGATCCATATGTGGTGTGTGAAAAGAACACACATGCAATGACACTGGTGGATCCATATGTGGTCTGTGAAAAGAACACACATGTAATGACACTAGTGGATCGATATGTGGTCTGTGAAAAGAATAGACATGCAGTGACTCTGGTGGATCCATATGTGGTCTATGAAAAGAACATACATGCAATGACTCTAGTGGATCCATATGTGGTCTGTGAAAAGAACACACATGCAATGACAATGGTGGATCCATATGTGGTTTGTGAAAAGAACACACATGCAATCACACTTGTGGATCCATATATGGTCTGCGAAAAAACACACATGCAATGACACTGGTGGATCCATATGTGGTCTGTGCGAAGAACACACTTGCAATGACATTGGTGGATCCATATGTGGTCTATGAAAAGAACACAGATGCAATCACAATGGTGGTTCCATATGTGGTATGTGAAAAGAACACACATGCAATGACACTGGTGGATCCATATGTGATTTGTGAAAAGAACAAACATTTCAATCACACTGGTGGATCCATATGTGGTTTGTGAAAAGAATAGACATGCAATGACTCTGGTGGATCCATATGTGGTCTGTGAAAAGAACAGAAATGCAATGACACTGGTGGATCCATATGTGGTGTGTGAAAAGAACTAACATTTCAATCACACTGGTGGATCCATATGAGGTTTGTGAAAAGAACAAACATTTCAATCACACTAGTGGATCCATATGTGGTCTGTGAAAAGAACAGACATGCAATGACTCTAGTGGATCCATATGTGGTCTGTGAAAAGAACAGACATGCAATGACACTGGTGGATCCATATGTGGTGTGTGAAAAGAACACACATGCAATGACACTGGTGCATCCATATGTGGTAAATGAAAAGAACACACATGCAATGACTCTAGTGGATCCATATGTGGTCTGTGAAAAGAACACACATTTCAACGACACTAGTGGATCCATATGTGGTCTGTGAAAAGAACACACATGAAATGACACTCATGGAACCATATGTGGTCTGTGAAAAGAACACACATGCAATGACACTGGTGGATCCATATGTGGTGTGTGAAAAGAACACACATGCAATGAAACTAGTGTATCCATATGTGGTCTGTGAAAAGAACCGACATGCAATGACACTGGTGGACCCATATGTGGTGTCTGAAAAGAACACACATGCAATGACACTGGTGCATCCATATGTGGTAAATGAAAAGAACACGCATGCAATGACACTGGTGGATCCATATGTGGCCTATGAAAAGAACACACATGAAATGACACTGGTGGATCCATATGTGGTCTATGAAAATAACACACATGCCATGACTCTGGTGGATCCATATGTCGTCTATGAAAAGAAAAGACATGCAATGATACTGGTGGATCCACATGTGGTCTATGAAAAGAACACACATGCAATGACACTAGTGGATCCATATGTGGTCTGTGAAAAGAACAAACAGGCAATGACACTACTGGATCCATATGTGGTCTATGAAAAGAACACACATGCAATGACACTAGTGGATCCATATGTTGTCTGTGAAAAGAACACACATGTAATGACACTAGTGGATCGATATGTGGTCTGTGAAAAGAATAGACATGTAGTGACTCTGGTGGATCCATATGTGGTCTATGAAAAGAACATACATGCAATGACTCTAGTGGATCCACATGTGGTCTGTGAAAAGAACACACATGCAATGACACTTGTGGATCCATATATGGTCTGCGAAAAAACACACATGCAATGACACTGGTGGATCCATATGTGGTCTGTGAGAAGAACACACATGCAATGACATTGGTGGATCCATATGTGGTCTATGAAAAAACACAGATGCAATCACAATGGTGGTTCCATATGTGGTATGTGAAAAGAACACACATGCAATGACACTGGTGGATCCATATGTGGTTTGTGAAAAGAACAAACATTTCAATGACACTAGTGGATCCATATGTGGTTTGTGAAAAAACCAGACATGCGATGACTCTGGTGGATCCATATGTGGTTTGTGAAAAGAACAGACATGCAATGACACAGGTGGATCCATATGTGGTGTGTGAAAAGAACACACATGCAATGACACTAGTGAATCTATATGCTGTCTGTGAAAAGAACATACCTGCAATTACACTGGTGGATCCATATGTGGTGTGTGAAAAGAACACACATGCAATGACACTGGTGGATCCATATGTGGTCTGTGAAAAGAACACACATGTAATGACACTAGTGGATCGATATGTGGTCTGTGAAAAGAATAGACATGCAGTGACTCTGGTGGATCCATATGTGGTCTATGAAAAGAACATACATGCAATGACTCTAGTGGATCCATATGTGGTCTGTGAAAAGAACACACATGCAATGACAATGGTGGATCCATATGTGGTTTGTGAAAAGAACACACATGCAATCACACTTGTGGATCCATATATGGTCTACGAAAAAACACACATGCAATGACACTGGTGGATCCATATGTGGTCTGTGAGAAGAACACACATGCAATGACATTGGTGGATCCATATGTGGTCTATGAAAAGAACACAGATGCAATCACAATGGTGGTTCCATATGTGGTATGTGAAAAGAACACACATGCAATGACACTGGTGGATCCATATGTGATTTGTGAAAAGAACAAACATTTCAATCACACTGGTGGATCCATATGTGGTTTGTGAAAAGAATATACATGCAATGACTCTGGTGGATCCATATGTGGTCTGTGAAAATAACATACATGCAATGACACTGGTGGATCCATATGTGGTGTGTGAAAAGAACTAACATTTCAATCCCACTAGTGGATCCATATGTGGTCTGTGAGAAGAACACACATGCAATGACACTAGTGAATCTATATGTGGTCTGTGAAAAGAACATACCTGCAATTACACTGGTGGATCCATATGTGGTGTGTGAAAAGAACACACATGCAATGACACTAGTAGATCCATATGTGGTAAATGAAAAGAACACACATGCAATTACACTGGTGGATCCATCTGTGGTCTGTGAAAAGAACACACATGAAATGACACTGGTGGATCCATATGTGGTCTGTGAAAAGAACAAATATTCATTGAACTCTAGTGGATCCATATGGGGTCTGTGAAAAGAACACACATGCAATGACACTGGTGGATCCATATGGGGTCTGTGAAAAGAACACACATGCAATGACATTGGTGGATCCATATGTGGTCTGTGAAAAGAACACACATTCAATGATACTGGTGGATCCATATGTTGTCTGTGAAAAGAACAGACATGCAATGACACTGGTGGTTCCATCTGTGGTCTGGGAAAAGAACACACATGCAACGACTCTGGTGGATCCATATGTGGTCTGTGAAAAGAACACACATGCAATGACACTGGTGGATCCATATGTGGTGTGTGAAAAGAACACACATGCAATGACACTGGTGCATCCATATGTGGTAAATGAAAAGAACACACATGCAATGACTCTGGTGGATCCATATGTGGTCTGTGAAAAGAACACACATTTCAACGACACTAGTGGATCCATATGTGGTCCATGAAAAGAAAACACATGAAATGACACTCATGGAACCATATGTGGTCTGTGAAAACAACACACATGCAATGACACTGGTGGATCCATACGTGGTGTGTGAAAAGAACACACATGCAATGAAACTAGTGTATCCATATGTGGTCTATGAAAAGAACCGACATGCAATGACACTGGTGGATCCATATGTGGTGTGTGAAAAGAACACACATGCAATGACACTGGTGCATCCATATGTGGTAAATGAAAAGAACACGCATGCAATGACACTGGTGGATCCATATGTGGCCTATGAAAAGAACACACATGAAATGACACTGGTGGATCCATATGTGGTCTATGAAAATAACACGCATGCCATGACTCTGGTGGATCCATATGTCGTCTATGAAAAGAAAAGACATGCAATGATACTGGTGGATCCATATGTGGTCTATGAAAAGAACACACATGCAATGACACTAGTGGATCCATATGTGGTCTGTGAAAAGAACAAACAGGCAATGACACTACTGGACCCATATGTGGTCTATGAAAAGAACACACATGCAATGACACTAGTGGATCCATATGTGGTATGTGAAAAGAACACACATGTAATGACACTAGTGGATCGATATGTGGTCTGTGAAAAGAATAGACATGCAGTGACTCTGGTGGATCCATATGTGGTCTATGAAAAGAACATACATGCAATGACTCTAGTGGATCCATATGTGGTCTGTGAAAAGAACACACATGCAATGACAATAGTGGATCCATATGTGGTTTGTGAAAAGAACACACATGCAATGACACTTGTGGATCCATATATGGTCTGCGAAAAAACACACATGCAATGACACTGGTGGATCCATATGTGGTCTGTGAGAAGAACACACATGCAATGACATTGGTGGATCCATATGTGGTCTATGAAAAAACACGGATGCAATCACAATGGTGGTTCCATATGTGGTATATGAAAAGAACACACATGCAATGACACTGGTGGATCCATATGTGGTTTGTGAAAAGAACAAACATTTCAATGACACTTGTGGATCCATATGTGGTTTGTGAAAAAAACAGACATGCAATGACTCTGGTGGATCCATATGTGGTTTGTGAAAAGGACAGAGATGCAATGACACAGGTGGATCCATATGTGGTGTGTGAAAAGAACACACATGCAATGACATTAGTGAATCGATATGTGGTCTGTGAAAAGAACATACCTGCAATTACACTGGTGGATCCATATGTGGTGTGTGAAAAGAACACACATGCAATGACACTGGTAGATCCATATGTGGTAAATGAAAAGAACACACATGCAATGACACTGGTGGATCCATATGTGGTCTGTGAAAAGAACACACATGCAATAATAATGGTGGATCCATATGTGGTATGTGAAAAGAACACACATGCAATGAACTCTAGTGGATCCATATGGGGTCTGTGAAAAGAACACACATGCAATGACACTAGTGGATCCATATGTGGTGTGTGAAAAGAACACACATGCAATGATAATGGTGGATCCATATGTGGTCTGTGAAAAGAACACACATTCAATGATACTGGTGGATCCATATGTTGTCTGTGAAAAGAACAGACATGCAATGACACTGGTGGTTCCATCTGTGGTCTGCGAAAAGAACACACATGCAATGACTCTGGTGGATCCATATGTGGTCTGTGAAAAGAACACACGTGCAATGACACTGGTGGATCCATATGTGGTGTGTGAAAAGAACACACATGCAATGACACTGGCGCATCCATATGTGGTAAATGAAAAGAACACACATGCAATGACTCTGGTGGATCCATATGTGGTCTGTGAAAAGAACACACATTTCAACGACACTAGTGGATCCATATGTGGTCTGTGAAAAGAACAAACATGAAATGACACTCATGGAACCATATGTGGTCTGTGAAAAGAACACACATGCAATGACACTGGTGGATCCATATGTGGTGTGTGAAAAAGAACACACATGGAATGAAACTAGTGTATCCATATGTGGTCTGTGAAAAGAACCGACATGCAATGACACTGGTGGATCCATATGTGGTGTGTGAAAAGAACACACATGCAATGACACTGGTGCATCCATATGTGGTAAATGAAAAGAACACGCATGCAATGACACTGGTGGATCCATATGTGGCATATGAAAAGAACACACATGAAATGACACTGGTGGATCCATATGTGGTCTATGAAAATAACACGCATGCCATGACTCTGGTGGATCCATATGTCGTCTATGAAAAGAAAAGACATGCAATGATACTGGTGGATCCATATGTGGTCTATGAAAAGAACACACATGCAATGACACTAGTGGATCCATATGTGGTCTGTGAAAAGAACAAACAGGCAATGACACTACTGGATCCATATGTGGTCTATGAAAAGAACACACATGCAATGACACTAGTGGATCCATATGTGGTCTGTGAAAAGAACACACATGTAATGACACTAGTGGATCGATATGTGGTCTGTGAAAAGAATAGACATGCAGTGACTCTGGTGGATCCATATGTGGTCTATGAAAAGAACATACATGCCATGCTTCTAGTGGATCCATATGTGGTCTGTGAAAAGAACACACATGCAATGACAATGGTGGATCCATATGTGGTTTGTGAAAAGAACACACATGCAATGAAACTTGTGGATCCATATATGGTCTGCGAAAAAACACACATGCAATGACACTGGTGGATCCATATGTGGTCTGTGATAAGAACACACATGCAATGACATTGGTGGATCCATATGTGGTCTATGAAAAAACACGGATGCAATCACAATGGTGGTTCCATATGTGGTATGTGAAAAGAACACACATGCAATGACACTGGTGGATCCATATGTGGTTTGTGAAAAGAACAAACATTTCAATGACACTGGTGGATCCATATGTGGTTTGTGAAAAAAACAGACATGCAATGACTCTGGTGGATCCATATGTGGTTTGTGAAAAGAACAGACATGCAATGACGCAGGTGGATCCATATGTGGTGTGTGAAAAGAACACACATGCAATGACACTAGTGAATCGATATGTGGTCTGTGAAAAGAACATACCTGCAATTACACTGGTGGATCCATATGTGGTGTGTGAAAAGAACAAACATGCAATGACACTGGTAGATCCATATGTGGTAAATGAAAAGAACACACATGCAATGACACTGGTGGATCCATATGTGGTCTGTGAAAAGAACACACATGCAATAATAATGGTGGATCCATATGTGGTCTGTGAAAAGAACACACATGCAATGAACTCTAGTAGATCCATATGGGGTCTGTGAAAAGAACACACATGCAATGACACTAGTGGATCCATATGTGGTCTATGAAAAGAACACACATGCAATAATAATGGTGGATCCATATGTGGTCTGTGAAAAGAACACACATTCAATGATACTGGTGGATCCATATGTTGTCTGTGAAAAGAACAGACATGCAATGACACTGGTGGTTCCATCTATGGTCTGCGAAAAGAACACACATGCAATGACTCTGGTGGATCCATATGTGGTCTATGAAAAGAACACACATGCAATGACACTGGTGGATCCATATGTCGTGTGTGAAAAGAACACACATGCAATGACACTGGTGCATCCATATGTGGTAAATGAAAAGAACAGACATGCAATGACTCTGGTGGATCCATATGTGCTCTGTGAAAAGAACACACATTTCAACGACACTAGTGGATCCATATGTGGTCTGTGAAAACAACACACATGAAATGACACTCATGGAACCATATGTGGTCTGTGGAAAGAACACACATGCAATGACACTGGTGGATCCATATGTGGTGTGTGAAAAAGAACACACATGGAATGAAACTAGTGTATCCATATGTGGTCTGTGAAAAGAACCGACATGCAATGACACTGGTGGATCCATAGGTGGTGTGTGAAAAGAACACACATGCAATGACACTGGTGCATCCATATGTGGTAAATGAAAAGAACACACATGCAATGACACTGGTGGATCCATATGTGGCATATGAAAAGAACACACATGAAATGACACTGGTGGATCCATATGTGGTCTATGAAAATAACACGCATGCCATGACTCTGGTGGATCCATATGTCGTCTATGAAAAGATAAGACATGCAATGATACTGGTGGATCCATATGTGGTCTATGAAAAGAACACACATGCAATGACACTAGTGGATCCATATGTGGTCTGTGAAAAGAACAAACAGGCAATGACACTACTGGATCCATATGTGGTCTATGAAAAGAACACACATGCAATGACACTAGTGGATCCATATGTGGTCTGTGAAAAGAACACACATGTAATGACACTAGTGGATCGATATGTGGTCTGTGAAAAGAATAGACATGCAGTGACTCTGGTGGATCCATATGTGGTCTATGAAAAGAACATACATGCAATGCTTCTAGTGGATCCATATGTGGTTTGTGAAAAGAACACACATGCAATGACAATGGTGGATCCATATGTGGTTTGTGAAAAGAACACACATGCAATGACACTTGTGGATCCATATATGGTCTGCGAAAAAACACACATGCAATGACACTGGTGGATCCATATGTGGTCTATGAGAAGAACACACATGCAATGACATTGGTGGATCCATATGTGGTCTATGAAAAAACACGGATGCAATCACAGTGGTGGTTCCATATGTGGTATGTGAAAAGAACACACATGCAATGACACTGGTGGATCCATATGTGGTTTGTGAAAAGAACAAACATTTCAATGACACTGGTGGATCCATATGTGGTTTGTGAAAAATACAGACATGCAATGACTCTGGTGGATCCATATGTGGTTTGTGAAAAGAACAGACATGCAATGACACAGGTGGATCCATATGTGGTGTGTGAAAAGAACACACATGCAATGACACTAGTGAATCGATATGTGGTGTGTGAAAAGAACATACCTGCAATTACACTGGTGGATCCATATGTGGTGTGTGAAAAGAACACACATGCAATGACACTGGTAGATCCATATGTGGTAAATGAAAAGAACACACATGCAATGACACTGGTGGATCCATATGTGGTCTGTGAAAAGAACACACATGCAATAATAATGGTGGATCCATATGTGGTCTGTGAAAAGAACACACATGCAATGAACTCTAGTAGATCCATATGGGGTCTGTGAAAAGAACACACATGCAATGACACTAGTGGATCCATATGTGGTCTGTGAAAAGAACACACATGCAATGATAATGGTGGATCCATATGTGGTCTGTGAAAAGAACACACATTCAATGATACTGGTGGATCCATATGTTGTCTGTGAAAAGAACAGACATGCAATCACACTGGTGGTTCCATCTGTGGTCTGCGAAAAGAACACACATGCAATGACTCTGGTGGATCCATATGTGGTCTGTGAAAAGAACACACATGCAATGACACTGGTGGATCCATATGTGGTGTGTGAAAAGAACACACATGCAATGACACTGGCGCATCCATATGTGGTAAATGAAAAGAACACACATGCAATGACTCTGGTGGATCCATATGTGGTCTGTGAAAAGAACACACATTTCAACGACACTAGTGGATCCATATGTGGTCTGTGAAAAGAACAAACATGAAATGACACTCATGGAACCATATGTGGTCTGTGAAAAGAACACACATGCAATGACACTGGTGGATCCATATGTGGTGTGTGAAAAAGAACACACATGGAATGAAACTAGTGTATCCATATGTGGTCTGTGAAAAGAACCGACATGCAATGACACTGGTGGATCCATATGTGGTGTGTGAAAAGAACACACATGCAATGACACTGGTGCATCCATATGTGGTAAATGAAAAGAACACGCATGCAATGACTCTGGTGGATCCATATGTGGCATATGAAAAGAACACACATGAAATGACACTGGTGGATCCATATGTGGTCTATGAAAATAACACGCATGCCATGACTCTGGTGGATCCATATGTCGTCTATGAAAAGAAAAGACATGCAATGATACTGGTGGATCCATATGTGGTCTATGAAAAGAACACACATGCAATGACACTAGTGGATCCATATGTGGTCTGTGAAAAGAACAAACAGGCAATGACACTACTGGATCCATATGTGGTCTATGAAAAGAACACACATGCAATGACACTAGTGGATCCATATGTGGTCTGTGAAAAGAACACACATGTAATGACACTAGTGGATCGATATGTGGTCTGTGAAAAGAATAGACATGCAGTGACTCTGGTGGATCCATATGTGGTCTATGAAAAGAACATACATGCCATGCTTCTAGTGGATCCATATGTGGTCTGTGAAAAGAACACACATGCAATGACAATGGTGGATCCATATGTGGTTTGTGAAAAGAACACACATGCAATGAAACTTGTGGATCCATATATGGTCTGCGAAAAAACACACATGCAATGACACTGGTGGATCCATATGTGGTCTGTGATAAGAACACACATGCAATGACATTGGTGGATCCATATGTGGTCTATGAAAAAACACGGATGCAATCACAATGGTGGTTCCATATGTGGTATGTGAAAAGAACACACATGCAATGACACTGGTGGATCCATATGTGGTTTGTGAAAAGAACAAACATTTCAATGACACTGGTGGATCCATATGTGGTTTGTGAAAAAAACAGACATGCAATGACTCTGGTGGATCCATATGTGGTTTGTGAAAAGAACAGACATGCAATGACGCAGGTGGATCCATATGTGGTGTGTGAAAAGAACACAAGTGCAATGACACTAGTGAATCGATATGTGGTCTGTGAAAAGAACATACCTGCAATTACACTGGTGGATCCATATGTGGTGTGTGAAAAGAACACACATGCAATGACACTGGTAGATCCATATGTGGTAAATGAAAAGAACACACATGCAATGACACTGGTGGATCCATATGTGGTCTGTGAAAAGAACACACATGCAATAATAATGGTGGATCCATATGTGGTCTGTGAAAAGAACACACATGCAATGAACTCTAGTAGATCCATATGGGGTCTGTGAAAAGAACACACATGCAATGACACTAGTGGATTCATATGTGGTCTATGAAAAGAACACACATGCAATAATAATGGTGGATCCATATGTGGTCTGTGAAAAGAACACACATTCAATGATACTGGTGGATCCATATGTTGTCTGTGAAAAGAACAGACATGCAATGACACTGGTGGTTCCATCTATGGTCTGCGAAAAGAACACACATGCAATGACTCTGGTGGATCCATATGTGGTCTATGAAAAGAACACACATGCAATGACACTGGTGGATCCATATGTCGTGTGTGAAAAGAACACACATGCAATGACACTGGTGCATCCATATGTGGTAAATGAAAAGAACAGACATGCAATGACTCTGGTGGATCCATATGTGCTCTGTGAAAAGAACACACATTTCAACGACACTAGTGGATCCATATGTGGTCTGTGAAAAGAACACACATGAAATGACACTGATGGAACCATATGTGGTCTGTGAAAAGAACACACATGCAATGACACTGGTGGATCCATATGTGGTGTGTGAAAAAGAACACACATGGAATGAAACTAGTGTATCCATATGTGGTCTGTGAAAAGAACCGACATGCAATGACACTGGTGGATCCATAGGTGGTGTGTGAAAAGAACACACATGCAATGACACTGGTGCATCCATATGTGGTAAATGAAAAGAACACGCATGCAATGACACTGGTGAATCCATATGTGGCATATGAAAAGAACACACATGAAATGACACTGGTGGATCCATATGTGGTCTATGAAAATAACACGCATGCCATGACTCTGGTGGATCCATATGTCGTCTATGAAAAGAAAAGACATGCAATGATACTGGTGGATCCATATGTGGTCTATGAAAAGAACACACATGCAATGACACTAGTGGATCCATATGTGGTCTGTGAAAAGAACAAACAGGCAATGACACTACTGGATCCATATGTGGTCTATGAAAAGAACACACATGCAATGACACTAGTGGATCCATATGTGGTCTGTGAAAAGAACACACATGTAATGACACTAGTGGATCGATATGTGGTCTGTGAAAAGAATAGACATGCAGTGACTCTGGTGGATCCATATGTGGTCTATGAAAAGAACATACATGCAATGCTTCTAGTGGATCCATATGTGGTCTGTGAAAAGAACACACATGCAATGACAATGGTGGATCCATATGTGGTTTGTGAAAAGAACACACATGCAATGACACTTGTGGATCCATATATGGTCTGCGAAAAAACACACATGCAATGACACTGGTGGATCCATATGTGGTCTATGAGAAGAACACACATGCAATGACATTGGTGGATCCATATGTGGTCTATGAAAAAACACGGATGCAATCACAGTGGTGGTTCCATATGTGGTATGTGAAAAGAACACACATGCAATGACACTGGTGGATCCATATGTGGTTTGTGAAAAGAACAAACATTTCAATGACACTGGTGGATCCATATGTGGTTTGTGAAAAAAACAGACATGCAATGACTCTGGTGGATCCATATGTGGTTTGTGAAAAGAACAGACATGCAATGACACAGGTGGATCCATATGTGGTGTGTGAAAAGAACACACATGCAATGACACTAGTGAATCGATATGTGGTCTGTGAAAAGAACATACCTGCAATTACACTGGTGGATCCATATGTGGTGTGTGAAAAGAACACACATGCAATGACACTGGTAGATCCATATGTGGTAAATGAAAAGAACACACATGCAATGACACTGGTGGATCCATATGTGGTCTGTGAAAAGAACACACATGCAATAATAATGGTGGATCCATATGTGGTCTGTGAAAAGAAAACACATGCAATGAACTCTAGTAGATCCATATGGGGTCTGTGAAAAGAACACACATGCAATGACACTAGTGGATCCATATGTGGTCTATGAAAAGAACACACATGCAATAATAATGGTGGATTCATATGTGGTCTGTGAAAAGAACACACATTCAATGATACTGGTGGATCCATATGTTGTCTGTGAAAAGAACAGACATGCAATGACATTGGTGGTTCCATCTATGGTCTGCGAAAAGAACACACATGCAATGACTCTGGTGGATCCATATGTGGTCTATGAAAAGAACACACATGCAATGAGACTGGTGGATCCATATGTGGTGTGTGAAAAGAACACACATGCAATGACACTGGTGCATCCATATGTGGTAAATGAAAAGAACAGACATGCAATGACTCTGGTGGATCCATATGTGGTCTGTGAAAAGAACACACATTTCAACGACACTACTGGATCCATATGTGGTCTGTGAAAAGAACACTCATGGAACCATATGTGGTCTGTGAAAAGAACACACATGCAATGACACTGGTGGATCCATATGTGGTGTGTGAAAAAGAACACACATGGAATGAAACTAGTGTATCCATATGTGGTCTGTGAAAAGAACCGACATGCAATGACACTGGTGGATCCATAGGTGGTGTGTGAAAAGAACACACATGCAATGAAACTGGTGCATCCATTTGTGGTAAATGAAAAGAACACGCATGCAATGACACTGGTGGATCCATATGTGGCATATGAAAAGAACACACATGAAATGACACTGGTGGATCCATATGTGGTCTATGAAAATAACACGCATGCCATGACTCTGGTGGATCCATATGTCGTCTATGAAAAGAAAATACATGCAATGATACCGGTGGATCCATATGTGGTCTATGAAAAGAACACACATGCAATGACACTAGTGGATCCATATGTGGTCTGTGAAAAGAACAAACAGGCAATGACACTACTGGATCCATATGTGGTCTATGAAAAGAACACACATGCAATGTCACTAGTGGATCCATATGTGGTCTGTGAAAAGAACACACATGTAATGACACTAGTGGATCGATATGTGGTCTGTGAAAAGAATAGACATGCAGTGACTCTGGTGGATCCATATGTGGTCTATGAAAAGAACATACATGCAATGCTTCTAGTGGATCCATATGTGGTCTGTGAAAAGAACACACATGCAATGACAATGGTGGATCCATATGTGGTTTGTGAAAAGAACACACATGCAATGACACTTGTGGATCCATATATGGTCTGCGAAAAAACACACATGCAATGACACTGGTGGATCCATATGTGGTCTGTGAGAAGAACACACATGCAATGACATTGGTGGATCCATATGTGGTCTATGAAAAAACACGGATGCAATCACAATGGTGGTTCCATATGTGGTATGTGAAAAGAACACACATGCAATGACACTGGTGGATCCATATGTGGTTTGTGAAAAGAACAAACATTTCAATGACACTGGTGGATCCATATGTGGTTTGTGAAAAAGCAGACATGCAATGACTCTGTGGATCCATATGTGGTTTGTGAAAAGAATGTACATGCAATAACATGTGGATCCATATGTGGTGTGTGAAAAGAACACACATGCAATGACACTAGTGAATCGATATGTGGTCTGTGAAAAGAACATACCTGCAATTACACTGGTGGATCCATATGTGGTGTGTGAAAAGAACACACATGCAATGACACTGGTAGATCCATATGTGGTAAATGAAAAGAATAAACATGCAATGACACTGGTGGATCCATATGTGGTCTGTGAAAAGAACACACATGCAATAATAATGGTGGATCCATATGTGGTCTGTGAAAAGAACACACATGCAATGAACTCTAGTAGATCCATATGGGGTCTGTGAAAAGAACACACATGCAATGACACTAGTGGATCCATATGTGGTCTGTGAAAAGAACACACATGCAATAATAATGGTGGATCCATATGTGGTCTGTGAAAAGAACACACATTCAATGATACTGGTGGATCCATATGTTGTCTGTGAAAAGAACAGACATGCAATGACACTGGTGGTTCCATCTATGGTCTGCGAAAATAACACACATGCAATGACTCTGGTGGATCCATATGTGGTCTATGAAAAGAACACACATGCAATGACACTGGTGGATCGATATGTGGTGTGTGAAAAGAACACACATGCAATGACACTGGTGCATCCATATGTGGTAAATGAAAAGAACAGACATGCAATGACTCTGGTGGATCCATATGTGGTCTGTGAAAAGAACACACATTTCAACGACACTAGTGGATCCATATGTGGTCTGTGAAAAGAACACACATGAAATGACACTCATGGAACCATATGTGGTATGTGAAAAGAACACACGTGCAATGACACTGGTGGATCCATATGTGGTGTGTGAAAAAGAACACACATGCAATGAAACTAGTGTATCCATATGTGGTCTGTGAAAAGAACCGACATGCAATGACACTGGTGGATCCATATGTGGTGTGTGAAAAGAACACACATGCAATGACACTAGTGTATCCATATGTGGTCTGCGAAAAGAACAGACATGCAATGACACTGGTGGATCCATATGTGGCCTATGAAAAGAACACACATGAAATGACACTGGTGGATCCATATGTGGTCTATGAAAATAACACACATGCCATGACTCTGGTGGATCCATATGTCGTCTATGAAAAGAAAAGACATGCAATGATACTGGTGGATCCATATGTGGTCTATGAAAAGAACACACATGCAATGATACTAGTGGATCCATATGTGGTCTGTGAAAAGAACAAACAGGCAATGACACTACTGGATCCATATGTGGTCTATGAAAAGAACACACATGCAATGACACTAGTGGATCCATATGTGGTCTGTGAAAAGAACACACATGTAATGACACTAGTGGATCGATATGTGGTCTGTGAAAAGAATAGACATGCAGTGACTCTGGTGGATCCATATGTGGTCTATGAAAACAAAATACATGCAATGACTCTAGTGGATCCATATGTGGTCTGTGAAAAGAACACACATGCAATGACAATGGTGGATCAATATGTGGTTTGTGAAAAGAACACACATGCAATGACACTTGTGGATCCATATATGGTCTGCGAAAAAACACACATGCAATGACACTGGTGGATCCATATGTGGTCTGTGAGAAGAACACACATGCAATGACATTGGTGGATCCATATGTGGTCTATGAAAAAACACGGATGCAATCACAATGGTGGTTCCATATGTGGTATGTGAAAAGAACACACATGCAATGACACTGGTGGATCCATATGTGGTTTGTGAAAAGAACAAACATTTCAATGACACTGTGGATCCATATGTGGTTTGTGAAAAAATGCACATGCAATGACTCTGGTGGATCCATATGTGGTTTGTGAAAAGAACAGACATGCAATGACACAGGTGGATCCATATGTGGTGTGTGAAAAGAACACACATGCAATGACACTAGTGAATCGATATGTGGTCTGTGAAAAGAACATACCTGCAATTACACTGGTGGATCCATATGTGGTGTGTGAAAAGAACACACATGCAATGACACTGGTAGATCCATATGTGGTAAATGAAAAGAACACACATGCAATGACACTGGTGGATCCATATGTGGTCTGTGAAAAGAACACACATGCAATAATAATGGTGGATCCATATGTGGTCTGTGAAAAGAAAACACATGCAATGAACTCTAGTAGATCCATATGTGGTAAATGAAAAGAACACACATGCAATGACACTGGTGGATCCATATGTGGTCTGTGAAAAGAACACACATGCAATGACACTAGTGGATCCATATGTGGTCTGTGAAAAGAACAAACAGGCAATGACACTACTGGATCCATATGTGGTCTATGAAAAGAACACACATGCAATGACACTAGTGGATCCATATGTGGTCTGTGAAAAGAACACACATGTAATGACACTAGTGGATCGATATGTGGTCTGTGAAAAGAATAGACATGCAGTGACTCTGGTGGATCCATATGTGGTCTATGAAAAGAACATACATGCAATGACTCTAGTGGATCCATATGTGGTCTGTGAAAAGAACACACATGCAATGACAATGGTGGATCAATATGTGGTTTGTGAAAAGAACACACATGCAATGACACTTGTGGATCCATATATGGTCTGCGAAAAAACACACATGCAATGACACTGGTGGATCCATATGTGGTCTGTGAGAAGAACACACATGCAATGACATTGGTGGATCCATATGTGGTCTATGAAAAAACACGGATGCAATCACAATGGTGGTTCCATATGTGGTATGTGAAAAGAACACACATGCAATGACACTGGTGGATCCATATGTGGTTTGTGAAAAGAACAAACATTTCAATGACACTGGTGGATCCATATGTGGTTTGTGAAAAAAACAGACATGCAATGACTCTGGTGGATCCATATGTGGTTTGTGAAAAGAACAGACATGCAATGACACAGGTGGATCCATATGTGGTGTGTGAAAAGAACACACATGCAATGACACTAGTGAATCGATATGTGGTCTGTGAAAAGAACATACCTGCAATTACACTGGTGGATCCATATGTGGTGTGTGAAAAGAACACACATGCAATGACACTGGTAGATCCATATGTGGTAAATGAAAAGAACACACATGCAATGACACTGGTGGATCCATATGTGGTCTGTGAAAAGAACACACATGCAATAATAATGGTGGATCCATATGTGGTCTGTGAAAAGAACACACATGCAATGAACTCTAGTAGATCCATATGGGGTCTGTGAAAAGAACACACATGCAATGACACTAGTGGATCCATATGTGGTCTGTGAAAAGAACACACATGCAATAATAATGGTGGATCCATATGTGGTCTGTGAAAAGAACACACATTCAATGATACTGGTGGATCCATATGTTGTCTGTGAAAAGAACAGACATGCAATGACACTGGTGGTTCCATCTCTGGTCTGTAAATAAACATGTATGCAATGACTCTGGTGGATCCATATGTGGTCTATGAAAAGAACACACATGCAATGACACTGGTGGATCGATATGTGGTGTGTGAAAAGAACACAGATGCAATGACACTGGTGCATCCATATGTGGTAAATGAAAAGAACAGACATGCAATGACTCTGGTGGATCCATATGTGGTCTGTGAAAAGAACACACATTTCAACGACACTAGTGGATCCATATGTGGTCTGTGAAAAGAACACACATGAAATGACACTCATGGAACCATATGTGGTATGTGAAAAGAACACACGTGCAATGACACTGGTGGATCCATATGTGGTGTGTGAAAAAGAACACACATGCAATGAAACTAGTGTATCCATATGTGGTCTGTGAAAAGAACCGACATGCAATGACACTGGTGGATCCATATGTGGTGTGTGAAAAGAACACACATGCAATGACACTAGTGTATCCATATGTGGTCTGCGAAAAGAACAGACATGCAATGACACTGGTGGATCCATATGTGGCCTATGAAAAGAACACACATGAAATGACACTGGTGGATCCATATGTGGTCTATGAAAATAACACACATGCCATGACTCTGGTGGATCCATATGTCGTCTATGAAAAGAAAAGACATGCAATGATACTGGTGGATCCATATGTGGTCTATGAAAAGAACACACATGCAATGACACTAGTGGATCCATATGTGGTCTGTGAAAAGAACAAACAGGCAATGACACTACTGGATCCATATGTGGTCTATGAAAAGAACACACATGAAATGACACTAGTGGATCCATATGTGGTCTGTGAAAAGAACACACATGTAATGACATTAGTGGGTCGATATGTGGTCTGTGAAAAGAATAGACATGCAGTGACTCTGGTGGATCCATATGTGGTCTATGAAAAGAACATACATGCAATGACTCTAGTGGATCCATATGTGGTCTGTGAAAAGAACACACATGCAATGACAATGGTGGATCAATATGTGGTTTGTGAAAAGAACACACATGCAATGACACTTGTGGATCCGTATATGGTCTGCAAAAAAACACACATGCAATGACACTGGTGGATCCATATGTGGTCTATGAGAAGAACACACATGCAATGACATTGGTGGATCCATATGTGGTCTATGAAAAAACACGGATGCAATCACAGTGGTGGTTCCATATGTGGTATGTGAAAAGAACACACATGCAATGACACTGGTGGATCCATATGTGGTTTGTGAAAAGAACAAACATTTCAATGACACTGGTGGATCCATATGTGGTTTGTGAAAAAAACAGACATGCAATGACTCTGGTGGATCCATATGTGGTTTGTGAAAAGAACAGACATGCAATGACACAGGTGGATCCATATGTGGTGTGTGAAAAGAACACACATGCAATGACACTAGTGAATCGATATGTGGTCTGTGAAAAGAACATACCTGCAATTACACTGGTGGATCCATATGTGGTGTGTGAAAAGAACACACATGCAATGACACTGGTAGATCCATATGTGGTAAATGAAAAGAACACACATGCAATGACACTGGTGGATCCATATGTGGTCTGTGAAAAGAACACACATGCAATAATAATGGTGGATCCATATGTGGTCTGTGAAAAGAAAACACATGCAATGAACTCTAGTAGATCCATATGGGGTCTGTGAAAAGAACACACATGCAATGACACTAGTGGATCCATATGTGGTCTATGAAAAGAACACACATGCAATAATAATGGTGGATTCATATGTGGTCTGTGAAAAGAACACACATTCAATGATACTGGTGGATCCATATGTTGTCTGTGAAAAGAACAGACATGCAATGACATTGGTGGTTCCATCTATGGTCTGCGAAAAGAACACACATGCAATGACTCTGGTGGATCCATATGTGGTCTATGAAAAGAACACACATGCAATGAGACTGGTGGATCCATATGTGGTGTGTGAAAAGAACACACATGCAATGACACTGGTGCATCCATATGTGGTAAATGAAAAGAACAGACATGCAATGACACTGGTGGATCCATATGTGGCCTATGAAAAGAACACACATGAAATGACACTGGTGGATCCATATGTGGTCTATGAAAATAACACACATGCCATGACTCTGGTGGATCCATATGTCGTCTATGAAAAGAAAAGACATGCAATGATACTGGTGGATCCATATGTGGTCTATGAAAAGAACACACATGCAATGACACTAGTGGATCCATATGTGGTCTGTGAAAAGAACAAACAGGCAATGACACTACTGGATCCATATGTGGTCTATGAAAAGAACACACATGAAATGACACTAGTGGATCCATATGTGGTCTGTGAAAAGAACACACATGTAATGACATTAGTGGGTCGATATGTGGTCTGTGAAAAGAATAGACATGCAGTGACTCTGGTGGATCCATATGTGGTCTATGAAAAGAACATACATGCAATGACTCTAGTGGATCCATATGTGGTCTGTGAAAAGAACACACATGCAATGACAATGGTGGATCAATATGTGGTTTGTGAAAAGAACACACATGCAATGACACTTGTGGATCCGTATATGGTCTGCGAAAAAACACACATGCAATGACACTGGTGGATCCATATGTGGTCTGTGAGAAGAAAACACATGCAATGACATTGGTGGATCCATATGTGGTCTATGAAAAAACACGGATGCAATCACAGTGGTGGTTCCATATGTGGTATGTGAAAAGAACACACATGCAATGACACTGGTGGATCCATATGTGGTTTGTGAAAAGAACAAACATTTCAATGACACTGGTGGATCCATATGTGGTTTGTGAAAAAAACAGACATGCAATGACTCTGGTGGATCCATATGTGGTTTGTGAAAAGAACAGACATGCAATGACACAGGTGGATCCATATGTGGTGTTTGAAAAGAACACACATGCAATGACACTAGTGAATCCATATGTGGTCTGTGAAAAGAACATACCTGCAATTACACTGGTGGATCCATATGTGGTGTGTGAAAAGAACACACATGCAATGACACTGGTAGATCCATATGTGGTAAATGAAAAGAACACACATGCAATGACACTTGTCCATCCATATGTGGTAAATGAAAAGAACACACATGCAATAATAATGGTGGATCCATATGTGGTCTGTGAAAAGAACACACATGCAATGAACTCTAGTGGATCCATATGGGGTCTGTGAAAAGAACACACATGCAATGACACTGGTGGATCCATATGTGGTCTGTGAAAAGAACACACATGCAATGATAATGGTGGATCCATATGTGGTCTGTGAAAAGAACACACATTCAATGATACTGGTGGATCCATATGTGGTCTGTGAAAAGAACAGACATGCAATGACACTGGTGGTTCCATCTGTGGTCTGCGAAAAGAACACACATGCAACGACTCTGGTGGATCCATATGTGGTCTGTGAAAAGAACACACATGCAATGACACTGGTGGATCCATATGTGGTGTGTGAAAAGAACACACATGCAATGACACTAGTGTATCCATATGTGGACTGCGAAAAGAACCGACATGTAATGACACTGGTGGATCCATATGTGGTGTGTCAAAAGAACACACATGCAATGACACTGGTGCATCCATATGTGGTAAATGAAAAGAACACACATGCAATGACACTGGTGGATCCATATGTGGCCTGTGAAAAGAACACACATCAAATGACACTGGTGGATCCATATGTGGTCTGTGAAAAGAACACACATGCAATGACACTGGTGCATCCATATGTGGTAAATGATAAGAACACACCTGCAATGACACTGGTGGATCCATATGTGGCATGTGAAAAGAACACACATGAAATGACACTGGTGGATCCATATGTGGTCTATGAAAAGAACACACATGCAATGACTCTGGTGGATCCATATGTCGTCTATGAAAAGAAAAGACATGCAATGATACTGGTGGATCCATATGTGGTCTATGAAAAGAACACACATGCAATGACACTCGTGGATCCATATGTGGTCTGTGAAAAGAACAGACATGCAATGACACTGCTGGATCCATATGTGGTCTATGAAAAGAACACACATGCAATGACACTAGTGGATCCATATGTGGTCTGTGAAAAGAACACACATGTAATGACACTAGTGGATCCATATGTGCTCTGTGAAAAGAATAGACATGCAATGACTCTGGTGGATCCATATGTGGTCTATGAAAAGAACATACATGCAATGACTCTAGTCGATCCATATGTGGTCTGTGAAAAGAACACACATGCAATGACAATGGTGGATCCATATGTGGTTTGTGAAAAGAACACACATGCAATGACACTTGTGGATCCATATATGGTCTGCGAAAACACACACATGCAATGACACTGGTGGATCCATATGTGGTCTGTGAGAAGAACAAACATTTCAATCACACTGGTGTATCCATATGTGGTTTGTGAAAAGAACAGACATGCAATGACTCTGGTGGATCCATATGTGGTCTATGAAAAGAACACAGATGCAATCACAATGGTGGTTCCATATGTGGTATGTGAAAAGAACATACATGCAATGACACTGGTGGATCCATATGTGGTTTGTGAAAAGAACAAACATTTCAATCACACTGGTGGATCCATATGTGGTTTGTGAAAAGAACAGACATGCAATGACTCTGGTGGATCCATATGTGGTCTGTGAAAAGAACAGACATGCAGTGACACTGGTGGATTCATATGTGGTGTGTGAAAAGAACAAACATTTCAATCACACTAGTGGATCCATGTAACTACCTCGGTGAATTACGCTCCTAGTACAAGCCTGGATGATCAGAAATGGTTGAAATAGTACGGTGGGGCCCAAATGCCACTCATAGGTAGACCTTTTAGTCCCAACCATTTCAAACATCGGGACAAGAACGGGCGTGTAATGCAATGAAGGATCAACTACATACACAAATGAGTATGCATGCAAGCCACCATACAATAGTACATCAGAGCCATTCCATCTAAAAAGAAAGGAAATATAGCAACGCCATACGGCAAGATCCAAATATCCTAGATAGATATAATAGTGTAGGATATCTCCTCATACATCAATCAACAGAGTGTCAAGCGGAAGCGGAAGACAAAATCCGAGTACGGATAAGAGGCAAATCGGCATAAGATGCCCCATAAATAAGCACATCCCGCCCACAGATCTCACGGATCCCGTTTCGAATCTCTACAATCAATGATCGTTGCCCACATCGTAGTCTCTTCCACCTAGTATCCATCTTGCAGTGTACTGTTCATCCGAACCAAATAATTTATCGTGTGAGACCTAGACCCTAGGTACTCAGCAAGTCTTTATGCCTCTAAAGGGACACAACTGGGTGACGAATTGCAGCAAAAGATAAACCCTAGCAATTCTATAGATACTGCTAACCATCCGCCTAACCAGAGATAGACGGATGTCCGTGAGTTAATAACAACGGTAATCTTAACAGATCCATCCTCCTCCTCGCTTACCGACGAGGAAGCGGACGAATATCCCCCATCCGTTGGCAGTTTTATTAATCATTCCATGAGTGTTGTACTATTTACTAGTCAGGTACCTAGTCTAGTCAAATTAGAAGCGGTACTTTAGTTATGCTTGTCTATGATCGAGAAACTGTGCTCCAAGTCGTCCATAACCGCGGACACGGCTTTCAGAAAGTTTTACCTATGAGGTGCACAAATAGCAACACACACTCGATATGCCTCGGAAAAACCAAATCAAAACCCAACGAGGCAGTCACGACAAAGCGATCATAGGATTCAGAAATATTTCAGGGGGCCACCCCATTAAGCTACCCGCGACGAAGCTAGCCGGCTACGAGACGGACTCAAGGTTTGTGTGGCCGGCTGTAAACGACTGGGAACCCGAAAGTGTGACTGGGCTTGTCGATACAGCGAAAACGGGTCACGGACCTAAACAGTACAGTGTGCTCCTCGCACAATCTTAAATAAAGCAGTAAAGCATGGCATAAGTACAGGATAGTAAATAAAACCTCAAACTAGTTTGTGGCCCCAAGAAATAAGAATGAATCAAGCTCTGGCTCAGGGGGGTTCATAAGCCTCCCGGATGTGGATAGCGCGAATAATCAAGGAACAGGAATCAAGTACTCGGGGTCCTACGGGACACAAGTGAGCCTAAAAACCAAATAGCGAATATGGCTCACCGATGCCACTTTCATTAGTTATCCCATTACTACTCAGGTTAAGTTGTTGTTTAGGTACCTCGTTATCCATCAGACACTCACAAACCCTACACATGCTGTTCTACGACTCACATGGCTCAAACAACTCCTGTAGTAATGGCTCATGGGATGGAGGAACAAGTTTCGGTGGGGTTTAAAAATAAAGGCTATGCAATACTTGGGATTCAGATTAATGCAATCGCGACTCAATGATGCAAGAATAAGATAGAGGCAATAGGTACTATATGTATGCAAGCATGTGGTAGTGCTTGCCTGGCAGCTCAGTTGAAGCAAGGAAAGGATCTGGGTAGTGCTCCTGGTTCTCTTGATATATCCCCTGCTCAGCGTCTATTCGAAGAAGAACCAAACAAACAAGGGCCAACATAAATAAAGTGCGCAAGCATATGAATAAAATGCGACAAGCAAACAATCATGCCATGATGAATGATGCACAATTTGCATGGCATTGAAGTAGCATGGCATGGGTGAGGTGTGAGATACAAGATTAAATCATTTTATTGAGTTTTGGGCCCATTTTATTCTCATATTAGTTGCTGTATACCATATATTTATATGATGCATGCTGCAAAACAAACCATGGAATGCATAAACAGAAAGGTCTCGTCGAGCTAATCATTTTAGACATATCATTTGTTGAATTTGGATTTATAAAACAAAAGTTATTAATTTATTAAGGGAAAAGGGCATTTTATTGTAATTTAAATCAACTTGAAATTTTAAGTGTTCAAAATATATTTTGAATGGCATATTTGAATTCCTCACATTTTTCTGATTTGAAAACATATATTATTTGTATTAATTGGAGTAATATTTGAAAAGTTATTTAAAAACAGAAAAAGATTTGAATTTGAAATAATTAGAAAAGATTTGAATTTAACACAGAAACAGATAAATACTTTTGTTACCCAGTCACAGCTAGCCACAGCCACAGACATGTGGGGCCACGGCTGACTGGACCAGACGCGCGCGGAAAAGCTTCTGTCACCGCGAGCTCTTCTATTCCTAGCGGATGACAGGTGGGGCTCGGGTTCGCAGCCCAATGCGGGCGACCAAGAAGTGCCACGCGCATAGCGAGGATCGGGTTGAGGGCTTAAAACTGGGATCCTTTTTGTAAAACGCCAAAGGCAATTAAGCGGGTCAGCAGGAGCGCGGTTAAGGTAAACAAACGGGAGGGGTTTTCGCAAAACGCCGCCGACATCGCTTTTCTTCTCTCTCTCGAAAAAGACAAGACGCGGCACCTTGCGCTGGGGCTCGATCCCGTGACCTAGGGCTCGGGCGCGGAGGCGGTGGCCACTGGGCTAAGCGGGGGTTGCTGTCTGGGAGGCGGGCGAGGACTAGATATGGTTCTGTGCGGCAGACGCGAGCAGACAGAAACATGCGGCGGCGCGCAGAGGGCGCTCGACGCAAGGTCCGGCGGATCTAGGGCGGCACGGCGAGGCAGAGCATGTCCAGGAGGTTCGCCAGCTCACCGTGAGTTGGTCGGTGTAGATGGTTCGGCTCGAGGCGCAGGCGATCGACGAGGACGCAGGCGGACGGCGAGGTTAGGGTTTCGGCTCGGCGGCGCTGGTACTGGCGGCTCCGGTCCTCCTCCTCCTTGACGGCGAGTGCAGGGTGATGCAGGGGAGCCTCCTGGTACTCTCCAACCACTCCCACGTCGTGCTGCACGGCTGGATCGACGGATGCGGTGGAGGCCGACGGTGGTGTAGCCGGCGATGGTGTGGCGGTGGTGAGGGACGGCAGGGAGAGGGGAGCGTCCTGGGGTGGATCTGGGGATGGTCTGGCGAGGCAGAGAGGCAGGAGATAAGCAGAGGGAGGGAGAGGCTGCCGTGGGGGTGGGGTAGATGGGAAAAGGTGGCTCGGTGCCACCTTTCTCTTCTCCTCCTTCACGTGCGGTCTGGGCGGGTAGGGGAGGGCATGTGAGGCTTCCTGTGGGGTAGGCAGGCCGTGGTCGGGTGGTTCGGGCTGGGGCCCCTAGGGCAGAGAGAAAGGAGAGGGAGGGAGGTAGGGAGCTCGGGCTAGGGTTGGGAGCTAGGCTCGGATAGAGAGGGGGTATGGCTCGGGGTAGCTAGGGTTTGGTTGGGGCTGGGGTAGCTAGGTGGCCATCTAGGTAAGAGAGAGGGGGAGGCCGCGAGAGAGAGGTGGTGGACTTAGGGTACTTAGGGTTTGGTCTAGGTTTTAGCTTAGAGCTAGGTTTAGAGGGGATGGTAAAGAGAGGAGAGGTGAGGTAGGGTGGTGATAGCTAGGGGATTAGGGTGATGGGGTGGTGGCTTGGGGTTTATAGGAGTTTGCATGCTCCAACTAGATCAAGCAACACAAGAGAGGGGTGTGGTGATGATGGTCTTAAGCAAGCACAAACAAGATCAAGCTAAGAGGCGAGAGAGATGTGGTTTAAATTCACTCAAAATTCAAATAAGATCCAAAGAACAAGCAAAAGGTGGGGCTTGCATGGCCCATGCAAAACATTTATGGCCATGTTGATTATTGTGAAAACAACATTAATACATGGCATTATTATTATGCATTCCAAAATTGAAATAAAAGCCAAGCAAAAGAATTTAGAAGGGATTCCAAGTGGAGTAGATGGAGATGATCACATTGGAGTATAATTGGGAATTACTAGTGTGTATATTCCACTAGATGATTGTTAGTCACAAAAATATTCCAACATGAGCATAATTCCATGATAATCCATATGGAAGCTAAGACAAAGGATTCCACTCACAAGGCATGCAAAGGTGGCCAGGTGGCTCTCATATATCAATGATGTGAAAACAACATGATGCTAAGATGAGAGCATGTGGACGAGAATTGGATCCATCCCAACCCACATGAGCTAGAAGCAAAACCAGTAAATGCCAAGCTCATATTTAGTTGGATGGTGGAATTATAAGGTGGTGAAAGAAAGGTGGTGGAGTTAATAAAAGATATGCCCCCAACTCAACTTGGGCATTAACAATATATCAAGAACCAAATACAATATCAAGAGGCAAATACAATTAATGATGCATATGAGACAAGATCCAAAACACAAAGGGGTTTTATATGATGCTCAAATGCAAGGAGGCATGATGACATGAGCATGATATGATGATGATGCAACAACTCTATATATATTAAGGTAGCATTATATAGACTAGGCTAGTAGCATTGCAATTGTTAGACAATTGGGATGCTACAATCCATATGTGGTTTGTGAAAAGAACAAACATTTCAATCACACTAGTGGATCCATATGTGGTTTGTGAAAAGAACAGACATGCAATGACTCTAGTGGATCCATATGTGGTCTGTGAAAAGAACAGACATGCAATGACACTGGTGGATCCATATGTGGTGTGTGAAAAGAACACACATGCAATGACACTGGTGCATCCATATGTGGTAAATGAAAAGAACACACATGCAATGACACTGGTGGATCCATATGTGGCCTGTGAAAAGAACACACATGAAATGACACTGGTGGATCCATATGTGGTCTATGAAAAGAACACACATGCAATGACTCTGGTGGATCCATATGTCGTCTATGAAAAGAAAAGACATGCGATGATACTGGTGGATCCATATGTGGTCTATGAAAAGAACACACATGCAATGACACTAGTGGATCCATATGTGGTCTGTGAAAAGAACAGACATGCAATGACACTACTGGATCCATATGTGGTCTCTGAAAAGAACACACATGCAATGACACTAGTGGATCCATATGTGGTCTGTGAAAAGAACACACATGTCATGACACTAGTGGATCCATATGTGGTATGTGAAAAGAATAGACATGCAATGACTCTGGTGGATCCATATGTGATCTACAAAAAGAACATACATGCAATGACTCTAGTCGATCCATATGTGGTCTGTGAAAAGAACACATATGCAATGACAATGGTGGATCCATATGTGGTTTGTGAAAAGAACACACATGCAATGACACTTGTGGATCCATATATGCTCTGCGAAAAAACACACATGCAATGACACTGGTGGATCCATATGTGGTCTGTGAGAAGAACACGCATGCAATGACATTGGTGGATCCATATGTGGTCTATGAAAAGAACACAGATGCAATCACAATGGTGGTTCCATATGTGGTATGTGAAAATAACACACATGCAATGACACTGGTGGATCCATATGTGGTTTGTGAAAAGAACAAACATTTCAATCACACTGGTGGATCCATATGTGGTTTGTGAAAAGAACAGACATGCAATGACTCTGGTGGATCCATATGTGGTCTGTGAAAAGAATAGACATGCAATGACACTGGTGGATCCATATGTGGTGTGTGAAAAGAACACACATGCAATGACACTAGTGGATCCATATGTGGTCTGTGCAAAGAACAGACCTGCAATTACACTGGTGGATCCATATGTGGTTTGTGAAAATAACACACATGCAACGACACTTGTGGATCCATATATGTTCTGCGAAAACACACACATGAAATGACACTAGTGGATCCATATGTGGTCTGTGAGAAGAACACACATGCAATGACATTGGTGGATCCATATGTGGTCTATGAAAACCCACAGATGCAATCACAATGGTGGTTCCATATGTGGTATGTGAAAAGAACACACATGCAATGACACTGGTGGATCCATATGTGGTTTGTGAAAAGAACAAACATTTCAATGACACTGGTGGATCCATATGTGGTTTGTGAAAAGAACAGACATGCAATGACTCTGGTGGATCCATATGTGGTCTGTGAAAAGAACATACCTGCAATCACACTAGTGGATCCATATGTGGTGTGTGAAAAGAACGCACATGCAATGACACTGGTAGATCCATATGTGGTAAATGAAAAGAACACACATGCAATGACATTGGTGGATCCATATGTGGTCTATGAAAAGAACACACATGCAATGACAATGGTGGTTCCATATGTGGTCTCTGAAAAGAACACACATGCAAGGAAAATGGTGGATCCATATGTGGTTTGTGAAAAGAACACACATGCAATGACACTGATGGATCCAAATGTGCTCTATGAATAGAACACACCTGCAATGAACTCTAGTGGATCCATATGGGGTCTGTGAAAAGAACACACATGCAATGACACTGGGGGATCCATTTGTGGTCTATGAAAAGAACACACATGAAATGACTCTAGCTGTGGTTAATGAAAAGAACACATATGCAATGAACTCTGGTGGATCCATATGTGGTCTGTGAAAAGAACACACATGCAATGACACTTGTGGATCCATATATGGTCTGCGAAAAAACACACATGCAATGACACTGGTGGATCCATATGTGGTAAATGAAAAGAACACACATGCAATGACACTGGTGGATCCATATGTGGCCTGTGAAAAGAACACACATGAAATGACACTGGTGGATCCATATGTGGTCTATGAAAAGAACACACATGCAATGACTCTGGTGGATCCATATGTCGTCTATGAAAAGAAAAGACATGCGATGATACTGGTGGATCCATATGTGGTCTATGAAAAGAACACACATGCAATGACACTAGTGGATCCATATGTGGTCTGTCAAAAGAACAGACATGCAATGACACTACTGGATCCATATGTGGTCTCTGAAAAGAACACACATGCAATGACACTAGTGGATCCATATGTGGTCTGTGAAAAGAACACACATGTAATGACACTAGTGGATCCATATGTGGTCTGTGAAAAGAATAGACATGCAATGACTGGTGGATCCATATGTGATCTACAAAAAGAACATACATGCAATGACTCTAGTCGATCCATATGTGGTCTGTGAAAAGAACACATATGCAATGACAATGGTGGATCCATATGTGGTTTGTGAAAAGAACACACATGCAATGACACTTGTGGATCCATATATGCTCTGCGAAAAAACACACATGCAATGATAATGGTGGTTCCAAATGTGGTCTGTGAAAAGAACACACATGCAATGCAACTGGTGGATCCATATGTGGTATGTTAAAAGAACACAGATGCAATCACAATGGTGGTTCCATATGAGGTCTATGAAAAGAACACACATGCAATGACACTGGTTGATCCATATGTGGTTTGTGAAAAGAACAAACATTGCAATGACACTGGTGGATCCATATGTGGTCTGTGAAAAGAATAGACATGGAATGACTCTGGTGGATCAATATGTGGTCTGTGAAAAGAACAGACATGCAATGACACTGGTGGATCCATATGTGGTGTGTGAAAAGAACACACATGCAATGACACTAGTGGATCCATATGTGGTCTGTGAAAAGAACAGACCTGCAATTACACTGGTGGATCCATATGTGGTTTGTGAAAATAACACACATGCAACGACACTTGTGGATCCATATATGTTCTGCGAAAACACACACATGAAATGACACTAGTGGATCCATATGTGGTCTGTGAGAAGAACACACATGCAATGACATTGGTGGATCCATATGTGGTCTATGAAAACCCACAGATGCAATCACAATGGTGGTTCCATATGTGGTATGTGAAAAGAACACACATGCAATGACACTGGTGGATCCATATGTGGTTTGTGAAAAGAACAAACATTTCAATGACACTGGTGGATCCATATGTGGTTTGTGAAAAGAACAGACATGCAATGACTCTGGTGGATCCATATGTGGTCTGTGAAAAGAACATACCTGCAATCACACTGGTGGATCCATATGTGGTGTGTGAAAAGAACGCACATGCAATGACACTGGTAGATCCATATGTGGTAAATGAAAAGAACACACATGCAATGACATTGGTGGATCCATATGTGGTCTATGAAAAGAACACACATGCAATGACAATGGTGGTTCCATATGTGGTCTCTGAAAAGAACACACATGCAAGGAAAATGGTGGATCCATATGTGGTTTGTGAAAAGAACACACATGCAATGACACTGATGGATCCAAATGTGCTCTATGAAAAGAACACACCTGCAATGAACTCTAGTGGATCCATATGGGGTCTGTGAAAAGAACACACATGCAATGACACTGGTGGATCCATTTGTGGTCTATCAAAAGAACACACATGAAATGACTCTAGCTGTGGTTAATGAAAAGAACACATATGCAATGAACTCTGGTGGATCCATATGTGGTCTGTGAAAAGAACACACATGCAATGACACTTGTGGATCCATATATGGTCTGCGAAAAAACACACATGCAATGACACTGGTGGATCCATATGTGGTCTGTGAGAAGAACACACATGCAATGACATTGGTGGATCCATAAGTGGCCTGCGAAAAGAACACACATGCAACGACTCTGGTGGATCCATATGTGGTCTGTGAAAAGAACACACATGCAATGACACTGGTGGATCCATATGTGGTGTGTGAAAAGAACACACATGCAATGACACTAGTGTATCCATATGTGGACTACAAAAAGAACCGACATGCAATGACACTGGTGGATCCATATGTGGTAAATGAAAAGAACACACATGCAATGACACTGGTGGATCCATATGTGGCCTGTGAAAAGAACACACATGAACTGACACTGGTGGATGCATATGTGGTCTGTGAAAAGAACACACATGTAATGACACTGGTGCATCCATATGTGGTAAATGAAAAGAACACACATGCAATGAAACTGGTGGATCCATATGTGGCATGTGAAAAGAACACACATGAAATGACACTGGTGGATCCATATGTGGTCTATGAAAAGAACACACATGCAATGACTCTGGTGGATCCATATGTCGTCTATGAAAAGAAAAGACATGCAATGATACTGGTGGATCCATATGTGGTCTGTGAAAAGAACACACATGCAATGACACTAGTGGATCCATATGTGGTCTGTGAAAAGAACAGACATGCAATGACACTGCTGGATCCATATGTGGTCTATGAAAAGAACACACATGCAATGACACTAGTGGATCCATATGTGGTCTGTGAAAAGAACACACATGTAATGACACTAGTGGATCCATATGTTGTCTGTGAAAAGAATAGACATGCAATGACTCTGGTGGATCCATATGTGGTCTATGAAAAGAACATACATGCAATGACTCTAGTCGATCCATATGTGGTCTGTGAAAAGAACACACATGCAATGACAATGGTGGATCCATATGTGGTTTGTGAAAAGAACACGCATGCAATGACACTTGTGGATCCATATATAGTCTGCGAAAAAACACACATGCAATGACACTGGTGGATCCATATGTGGTCTGTGAGAACAACACACATGCAATGACATTGGTGGATCCATATGTGGTCTATGAAAAGAACACAGATGTAATCACAATGGTGGTTCCATATGTGGTATGTGAAAAGAACACACATGCAATGACACTGGTGGATCCATATGTGGTCTGTGAAAAGAACACACATGCAATGATAATGGTGGATCCATATGTGGTCTGTGAAAAGAACACACATTCAATGATACTGGTGGATCCATATGTGGTCTGTGAAAAGAACAGACATGCAATGACACTGGTGGTTCCATCTGTGGTATGCGAAAAGAACACACATGCAACGACTCTGGTGGATCCATATGTGGTCTATGAAAAGAACACACATGCAATGACACTAGTGCATCCATATGTGGTCTGTGAAAAGAACAGACAGGCAATGACACTGGTGGATCCATATGTGGTCTATGAAAAGGAAACACATCCAATGACACTAGTGGATCCATATGTGGTCTGCGAAAAGAACACACATGCAATGACACTTGTGGATCCATATGTGGTCTTTGAAAAGAACAGACATGCAATGACTTTGGTGCATCCATATGTGGTGTGTGAAAAGAACACACATGCAACGACACTAATGGATCCATATGTGGTATGTGAAAAGAACACACCTGCAATTACACTGGCGGATCCATATGTGGTGTGTGAAAAGAACACACATGCAATGCCACTAGTGGATCCATATGTGGTAAATGAAAAGAACGCACATGCAATGACACTGGTGGATCCATATGTGGTCTGTGAAAAGAACACACATGCAATGACAATGGTGATTCCATATGTGGTCTCTGAAAAGAACACACATGCAATGAAAATGGTGGATCCATATGTGGTTCGTGAAAAGAACACACATGCAATGACACTAGTTGATCCAAATGTTCTCTGTGAAAAGAACACACATGCAATGAACTCTAGTGGATCCATATGGGTTCTGTGAAAAGAACACACATGAAATAACACTGGTGGATCCATTTGTGGTCTATGAAAAGAACACACATGAAATGACTCTAGCTGTGGTTAATGAAAAGAACACACATGCAATGAACTCTGGGGGATCCATATGTGTTCTGTGAAAAGAACACACATGGAATGATAAGGGTGGATCCATATGTGGTCTGTGAAAAGAACACACATTCAATGATACTGGTGGATCCATATGTGGTCTGTGAAAAGAACAGACATGCAATGACACTGGTGGTTCCATCTATGGTCTGCAAAAAAAACACACATGCAACGACTCTGGTGGATCCATATGTGGTCTATGAAAAGAACACACATGCAATGACACTAGTGGATCCATATGTGGTGTGTGAAAAGAACACCCATGCAATGACACTGGTGGATCCATTTGTGGTCTATGAAAAGAACACACATGAAATGACTCTAGCTATGGTTAATGAAAAGAACACACATGCAATGAACTCTGGTGGATCCATATGTGGTCTGTGAAAAGAACACACATGCAATGATAATGGTGGATCCATATGTGGTCTGTGAAAAGAACACACATTCAATGATACTGGTGGATCCATATGTGCTCTGTGAAAAGAATGGACATGCAATGACACTGGTGGTTCCATCTGTGGTCTGCGAAAAGAACACACATGCAACGACTCTGGTGGATCCATATGTGGTCTATGAAGAGAACACACATGCAATGACACTGGTGGATCCATATGTGGTGTGTGAAAAGAACACACATGCAATGACACTAGTGTATCCATATGTGGACTGTGAAAAGAACCGACATGCAATGACACTGGTGGATCCATATGTGGTGTGTGAAAAGAACACACATGCAATGACACTGGTGCATCCATATGTGGTAAATGAAAAGAACACACATGCAATGACACTGGTGGATCCATATGTGGCCTGTGAAAAGAACACACATGAAATGACACTAGTGGATCCATATGTGGTCTGTGAAAAGAACACACATGCAATGACACTAGTGCATCCATATGTGGGAAATGAAAAGAACACACATGCAATGACACTGGTGGATCCATATGTGGCCTGTGAAAATAACACACATGAAATGACACTGGTGGATCCATATGTGGTCTATGAAAAGAACACACATGCAATGACTCTGGTGGATCCATATGTCGTCTATGAAAAGAAAAGACATGCAATGATACTGATGGATCCATATGTGGTCTATGAAAAGAACACACATGCAATGACACTGGTGGATCCATATGTGGTCTGTGAAAATAACAGACATGCAATGACACTGCTGGATCCATATGTGGTCTATGAAAAGAACACGCATGCAATGACACTAGTGGATCCATATGTGGTCTGTGAGAAGAACGCACATGTAATGACACTAGTGGATCCATATGTGGTCTGTGAAAAGAATAGACATGCAATGACTCTGGTGGATCCATATGTGGTCTATGAAAAGAACATACATGCAATGACTCTAGTTGATCCATATGTGGTCTATGAAAAGAACACACATGCAATGACAATGGTGGATCCATATGTGGTTTGTGAAAAGAACACACATGCAATGACACTTGTGGATCCATATATGGTCTGCGAAAAAACACACATGCAGTGACACTGGTGGATCCATATGTGGTCTGTGTGAAGAACACACATGCAATGACATTGGTGGATCCATATGTGGTCTATGAAAAGAACAGAGTTGCAATCACAATGGTGGTTCCATATGTGGTATGTGAAAATAACACACATGCAATGACACTGGTGGATCCATATGTGGTCTCTAAAAAGAACACACATGCAATGATAATGGTGGATCCATATGTGGTCTGTGAAAAGAACACACATTCAATGATACTGGTGGATCCATATGTGGTCTGTGAAAAGAACAGACTGTCAATGACACTGGTGGTTCCATCTGTGGTCTGCGAAAAGAACACACATGCAACGACTCTGGTGGATCCATATGTGGTCTATGAAGAGAACACACATGCAATGACACTAGTGGATCCATATATGGTCTGTGAAAAGAATAGACAGGCAATGAGACTGGTGGATCCATATGTGGTCTATGAAAAGGAAACACATCCAATGACACTAGTGGATCCATATGTGGTCTGCGAAAAGAACACACATGCAATGACACTGGTGGATCCATATGTGGTCTGTGAAAAGAACAGACATGCAATGACACTGGTGGATCCATAAGTGGTGTGTGAAAAGAACACACATGCAATGGCACTAGTGGATCCATATGTGGTCTGTGAAAAGAACACACTTGCAATTACAGTGGTGGATCCATATGTGGTGTGTGAAAAGAACACAGATGCAATGACACTGGTGGATCCATATGTGGTAAATGAAAAGAACGCAGATGCAATGACACTGGTGGATCCATATGTGGTCTGTGAAAAGAACACACATGCAATGACAATGGTGGTTCCATATGTGGTCTCTGTAAAGAACACACAAGCAATGAAAATGGTGGATCCATATGTGGTTCGTGAAAAGAACACACATGCAATGACACTGGTGGATCCAAATGTTCTCTGTGAAAAGAACACACATGCAATAAACTCTAGTGGATCCATATGGGGTCTGTGAAAAGAACACACATGAAATAACACTGGTGGATCCATTTGTGGTCTATGAAAAGAACACACATGAAATGACTCTAGCTATGGTTAATGAAAAGAACACACATGCAATGAACTCTGGTGGATCCATATGTGGTATATCAAAAGAACACACATTCAATGATACTGGTGGATCCATATGTGGTTTGTGAAAAGAATAGACATGCAATGACACTGGTGGTTCCATCTGTGGTCTGCTGAAAGAACACACATGCAACGGCTCTGGTGGATCCATATGTGGTCTGTGAAAAGAACACACGTGCAATGACACTGGTGGATCCATATGTGGTGTGTGAAAAGAACACACATGCAATGACACTAGTGTATCCGTATGTGGACTGCGAAAAGAACCGACATGCAATGACACTGGTGGATCCATATGTGGTGTGTGAAAAGAACACACATGCAATGACACTGGTGCATCCATATGTGGTAAATGAAAAGAACACACATGCAATGACACTAGTGGATCCATATGTGGCCTGTGAAAAGAACACACATGAAATGACACTGGTGGATCCATATGTGGTCGGTGAAAAGAACACACATGCAATGACACTGGTGCATCCATATGTGGTAAATGAAAAGAACACACATGCAATGACACTGGTGGATCCATATGTGGCCTGTGAAAAGAACACACATGAAATGACACTGGTGGATCCATATGTGGTCTATGAAAAGAACACACATGCAATGAATCTGGTGGATCCATATGTCGTCTATGAAAAGAAAAGACATGCAATGATACTGGTGGATCCATATGTGGTCTATGACAAGAACACACATGCAATGACACTAGTGGATCCATATCTGGTCTATGAAAAGAACAGACATGCAATGACACTGCTGGATCCATATGTGGTATATGAAAAGAACACACATGCAATGACACTAGTGGATCCATATGTGGTCTGTGAAAAGAACACACATGTAATGACACTAGTGTATCCATATGTGGTCGGTGAAAAGAACAAACATGCAATGACACTGGTGCATCCATATGTGGTAAATGAAAAGAACACACATGCAATGACACTGGCGGATCCATATGTGGTGTGTGAGAAGAACACACATGCAATGACATTGGTGGATCCATATGTGGTCTATGAAAAGAACACAGATGCAATCACAATGGTGGTTCCATAAGTGGTATGTGAAAAGAACACACATGTAATGACACTGGTGGATCCATATGTGGTTTGTGAAAAGAACAAACATTTCAATCACACTGGTGGATCCATATGTGGTTTGTGAAAAGAACAGACATGCAATGACTCTGGTGGATCCATATGTGGTCTGTGAAAAGAACAGACATGCAATGACACTGGTGGATCCATATGTGGTGTGTGAAAAGAACACACATGCAATGACACTAGTGGATCCATATGTGGTCTGTGAAAAGAACAGACCTGCAATTACACTGGTGGATCCATATGTGGTGTGTGAAAAAAAAAACACATGTAGTGACACTGGTGGATCCATATGTGGTAAATGAAAAGAACACACATGCAATGACACTGGTGGATCCATATGTGGTCTATGAAAAGAACATACATGCCATGACAATGGTGGTTCCATATGTGGTCTCTGAAAAGAGCACACATGCAATGAAAATGGTGGATCCATATGTGGTCTGTGAAAAGAACACACATGCAATGACAATGGTGGATCCATATGTGGTTTGTGAAAAGAACACACATGCAATGACACTTGTGGATCCATATATGGTCTGCGAAAAAACACACATGCAATGACACTGGTGGATCCATATGTGGTCTGTGAGAAGAACACACATGTAATGACATTGGTGGATCCATATGTGGTCTATGAAAAGAACACAGATGCAATCCCAATGGTGGTTCCATATGTGGTATGTGAAAAGAACACACATGAAATGACACTGGTGGATCCATATGTGCTTTGTGAAAAGAACAAACATTTCAATCACACTGGTGGATTCATATGTGGTTTGTGAAAAGAACACACATGCAATGACTCTGGTGGATCCATATGTGGTCTATGAAAAGAACAGACATGCAATGACACTGGTGGATCCATATGTGGTGTGTGAAAAGAACACACATGCAATGACACTGGTGCATCCATATGTGGTAAATGAAAAGAACACACATGCAATGACACTAGTGGATCCATATGTGGCCTGTGAAAAGAACACACATGAAATGACACTGGTGGATCCATATGTGGTCGGTGAAAAGAACACACATGCAATGACACTGGTGCATCCATATGTGGTAAATGAAAAGAACACACATGCAATGACACTGGTGGATCCATATGTGGCCTGTGAAAAGAACACACATGAAATGACACTGGTGGATACATATGTGGTCTATGAAAAGAACAAACATGCAATGAATCTGGTGGATCCATATGTCGTCTATGAAAAGAAAAGACATGCAATGATACTGGTGGATCCATATGTGGTCTATGACAAGAACACACATACAATGACACTAGTGGATCCATATCTGGTCTATGAAAAGAACAGACATGCAATGACACTGCTGGATCCATATGTGGTATATGAAAAGAACACACATGCAATGACACTAGTGGATCCATATGTGGTCTGTGAAAAGAACACACATGTAATGACACTAGTGTATCCATATGTGGTCGGTGAAAAGAACAAACATGCAATGACACTGGTGCATCCATATGTGGTAAATGAAAAGAACACACATGCAATGACACTGGCGGATCCATATGTGGTGTGTGAGAAGAACACACATGCAATGACATTGGTGGATCCATATGTGGTCTATGAAAAGAACACAGATGCAATCACAATGGTGGTTCCATAAGTGGTATGTGAAAAGAACACACATGTAATGACACTGGTGGATCCATATGTGGTTTGTGAAAAGAACAAACATTTCAATCACACTGGTGGATCCATATGTGGTTTGTGAAAAGAACAGACATGCTATGACTGGTGGATCCATATGTGGTCTGTGAAAAGAACAGACATGCAATGACACTGGTGGATCCATATGTGGTGTGTGAAAAGAACACACATGCAATGACACTAGTGGATCCATATGTGGTCTGTGAAAAGAACAGACCTGCAATTACACTGGTGGATCCATATGTGGTGTGTGAAAAAAAAACACATGTAGTGACACTGGTGGATCCATATGTGGTAAATGAAAAGAACACACATGCAATGACACTGGTGGATCCATATGTGGTCTATGAAAAGAACATACATGCAATGACAATGGTGGTTCCATATGTGGTCTCTGAAAAGAGCACACATGCAATGAAAATGGTGGATCCATATGTGGTCTGTGAAAAGAACACACATGCAATGACAATGGTGGATCCATATGTGGTTTGTGAAAAGAACACACATGCAATGACACTTGTGGATCCATATATGGTCTGCGAAAAAACACACATGCAATGACACTGGTGGATCCATATGTGGTCTGTGAGAAGAACACACATGTAATGACATTGGTGGATCCATATGTGGTCTATGAAAAGAACACAGATGCAATCCCAATGGTGGTTCCATATGTGGTATGTGAAAAGAACACACATGAAATGACACTGGTGGATCCATATGTGCTTTGTGAAAAGAACAAACATTTCAATCACACTGGTGGATTCATATGTGGTTTGTGAAAAGAACACACATGCAATGACTCTGGTGGATCCATATGTGGTCTATGAAAAGAACAGACATGCAATGACACTGGTGGATCCATATGTGGTGTGTGAAAAGAACACACATGCAATGACACTGGTGCATCCATATGTGGTAAATGAAAAGAACACACATGCAATGACACTGGTGGATCCATATGTGGCCTGTGAAGAGAACACACATGAAATGACACTGGTGGATCCATATGTGGTCTATGAAAAGAACACACATGCAATGACTCTGGTGGATCCATATGTCGTCTATGAAAAGAAAAGACATGCAATGATACTGGTGGATCCATATGTGGTCTATGAAAAGAACACACATGCAATGACACTAGTGGATCCATATGTGGTCTGTGAAAAGAACAGACAGGCAATGACACTGCTGGATCCATATGTGGTCTATGAAAAGAACACACATGCAATGACGCTAGTGGATCCATATGTGGTCTGTGAAAAGAACACACATGTAATGACACTAGTGGATCCATATGTGGTCTGTGAAAAGAATAGACATGCAATGACTCTGGTGGATCCATATGTGGTCTATGAAAAGAACATACATGCAATGACTCTAGTCGAACCATATGTGGTCTGTGAAAAGAACACACATGCAATGACAATGGTGGATCCCTATGTGGTTTGTGAAAAGAACACACATGCGATGACACTTGTGGATCCATATATGGTCTGCGAAAAAACACACATGCAATGACACTGGGGGATCCATATGTGGTCTGTGAGAAGAACACGCATGCAATGACATTGGTGGATCCATATGTGGTCTATGAAAAGAACACAGATACAATCACAATGGTGCTTCCATATGTGGTATGTGAAAAGAACACACATGCAATGACACTGGTGGATCCATATGTGGTTTGTGAAAAGAACAAACATTTCAATCACACTGGTGGATCCATATGTGGTTTGTGAAAAGAACAGACATGCAATGATTCTGGTGGATCCATATGTGGTCTGTGGAAAGAACAGACATACAATGACACTGGTGGATCCATATGTGGTGTGTGAAAAGAACACACATGCAATGACACTAGTGGATCCATATGTGGTCTGCGAAAAGAACAGACCTGCAATTACACTGGTGGATCCATATGTGGTGTGTGAAAAAAAACACATGTAATGACACTGGTGGATCCATATGTGGTAAATGAAAAGAACACACATGCAATGACACTGGTGGATCCATATGTGGTCTGTGAAAAGAACACACATGCAATGTCAATGGTGGCTCCATATGTGGTCTCTGAAAAGAACACACATGCAATGAAAATGGTGGATCCATATGTGGTCTGTGAAAAGAACACACATGCAATGACAATGGTGGATCCATATGTGGTTTGTGAAAAGAACACACATGCAATGACACTTGTGGATCCATATATGGTAAATGAAAATAACACACATGCAATGACACTGGTGGATCCATATGTGGTCTGTGAGAAGAACACACATGCAATGACATTGGTCGATCCATATGTGGTCTATGAAAAGAACACAGATGCAATCACAATGGTGGTTCCATATGTGGTATATGAAAAGAACACACATGCAATGACACTGGTGGATCCATATGTGGTTTGTGAAAAGAACAAACATTTCAATCACACTGGTGGATCCATATGTGGTTTGTGAAAAGAACAGACATGCACTAACTCTGGTGGATCCATATGTGGTCTGTGAAAAGAACAGACATGCAATGACACTGGTGGATCCATATGTGGTGTGTGAAAAGAACACACATGCAATGACATTGGTGCATCCATATGTGGTAAATGAAAAGAACACACATGCGATGACACTGGTGGATCCATATGTGGCCTGTGAAAAGAACACACATGAAATGACACTGGTGGATCCATATGTGGTCTATGAAAAGAACACACATGCAATGACTCTGGTGGATCCATATGTCGTCTATGAAAATAAAAGACATGCAATGATACTGGTGGATCCATATGTGGTCTATGAAAAGAACACACATGCAATGACACTAGTGGATCCATATGTGGTCTGTGAAAAGAACAGACATGCAATGACACTGCTGGATCCATATGTGGTCTATGAAAAGAACACACATGCAATGATACTAGTGGATCCATATGTGGTCTGTGAAAAGAACACACATGTAATGACACTAGTGAATCCATATGTGGTCTGTGAAAAGAAGAGACATGCAATGACTCTGGTGGATCCATATGTGGTCTATGAAAAGAACATACATGCAATGACTCTAGTCGATCCATATGTGGTCTGTGAAAAGAACACACATGCAATGACAATGGTGGATCCATATGTGGTTTGTGAAAAGAACACACATGCAATGACACTTGTGGATCCATATATGGTCTGCGAAAAAACACACATGCAATGACACTGGTGGATCCATATGTGGTCTATGAATCGAACACAGATGCAATCACAATGGTGCTTCCATATGTGGTATGTGAAAAGAACACACATGCAATGAGACTGGTGGATCCATATGTGGTTTGTGAAAAGAACAAACATTTCAATCACACTTGTGGATCCATATGTGGTTTGTGAAAAGAACAGACATGCAATGACTCTGGTGGATCCATATGTGGTCTGTGAAAAGAACAGACATGCAATGACACTGGTGGATCCATATGTGGTGTGTGAAAATAACACACATGCAATGACACTGGTGGATCCATATGTGGTCTGTGAAAAGAACAGACCTGCAATTACACTGGTGGATCCATATGTGGTGTGTGAAAAAAAAACACATGTAATGACACTGGTGGATCCATATGTGGTAAATGAAAAGAACACACATGCAAAGACACTGGTGGATCCATATGTGGTCTGTGAAAAGAACACACATGCAATGAAAATGGTGGCTCCATATGTGGTTTCTGAAAAGAACACACATGCAATGAAAATGGTGGATCCATATGTGGTCTATGAAAAGAACACACATGCAATGACAATGGTGGATCCATATGTGGTTTGTGAAAAGAACACACATGCAATGACACTTGTGGATCCATATATGCTCTGCGAAAAAACACACATGCAATGACACTAGTGGATCCATATGTGGCCTGTGAAAAGAACACACATGAAATGACACTGGTGGATCCATATGTGGTCTATGAAAAGAACACACATGCAATGAATCTGGTGGATCCATATGTCGTCTATGAAAAGAAAAGACATGCAATGATACTGGTGGATCCATATGTGGTCTATGAAAAGAACATACATGCAATGACACTAGTGGATCCATATGTGGTCTGTGAAAAGAACAGACATGCAATGACACTGCTGGATCCATATGTGGTCTATGAAAAGAACACACATGCAATGACACTAGTGGATCCATATGTGGTCTGTGAAAATAACACACATGTAATGAAACTAGTGGATCCATATGTGGTCTGTGAAAAGAATAGACATGCAATGACTCTCGTGGATCCATATGTGGTCTATGAAAAGAACATACATGCAATGACTCTAGTCGATCCATATGTGGTCTGTGAAAAGAACACCCATGCAATGACAATGGTGGATCCATATGTGGTTTGTGAAAAGAACACACATGCAATGACACTTGTGGATCCATATATGGTCTGCGAAAAAACACACATGCAATCACACTGGTGGATCCATATGTGGTATGTGAGAAGAACACACATGCAATGACATTGGTGGATCCATATGTGGTATATGAAAAGAACACAGATGCAATCACAATGGTGGTTCCATATGTGGTATGTGAAAAGAACACACATGCAATGACACTGGTGGATCTATATGTGGTTTGTGAAAAGAACAAACATTTCAATCACACTGGTGGATCCATATGTGGTTTGTGAAAAGAACAGACATGCAATGACTCTGGTGGATCCATATGTGGTCTGTGAAAAGAACAGACATGCAATGACACTGGTGGATCCATATGTGGTGTGTGAAAAGAACACACATGCAATGACACTAGTGGATCCATATGTGGTCTGTGAAAAGAACAGACCTGCAATTACACTGGTGGATCCATATGTGGTATGTGAAAAAAAAACACATGTAATGACACTGGTGGATCCATATGTGGTAAATGAAAAGAACACACATGCAATGACACTGGTGGATCCATATGTGGTCTGTGAAAAGAACACACATGCAATGACAATGGTGGTTCCATATGTGGTCTCCGAAAAGAACACACATGCAATGAAAATGGTGGATCCATATGTGGTTTGTGAAAAGAACACACATGCAATGACACTGGTGGATCCAAATGTGCTCTGTGAAAAGAACACACATGCAATGAACTCTAGTAGATCCATATGGGATCTGTGAAAAGAACACACATGCAATGACACTGGTGGATCCATTTGTGGTCTATTAAAAGAACACACATGCAATGAACTCTGGTGGATCCATATGTGGTCTGTGAAAAGAACACACATGCAATGATAATGGTGGATCCATATGTGGTCTGTGGAAAGAACACACATTCAATGATACTGGTGGATCCATATGTGGTATGTGAAAATAACAGACATGCAATGACACTGGTGGTTCCATATGTGGTCTGGAAAAAGAACACACATGCGATGACTCTGGTGGATCCATATGTGGTCTGTGAAAAGAACATAAATGCAATGACTCTGGTGGATCCATATGTGGTCTGTGAAAAGAACACACACGCGATGACTCTGGTGGATCGATATATCGTCTATCAAAAGAAAAGACATGCAATGATACTGGTGGATCCATATATGGACAATGAAAAGAACACACATGCAATGACACTAGTGGATCCATATGTGGTCTGTGAAAAGAACAGACAGGCAATGACACTGGTGGATCCATATGTGGTCTATGAAAACAACACACATGCAATAACACTAGTGGATCCATATGTGCTATGTGAAAAGAACACACATGTAATGACACAAGTGGATCCATATGTGGTCTGTGAAAAGAACAGACATGCAATGACTCTGGTGGATCCATATGTGGTCTGTGAAAAGAACACACATGCAATGACAATGGTGGATCCATATGTGGTTTGTGAAAAGAACACACATGCAATGACACTTGTGGATCCATATATGGTCTGCGAAAAAACACACATGCAATGACACTAGTGGATCCATATGTGGTCTGTGAGAAGAACACACATGCAATGACACTGGTGGATCCATATGTGGTCTATGGAAAGAACACAGATGCAATCACAAAGGTGGTTGCATATGTGGTCTGTGAAAAAACACACATGCAATGACACTGGTGGATCCATATGTGGTTTGTGAAAAGAACAAACATTTCAATGACACTAGTGGATCCATATGTGGTCTCTGAAAAGAACAGACAAGCAATGACTCCGGTGGATCCATATGTGGTATGTGAAAAGAACAGACATGCAATGACACTGGTGGATCCATATGTGGTGTGTGAAAAGAACAGACATGCAATGACACTAGTGGATCTAGATGTGGTCTGTGAGAAGAACAGACCTGCAATTACACTGGTGGAACCATATGTGGTGTGTGAAAAGAACACACATGCAATAACACTGGTGGATCCATATGTGGTAAATGAAAAGAACAGACATGCAATGACACTGGTGGATCCATATGTGGTCTTTGAAAAGAACACACATGCAATGACAATGGTGGTTCGATATGTGGTAAATGAAAAGAACACACATGCAATGACACTGGTGGATCCATATGTGGCCTGTGAAAAGAACACACATGAAATGACACTGGTGGATCCATATGTGGTCTATGAAAAGAACACACATGCAATGACTCTGGTGGATCCATATGTCGTCTATGTAAAGAAAATACATGCAATGATACTAGTGGATCCATATGTGGTCTATGAAAAGAACACACATGCAATGACAATAGTGGATCCATATGTGGTCTATGAAAAGAACATAAAGGCAATGACACTGGTGGATCCATATGTGATCTATGAAAAGAACACACATCCAATGACACTAGTGGATCCATATGTGGTCTGTGAAAAGAACACACATGCAATGACACTGGTGGATCCATATGTGGTTTGTGAAAAGAACAAACATTTCAATGACACTGGTGGATCCATATGTGGTCTGTGAAAAGAACAGACATGCAATGACTCTGGTGGATCCATATGTGGTCTGTGAAAAGAACAGAATGCAATGACACTGGTGGATCCATATGTGGTGTGTGAAAAGAACACACATGCAATGACACTAGTTGATCCATATGTGGTCTATGAAAAGAACAGACCTGAAAATTACACTGGTGGATCCATATGTGCTGTGTGAAAAGAACACACATGCAATGACACTGGTGGATCCATATGTGGTAAATGAAAAGAACACACATGCAATGACACTGGTGGATCCATATGTGGTCTGTGAAAAGAACACACATGCAATGACAATGGTGGTTCCATACGTGGTCTCTTAAAAGAACACACATGCAATGAAAATGGAGGATCCATATGAGGTTCATGAAAAGAACACACATGCAATGACACTGGTGGATCCAACTGTTCTCTGTGAAAAGAACACACATGCAATGAACTCTAGTGGATCCATATGTGGTCTGTGAAAAAAACACACATGCAATGACACTGGTGGATCCATATATGGTCTGTGAAAAAACACACATGCAATAAACTCTGGTGTATCCATATGTGGTCTGTGAAAAGAACACACATTTCAATGACACTAGTGGATCCATTTGTGGTCTGTGAAAAGAACACACGTGAAATGACACTCGTGGATCCATATGTGGTCTGTGAAAAGAACACACATACAATGACACTGGTGGATCCATATGTGGTGTGTGAAAAGAACACAGATGCAATGACACTAGTGTATCCATATGTGGTCTCCGAAAAGAACCGACATGGAATGACACTGGTGGATCCATATGTGGTTTGTGAAAAGAACACACATGCAATGACACTGGTCCATCCATATGTGGTAAATGAAAAGAACACACATGCAATGACACTGGTGGATCCATATGTGGTGTGTGAAAAGAACACACATGCAATGACACTAGTGGATCCAGATGTGGTCTGTGAGAAGAACAGACATGCAATTACACTGGTGGAACCATATGTGGTGTGTGAAAAGAACACACATGCAATAACTAAGGTGGATCCATATGTGGTAAATGAAAAGAACACACATGCAATGACACTGGTGGATCCATATGTGGTCTTTGAAAAGAACACATATGCAATGACAATGGTGGTTCCATATGTGGTAAATGAAAAGAACACACATGCAATGACACTGGTGGATCCATATGTGGCCTGTGAAAAGAACACACATGAAATGACACTGGTGGATCCATATATGGTCTATGAAAAGAACACACATGCAATGACTCTGGTGGATGCATATGTCGTCTATGTAAAGAAAAGACATGCAATGATACTGGTGGATCCATATGTGGTCTATGAAAAGAACACACATGCAATGACAATAGTGGATCCATATGTGGTCTGTGAAAAGAACAGAAAGGCAATGACACTGGTGGATCCATATGTGATCTATGAAAAGAACACACATCCAATGACACTAGTGGATCCATATGTGGTCTGCGAAAAGAACACACATGCAATGACACTGGTGGATCCATATGTGGTTTGTGAAAAGAACAAACATTTCAATGACACTGGTGGATCCATATGTGGTCTGTGAAAATAACAGACATGCAATGACTCTGGTGGATCCATATGTGGTCTGTGAAAAGAACAGAATGCAATGACACTGGTGGATCCATATGTGGTGTGTGAAAAGAACACACATGCAATGACACTATTGGATCCATATGTGGTCTATGAAAAGAACAGACCTGAAAATTACACTGGTGGATCCAAATGTGCTGTGTGAAAAGAACACACATGCAATGACACTGGTGGATCCATATGTGGTAAATGAAAAGAACACACATGCAATGACACTGGTGGATCCATATGTGGTTTGTGAAAAGAACACACATGCAATGACAATGGTTGTTCCATACGTGGTCTCTTAAAAGAACACACATGCAATGAAAATGGAGGATCCATATGAGGTTCATGAAAAGAACACACATGCAATGACACTGGTGGATCCAACTGTTCTCTGTGAAAAGAACACACATGCAATGAACTCTAGTGGATCCATATGGGGTCTGTGAAAAGAACAGACATGAAATAACATTGGTGGATCCATTTGTGGTCTATGAAAAGAACACACATGAAATGACACTGGTGGATCCATATGTGGTCTATGAAAACAACACATGCAATGACACTGGTTGATCCATATGTGGTCTGTGAAAAGAACTCACATGCAATGACACTGGTGGATCCATATATGGTCTGTGAAAAAAAACACATGCAATGAACTCTGGTGGATCCATATGTGGTCTGTGAAAAGAACACACGTGCAATGATAATGGTGGATCCATATGTGGTCTGTGAAAAGAACACACATTTAATGATACTGGTGGATCCATGTGTGGTCTGTGAAAAGAACAGACATGCAATGACACTGGTGGTTCCATATGTGGTCTGCGAAAAGAACACACATGCAATGACTCTGGTGGATCCATATGTGGTCTATGAAAAGAACACAGATGCAATGACACTGGTGGATCCATATGTGGTGTGTGAAAAGAACACACATGCAATGACACTAGTGTATCCATATGTGGTCTGCGAAAAGAACCAACATGTAATGACACTGGTGGATCCATATGTGCTGTGTGAAAAGAACACACATGCAATGACACTGGTGCGTCCATATGTGGTAAATGAAAAGAACACACATGCAATGACACTGGTGGATCCATATGTGGCCTGTGAAAAGAACACACATGAAATGACACTGGTGGATCCATATATGGTCTATGAAAAGAACACACATGCAATGACTCTGGTGGATCCATATGTCGTCTATGAAAAGAAAAGACATGCAATGATACTGGTGGATCCATATGTGGTCTATGAAAAGAACACACATGCAATGACACTAGTGGATCCATATGTGGTCTGTGAAAAGAACAGACATGCAATGACACTGCTGGATCCATATGTGGTCTATGAAAAGAACACACATGCAATGACACTAGTGGATCCATATGTGGTATGTGAAAAGAACACACATGTAATGACACTAGTGGATCCATATATGGTCTGTGAAAAGAATAGACATGCAATGACTCTGGTGGATCCATATGTGGTCTATGAAAAGAACATACATGCAATGACTCTAGTCGATCCATATGTGGTGTGTGAAAAGAACACACATGCAATGACACTAGTGGATCCATATGTGGTCTGTGAAAAGAACAGACCTGCAATTACACTGGTGGATCCATATGTGGTATGTGAAAAAAAACACATGTAATGACACTGGTGGATCCATATGTGGTAATTGAAAAGAACACACATGCAATGACACTGGTGGATCCATATGTAGTCTGTGAAAAGAACACACATGCAATGACAATGGTGGTTCCATATGTGGTCAGTGAAAACAACACACATGCAATGGAAATGGTGAATCCATATGTGGTCTGTGAAAATAACACACATGCAATGACACTGGTGGATCCAAATGTGCTCTGTGAAAAGAAGACACATGCAATGAACTCTAGTGGATCCATATGGGGTCTGTGAAAAGAACACACATGCAATGACACTGGTGGATCCATTTGTGGTCTATTAAAAGAACACACATGAAATGACTCTAGCTGTGGTTAATGAAAAGAACACACATGCAATGAACTCTGGTTGGTCCATATGTGGTCTATGAAAAGAACACACATGCAATGATAATGGTGGATCCATATGTGGTCTGTGAAAAGAACACACATTCAATGATACTGGTGGATCCATATGTGGTATGTGAAAAGAACAGACATGCAATGACACTGGCGGTTCCATATGTGGTCTGCAAAAAGAACACACATGCGATGACTCTGGTGGATCCATATGTGGCCTGTGAAAAGAACATACATGCAATGACTCTGGTGGATCCATATGTGGTCTGTGAAAAGAATACACGCGTGATGACTCTGGTGGATCCATATGTCGTCTATCAAAAGAAAAGACATGCAATGATACTGGTGGATCCATATATGGACAATGAAAATAACACACATGCAATGACCCTAGTGGATCCATATGTGGTCTGTGAAAAGAACAGACAGGCAATGACACTGGTGTATCCATATGTGGTCTATGAAAATAACACACATGCAATAACACTAGTGGATCCATATGTGGTATGTGAAAAGAACACACATGTAATGACACTAGTGGATCCATATGTGGTCTGTGAAAAGAACAGAGATGCAATGACTCTGGTGGATCCATATGTGGTCTCTGAAAAGAACATACATGCAATGACTCTGGTGGAACCATATGTGGTTTGTGAAAAGAACACACATGCAATGACAATGGTGGATCCATATGTGGTTTGTGAAAAGAACACACATGCAATGACACTTGTGGATCCATATATGGTCTGCGAAAAAACACACATGCAATGACACTGGTGGATCCATATGTGGTCTGTGAGAAGAACACACATGCAATGACACTGGTGGATCCATATGTGGTTTGTGAAAAGAACAAACATTTCAATGACACTAGTGGATCCATATGTGGTCTGTGAAAAGAACAGACAAGCAATGACTCCGGTGGATCCATATGTGGTATGTGAAAAGAACAGACATGCAATGACACTGGTGGATCCATATGTGGTGTGTGAAAAGAACACACATGCAATGACACTAGTGGATCCAGATGTGGTCTGTGAGAAGAACAAACCTGCAATTACACTGGTGGATCCATATGTGGTGTGTGAAAAGAACACACATGCAATAACACTGGTGGATCCATATGTGGTAAATGAAAAGAACACACATGCAATGACACTGGTGGATCCATATATGGTCTGTGAAAAGAACACACATGCAATGACAACGGTGGTTCCATATGTGGTAAATGAAAAGAACACACATGCAATGACACTGGTGGATCCATATGTGGCATGTGAAAAGAACACACATGAAATGACACTGGTGGATCCATATGTGGTCTATGAAAAGAACAGACATGCAATGACTCTGGTGGATCCATATGTCGTCTATGAAAAGAAAAGACATGCAATGATACTGGTGGATCCATATGTGGTCTATGAAAAGAACACACATGCAATGACACTAGTGGATCCATATGTGGTCTGTGAAAAGAACAGAAAGGCAATGACACTGGTGGATCCATATGTGATCTATGAAAAGAACACACATCCAATGACACTAGTGGATCCATATGTGGTCTGCGAAAAGAACAAACATGCAATGACACTGGTGGATCCATATGTGGTATGTGAAAAGAACAGACATGCAATGACTCTGGTGGATCCATATGTGGTCTGTGAAAAGAACAGAATGCAATGACACTGGTGTATCCATATGTGGTGTGTGAAAAGAACACACATGCAATGACACTAGTGGATCCATATGTGGTCTATGAAAAGAACAGACTTGCAATTACACTGGTGGATCCATATGTGCTGTGTGAAAAGAACACACATGCAATGACACTGGTGGATCCATATGTGGTAAATGAAAAGAACACACGTGCAATGACACTGGTGGATCCATATGTGGTCTGTGAAAAGAACCGACATGCAATGACAATGGTGGTTCCATACGTGGTCTCTGAAAAGAACACACATGCAATGAAAATGGAGGATCCATATGAGGTTCGTGAAAAGAACACACATGCAATGACACTGGTGGATCCAACTGTTCTCTGTGAAAATAACACTAATGCAATGAACTCTAGTGGATCCATATGGGGTCTGTGAAAAGAACGCACATGAAATAACACTGGTGGATCCATTTGTGGTCTCTGAAAATAACACACATGAAATGACTCTAGCTGTGGTTAATGAAAAGAACACACATGCAATGAACTCTGGTGGATCCATATGTGGTCTATGAAAAGAACACACATGCAATGATAATGGTGGATCCATATGTGGTCTGTGAAAAGAACACACATTTAATGATACTGGTGGATCCATGTGTGGTCTGTGAAAGGAACAGACATGCAATGACACTGGTGGTTCCATATGTGGTCTGCGAAAAGAACACACATGCAATGACTCTGGTGGATCCATATGTGGTCTATGAAAAGAACACAGATGCAATGACACTGGTGGATCCATATGTGGTGTGTGAAAAGAACACACATGCAATGACACTAGTGTATCCATATGTGGTCTGCGAAAAGAACCAACATGTAATGACACTGGTGGATCCATATGTGGTGTGTGAAAAGAACACACATGCAATGACACTGGTGCATCCATATGTGGTAAATGAAAAGAACACACATGCAATGACACTGGTGGATCCATATGTGGCGTGTGAAAAGAACACACATGAAATGAAACTAGTGGATCCTTATGTGGTCTATGAAAAGAACACACACGCAATGACTCTGGTGGATCCATATGTCGTCTATCAAAAGAAAAGACATGCAATGATTCTTCGGGTTCTCTGGGCATCCACTGGGGTAGTGTCCCATTTCCTTACATTTACGACATTACACAAGGCTCATGTCCTGTCTTGGTTTCTTGGGTTTCTTTAGTCCTTTGAATTGGGTTGTCTTGTTTGGAGGTATATGTGGTTCTTTTCCTTTGGTAGACTTGGATCCGTCTTGTTTCCTTTGTTCAATAATGGCATAGATGGGGCATTGAGTAGGTACATGGTCGTTTCCTTCACAAAGGTAACAAGTAACTTGAGATGTGGGGCATTGGCCAACTGGATGTTCCTCTTCACAATTGGGGCATTGATCTTCATGCTCCTTGGAAGTGTGATCCTTGTCTCCACAAATAATGCAAGTTGGGGCTCCATCTAGAATAATATTCTTGTCATCCTTGTTGTCATACACTCTTTTGGGATAGTTTTCTTCCATGCTGATCATTTGATTAGTCACCTTAAGCATCAGTTGGGATTGTTCTTCCAAAAACTTTTGCAAGGTAGGGTCTTTATCACTATTGTTGGCTATGAACTGAGTTGTTAGTTGGTTCAACTGGTGTTGGGTTGCTAGGAGTTCTCTCATGTTGTCCTCTTGGTTGTTGTTGGTGTTGTCATCAACCTTGATGTTGGAGTCTCTTGGAGTAGTCATCTGTTTGGGTTGGAGGGGATTAGATTAGGCAAGAGATTTCTAAGGAATCAGTCCTAATCACACACATCACAAATCACACAAGCAATGTGCATGCAATCACAAACAAACACTCCACTCAAACAACAAGTTTCAAGCATATACTTAGGCACCAAAATAATTTTTGTTACACCACATAGGTTGGTGTGTTTGACTTAAACTAGATATGGTGGTCCATCTATATGGTTCACTTGAAATCCTTCCATCCTTCTTGGTTGATTCTTCTTGCTTGAGATCATGGTTCCTTTGGAAAAAACTCTTGGTCACAAATACTTCAAAGGTGATGATGGCTTCTTCTAAGTTGTTTTTCCTTAGTCTTCAAGTCTTGAGTAACATTTCTTGTCTCACTTATAGTCTTTAGTGATATCCAAGTTGGAAGTCCTTGGTGAACATGCTGAAGATGTTGAAGTCATTTGAAGAAGTTGAAGTCATTAGAGTTGAAAGTGTTGAAGAAGTCCTTTGCACATGGTGTAGTCTTTGGTCATGGGGTAGGCTTTTCCATCAAGTTTGAAGTAGAAGAGAAGTAGAGTTGAAACCAAAATGGTTGAGGAAAGAGTTTACAAGATTGTTTGTAAATAGTTTTTGGAACAATACAACTCCTATTTTTCTAAGGGTTTTTTGTCCAATCCTAGGGTTACAAATCCTACAGGCAACACAATGCTCTGATACCATGTAACATCCCCCAACCTTTAAATAGGTTGAGCCCCTGTGTTTACAATGCTAGTCCCTGGATCAATAGCTAGCATCCACATTTTAGATGTAATATCAAGAAACAAAGGTCATAATACAACTTTATAACCAGGAATAAAATAGTTTTATTACATCAAACTTAGCTCATTGGCTAATTACATTACATTGCAGCGGAATAACTATAGTCATGGGTCCTTCATCTTCAAGTGCCACAGGCAGATGTTGGTTGTAGACTTTGTAATCCTAATCAATCAATCTTCACTAAAATCAATCAAACCTGCAACATTACAAGTTACAGCCACAGAGGGTCAATACTTTGGAATAGTATTGGCAAGTGATACTTTGGTAGTATGGTGGAGTCTAACATCTATATGCATTTGGCTAAGTGGAGTTGAGGCTTGCATTGCTCAAAATAGATTTTTCCCTAACATTTTGAAAACACTAAGTTTTGTTTTGACAAAAACTTTCCAAGGCATCTACCAATCAAAGACTGAAGATCCACTTAGGGCATCTACCAATCAAGGACTGAAGATTTGCTTGGCAAAAACATTTTTCTCAACCAAAGATTGAAGATCCTCTCAAGGCATCTACCAATCAAAGGTTTAAGATTTTACACAACCCTTGTTCACCCACAAATTTTAATTTTGGAAATTGGAGTGATGAGATTCTTGATTGCTTCCATGTCTTGATGCTCAAATTGTCCTTTACCAGGGACATGGCTAAGTACTTAGATTTTACACTCTACAGAGGTGGTGCACTTTCCCCACAAGACTTGGTTTCCCAAGACAAGATCTTTCAGAAGCTTTCCCTTAGACCAACATGGACGCGCTCCAACCTATCAAACACTACCACCCACTGTCCATATGGCTAAGTTCTTGCAACCTATATGATCATGGCAGAGCCCATATTGCCAAGTGGTTGCACTTGAAGCTTCTCAACATTTGACATCTCAAATCTCTTTGTTTCCTGGGTGGCCATCCACAAGTGTGATACACCAGGGTAGTCCATTGAATGGGCCCTGAGTAACCACTCAACATAAACCATTCCTTCCATTTCCACCCAGGTGATTCATTCATTTAGTTGTTTTATTAAACAAAACATAAGTCCTTAGACTTAGGATATTTTTCCATAGTGTGAATATATTCCACCCAAGTTTTCTATTAGCTAGGCTAAGCTTGGTAGTAATAGGATTCTTAACTTAGGAAAATCCTACTAGGGATTCATCTACAAAGTTTCCTATAGCAAAGTCTATACTTATCAAAAACCATGCAAGTTTTACTTAGCAAAAACACTAATGCATAGAGAAAATAATGGGACATTAGATATGAAGCATCACTTGCCTTTTGGTAGAGGGTATAGGTTCACTCCTTGATCTTGCTAGTCTCACACTTCACTACAAGCCAATCAAGCAAACACAATTCAATTCACATTCCAAACCAAAGTCAAACAAACAATTTCTCACACACAAAGTAATGGGATCTAAGTCATGCATAAGCATGCAAAGGTTGGTTCTATTGTAAGGGTGGTCTCTACTAGGCTTCTAAACTTTTTAAGTTCCAAATTGGTCATTTACCAAAATGGCAAAGTCAAAGTAATGCATGCAAGCATGCCAAGCTTTGCTTTGTTTGAAAAAGTGGTTCCTAGTGGGTCATAGGCATTGGAATACACCTAATGGTCATTTTGTAAAGTGGCAAAGTCACTTGCAAAAGGTTTCACTAAGGCATTAACCTATAGGGTTCACCAAGTATGTTTTCTATCACAAAACTTGGGGTTGGGGTTAGTGGGTTTAAAACAAATCATTTTTCCAAAGGTTTTCCTTCAAAATCAATTTTATAAAACCACATTTCTATTTGACTAGAAATGGTTTTAAATCAAAGATTCCTTATTTTGTTTCACCAAATGAGTTGCTATTTCAAAACTTGGTGTTTGGGTCAAGAGGTTTGGTCCAAAACACTTCCAAAGTTTTCTTTCCAAAACATTTTCATAACCAAATTCTTTATTTCCATTTGGCTAGAAAAGGGTTAAATCAAGTTTTCCATCCTAAACTTTATCAATTCTATTCTCCAAACTATGGGTTGGTTCCTAGGGTCAGTAAGGTCACAACAAACCAATTGGCAAAGGTTTGATCTCAAAAATCATTTTTAAACAATTTTTCTAATGTTAGCAAGCACACAAAAGAATCTGCAAAGTTAAACAAGTTAACGGATACTATTTGCTAAACTAAGGGCATGGTTGGTTAGGGTTTGTCTTGCTGATTCCAACGACATCAAATTTGTAATTTTTGGACGTGTGGATCCAAAATTACAAGGGTTTGAAGTTTGCAAAAGTTTCTGTTTTCAAATCTGTTTTTTTAAACCTAATAGGCGACACGCGGCGTGATATCATTGCTTGATACCGGTTCGGCCGGATCGTGGCTGTGGAGCGTTGGATCTAATCTAATCGTGCGGTCCAGAGGACATACCTCTTCGCGACTAAGTGGATCTATCCTAACCAGTGGATCGAGATCGAACGGTTGCGGCAGACTCGACCTAAAGCTAGCGGCGCTGCGGTGGCTACCGGCGGCAGAGCGATCGGTCGACGACGGAGGCGACGCTACAGGAGGTGAGGGAGAAAGGGAAGATGCTCACCAGGCTCAGGGGGTTATGGCGATGCTCGGGGAGGTGTTTGTCGGACGAGGGGCGCTCTGGAATGGGGTGGATTGCTCGTCGGAGTTGCTGCGGGCGGCGGTGCTCTCGGGTTGTCGTCGTTGGCGTCGCTGTGGATCACAAGGAAGCAATCCAAGGGTACGGTTAAACGCGTAAGGGCACGGCGTAGGTGTGTGCGTGAACGAGAAGGCGCGGGGCAGTCAGAAATTACCTGTGGGGCTCGCCGGAGTGGAAGGAGACGGTGGTGACGGTGGTCGTCGTCGAAGGCGAGGTTACAGGGTACCCGTGGTTGAATGGAAGGCACTGATAGAAGCGCCAGGGAGTGGAGAAGCTGCTAGGGTGCTTAGGGATGCAAGGGGTGGTGGGGTTTCGTCGGAATCGTCACCGAAACATCATCGGACAGAGGCGGTGTGCGGCGCAATTCGCTCAGCCTGGGGGCAAGTCGAGGTGTGAGGTCTGGGGGAAAGGGAGGAGGAGGAGCAGGCGGTTAAATGGGCGTCGTCTCGGCGAGGGGTTAACGCAGCGTTAACGCGAATTTATTCGGCGGAATCAAAGCAACGGCGGCGAGAGGAGGAAGAATCGGGTGGTGGGAACAACGATGAACAGTGAATGGGGTCCTTTGGTCAGTGGGAAAAAGATAGAAGGGAAGGTCCACCAGTCAGCCCTCGGTGAGGTTTCTTTTGGTGCAGAAAACGGTTCGGGGAAAAATAAGAGGAGGTGGGGTCATCTCGTCAGCGAGAGGGAGAGAGAAAGAGTGGGTCCATACTGTCAGTCTCTGTGCGGGTCTGTTTCTGAGTGAGAAAAGGTTTCTTCGGGGGAGAGGGAGAAGACTGGGCTGGTCTGGGCCTTAGTGGGCTGGGTCTGTTGCACTATTTTTTTTGTCTGTTTTCTTTTTCCATTTCTAAATCTTTTCTGTTTTGAATTTCAAACAATTAATCAAACAATCAAACCACACTCAAACAATTCAAACAATTCAAACAAGCAACAAACTTTTCATTTGAGTTTGGTTCTGTTTGTCAACATAATCCAATCTCAAAACAAAATAATTTTTATTTATTTTAGGATCCATTTAATAATTAAATAAAATGGATCTTTATTTAATAAAATAGGGTTTTGATTTATTTAATAAAATCTCCATTTGAAATCCAATTATTTTCAAAACCAAACCAGAAGGTTTTATTTGAAAAATAAAAGAATACTTGGAAATTTATTTAAATAAATAAATAAGTTTTGGTGTTTTAATTAAAATGGGAAAGCCTTTACTTAAATAAAATTGGATATTTAAATCCTTATTATTTTATTTAAATAATCCTTTACTCATTTTAATCAAAGCAAAACCTTTTAATAAAAGATTTCAAAGTAGTAATAAAATACTTGGTGTTCATTTAAAATGGGAAAAGCCTTTACTTAAATAAAATTGGATATTTAAATCCTTATTATTTTATTTAAATAAACTTTTACTCATTTTATCAAAACAAAATATTTTATTACAAAAGTTTGGCCAAAATTAATTTGGCTCACCTTTTCATTTGAAAACAAAGTCTTTTATTAAAAGATCCAAATAGTATTTCCAAAACAATTTATTTTTCCTTTATTAAATGTTTATCTTTTTAATCCCTTTAGGATTATATTTGTTCACCAATTGGTATGGGCTTTTGGTAAGGGCTTTATTGGCTTTGGAAATTCAATTTCCTTATCTTATTATATTCACAAGATTTTGTTTATAGTTCCAAACTAAGTGAAACCAATTTCTAAGGTCTTACTTGATCCTTTGTGATTATTTGTTGGTTAAATTTGGTATGGATCAAATCCATAGATTTGGAGATACTTTGGATTTGGATTTATGTTCCAAGTGTTCAAATTTCCAGATACATTCATTGAGGAATGCATTTCCCTTGATTTGGATTTTTGCTGAATTCAAACTTTAGCCAAAGTTTGTTCAAGATGGGATTTTAAATCTCCTTTTAGAAACAAAAGTTTCTTTTCACCCTGATTTTCAACAAAAAATTTATTTTGTTATTTTATTTTTCACATTACAAGATTTGGAAAATCTTGGGATGTGACAGGCTACCACCCTTAAAATAAATCTCGGCCCGAGATTTGGGGAGGCTAGGGTTACAAGTTGGCTCAAACAGCTAGGGTACTACCACCCTTAAAATTTTTCCAACTAAACTACATCTTGGCTTGCTTGGAATCTTGAGGAAAACTTCTTCTTGGAAAACTTCTGCTTAGTGTCCTTTGTTTCCATGCTTGACTCATGGGCCAAGGTTGAGATCCTTCATAGGCTTGTTTATCTTGTTCTTCATCTTTTCTAGACAATTGCTTACATAGTGTCCTGGTTCCTTGCAATTGAAACAGTGGATATCTTGGAGTTCTTTACGTTGCTCTTGTGGACAAATTGCTACATAGTGGCCTGGTTCTTTGCAGTTGTTGCACACTACTTGGCCGATCTCTTTATTCTTCGGGTTCTCTAGGCATCCACTGGGGTAGTGTCCCATTTCGTTACATTTACGACATTGCACAAGGCTCATGTCCTGTCTTGGTTTCTTGGATTTATTTAGTCCTTTGAATTGGGTTGTCTTGTTTGGAGGTATAAGTAGTTCTTTTCCTTTGGTAGACTTGGATCCGTCTTGTTTCCTTTGTTCAACAATGGCATAGATGGGGCATTGAGTAGGTACATGGTCGTTTCCTTCACAAAGGTAACAAGTAACTTGAGATGTGGGGCATTGGCCAACTGGATGTTCCTCTTCACAATTGGGGCATTGATCTTCATGCTCCTTGGAAGTGTGATCCTTGTCTCCACAAATAATGCAAGCTGGGGCTCCATCTAGAATAATATTCTTGTCATCCTTGTTGTCATACACTCTTTTGGGATGGTTTTCTTCCATGCTGATCATTTGATTAGTCACCTTAAGCATCAGTTGGGATTGTTCTTCCAAAAACTTTTGCAAGGTAGGGTCTTTATCACTATTGTTGGCTATGAACTGAGTTGTTAGTTGGTTCAACTGGTGTTGGGTTGCTAGGAGTTCTCTCATGTTGTCCTCTTGGTTGTTGTTGGTGTTGTCATCAACCTTGATGTTGGAGTCTCTTGGAGTAGTCATCTGTTTGGGTTGGAGGGGATTAGATTAGGCAAGAGATTTCTAAGGAATCATTCCTAATCACACACATCACAAATCACACAAGCAATGTGCATGCAATCACAAACAAACACTCCACTCAAACAACAAGTTTCAAGCATATACTTAGGCAACAAAATAATTTTTGTTACACCACATAGGTTGGTGTGTTTGACTTAAACTAGATATGGTGGTCCATCTATATGGTTCACTTGAAATCCTTCCATCCTTCTTGGTTGATTCTTCTTGCTTGAGATCATGGTTCCTTTGGAAAAAACTCTTGGCCACAAATACTTCAAAGGTGATGATGGCTTCTTCTAAGTTGTTTTTCCTTAGTCTTCAAGTCTTGAGTAACATTTCTTGTCTCACTTATAGTCTTTAGTGATATCCAAGTTGGATGTCCTTGGTGAACATGCTGAAGATGTTGAAGTCATTTGAAGAATTTGAAGTCATTAGAGTTGAAAGTGTTGAAGAAGTCCTTTGCACATGGTGTAGTCTTTGGTCATGGGGTAGGCTTTTCCATCAAGTTTGAAGTAGAAGAGAAGTAGAGTTGAAACCAAAATGGTTGAGGAAAGAGTTTACAAGATTGTTTGTAAATAGTTTTTGGAACAATACAACTCCTATTTTTCTAAGGTTTTTTTGTCCAATCCTAGGGTTACAAATCCTACAGGCAACACAATGCTCTGATACCATGTAACATCCCCCAACCTTTAAATAGGTTGAGCCCCTGTGTTTACAATGCTAGTCCCTGTATCAATAGCTAGCATCCACAGTTTAGATGTAATATCAAGAAACAAAGGTCATAATACAACTTTATAACCAGGAATAAAATAGTTTTATTACATCAAACTTAGCTCATTGGCTAATTACATTACATTGCAGCGGAATAACTATAGTCATGGGTCCTTCATCTTCAAGTGCCACAGGCAGATGTTGGTTGTAGACTTTGTAATCCTAATCAATCAATCTTCACTAAAATCAATCAAACCTGCAACATTACAAGTTACAGCCACAGAGGGTCAATACTTTGGAATAGTATTGGCAAGTGATACTTTGGTAGTATGGTGGAGTCTAACATCTATATGCATTTGGCTAAGTGGAGTTGAGGCTTGCATTGCTCAAAATAGATTTTTCCCTAACATTTTGAAAACACTAAGTTTTGTTTTGACAAAAACTTTCCAAGGCATCTACCAATCAAAGACTGAAGATCCACTCAGGGCATCTACCAATCAAGGACTGAAGATTTGCTTGGCAAAAACATTTTTCTCAACCAAAGATTGAAGATCCTCTCAAGGCATCTACCAATCAAAGGTTTAAGATTTCACACAACCCTTGTTCACCCACAAATTTTAATTTTGGAAATTGGAGTGATGAGATTCTTGATTGCTTCCATGTCTTGATGCTCAAATTGTCCTTTACCAGGGACATGGCTAAGTACTTAGATTTTACACTCTACAGAGGTGGTGCACTTTCCCCACAAGACTTGGTTTCCCAAGACAAGATCTTTCAGAAGCTTTCACTTAGACCAACATGGACGCGCTCCAACCTATCAAACACTACCACCCACTGTCCATATGGCTAAGTTCTTGCAACCTATATGATCATGGCAGAGCCCATATTGCCAAGTGGTTGCACTTGAAGCTTCTCAACATTTGACATCTCAAATCTCTTTGTTTCCTGGGTGGCCATCCACAAGTGTGATACACCAGGGTAGTCCATTGAATGGGCCCTGAGTAACCACTCAACATAAACCATTCCTTCCATTTCCACCCAGGTGATTCATTCATTTAGTTGTTTTATTAAACAAAACATAAGTCCTTAGACTTAGGATATTTTTCCATAGTGTGAATATATTCCACCCAAGTTTTCTATTAGCTAGGCTAAGCTTGGTAGTAATAGGATTCTTAACTTAGGAAAATCCTACTAGGGATTCATCTACAAAGTTTCCTATAGCAAAGTCTATACTTATCAAAAACCATGCAAGTTTTACTTAGCAAAAACACTAATGCATAGAGAAAATAATGGGACATTAGATATGAAGCATCACTTGCCTTTTTGGTAGAGGGTATAGGTTCACTCCTTGATCTTGCTAGTCTCACACTTCACTACAAGCCAATCAAGCAAACACAATTCAATTCACATTCCAAACCAAAGTCAAACAAACAATTTCTCACACACAAAGTTATGGGATCTAAGTCATGCATAAGCATGCAAAGGTTGGTTCTATTGTAAGGGTGGTCTCTACTAGGCTTCTAAACTTTGTAAGTTCCAAATTGGTCATTTACCAAAATGGCAAAGTGAAAGTAATGCATGCAAGCATGCCAAGCTTTGCTTTGTTTGAAAAAGTGGTTCCTAGTGGGTCATAGGCATTGGAATACACCTAATGGTCATTTTGTAAAGTGGCAAAGTCACTTGCAAAAGGTTTCACTAAGGCATTAACCTATAGGGTTCACCAAGTATGTTTTCTATCACAAAAACTTGGGGTTGGGGTTAGTGGGTTTAAAACAAATCATTTTTCCAAAGGTTTTCCTTCAAAATCAATTTTTATAAAAACCACATTTCTATTTGACTAGAAATGGTTTTTAAATCAAAGATTCCTTATTTTGTTTCACCAAATGAGTTGCTATTGCAAAACTTGGTGTTTGGGTCAGAGGTTTGGTCCAAAACACTTCCTCCAAAGTTTTTTCCAAAACATTTTCATAACCAAATTCTTTATTTCCATTTGGCTAGAAAAGGGTTAAATCAAGTTTTCCATCCTAAACTTTACCAATTCTATTCTCCAAACTATGGGTTGGTTCCTAGGGTCAGTAAGGTCACAACAAACCAATTGGCAAAGGTTTGATCTCAAAAATCATTTTTAAACAATTTTTCTAATGTTAGCAAGCACACAAAAGAATCTGCAAAGTTAAACAAGTTAACAGATACTATTTGCTAAACTAAGGGCAGGGTTGGTTAGGGTTTGTCTTGCTGATTCCAACGACATCAAATTTGTAATTTTTGGACGTGTGGATCCAAAATTACAAGGGTTTGAAGTTTGCAAAAGTTTCTGTTTTCAAATCTGTTTTTTAAACCTAATAGGCGACACGCGGCATGATATCATTGGTTGATACCGGTTCGGCCGGATCGTGGCTGTGGAGCGTTGGATCTAATCTAATCGTGCGGTCCAGAGGACATACCTCTTCGCGACTAAGTGGATCTATCCTAACCAGTGGATCGAGATCGAACGGTTGCGGCAGGCTCGACCTAAAGCTAGCGGCGCTGCGGTGGCTACCGGCGGCGGAGCGATCGGTCGATGACGGAGGCGACGCTACATGAGGTGAGGGAGAAAGGGAAGATGCTCACCAGGCTCAGGGGGTTACGGCGATGCTCGGGGAGGTGTTGGTCGGACGAGGGGCGCTCTGGAATGGGGTGGATTGCTCGTCGGAGTTGCTGCGGGCGGCGGTGCTCTCGGGTTGTCGTCGTTGGCGTCGCTGTGGATCACAAGGAAGCAATCCAAGGGTACGGTTAAACGCGTAAGGGCACGGCGTAGGTGTGTGCGTGAACGAGAAGGCGCGAGGCAGTCAGAAATTACCTGTGGGGCTCACCGGAGTGGAAGCAGACGGTGGTGACGGTGGTCGTCGTCGAAGGCGAGGTTACAGGGTACCCGTGGTTGAATGGAAGGCACTGACAGAAGCTCCAGGGAGTGGAGAAGCTGCTAGGGTGCTTGGGGATGCAAGGGGCGGTGGGGTTTCGTCGGAATCGTCACCGAAACATCATCGGACAGAGGCGGTAAAGGCGAATTCGCCACTGGGGCAAGTCGAGGTGTGAGGTCTGGGGGAAAGGGAGGAGGAGGAGCAGGCGGTTAAATGGGCGTCGTCTCGGCGAGGGGTTAACGCAGCGTTAAGGCGAATTTATTCGGCGGAATCAAAGCAGAAAATGGCCGGCGAGAGGAGGAAGAATCGGTCACGGTGGGAACGACGATGAACAGTTGGGGTCCACTGGTCAGTGGGAAAAGATAGAAGGGGAAGGGTCCACCAGTCAGCCTCGGTGAGGGTTTCTTTCACGGTGCAGAAAACGGTTCGGGGAAAAATAAGAGGAGGTGGGGTCATCTCGTCAGCGAGAGGGAGAGAGAAAGAGTGGGTCCAGGCTGTCAGTCTCTGTGCGGGTCTGTTTCTGAGTGAGAAAAGGTTTCTTCGGGGGAGAGGGAGAAGACTGGGCTGGTCTGGGCCTTAGTGGGCTGGGTCTGTTGCACTTTTTTTTTGTCTGTTTTCTTTTTCCATTTCTAAATCTTTTCTGTTTTGAATTTCAAACAATTAATCAAACAATCAAACCACACTCAAACAATTAAAACAAGCAACAAACTTTTCATTTGAGTTTGGTTCTGTTTGTCAACATAATCCAATCTCAAAACAAAATAATTTTTATTTATTTTAGGATCCATTTAATAATTAAATAAAATGGATCTTTATTTAATAAAATAGGGTTTTGATTTATTTAATAAAATCTCCATTTGAAATCCAATTATTTTCAAAACCAAACCAGAAGGTTTTATTTGAAAAATAAAAGAATACTTGGAAATTTATTTAAATAAATAAATAAGTTTTGGTGTTTTAATTAAAATGGGAAAGCCTTTACTTAAATAAAATTGGATATTTAAATCCTTATTATTTTATTTAAATAATCCTTTACTCATTTTAATCAAAGCAAAACCTTTTAATGACACAGATGCAATCACAAGGGTGGTTGCATATGTGGTCTGTGAAAATAACACACATGCAATGACACTGGTGGATCCATATGTGGTTTGTAAAAAGAACAAACATCTCAATGACACTGGTGGATCCATATGTGGTCTGTGAAAAGAATAGACATGCAATGACTCTGGTGGATCCATATGTGGTCTGTGAAAGAAATGCATATGCAATGACACTGGTGGATCCATATGTGGTGTGAAATGTAACACACATGCAATGACACTAGTGTATCCATATGTGGTCTGCGAAAAGAACCGACATGCAATGACACTAGTGGATCCATATGTGGTGTGTGAAAAGAACACACATGTAATGACACTGGTGCATCCATATGTGGTAAGTGAAAAGAACACACATGCAATGACACTGGTGGATCCATATGTGGCCTGTGAAAAGAACACACATGAAATGACACTGGTGGCTCCATATGTAGTTTATGAAAAGAACACACATGCAATGACTCCGGTGGATCCATATGTGGTCTGTGAAAAGAATAGACATGCAATTATACTAGTGAATCCATATGTGGTTTGTGAAAAGAACACACATGCAATGACATAGGTGGATCCATATGTGGTATGTGAAAAGAACAGACAGGCAATGACACTGGTGGATCCATATATGGTCTATGAAAAGAACACGCATGCAATGACACTGGTGGATCCATATGTGGTCTGTGAAAAGAACACATATGTAATGGCACTAGTGGATCCATATGTGGTTTGTGAAAACAACAGACATGTAATGACTCTGGTGGATCCATATGTGGTCTGTGAAAAGAACAGACATGCAATGACTCTGGAGGATCCATATGTGGTCTGTGAAAAGAACACACATGCAATGAAAATGGTGGATCCATATGTGGTTTGTGAAAATAACACACATGCAATGACACTTGTGGATACATATATGGTCTGTGAAAAGAACAAACATGCAATGACACTGGTGGATCCATATGTAGTCTGTGAAAAGAACACACATGCAATCACAAAGGTGGTTCCATATGTGGTCTGTGAAAAGAACACACATGCAATAACACTGGTGGATCCATATGTGGTTTGTGAAAAGAACAAACATTTCAATGACACTAGTGGATCCATATGTGGTCTGTGAAAAGAACAGACCGGCAATGACACTCGTGGATCCATATGTGGTCTATGAAAATAACACACATGCAATAACACTAGTGGATACATATGTGGTATGTGAAAAGAACGCACATGTAATGACACTAGAGGATCCATATGTGGTCTGTGAAAAGAACAGACATGCAATGACTCTGGTGGATCCATATGTGGTCTATGAAAAGAACATACATGCAATGACTCTGGTGGATCCATATGTGGTCTGTGAAAAGAACACACATGCAATGACAATGGTGGATCCATATGTGGTTTCTGAAAAGAACACACATGCAATGACACTTGTGGATCCATATATGGTATGCGAAAAAACACACATGCAATGACACTGGTGGATCCATATGTGGTTTGTGAGAAGAACACACATGCAATGACACTGGTGGATAAATATGTGGTCTATGGAAAGAACACAGATGCAATCACAAGGGTGGTTGCATATGTGGTATGTGAAAACTCACACATGCAATGACACTGGTGGATCCATATGTGGTTTGTGAAAAGAACAAACATTTCAATGACACTAGTGGATCCATATTTGGTCTGTGAAAAGAACAGACATGCAATGACTCCGGTGGATCCATATGTGGTATGTGAAAAGAACAGACATGCAATGACACTTGTGGATCCGTATGTGGTGTGTGAAAAGAACACACATGCAATGACACTAGTCGATCCATATGTGGTCTGTGAAAAGAACAGACCTGCAATTACACTGGTGGATCCATATGTGGTATGTGAAAAGAACACACATGCAATAACACTGGTGGATCCATATGTGGTAAATGAAAAGAACACACTTGCAATGAAACTGGTGGATCCATATGTGGTCTCTAAAAATAACACACATGAAATGAAAATGGTGGATCCATATGTGGTTTGTGAAAAGAACACCCATGCAATGACACTGGTGGATCCAAATGTGCTCTGTGAAAAGAACACACATGCAATGAACTCTAGTGGATCCATAAGGGGTTTGTGAAAAGAACACACATGCAATGACACTGGTGGATCCATTTGTGGTCTATGAAAAGAATACACATGAAATGACTCTAGCTGTGGTTAATGAAAAGAACACACATGCAATGAACTCTGGTGGATCCATATGTGGTCTGTGAAAAGAACACACATGCAATGATAATGGTGGATCCATATGTGGTCTGTGAAAAGAACAGACATGCAATGACACTAGTGGTTCCATATGTGGTCTGCAAAAAGAACACACATGCAATGACTCTGGTGGATCCATATGTGGTCTGTGAAAAGAACACACATGCAATGACAATGGTGGATCCATATGTGGTTTGTGAAAAGAACACACATGCAATGACACTGGTGGATCCATATATGGTAAATAAAAAGAACACACATGCAATGACACTGGTTGATCCATATGTGGTCTGTGAAAACAACACACATGCAATGACACTAGTGGATCCATATATGGTCTGTGATAAAACACACATGCAATGAACTCTGGTGGATCCATATGTGGTCTGTGAAAACAACACACATTTCAATGACACTAGTGGATCCATATGTGGTCTGTGAAAAGAACACACATGAAATGACACTCGTGGATCCATATGTGGTCTGTGAAAAGAACACACATGCAATGACACTGGTGGATCCATATGTGGTCTGTGGAAAGAACACATATGCAATCACAATGGGGGTTCCATATGTGATATGTGAAAAGAACACACATGCGATGACACTGGTGGATCCATATGTGGTTTGCGAGAAGAACAAACATTTCAATGACACTGGTGGATCCATATGTGGTCTGTGAAAAGAACAGACATGCAATGACTCTGGTGGATCCATATGTGGTGTGTGAAAAGAACTGACATGCAATGACACTGGTGGATCCATATGTGGTACGTGAAAAGAACATACATGCAATGACACTGGTGGATCCATATGTGGTTTGTGAAAAGAACACACATGCAATGAAAATGGTGGTTCCATATGTGGTCTGTGAAAAGAACACACATGCAATGACACTGGTGGATCCAAATGTGCACTCTGAAAAGAACACACATGCAATGAACTCTGGTGGATCCATATGGGGTCTGTGAAAAGAACACACATGGAATGACACTGGTGGATCCATTTGTGGTCTATGAAAATAACACACATGCAATGACACTGGTGGATCCATATGTGGTTTGTGAAAAGAACAAACATTTCAATGACACTGGTGGATCCATATGTGGTCTGTGAAAAGAATAGACATGCAATGACTCTGGTGGATCCATATGTGGTCTGTGAAAAGAACAGACATGCAATGACACTGGTGGATCCATATGTGGTGTGTGAAAAGAACACACATGCAATGACACTAGTGTATCCATATGTGGTCTGCGAAAAGAACCGACATGCAATGACACTGGTGGATCCATATGTGGTGTGTGAAAAGAACACACATGTAATGACACTGGTGCATCCATATGTGGTAAGTGAAAAGAACACACATGCAATGACACTGGTGGATCCATATGTGGCCTGTGAAAAGAACACACATGAAATGACACTGGTGGCTCCATATGTGGTTTATGAAAAGAACACACATGCAATGACTCCGGTGGATCCATATGTGGTATGTGAAAAGAACAGACATGCAATTATACTAGTGGATCCATATGTGGTTTGTGAAAAGAACACACATGCAATGACACTGGTGGATCCATATGTGGTCTGTGAAAAGAACAGACAGGCAATGACACTGGTGGATCCATATGTGGTCTATGAAAAGAACACACATGCAATGACACTGGTGGATCCATATGTGGTCTGTGAAAAGAACACATATGTAATGACACTAGTGGATCCATATGTGGTCTGTGAAAACAACAGACATGCAATGACTCTGGTGGATCCATATGTGGTCTGTGAAAAGAACAGACATGCAATGACTCTGGTGGATCCATATGTGGTCTGTGAACAGAACACACATGTAATGAAAATGGTGGATCCATATGTGGTTTGTGAAAAAAACACACATGCAATGACACTTGTGGATACATATATGGTCTGCGAAAAGAACACACATGCAATGACACTGGTGGATCCATATGTAGTCTGTGAAAAGAACACAGATGCAATCACAAAGGTGGTTCCATATGTGGTCTGTGAAAAGAACACACATGCAATGACACTGGTGGATCCATATGTGGTTTGTGAAAAGAACAAACATTTCAATGACACTAGTGGATCCATATGTGGTCTGTGAAAAGAACAAACATGCAATGACTCTGGTGGATCCATATGTGGTCTGTGAAAAGAACAGACATGCAATGACACTGGTGGATCCATATGTGGTGTGTGAAAAGAACACACATGCAATGACACTAGTGGATCCATATGTGGTCTGTGAAAAGAACAGACCTGCAATAACACTGGTGGATCCATATGTGGTGTGTGAAAAGAACACACATGCAATGACAATGGTGGATCCATATGTGGTAAATGAAAAGAACACACATGCAATGACACTGGTGGATCCATATGTGGTCTGTGAAAGGAACACACATGCAATGACAATGGTGGTTCCATATGTGGTCTGTGAAAAGAACACACATGCAATGACAATGGTGGATCAATATGTGGTTTGTGAAAAGAACACACATGCAATTACACTGGTGGATCCAAATGTGGTCTCTGAAAAGAACACACATGCAATGAACTATGGTGGATCCATATGGGGTCTGTGAAAAGAACACACATGCAATGATACTGGTGGATCCATATGTGGTATGTGAAATGAACACAGATGCAATCACAATGGTTGTTCCATATGTGATATGTGAAAATAACACACATGCAATGACACTCGTGGATCGATATGTGGTCTATGAAAAGAACACACATGCAATGATACTGGTGGATCCATATGTGGTAAGTGAAATGAACACAGATGCAATCACAATGGTTGTTCCATATGTGATCTGTGAAAAGAACACACATGCAATGACACTGGTGGATCCATATGTGGTTTGTGAAAAGAACAAACATTTCAATGACACTGGTGGATCCATATGTGGTATGTGAAATGAACTGACATTCAATGACTCTGGTGGATCCATATGTGGTGTGTGAAAAGAACTGACATGCAATGACACTGGTGGATCCATATGTGGTATTGATATATTACAAATGTATCTATAATTTTTGATGTTCCATTCTTGGTTTTATCCACTTTCTTGTGTTTTGTTCCAACTTTGGAGTACTTTTCTTATGATTTCTTAGACTAACCTATTAACAAGAGCCACAGTGCCAGCTGCCAGTTTTGTGCTGTTTTTTGGTTCCAGGAAAGTCAGAAAATGAATATTCTCGGAATTGGATGGGACAAAAGCCAAAATGCCTATTTTTCCGGAAGTCATTAGATGCCAGAATACGAGACAGAGTGTAGCATCCCAATTGTCTAACAATTGTAATGCTACTTGGTCTAGTAATATAATGGCTACTTCCTATATATAATTGTTGCATCATAATTATATCATGCTCATGTCATCATGCCACCTTGCATTTGAGAATCATATAAAACCCTTTTTGTTTTGGTTCTTCTCTCATATGCATTGTAAATTGTATTTGACCCTTGATATTGTATTTGGATATTGATATATTGTTAAATGCCCAAGTTGAGTTGGGGGCATATCTTTTATTCAACTCCATCACCTTTCTCTGTCACCACCTTATAATTCCACCATCCAACTAAATATGAGCTTTGCACTTTATTGGGTTTTACCTCTAGCTCATGTGGGTTGGGATGGATCCAATTCTATTTCCACATGCTCTCATATAAGCATCATGTTGTTTTCACATTATTGATATGTGGAGTCACCTTTGCATGCATTATGAGTAGTGCTCCTTTTCCTAGCTTTCATATGGATTATCATGGATTCATGCTCATGTTGGGATATTTTTGGGACTATAAAACATCTAGTGGAATATACACACTAGCAAGTGTGTATTATAATCAAATATGATCATCTCCATCTACTCCACTTGGAACTTTCATTTAAATTCTTTTGCTTGGCCTTACTCCACATTTTGGGTAATGCATAGGAATAATGCCATGTTAATAATATTGTTTTCACAATAATAAGCATGGCATTAATTATTTTGCATGGGCCATGCAAGCACCACCACATTCTAGTCTTTTGGTTTTTATTTGAATTGTTGAGTGGTGTATATCTCTTTTGGATCTATTCCTCTTCTCTCTCAACCTTTCCACCTTGTTGTTTTTCCTAGCCTTGTGTCTCTTTCTTCATCTCCTTGGTTATGCCCTTGCATGATCAAGTGTGATCATAACCATCACCCTCATCTAAACCCCCTCTCTCTAAATCCTCTATCTAAGATCCTAACCCTAATCACCTACCCCACTATCACCATACCCCCCTCTCTCTTTTCCATCTCTAAACCCTAAGCCCTCATCTGTCCCCTCTCTAACCCGAGCCACCACCCCATGATATACCCCTCTCTAACCCAAACCATCCCACCTACCCAACCCCATCCCTAGCAAAAACCCTAACCCGAGCCTCCCCTAACCAACCCAGGCTCCCTCTCTCTCTCTCTCTTTTCTCTCCTGCCAGTGAGGGCCCCCTCCACCGAGTCTCCTCACTGGACCCCACTGGCAGCCCTACCAGCCCCCATCTACCCCGCTCGCCTCGCCTGAAATAGCCCGAGCACGTGAAGGAGAGGAGGGAAAAAGGTGGCCGAAGCCACCTTTAACCCTACCCACTCCCGCACGGCACCTCCTCCCTCTCCCTCGCTTTACCCTCCGCCCCACAACCTCTCTGCCTCGCCAGATCCAGCCCCAGAGCCCCTGCATCTCCTCTCCTTCCTCTCCACCGACGCCACCCTCCCTCTCACGGCCACCGCCTACCTCTGTCCCTCAACGTTCCAGCAGGCACGGTGGAGGTGGCCTGGTAGACCGAGGAGGTCCCCTGCAGCAGCCCTGTACACGGCGACGAGGAGGAGACGGGCCAGACCTGCTGCACGCCATCGACACCGAGCCAAACCCTAACTCCGGTCCGCCTGCGTCCTCGCCGCTCCGTCGCCCCCCTGCACGATCCGACCGCACCAACAACCCCGCGGTGAGCCCACGACCCTCCCTGACACCTCCGCCTCCGGTGGCTCCGCTCCCGCCGGACCAACTGCCCGAGCTCTCGGCTGTCGCAAGGCGTCTGGCAAGGCGTCTTCGTCGACGCGTCGCGAAGGACCTCATCTAGCAGCCCATCTCCCTCCTAGCAACTCCCCTAGCCCTACCGCACTAGCTAGCACCCCAGCCAAGCACCAAGACGCCCGGATCGAATCCCACCTCAAGGCCGCCACCGACCGTCTGCGTTCGAGAGAAGAACAATGACGGCCGTGTCGCTTTCTGAAAAGCCCTTTTTGTTTTCTCGCCTCAACCCGCGCTCCTAGAGGTCCCACTAGTCAGCCTCCGTGGCCTTCTTCCAGAAAACCCCCTGGCCTCTTTTAATCTTAACTCAGCTCTAGCTCGGCCTTCTGGCAGTCCTCAAGGCATTGCTCACGACCAGGAGCCTGTGGTCACTGGCCCCACATCATTCGTAGGGCTAGGTAAAGCCGTGGTGAGGAAACCCTTTTCTGTGCGCGTGTTTAGCCCAGTCAGCCTGGCCCCACCCGTCTGTGACTGTGGCTAGGACTGGGCTGAGTAAGAAAAGTTTCTCTGTTAGTCTGTTTTAATTAAACCATTTTCAAATTAATTTAAATTCAAATTCAAATCTGTTTTTAATAACTTTTCAAATATTATTCCAAATAATACAAATAATATATGTTTTGAAATCAGAAAAATATGAGGAATTCAAATATGGCCTTCAAAATATATTTTGGACCCTTTAATTTTCAAGTTGATTAAAACTACAATAAAATGCCCTTTTCTCTTAATTAATTAATAACTTTTGTTTTATAACTCCAAATTTGACAAATAATATGTCTAAAATGATCAGCTCGACGAGACCTTTCTGTTTATGCATTCCATGTTCTGAATTTCAGCATGCATCATATAAATATAAAGTATACAGCAACTTATTTGAGTATAAAATATGATTAAAACCCCATAAAATGCTTATTTCTTGTATTCCACACCTCACCCATGCCATGCTACTTTATTGCCATGCAAATTGTGCATCATTCATCATGGCATGATTGTTTGCTTGTCTCATTTTATTCATATGCTGGTGCACTTTATTTATGCTGGCCCTTGTTTGTTTGGTTCTTCTTCGAATAGACGAAAGGTGGATATATCAAGAAACCCAGGAGCACTACCCAGATCCTTCTCTCGCTTCAACTGAGCTGCCAGGCAAGCACTACCACATGCTTGCATACATATAGTACCTATTGCCTCTATCTTATTCTTGCATCATTGAGTCGCGATTGCATTAACCTGAATCCCAAGTACTGCATAGCCTTTACTTTTAAACCCCACTGAAGCTTGTTCCTCCATCCCATGAGCCATTACTACAGGAGTTGTTTGAGCCGTAAGTAGTGAGAACAACATGTGTAGGGTATGTGAGTGTCGATGGATAACGAGGTACCTAAACAACTTAACCTCGAGTAGTAATGGGATAACTAATGAAAGTGGCACCGGTGAGCAATATCTGCTATTTGGTTTTTCATGCTCACTTGTGTCCCGTAAGACCCCGAGTACTTGATTCCTGTTCCTTGAATATTCGCGCTATCCACATCCGGGAGGCCTATGGACCCCCCTTAGCCAGAGCTTGATTCATTCTTATTTCTTGGGGCCACAATTAGTTTGGGGCTTTATTACTATCCTGTACTTATGCCATGCTTACAGCTTTATTTACGATTGTGCTTGGAGCACCTATACTGTTTAGGTCCGTGACACGTTCGTATTGTGTCGACAAGCCCACCACACTTTCGGTTCCCAATCGTTTACAGCCCACACACAAACCTTGAGTCCGTCTCTTGAGCCGCCATTGCTATGGTAGCTTAATGGGTGGCCCCAAATATTTTTGAACTGTGATCGCTTTGTCGTGAATGCCTCGTTGGGTTTTAATTTGGTTTTTCCGAGGTTGATCGAGTGTGTGTTTTATTTGTGCACCCGCAGGTAAATCTTTCAAAGCCGTCCGCGGTTATGGACGACTTGGAGCACGCTTCTCGATCATAGACAACTATAACTAAAGTACCGCTTTTAATTTGACTAAGTACCTGACTAGTAAATAGTGCAACACTCATGGAATGGATAATAAAACTGCCAACGGATGGGGGGGTTGTTCGTCCGCTTCCTCGTTGGTAAGCGAGGAGGAGGATGGATCTGTTAATATTACCGATATAACTGTTGTCATTAATTCATGGACATCCGTCTATCTATTGTTAGGCGGATGGTTAGCGAGTATCTTTAGAATTGTTAGGTATTATCTTTTGCTGCAATTGCGTCACCCTGTGTTGTGTCCCTTTAGAGGCATAAAGACTTGCCGAAAATTCTAGGGTCTCACACGATAAATTGTTTGATTCGGATGAACAGTAAACTCGCAAGATGGATACCGGGTGGAGGAGACGACGATGTTGGCAACGATCACCGGTGTAGAGATTCCGGAACGGGATCCGTGAGATCTGTATGGATGTGTTTATTTATGGGGCATCTTATGCCGATTTGCTTCTTATCCGCATCGGATCTTGTTTTCCGCTCACCGATACTACGATGTTTGATGTATGAGGAGATATCCTAAACTATTATATCTATCTAGGATATTTGGATCTTGCCGTATGGCGTTGCAATATTTCTATTTCTTTGAGATGGAATGGCTCTGAGGACTGTTGTATGGTGGCTTGCATACATACTCATTTGTGTATGTAGTTGATCCTTTACCGATTCACGCCTTCGTTCTTGTCCCGATGTTTGGAAATGGTTAGGACGGCCAAAGGTCTACTGTGAGTGGCATTTGGGCCCCAATTGCATTATTTTAACCATTTCCGCTCATCCAGGCTTGCAACTAGGAGCGTAATTCACCGAGGTAGTTACAATTGGTATCAGAGCTCAGCCAAATGGTCGTTGTCAGTCTAGCAAATATTTTAGTAGCTATGTATACTAGGGAAAAACAAAACGCGAGAGTAGGACTGCTTCCACTTTTCTTCTTACCCACCCACCCACCATTTTCTGGTAAGGAAGTGTAACATTTTCAATCCTCTTCTTAAAATTCAAACTAGGATTCACGTGTTCTGGGTTTTCGTAGTACCATAGGTTGAGTGTGTGTGTGTGTGTGTGAATTCCTTGTCTATCTGTTGCATCCTAGTTGTTATCACAATCTGTCTTTTGGTTATCAACTGTTGGTACATTCCATACCGATAGGCTTTTGCAAACCGACGCGATCTATCTGATTCGTTGTATACCGCCGCGATCTGTCTTACTCTTTGTTACCCGACGTTATCTTGTTTGGGGTGTTCGTTTCCGTAGTTACTAATCTTTAGGTTCATCTTGAGAAGAAGGTGTTGGGATATGTGTTCTACTTATTCATGTGCGGAGTAATGATTTGAGTGCGGGATGGAGTCGCGACCATACCACTACTCTTATCATTCGCTCTTGTATATTGAATTGGTAGAGTCACTAATCTTGATTCGTTAAGTGATTTTGCGCACCTATTGGTATTTTAATACCGAAATTTGCGGAATTTTTTTTTCTCTGATAATTGTGTACCACACTCCTTTTCAGTCGTGTGCGATATGCTTAATATCTTCTAGGTGCTTTGAACTTTGTTGATATTTTAATATCATCTTAGTAAATTGTATCCTTTAATATTGGTTAATTCCATCTTGGTACTATTTTGGATTATTATTATTCTCCATTATAGTACTGACTTGTGTTTTATATCAATCACAGATGGCACCACCACGCTGCTCGAGGAGGACATACAACCTGAACTGGGGCCGTTGTCAAGCATCGCCAATGCCTTGGCAGCAATGCAAAGGTAACCAGCAGCGCTTTTGAAGAAAGTGTCGAGGAATGAGTTTGTTCCGCTACCTCCACCTCCCAAGCGAGGAGACATCAAAAGCTTCCTGAAGTTCAACCCACGCCAATTTGATGTGTCTGATCAACCACTTGATGCTGATGATTGGTTGCGTGAGATGTCAAGGTTACCGTGACCGATGTTCCCGAGCAAGAATGGGTAAAGTGTGCCACTCACCTTCAAGGGAGATGCAGCTCTGGTGGGAGAATTACTCAAGGCAAACCGACCTGGTTTTCAGCCTACTTGGGAACAGTTCATCGAGCTTAAAGAGCAAGATTCGAGAAATTGTCATGGAGAGGATGAAGGAAGTGTTTCTCAACCTCAAGGTGGCAATGACAATGTCAATACCTACATCGAAACTTCATGAACCTTTCTCGTTATGGTGGCGAGATCTCCGATGACAAGAAGAAGCAAAAGAGGTTCCAAGGGCTCAATGCATCGATTAAATATGCAATCACACATGCAAGGCCGGCCTTTTCCGAACTTCAGCATACAGCTCTGCAGGAAGAAGCAAGTTGGCAAGTGTTTGAGGAGTCAAAGAAGCACAACTGATGCAAAGAAGCTCTTCACTATATCAACTCCTTCTAAGCCGTGTCGATGCGGGTTCCTAACACCCCACCATCGCTCCGGCTCCACCAAGACCTTCAAGCTACCAAAGAAGGCCACCAAACTTCCTCACCGCTGCTCCCGGGGCTACATCCACCACTACCACGAGCGCTCGGCGGAGTCCCGCCACGTTGCTCCACGCCCACCGGTGCTTGTTACACTTGTGGAAACACTGGCATCAATCTGAACTGTCCGATGAAAAACAAAGCTCTTCCTCCACCACCTCCAAGACTCGCGGCAAGCTCTCCTATGGTTCGTGCACCACCACCTCGGCTCTCAACATCAACACCAAGCCCGGTCTCGCTGCTCGTGCTAACTGTGGTTAACGCCGCTCAAGCTGAGCATGCACCGGAGTTGTGATGGGTATGCTTCCCGTTAACTCAGCCCCGCACGAGTTTTGTTTGATTCGTGCTTCACATTCTTTTGTTTCGCATAAGTTTGCTCATGAGCATGATCCGGATATGGTTCCTTGTTGCATCGTCTGGTGGTACAATCTCCGGTTCAAACATGAGGGTCGCTCATATCAGCCATGGCAATCAAATTGAGATTGGTGGCTCTTCGCTCTCGGCGCCCTTAATTGTTCCGGGCAATTCCGACATTGATGTCATCTTGGGCATGGATTGGTTGATGCAAATGCAGCTGTGATTGATTGTGCCAACGCCGGTTTCTCCGAAAATTCCTCAAGGCCATATAGTCTATTCTCCAAGTCCGACTCGCGATTCAGCTTTTCTTTGGAGGCTCAATGATGATGCTATGGAATCTATTCAGAGTGTTCCGTGGTCCGTGAGTTCCTGATGTCTTTCCAAGAGTTGCCAGGTATGCCTCCGGATCGTGAGGTTGAGTTTGTAATTGAGCTTGAACCTGGAACGGCTCCTATCTCCAAGCGGCCTTATAAAATGGGTCCTACTGAGTTGCCTGAACTCAAACGTCAACTTGATGAACAAGAGAAGTTGGGCTTCATTCAACACAGTACTTCTTCTTGGGGTAGCCCAACCCTCTTTGTGAAGAAGCGAGACAAGACTGATAGACTTTGTGTTGACTATCGGGCTCTCAATGCTAAAACCATCAAGAATAAATATCCCTTCATGGATTAATGATCTCTTCGATCAACTAGCTGGAGCTGTGGTATTCTCTAAGCTTGACTTGAGAAGTGGTTATCATCAAATCAAGATTCGCAAGGAAGATGTTCCTAAAACAGCTTTCACCACCCGCTATGGCCTGTATGAGTACACGGTCATGTCTTTCGTCTCACCAACGACCTGCCACCTTCTCGAGGCTCATGAACTCGGTTTTCATGGAGTATCTTGATAAGTTCGTTGTGGTCTATCTGGATGACATCCTAGTCTATTCTAAGTCAAAGGAAGAACATGAAGAACACCTTTGGTGTGTCCTAAACAAGCTTCGTGAGAACCGCTTGTATGCAAAGTTCTCCAAGTGTGAGTTTTGGCTGCCTCAAGTAACCTATCTTGGTCACGCTATCTTCGCCAAGGGCATTCCGTTAACCCGAAACCGAAAGACAATTGTTGAATGGCTTCCTCCTCAGAAATGTCAAAGAAGTCTGAGCTTCCTTGGTTTGGCTAGTTATTGCCGCCGCTTGCTCGTAACTTTTGAAAGATAGCGAAGCCTCTTACCGATCTCCTCAAGAAAGGCAAGAAATACCTTTGGACTCCTGCATGTCAAGCAAGCTTTGAGACACTCAAAGAGAAGCTCACTTCCACACCAGTCTTGGTTCCTCCAGATACATCCAAGCCTTTCCAGATATTCTGTGACGCCTCTTTGCAAGGATTGGGTGCGGTCCTTATGCAAGAAAAAAAAGTTGTTGCTTATGCCTCTCGACAGTTGAAGACGCATGAGATCAACTATCCTACACATGACCTCGAGCTCGCAGCAGTTGTCTTTGCTTTGAAAGTATGGAGGCATTACTTGCTGGGCAACAGCCAGGAAATCTTTTCTGATCACAAGAGTTTGAAGTATATCTTCACTCAGCCTGATCTCAACCTTCGGCAGAGGAGGTGGATTGAAGCAATCAATGATTTCGATTTGACAATCAACTACACTCCGGGCAAAGCTAATGTAATGGCCGATGCTCTCAGCCGCAAAGCTTATGTCAGCAACCTCATGCTGGAAGAACAACAGCCTCTCTTGTGCGAGGAATTCCGCAAGCTCAACCTTGAAATTGTGGATCAAGGGTATCTTCGAACCTTCCGCAACCTCTCTTGGAAGAAAAGGTTCGCCTTCAACTCGGTGATCCAGACACCAAAAGAACATCTCCACTTCAGCTTCAAGTATGGGTCCTTCCAAGTCGATGACCAAGGCACGCTTTTCTTTGAACACCGAATGTTTGTTCCAACTACCCGGTTAGAGAGCAAGTTCTCAAGGAGGCGATGATTCTTCTTTCTATCCACCGCAAAGACAAAGATGTACATGGACTTGAAAACACAATATTGGTGGCCCGGATTGAAACGATATTGTGCCAAATATGTCTCGGAGTGTGATGTCTGCCGCAGAGTGAAAGTTGTCCATCAGAAACCTTCCGGTCTTCTACAGCCATTGAAACCCCCGGAATGGAAATGGGAGAAAGTAGAGATGGACTTCATAACTGGTTTTCCAAGGTCGCAGAAGGGCAACAATGCAATCTTTGTTGTCATTGACAGGCTTTCTAAAGTGGCTCACTTCTTTCCCGTCAAGGAAACAATTTCTGCAATTCAGTTGGCTAAGCTCTATATCAACAGAATTGTCTCTCTGTATGGGGTTCCGCTTGAGATCAGTTCAGACCATGGAAGCATCTTCACTTCCAAGTTCTGGGAAAGTTTCCAAAATGCTTTGGGAACAAAGTTGAATTTCAGCACAGCTTACCACCCTCGATACAAGGACAAGTTGAAAGGATCAATCAGATTCGAGGATATGCTCCGGCTTGCGTCATCTCTTTTGGCATGAAGTGGGAAGAATGTCTTCCTTATGCTGAATTCTCTTACAACAATAGCTTCCAGAAAATTCTAAAGATGGCACCATTTGAGGCTCTCTATGGTCACAAATGCAGAACTCCGATTGGTTGGTCGGTGAGAAAGAATATTGTTTGGCCCCGACATTGTAACTCAGGAGGAGAAGGTTCACATCATTCTTGAAAATCTGAAGATTGCTCAAAGTCGCCAGAAGAGCAATTATGACAGGAAGCACACGGACATGGAGTATGTCCCTGGTGATCTCGTTTACCTTCGTGTCACTCCCATGAGAGGCACGCACCGCTTTGGTATCAAAGGAAAGCTGGCTCCTAGATACATCGGTCCATTCAAAATTCGTGGAAGAAGAGGAGAAGTTGCTTATGCTCTCGAGCTCCGAAAACTCAAGGTCCACGATGTTTTCCACATCTCTCAACTCAAGAAGTGCTTCAAGGATCCCGGCAGGACCATGGACCATGAGCTTATCAATCTCCAAGAAGACCTGTCTTATCAAGAACACCCCACAAAAATCCTTGAAGTCGCAGAAAGAAGGACTCGCAACAAGTCCATCAAGTTATGCAAGGTGCAGTGGTCGCACCATTCCGTTGATGAAGCCACTTGGGAACGTGAAGATGAGCTCCGTGCCAAGTATCCTACCCTCTTTGTGTCTTCTTCTTCATCCTAGAATCTCGGTAGATTCCGCTTAGTGGGGGAGAGTTGTAGCATCCCAATTGTCTAACAATTGTAATGCTACTTGGTCTAGTAATATAATGGCTACTTCCTATATATAATTGTTGCATCATAATTATATCATGCTCATGTCATCATGCCACCTTGCATTTGAGCATCATATAAAACCCTTTTTGTTTTGGTTCTTCTCTCATATGCATTGTAAATTGTATTTGCCCCTTGATATTGTATTTGGATATTGATATATTGTTAAATGCCCAAGTTGAGTTGGGGGCATATCTTTTATTCAACTCCATCACCTTTCTCTGTCACCACCTTATAATTCCACCATCCAACTAAATATGAGCTTTGCACTTTATTGGGTTTTACCTCTAGCTCATGTGGGTTGGGATGGATCCAATTCTATTTCCACATGCTCTCATATAAGCATCATGTTGTTTTCACATTATTGATATGTGGAGTCACCTTTGCATGCATTATGAGTAGTGCTCCTTTTCCTAGCTTTCATATGGATTATCATGGATTCATGCTCATGTTGGGATATTTTTGGGACTATAAAACATCTAGTGGAATATACACACTAGCAAGTGTGTATTATAATCAAATATGATCATCTCCATCTACTCCACTTGGAACTTTCATTTAAATTCTTTTGCTTGGCCTTACTCCACATTTTGGGTAATGCATAGGAATAATGCCATGTTAATAATATTGTTTTCACAATAATAAGCATGGCATTAATTATTTTGCATGGGCCATGCAAGCACCACCACATTCTAGTCTTTTGGTTTTTATTTGAATTGTTGAGTGGTGTATATCTCTTTTGGATCTCTTCCTCTTCTCTCTCAACCTTTCCACCTTGTTGTTTTTCCTAGCCTTGTGTCTCTTTCTTCATCTCCTTGGTTATGCCCTTGCATGATCAAGTGTGATCATAACCATCACCCTCATCTAAACCCCCTCTCTCTAAATCCTCTATCTAAGATCCTAACCCTAATCACCTACCCCACTATCACCATACCCCCCTCTCTCTTTTCCATATCTAAACCCTAAGCCCTCATCTCTCCCCTCTCTAACCCGAGCCACCACCCCATGATCTACCCCTCTCTAACCCTAACCACCCCAGCTACCCTACCCCCATCCCTAGCAAAAACCCTAACCCGAGCCTCCCCCTAACCAACCCTAGCTCCAACCCGAGCTTCCCCCTCTCTCTCTCTCCCTCTCTTTTCTCTCCCTGCCGTGAGGGCCCCTCTAGCCCGAGTCTCCTCACCGGACCCCACCTGGCAGCCCTACCAGCCCCCATCTACCCTGCCCCTGCCCTGCCCGAGCCAGCCCGAGCACGTGAAGGAGAGGAGGGAAAAAGGTGGCCGAAGCCACCTTTAACCCTACCCACTCCCGCACGGCACCTCCTCCCTCTCCCTCACTTTACCCTCCGCCCCACAACTTCTCTGCCTCTTTGATCCAGCCCAGCCTCATCTCCTCTCCTTCCTCTCCACCGACGCCACCTCCTCTCGCCGCCACCGTCACCTCTGTCCCTCAACGTTCCAGCCGGGCGTGCACGCCGTGGAGGTGGCCTGAGACCGAGGAGGTCCTCGCAGCCTCAGCCTGCAGCGACGAGGAGGAGACGGGCCAGACCTGCTGCACGTCATCGACACCGAGCCAAACCCTAACTCCGGTCCGCCTGTGTCCTCGCCGCTCCGTCGCCCCCCTGCACGATCCGACAGCACCAACAACCCCGCGGTGAGCCCACGACCCTCCCTGACACCTCCGTCCTCGCCGTGGCTCCCTGCTCCCGCTGGACCAACCGTCGAGCGCTCTCGGTGCGTCGCGTGCGTGTGCGTCCTCTGCGTCGACGCGTCGCGAAGGACCTTATCTAGCCGCCCATCTCCCTCCTAGCAACTCCCCTCGCCCTACCGACTGCTAGCACCCCAGCGCAAGACGCCGTCGGATCGAATCCCACCCTGCGTTGTCGCCACCGATCTGTCATGGTTCGTAGAGAAGAACAACAGTACGGGCCGTGTCGTTTTACAGAAAGCCCCTTTTTGTTTTCTTGCCTCAACCCGCGCTCCTAGAGGTCCCACTAGTCAGCCTCCATGGCCTTCTTCCAGAAAACCCCCTGGCCTCTTTTAATCTTAACCCGCGCTCCAGCTCGGCCCCGCATGGCAGTCCTCGTGGCGCTGTCACGACCCATGAGCCTGGCCATGGCCCCACCTGTCATTCGCAGGGCTAGGTAAAGCCAGGTGAGAAACCTTTTCATGGCGTGTTCCAGTCAGCCTGGCCCCACCCGTCTGTGACTGTGGCTAGGACTGGGCTGAGTAAGAAAAGTTTCTCTTTTAGTCTGTTTTAATTAAACCATTTTCAAATTAATTTAAATTCAAATTCAAATCTGTTTTTAATAACTTTTCAAATATTATTCCAAATAATACAAATAATATATGTTTTGAAATCAGAAAAATATGAGGAATTCAAATATGGCCTTCAAAATATATTTTGGACCCTTTAATTTTCAAGTTGATTAAAACTACAATAAAATGCCTTTTTCTCTTAATTAATTAATAACTTCTGTTTTATAACTCCAAATTTGACAAATAATATGTCTAAAATGATCAACTCGACGAGGCCTTTCTGTTTATGCATTCCATGTTCTGAATTGCAGCATGCATCATATAAATATAAAGTATACAGTAACTTATTTGAGTATAAAATATGATTAAAACCCCATAAAATGCTTATTTCTTGTATTCCACACCTCACCCATGCCATGCTACTTTATTGCCATGCAAATTGTGCATCATTCATCATGGCATGATTGTTTGCTTGTCGCATTTTATTCATATGCTGGTGCACTTTATTTATGCTGGCCCTTGTTTGTTTGGTTCTTCTTCGAATAGGGGATATATCAAGAAACCCAGGAGCACTACCCAGATCCTTCTCTCGCTTCAACTGAGCTGCCAGGCAAGCACTACCACATGCTTGCATACATATAGTACCTATTGCCTCTATCTTATTCTTGCATCATTGAGTCGCGATTGCATTAACCTGAATCCCATGTACTGCATAGCCTTTACTTTTAAACCCCACTGAAGCTTGTTCCTCCATCCCATGAGCCATTACTACAGGAGTTGTTTGAGCCGTGTGAGTCGTAGAACAGCATGTGTAGGGTATGTGAGTGTCTGATGGATAACGAGGTACCTAAACAACTTAACCTGAGTAGTAATGGGATAACTAATGAAAGTGGCACCGGTGAGAAATATCTGCTATTTGGTTTTTCATGCTCACTTGTGTCCCGTAAGACCCCGAGTACTTGATTCCTGTTCCTTGAATATTCGCGCTATCCACATCCGGGAGGCCTATGGACCCCCCTGAGCTAGAGTTTGATTCATTCTTATTTCTTGGGGCCACAATTAGTTTGGGGCTTTATTACTATCCTGTACTTATGCCATGCTTACTGCTTTATTTACGATTGTGCTTGGAGCACCTATACTATTTAGGTCCGTGACACGCTTTATGTCGACAAGCCTCCACACTTTCGTTCCCATCGTTTACGTCCACAAACCTTGAGTCCGTCTCGAGCGGCCATTCGTTCGGGTAGCTTAATGGGGTGGCCCCTGAAATATTTTTGAATCTGTGATCGCTTTGTCGTGAATGCCTCGTTGGGTTTTAATTTGGTTTTTCCGAGGTTGATCAGTGTGTGTTCTATTTGTGCACCTAGGATAAATCTTCTGAAAGCCGTGTCATGGTTATGGGCGACTTGGAGCACAGTTTCTCGATCATAGACAACTATAACTAAAGTACCGCTTTTAATTTGACTAAGTACCTGACTAGTAAATAGTGCAACACTCATGGAATGGATAATAAAACTGCCAACGGATGGGGGGGTTGTTCGTCCGCTTCCTCGTTGGTAAGCGAGGAGGAGGATGGATCTGTTAATATTACCGATATAACTGTTGTCATTAATTCATGGACATCCGTCTATCTATTGTTAGGCGGATGGTTAGCGAGTATCTTTAGAATTGTTAGGTATTATCTTTTGCTGCAATTGCGTCACCCCAGGTTGTGTCCCCTTTAGAGGCATAAAGACTTGCTGAGTACCCCTAGGGTCTCACACGATAAATTATTGGTTCAGATGAACAGGTACACTCGCAAGATGGATCTTTGGATGGAAGAGCAGACGACATGGGCAACGATCATTCGGTGTAGAGATTCCGAACGGGATCCGTGAGATCTGTATGGATGTGTTTATTTATGGGGCATCTTATGCCGATTTGCTTCTTATCCGTACTCGGATCTTGTTTTCCGCTTCCGCCTAATACTCTGATGTTTGATGTATGAGGAGATATCCTAAACTATTATATCTATCTAGGATATTTGGATCTTGCCGTATGGCGTTGCAATATTTCTATTTCTTTTAGATGGAATGGCTCTGAGGACTGTTGTATGGTGGCTTGTATACATACTCATTTGTGTATGTAGTTGATCCCTTCGCCTGCCGATTACGCCGCCCGTTCTTGTCCGGATGTTTGGAAATGGTTAGGACGGCCGAAAGGTCTACCTGTGAGTGGCATTTGGGCCCCACCGTACTATTTTAAACATTTCCGCTCATCCAGGCTTGCAACTAGGAGCGTAATTCACCGAGGTAGTTACACAGAGAGGGGCCACAGGACGGCCACACCACCTGGCCGCGCGGCCAGGCTTGGCCCGCGCCAGGGGGTGGTGTGGCCAGCCTAGGCATCCCCTCGGCCTCCCCTTCCGCCTATAAGATGCCCTCAGGACAAAAACCCTAAGTTCCCAATCAAAAATCCACGAAAGAGTCTGTAGTCGCCGTCATCTCCATCCCTATATCGGGAGGGATCTGAAGCTCTTCCCGGCACCCTGCCGGAGAGGGGAATTGACCTTGGAGGCCTTTCTCATCACCATGCAAGCCTCCGGTGTGATGCGTGAGTAGTTCATCTCTTGACTACGGATCCATGTATGTAACTACCTCGGTGAATTACGCTCCTGGTTACAAGCCTGGATGAACGGAAATGGTTGAAATAGTACGGTGGGGCCCAAATGCCACTCACAGGTAGACCTTTCGGCCGTCCCAACCATTTCCAAACATCAGGACAAGAACGGGCGAATCGCAAAGCGAAGGGATCAACTACATACACAAATGAGTATGTATGCAAGCCACCATACAACAGTACATCAGAGCCATTCCATCTAAAAAGAAAGGAAATATAGCAACGCCATACGGCAAGATCCAAATATCCTAGATAGATATAATAGTTTAGGATATCTCCTCATACATCAATCAACAGAGTATCAGGCGGACGCGGAAGACAAAATCCGAGTACGGATAAGAAGCAAATCGGCATAAGATGCCCCATAAATAAGCAGATCCCGCCCACAGATCTCACGGATCCCGCTCTTTAATCTCTACACCGAATGATCGTTGCCCATGTCGTCTGTCTCTTCCATCCAAAGATCCATCTTATGAAGTACTGCTCATCCGAACCAATAATTTATCGTGTGAGACCCTAGGGGTACTCAGCAAGTCTTTATGCCTCTAAAGGGGAAACAACCTGGGGTGACGCAATTGCAGCAAAAGATAAACCCTAGCAATTCTATAGATACTCGCTAACCATCCGCCTAACCATAGATAGACGGATGTCCGTGAATTAATAACAACAGTTATAAAGATAATATTAACAGATCCATCCTCCTCGCCATCGACGAGGAAGCGATTAACAACCCCCCATCCGCTGGCAGTTTTATTATCCATTCCATGAGTGTTGCACTATTTACTAGTCGATACTTAGTCAAGTTAAAAGCGGTACTTTAGTTATTCTTGTCTATGATCGAAACGTGTCTAAGTCGTCCATAACCGCGGACACGGCCGAAAGTTTTACCTGAGGGTGCACAAATAGCAACACACACTCGATATGCCTAAAAACCAAATCAAAACCCAACGAGGCGATCACGACAAAGCAATTATAGGATTCAGAATATTTCAGGGGCCACCCCATTAAGCTACCCGCAACGGCTGGGCTCGAGACGGACTCAAGGTTTGCGTCAATGGTCAGGAACGATCGGGAACCCAAATGTGACTGGGCTTGTTGACACCGCGAAAACAATCCGCTTTCCTAAACAGACAAAGGTGCAGACCTGCACAATTTAAATAAAGCGAAGAAAGCATGGCATAAGTACAGATAGTAATAAAACCTCAAACTAGTTTGTGGCCCCAAGAAATAAGAATGAATCAAGCTCGCTCGTGGGGGTTCATAAGCCTCCGATGTGGATAGCGAATATTCAAGGAACAGAATCAAGTACTGGGTCCCACGGACACAAGTGAGCCTGAAAACCAAATAGCGAATATGGCTCACCGATGCCACTTTCATTAGTTATCCCATTACTACTCAGATTAAGTTGTATAGGTACCTCGTTATCCATCCGACACTCACATACCCTACACATGCTGTTCTACGACTCGCATGGCTCAAGCAACTCCTGTAGTAATGGCTCATGGGATGGAGGAACAAGCTTCGGTGGGGTTTAAAAGTAAAGGTTGTGCAATACTTGGGATTCAGTTTAATGTAATCGCGACTCAATGATGCAAGAATAAGATAGAGGCAATAGGTACTATATGTATGCAAGCATGTGGCAGTGCTTGCCTGGCAGCTCAGTTGTAGCGAGAGAAGGATCTGGGTAGTGCTCCTGGTTCTCTTGGTATATCCCCGCCAGCCTATTCAAGAAGAACCAAACAAACAAGGGCCAACATAAATAAAGTGCACAAGCATATGAATAAAATGCATCAAGCAAACAATCATGCCATGATGAATGATGCACAATTTTCATGGCAATAAAGTAGCATGGCATGGGTAAGGTGTGGAATACAAGAATAAATCATTTTATAGAGTTTTGGCCCCATTTTATACCCATATTAGTTGCTGTACACTTTATATTTATATGATGCATGCTGCAAAACAGAACATGGAATGCATAAACAGAAAGGTCTCGTCGAGCTAATCATTTTAGACATATTGTTTGTTAAATTTGGAGTTATAAAACAAAAGATATTAATTAATTAAGGAAAAAGGGCATTTTAATGTAATTTTTATTAATTTGGAAAATAAAGTGTCCAAAATATATTTTGAATGGCATATTTGAATTCCTCACATTTTTCTGATTTGAAAACATATATTATATGTATTATTTGGAATTATATTTGAAAAGTTATATTAAAACAGATTTGAATTTTGAATTTGAATTAAATTTGAAAAGATTTGAATTAAAAGTATTGTAAACTAAACTTTGTTACTTAGCTCTAGCAGTAGGCCGACGCCGCCAAGGGTGGGCTGCTGACTGATTGACACTTGCCAACTTAAAAAATCACATCATGAAGCCACAGGCCGGTGTGGGGGAGGCACGAGGGACCACGTGATGTAGACGAGCGGTCCAGTGACGTATGGGGCTAGGCTGAGCGCCGGTTAAGGTTACAAAAGCGGGGTTTTTCAGGGAGAATTCCACGGTCGACTAGTGGGCCATGCGACCGTGGGTTAAGCATCAAAAGACGCAAGGGGTATTCAGAAACGAGGGCGCGACATCAGGGATCTTCCTCGGACAGATCGGTTCTCGCACGCGTGCAGAGCGGGGTGGGGGATCGAACGCGGGACCTAGGGCTCGCGCGCGGGGGCGGAGCCACTGCGGTGGCCTGGGCTTGGTGTCAGGGAGGGTCGGCGCGGCCTAGATAGGGTGCTATGCGAAGCAAGCGGCGTCACTGGGCGCCTGAAGCGTGCTCGATGAAACGCATAGCGGCCCTAGACTACGACAACGGCGGAGCATGTCCAGGAGGTTTAGGGGCTCACCGAGAGTTGGTTGACGGTGTTGGATCGGGTCAGCAAGCAGCGGATCGGCGGCGAGGCAGACGCCGGTGAAGCTAGGGTTTGGGCTCGGGCATCGACGGTGTCCAGCGTCTGGCCTTCTCCTTCCAGCGGCTGCAGGTGACGTAGGGGAGCTGCGTGGTCTTCCTCGACACCTTAGAGCGCCACGCCACCGGCTGTATAAGGAGGGGGCGGTGGAGGCCGAGGGTTTTGCCGGCGATGGTGTGGCGGTGGTGAGGGACGGCAGGGAGAGAGGGAGCGTCTGGTAGATCTGGGGTAGCCGAGGAGAGAGGTGGGGTGGATAGGAACGGAGGAAGGGAGGGGTAGTTGGCGTGGTGGAGGGGAAAGGTGGCGTCGGCCGCTTTTGCTCCTCCTTCACGTGCTGGCAGGCTCGGGCTGGACCAGGGCAGGGCAGGTGGGAGGCTTCCAGGTGGGGTCGACGTGAGGGCAAGGAGGCAGGATGTGCCTGGAGGAGGGGCCCTATGGCATAGAGAGAAAAGAGAGGGAGGAGTAGCCTCGGGTTAGAGCTAGGGTAGGAGGGGAGAGGGGTATGGCTCGGGCTAGGGCTTGCTTGGGTTGGTAGCTAGGTGGCATGGTGGGGCCAGCTAGGTGAGAGAGAGAGAGGCCGAGAGAGGGGGTAGACTTAGGGTTTAGGTGAGAGGGGGATGGAGTGGTTTGAAGCTAGGGTTTGCTATGGACAAGGTCAAGCCAAGAACAACCAAGATCAAACAAAAAAAACAAGGCAAGAAAAAGAGAGGGATGTGATGATAGGGTTTAAGCTAGATTAACTTAGATCAAGCCAAAAGAAAGGATAGAGATAGAGATGATCCACTCAAAAATCAAATAAAAACCAAATACTAGAAAAGGTGGCACTTGCATGGCCCATGCAAAAATATTTATTGCCATATTGACTCTTGTGAAAACAATGTTATTACATGGAATTATTATTTTGCATTCCCAAAAATCGGAATAAAGCCAAGCAAAAAGGATTAAAAGGATGCCCCAAGTGGAATAGATGGAGATGATCATGTTTGAGTAAAATTGGGACTTGCTAGTGTGTATGTGCCACTAGGCATTTAATAAGCCCAAAAATATCCTAACATGAAAATAACCCCAACACAACACATATGGAAGCTAGCAAAAGGGTTCCACTCACAAGGCATGCAAAGATGGCCATGTGGCTCTCATATATCAATAATGTGAAAACAACATGATGCCAAGATGAGAGCCTGTGGAAAAGAATTGGATCCATCCCAACCCACATGAGCTAGAGGTAAAACCAATAAGTGCCAAGCTCATATTTAGTTGGATGGTGGAATTATAAGGTGGTGAAAGAAAAGGTGGTGGAGTTGAATAAAAGATATGCCCACAACTCAACTTGGGCATTAAACAATATATCAAGAACCAAATACAATATCAAGAGGCAAATACAATTAACAATGCATATGAGAGAAGAACCAAAACAAAAAGGGTTTTATATGATGCTCAAATGCAAGGTGGCATGATGACATGAGCATGATATAATTATGATGCAACAATTATATATTTGAAGTAGCCATTATATTACTAGACCAAGTAGCATTACAATTGTTAGAAAATTGGGATGCTACAACTCTCCCCCACTAAACAGGAATCTCGCCCCGAGATTCTAGGAAGAAGAAGAAGACACAAAGAGGGTAGGATACTTGGCACGGAGCTCATCTTCACATTCCCAAGTGGCTTCATCAACGGAATGGTGCGACCACTGCACCTTGCAGAACTTGATGGACTTGTTGCAGTCCTTCTTTCTGCGATCTCAAGGATTTTGTGGGGTGTTCTTGATAAGACAGGTCTTCTTGGAGATTGATAAGCTCATGGTCCACGGTCCCGCCGGGATCCTTGAAGCACTTCTTGAGCTGAGAGATGTGAAAACATCATGGACCTTGAGTTTTTCCGGAGCTCAAGAGCATAAGCAACTTCTCCTCTTCTTCCACGAATTTTGAAAGGATCGATGTATCTAGGAGCCAGCTTTCCTTTGATACTAAAGCGTGCCTCTCATGGGAGTGACACGAAGGTAAACGAGATCGCCAGGACATACTCCATGTCCGTGTGCTTTGTCATAATTGCTCTTTTGGCGACTTTGAGCAATCCTCGATTTTCAAGAATGATGTGAACCTTCTCCTCCGCTTGAGTCACAATGTCGGGCCAAACAAGATTCTTTCTCCGCACCGACCAACCAATCGGAGTTCTGCATTTGCGACCATAGAGAGCCTCAAATGGTGCCATCTTTAGACTTTTCCGAAGCTGTTATTGTAAGAGAATTCAGCATAAGGAAGACATTCTTCCCACTTCATGCCAAAGAGATGACGCAAGCACGAAGCATATCCTCCGAATCTGATTGATCCTTTCAACTTGTCCTTGCATCGAGGGTGGTAAGCTGTGCTGAAGTTCAACTTTGTTCCCAAAGCATTTTGGAAACTTTCCCAGAACTTGGAAGTGAAGATGCTTCCACGGTCTGAACTGATCTCAAGCGGAACCCCATACAGAGAGACAATTCTGTTGATATAGAGCTCAGCCAACTGAATTGCAGAAATGGTTTCCTTGACGGGGAAGAAGTGAGCCACTTTAGAAAGCCTGTCAATGACAACAAAGATCGCATTGTTGCCCTTCTGCGACCTCGGAAAACCAGTGATGAAGTCCATCTCCACTTTCTCCCATTTCCATTCCGGGGGTTTCAATGGCTGTAGAAGACCGGAAGGTTTCTTATGGACAGCTTTCACTCTGCGGCAGACATCACGCCGAGACATACTTTGCACAATATCGTTTCAAACCAGGCCACCAATATTGTGTTTTCAAGTCCATGTACATCTTTGTGCTGCCAGGGTGGATAGAAAGAACAGAATCATGCGCCTCCTTGAGAACTTGCTCTCTCAAATCCGGGTAGTTCGGAACAAACATCCGGTGTTCAAAGAAGAGCGTGCCTTGATCATCGACGTGGAAGGACTCATACTTCGGAAGCTGAATCCTGGAGATGATCTTTCTTGTGTACGGATCACCAAGCTGAAAGGAGCGAACCTTTTCTTCCAAGAGAGGAGTTGCTAGAAGGTTCAGGAGATACCCTTGTTCCACAATTTCAAGGTTGAGCTGACGGAATTCCTCGCACAAGAGAGGCTGTTGTTCTTCCATCACGAGGTTGTTGACATAAGCTTTACAGCTGAGAGCATCGGCCATGACATTAGCTTTGCCCGGAGTGTAGTTGATGGTCAGATCGGAAGTCATTGATTCCTTCAATCCACCTCCTCTGCCGAAGGTTGAGATCAGGCTGAGTGAAGATATACTTCAAACTCTTGTGATCAGAAAAGATCTCACAACGGTTACCAAGCAAGTAGTGCCTCCATACTTTCAAAGCAAAGACAACTGCTGCGAGCTCGAGGTCATGTGTAGGATAGTTGATCTCATGCGTCTTCAACTGACGCGAGGCATAAGCAACAACTTGTTTTTCTTGCATAAGGACCGCACCCAATCCATGCAAAGAGGCGTCACAGAATATCTGGAACGGCTTGGATGTATCCGGAGGAACCAAGACTGGTGTGGAAGTGAGCTTCTCTTTGAGTGTCTCAAAGCTTGCTTGACATGCAGGAGTCCAAAGGTATTTCTTGCCTTTCTTGAGGAGATCGGTAAGAGGCTTTGCTATCTTCGAAAAATTCTGAACGAAGCGACTGCAATAACTAGCCAAACCAAGGAAACTCCGCACTTCTTTGACATTGACAGGAGGAAGCCATTCAACAATTGTCTTCACAGTGTCCGGATTGACTGCAATGCCCTTGGCAGAGATGACGTGACCAAGATAGGTTACTTGAGGCAGCCAAAACTCACACTTGGAGAACTTTGCATACAAGCGGTTCTCACGAAGCTTGTTTAGGACACACCGAAGGTGTTCTTCATGCTCTTCTTGTGACTTAGAATAGACTAGGATGTCATCCAGATAGACCACAACGAACTTATCAAGATACTCCATGAAAACCGAGTTCATGAGCCTCGAGAAGGTGGCAGGTGCGTTGGTGAGACCGAAAGACATGACCGTGTACTCATACAGGCCATAGCGGGTGGTGAAAGCTGTCTTAGGAACATCTTCCTTGCGAATCTTGATTTGGTGATAACCACTTCTCAAGTCAAGCTTAGAGAATACCACCGCTCTAGCTAGCTGATCGAAGAGATCATTAATCCGCGGAAGGGGATATTTATTCTTGATGGTTTTAGCATTGAGAGCCCGATAGTCAACACAAAGTCTATCACCTGGTCTCGCTTCACAAAGAGGGTTGGGCTACCCCAAGAAGAAGTACTATGCTGAATGAAACCCAACTTCTCTTGTTCATCAAGTCGCTTGAGTTCAGCCAACTCAGCAGACCCATTTTATAAGGCCGCTTGGAGCTAGGAGCGTACCAGTTCAAGCTCAATTACAAACTCAACCTCACGATCCGGAGGCATACCGCAACTCTTCAGAAAGACATCCGGGAACTCACAGACCGATCAACACTCGAATAGCTTCCATAGCATCAACATTCAGAGTCACCAAAGAGAAAAGCTAGATAGCAGGATTCGACTTGGAGAATAGACTATATGGCCTTCGTGAATCTTCAGAGAAACCGAGGCTCAAAGACAATCAATCACAGTGCATTTGCTGTCAACCAATCCATACCCAAGATGACATCAATGTCGAATTGCCTGTAATGATTAAGGAAGCCGAGAACGAAGAGCCACCAATCTCAATTTGATTGCCATGGTCGATTTAGAAGCTTCCATTGTTGCTCCAGAGAAAGGACCATTAACCGCTTGAGGAGAGGATCCATAGCTAACTCATTCTCATTTGCAAACTTGTGAGACACAAAAGAATGCGATGCACCGTAATCAAACAAAACTCGTGCAGGGGACTGAGTTAACTGACAGCATACCCATCACAACTCAGTGCATGCTCAGCTTGAGCGGCATTGACAGTTAGCACGAAAGCAATAGCAGACCCGGGCTTGGTGTTGATGTTGAGAGCCCGAGGTGGTGGTGCACGAACCAAAGGAGAGCTTGCCGCAGATCTTGGAGGTGGTGGAGGAAGAGCCTTGTTCTTCATCGGACAGTTCCAGCTTTGATGCCCAGAGTTTCCACACGTGTAACAAGCACCAGGTGGACGTGGAGCAACGTAGCCAGGGACTCCGCCAGGCGCTCCAGGGTAGTGGTGGTTGTAGCCCTTGGGAGCCGCAGTGAGGAAGTTTGGTGGCCTTGCCGCGTAGCTTGAAGGTCTTGGTGGAGCCGGAGCGACGGTGGGGTGTTAGGAACCCACACGACGCTTAGAAGGAGTTGACATAGCTGAAGAGCTTGCTGCATCACGGCTGTGTTTCTTTGACTCCTCAAACACTTGCCTACTTGCCTCTTCCTGCAGAGCTGTATGCTGAAGTTCCAGAAAGGACGCCGGCCTTGCATGTGTGATTGCATACTTGATCGATGCATTGAGTCCTTGCCTGAACCTCTTTTGCTTCTTCTTATAATCAGAGGTCTCATCGCCACCATAACGAGAAAGGTTCATGAAGTTCCTGATGTAGGTATTGACATTATCATTGCCCTGCTTGAGGTTGAGAAACACTTCCTTCATCCTCTCCATGACAATTTCTGACAGACATCGCTTTTGAAAGCTCCAAAGGAACTGTCCCCAAGTAGGCTGAAAACCAAAGGCAGTTTTCGTGTAATTCTCCCACCGAGAGCTGCATCTCCTTCGAAGGTGAGTAGCACTTTACCCATTCTTGCTCAGAACATCAGCTATCAGCAACCTTGACATCTCACGCAACCAATCATCAGCATCAAGTGGTTGATCAGAAACATCAAACTGGCGTGGGTTGAACTTCAGGAAGCTTTTGATGTCTCCTCGCTTGGGAGGTGGAGGTAGTGGAACAAACTCATTCCTCCTGACACTTTCCTCAAAACGTTGCTGGTTCTGCTGCATTGCTGCCAAGGCATTGGCGATGCTTGACAACGCTGCCTCAGCTCAGGTTGTATGTCCTCCTCGTAACGCGTGGTGGTGCCATCCGTTATTGATATAAAATACAAGTCAAGATTACTATGATGGAGAATAATAATAATCCAAAATAGTACCAAGATGGAATTAATCAAGATTAAAGGATACAATTTACTAAGATGATATTAAAATATCAACGAAGTTCAAAGCACCTAGAAGATACTAAGCATATCGCACAAAACTGAAAAGGAGTGTGGTACACAAATATATCAAAGAAAAATTTTCCACAAATTTCGGCATTAAAATACCAATAGATGCGCAAAATCACTTAACGAATCAGGATTAGTGACTCTACCAATTCAATATACAAGAGCGAATGATAAGAGTAGTGGTATGGTCGCGACTCCATCCCGCACTCAAATCATTACTCCGCACATGAATAAGTAGAACACATATCCCAACACCTTCTTCTCACGATGAACCTAAGGATTAGTAACTACGGAAACGAACACCCAAACAAGATAACGTCGGATAACAAAGAGTAAGACAGATCGCGTCGGTAAACAACGAATCAGCTAGATCGCGTCGGTTTGCAAAAGCCTGTCGGTATGGAATGTACCAACAGTTGATAACCAAAAGGGCAGATTGTGATAACAACTTGGATGCAACAGATAGACAAAGAATCACACACACACACACACACAGATACACAACCTATGGTACTACGGAAACCCAGAACACGTGAATCCTAGTTTGAATTTAAGAAGAGGATTGAAAATGTTACACTTCCTTACCAGAAAAGGGTGGGTGGGTGGGTAAGAAGAAAAGTGGAAGCAGTCCTACTCTCACATTTTGTTTTTCCCTAGTATACATAACTACCTAAATATTTGCTAGACAGACAACGACCATTTGGCTGAGACCCTGAAGGGCGGGATGGCTCTGATACCAATTGTAACTACCTCGGTGAATTACGCTCCTGGTTACAAGCCTGGATGAACGGAAATGGTTGAAATAGTACGGTGGGGCCCAAATGCCACTCACAGGTAGACCTTTCGGCCGTCCCAACCATTTCCAAACATCGGGACAAGAACGGGCGGCGTAATCGGCAGGCGAAGGGATCAACTACATACACAAATGAGTATGTATGCAAGCCACCATACAAAAAGACATCGAGCCATTCCATCTAAAAAGAAAGGAATATAGCAACGCCATACAAGATCCAAATATCCTAGATAGATATAATAGTTTAGGATATCTCCTCATACATCAATCAACAGAGTATCAGGCGGAAGCGGAAGACAAAATCCGAGTACGGATAAGAAGCAAATCGGCATAAGATGCCCCATAAATAAGCAGATCCCGCCCACAGATCTCACGGATCCCGCTCTGGGAATCTCTACACAATGATCGTTGCCCATGTCGTCTGCTCTTCCATCCAAGATCCATCTTATGAGTGTACTGCTCATCCGAACCAATAATTTATCGTGTGAGACCCTAGGGTACTCAGCAAGTCTTTATGCCTCTAAAGGGGACACAACCTGGGGTGACGCAATTGCAGCAAAAGATAAACCCTAGCAATTCTATAGATACTCGCTAACCATCCGCCTAACCATAGATAGACGGATGTCCTTGAATTAATAACAACAGTTATATTGATAATATTAACAGATCCATCCTCCTCCTCGCCATCGACGAGGAAGCGATTTAACAACCCCCATCCGCTGGCAGTTTTATTATCCATTCCATGAGTGTTGCACTATTTACTAGTCGATACTTAGTCAAGTTAAAAGCGGTACTTTAGTTATTCTTGTCTATGATCGAGAAACTGTGCTCCAAGTCGCCCATAACCATGACATGGCTTTCAGAAAGTTTTACTGCAGGTGCACAAATAGCAACACACACTGATATGCCTCGAAAACCAAATCAAAACCCAACGAGGCGATCCGACAAAGCAATTACAGGATTCAGAAATATTTCAGGGCCACCCATTAAGCTACCCGCAACGGTGGCCGGCTCGAGACGGACTCAAGGTTTGAGTCAATGGTCGAACGATCGGGAACCCGAAATGTGACTGGGCTTGTCGACACCGCTGAAAACACTCGCTTTCCTAAACTGCAAAGGTGCAAAGACTCGCACAATTTAAATAAAGCAAAGAAGCATGGCATAAGTACAGATAGTAATAAAACCTCAAACTAGTTTGTGGCCCCAAGAAATAAGAATGAATCAAGCTCTGGCTCAGGGGGGTTCATAAGCCTCCCGGATGTGGATAGCGCGAATATTCAAGGAACAGGAATCAAGTACTCGGGGTCCTACGGGACACAAGTGAGCCTGAAAAACCAAATAGCGAATATGGATCACCGATGCCACTTTCATTAGTTATCCCATTACTACTCAGATTAAGTTGTATAGGTACCTCGTTATCCATCCGACACTCACATACCCTACACATGCTGTTCTACGACTCGCATGGCTCAAGCAACTCCTGTAGTAATGGCTCATGGGATGGAGGAACAAGCTTCGGTGGGGTTTAAAAGTAAAGGCTATGCAATACTTGGGATTCAGTTTAATGCAATCGCGACTCAATGATGCAAGAATAAGATAGAGGCAATAGGTACTATATGTATGCAAGCATGTGGTATTGCTTGCCTGGCAGCTCAGTTGTAGCGAGAGAAGGATCTGGGTAGTGCTCCTGGTTCTCTTGGTATATCCCCTCAGCCTATTCAAGAAGAACCAAACAAACAAGGGCCAACATAAATAAAGTGCACAAGCATATGAATAAAATGCATCAATCAAACAATCATGCCATGATGAATGATGCACAATTTGCATGGCAATAAAGTAGCATGGCATGGGTGAGGTGTGGAATACAAGAATAAATCATTTTATAGAGTTTTGGCCCCATTTATACCCATATTAGTTGCTGTACACTTTATATTTATATGATGCATGCTGCAAAACAGAACATGGAATGCATAAACAGAAAGGTCTCGTCGAGCTAATCATTTTAGACATATTGTTTGTTAAATTTGGAGTCATAAAACAAAAGATATTAATTAATTAAGGAAAAAGGGCATTTTAATGTAATTTTTATTAATTTGGAAAATAAAGTGTCCAAAATATATTTTGAATGGCATATTTGAATTCCTCACATTTTTCTGATTTGAAAACATATATTATATGTATTATTTGGAATTATATTTGAAAAGTTATATTAAAACAGATTTGAATTTTGAATTTGAATTAAATTTGAAAAGATTTGAATTAAACCAGACAGATGTAAACTTTTGTTACTTAGCTCAGTTCTAGCCACGTGGGTCATCTTGACTACTAGCCGAAGCGCCTGCCACGCCTGCAAACTACCGATAAGCAGAGCAGCCATGCCATCCAGGAGGCCGGACAGGTGGGGGACCGAGGTGGACCACGTGAAGCGGGGCGAGACGGGCAGGTGGGCTGGGCTGGAGCGGAAGTTAAGGGTTACAAAAAGCCGGGGGTTTTCAGGAGAATTCCACGGCCGACTAGTGGGCCAGGCGACCGCTGGTTAAGCATCAAAAGACGCAAGGGGTATTCAGAAAACGAGGGCGCGACATCAGGATCTTCCTCGCGACAGACGGTGCTGCGCGGTGCAGGCGGGTGGGAGATCGAACGCGGACCTAGGGCTCGCGGAGGGCGGAGCACCGCGCTGGCCTGGGCTTGGTGTCGTGGAGGTCGGCGCGCCCAGATAGGGTGCTATGCGGGCGGAAGCAGCGGCGCGCGCCGGGCGCACACGTAGCGTGCTCGATGAAACGCATAGCAGCCCTAGACGACGATAGTGCGGCGGAGCATGTCCAGGAGGTTTAGGGGCTCACCGAGAGTTGGTTGACGGTGTTGGATCGGGTCGGCGAGCAGCGGATCGGCGGTGAGGCAGACGCCGGCGAAGCTAGGGTTTGGGCTCGGGCATCGACGGTGTTCAGCGTCCTGTCCTTCTCCTTCCTGGCTGCAGGGTGGTGACGAGGGGAGCTGCGTGGTCTTCTCGACACCTTAGAGTGCCACGCCACCGGCTGGATAAGGAGGGGGTGGAGGCCGAGGGTTTTGGGCGATGGTGTGGCGGTGGTGAGGGACCAGAGGGAGAGGGAGCGCCCCTGGGTAGATCTGGGGTAGCTGGGCGAGGCAGAGAGGTGGTGGGGTGGATAGGAACGGAGAGAGGGAGGGTAGTTGGCGTGGTGGAGGGGAAAGGTGGCGTCGGCCGCTTGCTCCTCCTTCACGTCTCAGTGCTCGGGCTGGACCAGGGCAGGGCAGGTGGGAGGCTTCCAGGTGGGGTCGACGTGAGGGCAAGGAGGCAGCGACAGGCTCGGGCTAGAGGGGCCCCTATGGCATAGAGAGAAAAAGAGAGAGGGAGGAGTAGCCTCGGGTTAGAGCTAGGGTAGGAGGGGAGAGGGGTATGGCTCGGGCTAGGGCTTGCTTGGGTGGGTAGCTAGGTGGCATGGTGGGGCCAGCTAGGTGAGAGAGAGAGAGGCCGAGAGAGGGGGTAGACTTAGGGTTTAGGTGAGAGGGGGATGGAGTGGTTTGAAGCTAGGGTTTGCTATGGACAAGGTCAAGCCAAGAACAACCAAGATCAAACAAAAAAAAACAAGGCAAGAAAAAGAGAGGGATGTGATGATAGGGTTTAAGCTAGATTAACTTAGATCAAGCCAAAAGAAAGGATAGAGATAGAGATGATCCACTCAAAAATCAAATAAAAACCAAATACTAGAAAAGGTGGCACTTGCATGGCCCATGCAAAAATATTTATTGCCATATTGACTCTTGTGAAAACAATGTTATTACATGGAATTATTATTTTGCATTCCCAAAAATCGGAATAAAGCCAAGCAAAAAGGATTAAAAGGATGCCCCAAGTGGAATAGATGGAGATGATCATGTTTGAGTAAAATTGGGACTTGCTAGTGTGTATGTGCCACTAGGCATTTAATAAGCCAAAAAATATCCTAACATGAAAATAACCCCAACACAACACATATGGAAGCTAGCAAAAGGGTTCCACTCACAAGGCATGCAAAGATGGCCATGTGGCTCTCATATATCAATAATGTGAAAACAACATGATGCCAAGATGAGAGCCTGTGGAAAAGAATTGGATCCATCCCAACCCACATGAGCTAGAGGTAAAACCAATAAGTGCCAAGCTCATATTTAGTTGGATGGTGGAATTATAAGGTGGTGAAAGAAAAGGTGGTGGAGTTGAATAAAAGATATGCCCACAACTCAACTTGGGCATTAAACAATATATCAAGAACCAAATACAATATCAAGAGGCAAATACAATTAACAATGCATATGAGAGAAGAACCAAAACAAAAAGGGTTTTATATGATGCTCAAATGCAAGGTGGCATGATGACATGAGCATGATATAATTATGATGCAACAATTATATATTTGAAGTAGCCATTATATTACTAGACCAAGTAGCATTACAATTGTTAGAAAATTGGGATGCTACAATGTAGTAGCTAGATGGCTGGTTCTCCTCCTTTGTGCTTTCATGTTTAGATCTTGTGAGCTCCGTTCATGATCAAGATCATCTATTTGTAATTCTGCATGTTGTGTTTGCGGGGATCCGATGGATATTGAGATGCTATTTCAGATTGATTATTGATTCTATCATGTCTTTGTTATTTGTGATCTTGCATGCTTTCCGTTGTTAGTAGCTATCTTGGCCAAGTAGATGCTAGCAACTCCAAGAGTTAGTATTTATGCTCGATAGAGGGTTCTACCTCTGGTAATCTGGGGAAGTGACAGAAATCTCTAAGGTACTAGATGTGTTGTTGCTACTAGGGAGAAAACAACAATCCTTTGTTCATAGAACAATCGTATTGTTTACTTTACACGCAATTCGTAAAGCAATAATCTGTTGCTTGCAACTTAATACTGGAGGGGGGTCGGATGATAACCTGAAGGTGGATTATTAGTCATAGATGCAGTTGGATGGCGGTCTATGTATAATGTTGTAATGCCCAATCGAATCTCAAAGGAGTCAAGATGATTAGTATATGCATGTATTGCTTTCTCGATGTTTGTTAATTGCCCCGCTATAATTTGTTCACCCAACATGTTATCTATCTAAGGAGAGCCACCTCTAGTGAACTATGGATCCCGGTCCTTTTTCTTTTACATACAATCTACAAACTGTTTACTGCTTTGTGTTTACTTTCTGCAAACTATTACTTTCCATTCGATACGTTTAATCCTTTGTTTTCAGCAAAACACGGTGAGATTGACAACCTCATCTCAAGTTGGGGAAAAAGTTCTGTGGTTGTGTTGTGCAGGTCTCCATGTTGCTACTAGCACCTGTAGTGTGCCCTACCAAGGCTCAGCTAGCAACACCTTTGGGGTGTTTCCTTGCTCCTACTGGTTCGATTAAACCTTGGTTTCATAACTGAGGGAAACTTGCTGCTGTGGTCATCATACCTTCCTCTTGGGGTTCCTAACGAGCTCTCCATCAACACCGCACCAGCACTTTTCTGGCGCCATACACTGAGCCATCAAGCATTTTTCTGGCGCCGTTGCCGGGGAGTTAAGGACATCTTCACAAGGGGAGTCCCTCATAACCAATCTCTTTACTTTATTATTTTTGTTTTGCTTAGTTTCTTTTTGCTTTGTTTGCATGTTTCTTTATCAAAAATACAAAAAATTAGTTCCTTCTATAGTTGTTATTTTCATTGGTGTGTTATTGTCTTGCTTTATCATGCTTACTATCAATGGTTGGTTTCTTTGAAACTGAATCTAATTGGCAAGGTGGGTTCATGGAAGAACAAAAATATTATTATAAGGAACACCGCTTGTCACAAAATGAAAACTCTTATGGGAACAAATTGATAAATTGAATACCATTGCTAGAAACGAGTGCTCTACTTATAATGTTACTTATTGCATTGATAAATCTTGTTGCTGTAGGAGGTATAAACACCTCCCTTTTCAATGTGAGTATAATGATAATGTTACCATATCTTCTTATGTTAAAGGAAATTATGACTTTTATGATGTGGAACAAATTGAAGAATTTATTTCTTGGAAGGGTGCATTTGAACTTGCTAGTTTGCTTGAAAATACTGATGATGCGCCTTATAAATATGAGGTTTATGATATACTTCAATTTTGCTTTGATAATTACAAGGAAGAAAATGGCTATATTCTTAAATATCTTAATAGATGCTCTCCACCAGTGGAAGAGACTAATGCCTTGCAGGAGCCTATGGAAGAAGAAATTGCTGAAACTGGAAGCTCATTGGATGATAAAGAGGAGGAGAGTGATGATCAAGAGGAGGAAGAATGGATCTACCCATTCCTACCTTCTAATGAGAGTAACTCTTTACCCCTTACAATATTTTATTGTCCCCCATGCTTATTAAAGGAGGATGAATGTTATGTTCCTGAGGATTCTTTTGAAAATGTTTATAATAAATCTCTAGTGCTTGTAGATCATGAAAAGCATGATTTATGTGATAGTTATATTGTTGAGTTTATTCATGAGGCTACTGAAAATTATTATGAGAGAGGAAAATATGGTTGTAGATGTTTTCATGGTACTGAAACACCTCTCTATGTGCTGAAAGTTTTGAAGTTACTCTGGTTTTATCTTCCTATGCATGTCACTTTGTTCTTTGTGAATTTAATTGCATACAAGATTCCTATGCATAGGAAGTGGGTTAGACTTAAATGTGTTTTGAATTTGCTTCTTGATGCTCTCTTTTACTTCAATTCACATTTCTTATGAGAGCTTCTTCTCAAACTATCATGCCTAACTTAAAGGCGTTAAAGAAAAGTACTTATTGGGAGATAACCCAAAAGTTTTAGATGAGTCTTGGAAGTTATTACTTCAGTAATAACCGCTCCTTATCCTTTTTATTTGCTTTTTGTGCCAAGAGTAACCTCTAATGAGAGAGAAGTAATGATTGGGAAAGTTGCTGTCCTGAAACAGATTTCTGTGCTTCACCGTAAACATTCGTGTAAAATCTCTGAACGTCTTTTTGAGGCATGAATTTTTGTGATTCTGCCCCAGGTTGTTATCTAACTTTCGTTAGTTCAACACTTTTTGATTTGAGCAACAGAAGGTCTTCGAAAAAATTTGTCTTTACCTGCTTGTCTGTTTTGACAGATTTCTGCCATTTTCTGCATTTGCTTCTTGTTGGCTCCTTTTTGAGTTCTGTTGGGGAATTGAGCTTTTTGAGGGAAGTTCTACAGTAGCTAGTGTTATAATGGAAGTTTATTTGGTGCTAGAACTGAACCTTAAGACTTATTTATCTTGAGTGCACTAATGTTGCTAATAAAGATTGTGTGAAGTTTTGTATGAAGGAAAAAATTTAGGTGTATGGAAGGAATGAGTAATGAGATGAAGGATGGACTAAAAGCTCAAGCTTGGGGATGCCACGCGTGTCACCCTAAGAAATATCCAAGAAGTACAAGCGTCAAAGCTTGGGGATGCCAAAGACATCCCCTTCTTCATCAATAAAAATCCCAGGTTTCTTCCAAACACTTCATTTTTATTTTTTCATGCACAGTTGTGTTGTTCTTGGAGCGTCTTATTTTTCGTTTTTGTTTTGGTTTTTCGTTTGCTTTGTTTGCTTAGTTTTATTAATAAATTGGTTGGACCCCCTCTTTCATACATTGGTTTGCAAATAGTTTGGTTTGGTTTGGAAAAGAGTAGGAAAGTTCATGCTTATGTGGTAAAAAGAGCTCGTTTTTGACTGTGGCCTATGCTCTGCCATGCCATGTTTGATATTGTTTTGGCTTTATGCTTAGTATTATTTTCTGTAGCATGACTTGTTATAAACAATTGATATTGCTTAATGTGCCTTGCATGAATCATGCGTTGTATTAGCATAGTATAGTGGTATTCTCCTTTGATGCTTTATTTGGGTTGACTTGGCACATGCTCACACCATGTTATGACTATCTCAAGTCACCATAGCCTTTATGATCCTTTATTTTTCAACTTGTAGTATCACTTTATGCTTTGATCAATGATGTTTTGTCACTCTACATGATTATGGCCATTATTGCTCTCTTAGTTTGTCGCTCCTAGTCTTTTGCTAGCCTCCACAACAAAGTATGAGTTCCACTCATGCATCCAACTCCCTAAACCAAGTTATTCCAAAGAGTCCACCATACCTACCTACTAGCTTATGCTATTCCAAGTATATTCATGCCCTTGTTTACCTTCCGAATTAAACTTGTTATGAGAAAACTAGTGATTAAAGCTCTCACAAACTTGATGGCACACTTTACTTTTTTGCATCTAATAAACTTGAACCATTGGGTCCTTCTTTGTTGCGTATATGCTTGCGCTTTATAAGTTGAAATTAGAAGAACCACGTTTCATGGGGAACGCTTTCAACATTGCACTTGTACTTTGTACCCCGTTGATATCATGTTCTTTTTCTTACGGATCCCGACAGTGTGAAATAAAAGTGGAACTTGTAAGATCATGGAGTTTGTATGTGTGTTAGAGAAACGCCTGGGCCGCTAGCCTAAGCCATGCCTAATCATGGTGGAAACTTCCAGCATCACCATAATGATCACTCTATGAAGCATCCTCAATAAAAACCTATGCAAATAGGAAATAAAAAGATCGCTGGGATGCTCATTTTCTGCTTGCCTTGTCATTTTGATTATGGGATAGATCCTGTATCATGTGCAAGGGGTACCCTGTTGGTGGTTCTTTATGATACATATGTACTTACAATGACAAGAGCTTACTTGTGACTAAAGTTGAGTAGCATGAGTATCGGTCTTCGTAAGTAAGGGGCATGAGATTTCGGTTTATAACTTGTCAAGCATATCCTCTTAGTTGTGTCACTTTAACCTTAATCACCTTCAAGATGCTTATGATAGGGGCAATGAGAGATGAAAGCTATAAGTACCATAATTTTTGGAAGCTCTTTATGAGACTTGAATCCCTACTTCCTTTTATGAAGGCCCTTATTCCACTATATTATTGAGTATCCACCTTCTATCTTTATGCAACTACTTTGAGAGCATAGTGGCCATTCTTAGTTCTATGTGCATTGTCCCAAGACTACTTGATTGATGCATAACTTGATATTGCTTATTTTAAACTATTTATATCTAGTCACTCTTATGAACTTTGAAGGTGTCCTATGCATTTATATTTTCTACTCTATGATGGACAAGCTGAATGCTATTATGCTATGTTTTCTTGATGTGAAATAAACAAACGTCTTGCAAAGCATTGTTATTCATGAATCTTTTGTTTGTGCCTTTTCATGTTGCATCATAGCTTCTTTGTCTTATTGCTAGAACTTTGTCTTTCATGTTATGATTGAAGTACTATGATCCCAGCTTTGAATGTTTTACAAATACTTTGATCAAGTCTTTGATGGTGCATGTCACCTCAAAAATTATTCTTTCTTTTTATCACTTACCTACTCGAGGACGAGCAGGAGTTAAGCTTGGGTATATTGATACATTGCAAATGTATCTATAATTTTTGATGTTCCATGCTTGGTTTTATCCACTTTCTTATGTTTTCTTCCAACTTTGGAGTACTTTTCTTATGATTTCTTGGACTAACCTATTTAACAAGAGCCACAGTGCCAGCTGCCTGTTTTCTGCTGTTTTTGGTTCCAGGAAAGTCAGAAAATGAATATTCTCGGAATTGGACGGGACAAAACCCAAAGTGCCTATTTTTCCGGAAGTCATCAGATGCCAGAATACGAGACGGAGAGGGGCGAGAGGGCGGCCACACCACCTGGCCACGCGGCTAGGCTTGGCCCGTGCCAGGGGGTGGTGTGGCCAGCCTAGGCACCCCCTCGGCCTCCCCTTCCGCCTATAAGATGCCCTCGGGACGAAAACCCTAAGTGCCCGATCAAAAATCCACGAAAGAGTCTGTAGTCGCCGTCATCTCCATCCCTAGATCGGGAGGGATCTGAAGCTCTTCCCGGCACCCTGCCGGAGAGGGGAATTAACCTTGGAGGCCTTCTTCATCACCATGCAAGACTCCGGTGTGATGCGTGAGTAGTTCATCTCTGGACTATGGATCCATGTAGTAGCTAGATGGCTGGTTCTCCTCCTTTGTGCTTTCATGTTTAGATCTTGTGAGCTCCGTTCATGATCAAGATCATCTATTTGTAATTCTGCATGTTGTGTTTGTGGGGATCCGATGGATATTGAGATGCTATTTCAGATTGATTATTGATTCTATCATGTCTTTGTTATTTGTGATCTTGCATGCTTTCCGTTGTTAGTAGCTATCTTGTCCAAGTAGATGCTAGCAACTCCAAGAGTTAGTATTTATGCTCGATAGAGGGTTCTACCTCTGGTAATCTGGGGAAGTGACAGAAATCTCTAAGGTACTAGATGTGTTGTTGCTACTAGGGAGAAAACAACAATCCTTTGTTCATAGAACAATCGTATTGTTTACTTTACACGCAATTTGTAAAGCAATAATCTGTTGCTTGCAACTTAATACTGGAGGGGGTTCAGATGATAACCTGAAGGTGGATTATTAGTCATAGATGCAGTTGGATGGCGGTCTATGTATAATGTTGTAATGCCCAATCGAATCTCAAAGGAGTCAAGATGATTAGTATATGCATGTATTGCTTTCTCGATGTTTGTTAATTGCCCCGCTATAATTTGTTCACCCAACATGTTATCTATCTAAGGAGAGCCACCTCTAGTGAACTATGGATCCCGGTCCTTTTTCTTTTACATACAATCTACAAACTGTTTACGGCTTTGTATTTACTTTCTACAAACTATTACTTCTTTGCATTCGATACGTTTAATCCTTTGTTTTCAGCAAAACACGGTGAATTGACAACCTCATCGCAAGTTGGGGAAAAAGTTCTGTGGTTGTGTTGTGCAGGTCTCCACGTTGCTACTAGCACCGGTAGTGCGCCCTGCCAAGGCTCAACTAGCAACACCTTTGGGGTGTTTCCTTGCTCCTACTGGTTTGATTAAACCTTGGTTTCATAACTGAGGGAAACATGCTGCTGTGCTCATCATACCTTCCTATTGGGGTTCCCAACGAGCTCTACATCAACACCGCACCAGCACTTTTCTGGCACCATACACTGAGCCATCAGGTATGTGAAAAGAACACACATGCAATGACATTAGTGGATCTATATGTGGTCTGTGAAAAGAACAGACCTGCAATGACACTGGTGGATCCATATGTGGTGTGTGAAAAGAACACCCATGCAATGACACTGGTGGATCCATATGTGGTAAATGAAAAGAACACACATGCAATGACACTGGTGGATCCATATGTGGTCTGTGAAAATAACACACATGCAATGACAATGGTGGTTCCATAAGTGGTCTGTGAAAAGAACACACATGCAATGACAATGGTGGATCCATATGTGGTTTGTGAAAAGAACACACATGCAATGACACTGGTGGATCCAAATGTGGTATGTGAAAAGAACACACATGCAATGAACTCTGGTAGATCCATATGGGATCTGTGAAAAGAACACACATGCAATGACACTGGTGGATCCATTTGTGGTCTATGAAAAGAACACAATGAAACGACTCAAGCTGTGGTTAATGAAAAGAAAACACATGAAATGAACTCTGGTGGATCCATATGTGGTCTGTGAAAATAACACACATGCAATGACTCTCGTGGATCCATATGTGGTCTATGAAAAGAACACACATGCAATGACACTGGTGGATCCATATGTGGTTTGTGAAAAGAACAGACATGCAATGACACTAGTGGTTCCATTTGGGGTATGTGAAAAGAACACGCATGCAATGACACTGGTGGATCCATATGTGGTGTGTGAACAGAACACACATGCAATGACACTAGTGTATCCATATGTGGTCTGCGAAAAGAACCGACATGCAATGACACTTGTGGATCCATATGTGGTGTGTGAAAAGAACACACATGTAATGACACTGGTGCATCCATATGTGGTAAATGAAAAGAACACACATGCAATGACACTGCTGGATCCATATGTGGCATGTGAAAAGAACACACATGAAATGACACTGGTGGATCCATATGTGGTCTATGAAAAAAAACACATGCAATGACTCTAGTGGATCCATATGTGGTCTGTGAAAAGAATTCACATGCAATGACACTGGTGGATCCATATGTGGATTGTGAAAAGAACAAACATTTCAATGACAATGGTGGATCCATATTTGGTCTGTGAAAAGAACAGACATGCAATGACTCAGGTGGATCCATATGTGGTCTGTGAAAAGAACAGACATGCAATGACACTGGTGGATCCATATGTGGTGTGTGAAAAGAACACACATGCAATGACACTGGTGGATCCATATTTCGTCTGTGAAAAGAACACATATGTAATGACACTAGTGGATCCATATGTGGTATGTGAAAAGAATAGACATGCAATGACTCTGGTGGATCCATATGTGGTCTATGAAAAGAACAGACATGCAATGACTCTAGTGGATCCATATGTGGTATGTGAAAAGAATACACATGCAATGACAATGGTGGATCCATATGTGGTTTGTGAAAAGAACACACATGCAATGACACTTCTGGATACATATATGGTCTGCGAAAAGAACACACCTGAAATGACACTGGTGGATCCATATGTGGTCTGTGAGAAGAACACACGTGCAATGACACTGGTGGATCCATATGTAGTCTGTGAGAAGACCACAGATGTAATCACAATGGTGGTTCCATATGTGGTCTGTGAAAAGAACACACAAGCAATGACACTGGTGGATCCATATGTGGTTTGTGAAAAGAACATACATTTCAATGACAGTGGTGGATCCATATGTGGTCTATGAAAAGAACAGACATGCAATGACTCTAGTGGATCCATATGTGGTCTGTGAAAAGAACAGACATGCAATAACACTGGTGGATCCATATGTGGTGTGTGTAAAGAACAGACATGCAATGACACTAGTGGATCCATATGTGGTCTGTGAACAGAACAGACCTGCAATGACACTGGTGGATCCATATGTGGTGTGTGAAAAGAACACACATGCAATGATACTGGTGGATCCATATGTGGTAAACGAAAAGAACACACATTCAATGACACTGGTGGATCCATATGTGGTCTGTGAAGGAACACACATGCAATGACAATGGTGGATCCATATGTGGTCTGTGAAAAGAACAGACATACAATGAACTCTGGTGGATCCATATGGGGTCTGTGAAAAGAACACACATGCAATGACACTGGTGGATCCATTTGTGGTCTATGAAAAGAACACACATGAAATGACTCTAGCTCTGGTTAATGAAAAGAACACACATGCAATGAACTCTGGTGGATCCATATGTGGTCTGTGAAAATAACACACATGCAATGACACTGGTGGATCCATATGTGGTTTGTGAAAAGAACACACATGCAATGACAATGGTGGATCCATATGTGGTTTGTGAAAAGAACACACATGCAATGACCCTTGTGGATACATATATGGTCTGCGAAAAGAACACACCTGAAATGACACTGGTGGATCCATATGTGGTCTGTGAGAAGAACACACGTGCAATGACACTGGTGGATGCATATGTAGTCTGTGAGAAGACCACAGATGTAATCACAATGGTGGTTCCATATGTGGTCTGTGAAAAGAACACACATGCAATGACACTGGTGGATCCATATGTGGTTTGTGAAAAGAACATACATTTCAATGACAGTGGTGGATCCATATGTGGTCTATGAAAAGAACAGACATACAATGACTCTAGTGGATCCATATGTGGTCTGTGAAAAGAACAGACATGCAATAACACAGATGGATCCATATGTGGTGTGTGAAAAGAACACACATGCAATGACACTAGTGGATCCATATGTGGTCTGTGAACAGAACAGACCTGCAATGACACTGGTGGATCCATATGTGGTGTGTGAAAATTACACACATGCAATGACAATGCAGGTTCCATATGTGGTAAACGAAAAGAACACACATGCAATGACACTGGTGGATCCATATGTGGTCTGTGAAGGAACACACGTGCAATGACAATGGTGGTTCCATATGTGGTCTGTGAAAAGAACACACATGCAATGACATTGGTGGATCCATATGTGGTTTGTGAAAAGAACACACATGCAATGACACTGGTGGATCCAAATGTGGTCTCTGAAAAGAACACACATGCAATGAACTCTGGTGGATCCATATGGGGTCTGTGAAAAGAACACACATGCAATGACACTGGTGGATCCATTTGTGGTCTATGAAAAGAACACACATGAAATGACTCTAGCTGTGGTTAATGAAAAGAACACACATGCAATGAACTCTGGTGGATCCATATGTGGTCTGTGAAAATAACACACATGCAATGACACTGGTGGATCCATATGTGGTTTGTGAAAAGAACAAACATTTCAATGACACTGGTGGATCTATATGTGGTCTGTGAAAAGAACAGACATGCAATGACTCTGGTGGATCCATATGTGGTATGTGAAAAGAATAGACATGTAACGACACCGGTGGATCCATATGTGGTGTGTGAATAGAACACACATGCAATGACACTAGTGTATCCATATGTGGTCTGTGAAAAGAACCGACATGCAATGACACTGGTGGATCCATATGTGGTGTGTGAAAAGAACACACATGCAATGACATTGGTGCATCCATATGTGGTAAATGAAAAGAACACACATTCAATGACACTGGTGGATCCATGTGTGGCTTGTGAAAAGAACACACATGAAATGACCCTGGTGGATCCATATGTGGTCTATGAAAAGAACATACATGCAACGACTCTAGTGGATCCATATGTAGTCTGTGAAAAGAACACACATGCAATGACACTGCTGGATCCATATGTGGTCTGTGAAAAGAACAGACATGCAATGACACTGGTGGTTCCATATGTGGTATGTGAAAAGAACACACATGCAATGATACTGGTGGATCCATATGTGGTAAATGAAAAGAACACACATGCAATGACACTGGTGGATCCATATGTGGTCTGTGAAAAGAACACACATGCAATGCCACTGGTGGATCCATATATGGTCTGTGAAAAGAACACACATGCAATGAACTCTGGTGGATCCATATGTGGTCTGTGAAAAGAACACACATTTCAATGTCACTCGTGGATCCATATGTGGTGTGTGAAAATAACACACATGCAATGAACTCTAGTGGATCCATATGTGGTCTAAGAAAAGAACACACATGCAGTGACACTGGTGGTTCCATATGTGGTCTGTGAAAAGAACACACATGCAATGACACTGGTGGATCCATATGTGGTCTGTGAAAAGAACACACATGCAATGACACTGCTGGTTCCATATGTGGTCTGCGAAAAGAAAACACATGCAATGACACTGCTGGTTCCGTATGTGGTCTGCGAAAAGAAAACACATGCAATGACTCTGGTGGATCCATATGTGGTCTGTGAAAAGAACACACATGCAATGACAATGGTGGATCCATATGTGGTTTGTGAAAAGAACAAACATTTCAATGACACTGGTGGATCCATATGTGGTCTGTGAAAAGAATAGACATGTAATGACACTGGTGGATCCATATGTGGTGTGTGAATAGAACACACATGCAATGACACTAGTGTATCCATATGTGGTCTGTGAAAAGAACCGACATGCAATGACACTGGTGGATCCATATGTGGTGTGTGAAAAGAACACACATGCAATGACACTGGTGCATCCATATGTGGTAAATGAAAAGAACACACATGCAATGACACTGGTGGATCCATATGTGGCTTGTGAAAATAACACACATGAAATGACCCTGGTGGATCCATATGTGGTCTATGAAAAGAACACACATGCAACAACTCTAGTGGATCCATATGTGGTCTGTGAAAAGAACACACATGCAATGACACTAGTGAATCCATATGTGGTCTGTGAAAAGAATAGACATGCAATGACACTGGTGGTTCCATATGTGGTATGTGAAAAGAACACACATGCAATGATACCGGTGGATCCATATGTGGTAAATGAAAAGAACACACATGCAATGACACTGGTGGAACCATATGTGGTCTGTGAAAAGAACACACATGCAATGCCACTGGTGGATCCATATATGGTCTGTGAAAAGAACACACATGCAATGAACTCTGGTGGATCCATATGTGGTCTGTGAAAAGAACACACATGCAATGAACTCTAGTGGATCCATATGTGGTCTATGAAAAGAATAGACATGCAATGACACTGGTGGTCCCATATGTTGTCTGTGAAAAGAACACACATGCAATGACACTGGTGGATCCATATGTGGTCTGTGAAAAGAACACACATGCAATGACACTGGTGGATCCATATGTGGTCTGTGAAAAGAACAAACATGCAATGACACTGCTGGTTCCATATGTGGTCTGCGAAAAGAAAACACATACAATGACTCTGGTGGATCCATATGTGGTCTGTGAAAAGAACACACATGCAATGACAATGGTGGATCCATATGTGGTTTGTGAAAAGAACATACATGCAATGACACTGGTGGATCCATATATGGTAAATGAAAAGAACACACATGCAATGACACTGGTGGATCCATATGTGGTTTGTCAAAAGAACACACATGCAATGACACTGGTCGATCCATATATGGTCTGCGAAAAAACACACATGCTATGAACTCAAGTGGATCCATATGTGGTCTGTGAAAAGAACACACATTTCAATGACACTAGTGGATCCATATGTGGTAAATGAAAAGAACACACATGCAATGATACTAGTGGATCCATATGTGGTCTGTGAAAAGAACACACATGAAATGACACTGGTGGATCCATATGGGGACCCTGAAAAGAACACACATGAAATGACACTGGTGGATCCATATGTGGTATGTGAAAAGAACACACATGCAATGACTATGGTGGATCCATATGTGGTCTGTGAAAAGAACAGACATGCAATGATACTGGTGGATCTGTCTGTGGTGTATGAAAAGAACACACATGCAATTACACTAGTGTATCCATATGTGGTCTGCGAAAAGAACCGACATGCAATGACACTGGTGGATCCATATGTGGTGTGTGAAAAGAACACACATGGAATGACACTGGTGCATCCATATGTGGTAAATGAAAAGAACGCACATGCAATGACACTGGTGGATCCATATGTGGACTGTGAAAAGAACACACATGAAATGACACTGGTGGATCCATATGTGGTCTATGAAAAGAACACACATGCAATGACTCTGGTGGATCCATATGTGGTCTGTGAAAAGAACAGACATGCAATGATACTGGTGGATCCATATGTGGTTTGTGAAAGTAACACACATGCAATGACACTGGTGGATCCATATGTGGTCTGTGAAAAGAACAGGCAGCCAATGACACTGGTGGATCCATATGTGGTCTATGAAAAGAACACACATGCAATGCCACTGGTGGATCCATACATGGTCTGCGAAAAGAACACACATGCAATGAACTCTGGTGGATCCATATGTGGTCCGTGAAAAGAACACACATTTCAATGTCACTCGTCGATCTATATGTGGTGTGTGAAAAGAACACACATGTAGTGAACTCTAGTGGATCCATATGTGGTCTATGAAAAGAACAGACATGCAATGGCAGTGGTGGTTCCATATGTGGTCTGTGAAAAGAACACACATGCAATGCCACTCGTGGATCCATATGTGGTCTATGAAAAGAACACACATGCAATGACACTGGTGGATCCATATGTGGTCTGTGAAAAGAATAAACATGCAATGACACTGCTGGTTCCGTATGTGGTCTGCAAAAAGAAAACACATGCAATGACTCTGGTGGATCCATATGTGGTCTGTGAAAAGAACACACATGCAATGACAAGGGTGGATCCATATGTGGTTTGTGAAAAGAACGCACATGCAATGACACTGGTGGATCCATATATGGTAAATGAAAAGAACACACATGCAATGACACTGGTGGATCCATATGTGGTCTGTGAAAAGAACACACATGCAATGACACTGGTCGATCCATATATGGTTTGTGAAAAAACACACATGCTATGAACTCTAGTGGATCCATATGTGGTCTGTGAAAAAACACACATTTCAATGACACTGGTGAATCTATATGTGGTCTGTGAAAAGAACACAGATGAAATGACACTGGTGAATCCATATGTGGTCTATGAAAATAACAGACATGCAATGACACTGGTTGATCCATATGTGGTGTGTGAAAAGAACAAACATGCAATCACACTGATGGATCCATATGGGGTAAATGAAAAGAACACACATGCAATCACACTAGTGGATCCATATGTGGTCTGTGAAAAGAACACACATGAAACGACACTGGTAGATCCATATGGGACTGTGAAAATAACACACATGAAATGACACTGGTGGATCCATATGTGGTCTGTGAAAGGCCCAGATGACTATGGTGGATCCATATGTGGTCTGCAAAAAGAACAGACATGCAATGATACTGGTGGATCTGTATGTGGTGTGTGAAAAGAATACACATGCAATTACACTAGTGTATCCATATGTGGTCTGCGAAAAGAACTGACATGCAATGACACTGGTGGATCCATATGTGGTGTGTGAAAAGAACACACATGCAATGACACTGGTGCATCCATATGTGGTAAATGAAAAGAACACACATGCAATGACACTGGTGGATCCATATGTGGCTTGTGAAAAGAACACACATGAAATGACCCTGGTGGATCCATATGTGGTCTATGAAAAGAACACACATGCAACAACTTTAGTGGATCCATATGTGGTCTGTGAAAAGAACATACATGCAATGACACTGGTGGATCCATATGTGGTATGTGAAAAGAATAGACATGCAATGACACTGGTGGTTCCATATGTGGTATGTGAAAAGAACACACATGCAATGATACTGGTGGATCCATATGTGGTAAATGAAAAGAACACACATGCAATGACACTGGTGGAACCATATGTGGTCTGTGAAAAGAACACACATGCAATGCCACTAGTGGATCTATATATGGTCTGTGAAAAGAACACACATGCAATGAACTCTGGTGGATCCATATGTGGTCTATGAAAAGATCACACATGCAATGAACTCTAGTGGATCCATATGTGGTCTATGAAAAGAACAGACATGCAATGACTCTGGTGGTCCCATATGTGGTCTGTGAAAAGAACACACATGCAATGACACTGGTGGATCCATATGTGGTCTGTGAAAAGAACACACATGCAATGACACTGGTGGATCCATATGTGGTCTGTGAAAAGAACAAACATGCAATGACACTGCTGGTTCCATATGTGGTCTGCGAAAAGAAAACACATGCAATGACTCTGGTGGATCCATATGTGGTCTGTGAAAAGAACACACATGCAATGACAATGGTGGATCCATATGTGGTTTGTGAAAAGAACAAACATTTCAATGACACTGGTGGATCCATATGTGGTCTGTGAAAAGAACAAACATGCAATGACTCTGGTGGATCCATATGTGGTATGTGAAAAGAATAGACATGTAATGACACTGGTGGATCCATATGTGGTGTGTGAATAGAACACACATGCAATGACACTAGTGTATCCATATGTGGTCTGTGAAAAGAACCGACATGCAATGACACTGGTGGATCCATATGTGGTGTGTGAAAAGAACACACATTCAATGACACTGGTGCATCCATATGTGGTAAATGAAAAGAACACACATGCAATGACACTGGTGGATCCATATGTGGCTTGTTAAAAGAACACACATGAAATGACCCTGGTGGATCCATATGTGGTATATGAAAAGAACACACATGCAACAACTCTAGTGGATCCATATGTGGTCTGTGAAAAGAACACACATGCAATGACACTGGTGGATCCATATGTGGTATGTGAAAAGAATAGACATGCAATGACACTGGTGGTTCCATATGTGGTATGTGAAAAGAACACACATGCAATGATACTGGTGGATCCATATGTGGTAAATGAAAAGAACACACATGCAATGACACTAGTGGAACCATATGTGGTCTGTGAAAAGAACACACATGCAATGCCACTGGTGGATCCATATATGGTCTGTGAAAAGAACACACATGCAATGAACTCTGGTGGATCCATATGTGGTCTGTGAAAAGAACACACATGCAATGAACTCTAGTGGATCCATATGTGGTCTATGAAAAGAACAGACATGCAATGACACTGGTGGTTCCATATGTGGTCTGTGAAAAGAACACACATGCAATGACACTGGTGGATCCATATGTGGTCTGTGAAAAGAACACACATGCAATGACACTGGTGGATCCATATGTGGTCTGTGAAAAGAACAAACATGCAATGACACTGATGGTTCCATATGTGGTCTGCGAAAAGAAAACACATGGAATGACTCTGGTGGATCCATATGTGGTCTGTGAAAAGAACACACATGCAATGACAATGGTGGATCCATATGTGGTCTGTGAAAAGAACACACATGCAATGACACTGGTGGATCCATATATGGTAAATGAAAAGAACACACATGCAATGACACTGGTGGATCCATATGTGGTCTGTGAAAAGAACACACATGCAATGACACTGGTCGATCCATATATGGTCTGTGAAAAAACACACATGCAATGAACTCTAGTGGATCCATATGTGGTTTGTGAAAAGAACACACATTTCAATGACACTGGTGGATCCATATGTGGTCTATGAAAAGAACACACATGAAATGACACTGGTGAATCCATATGTGGTCTATGAAAACAACAGACATGCAATGACACTGGTTGATCCATATGTGGTGTGTGAAAAGAACACACATGCAATGACACTGGTGGATCCATATGTGGTAAATGAAAAGAACACACATGCAATGACACTAGTGGATGCATATGTGGTCTGTGAAAAGAACACACATGAAATGACACTAGTGGATCCATATGGGGTCTGTGAAAAGAACACACATGAAATGACACTGGTGGATCCATATGTGGTCTGTGAAAAGAACACACATGCAATGACTATGGTGGATCCATATGTGGTCTGCGAAAAGAACAGACATGCAATGATACTGGTGGATCTGTATGTGGTGTGTGAAAAGAACACACATGCAATTACACTAGTGTATCCATATGTGGTCTGCGAAAAGAACCGACATGCAATGACACTAGTGGATCCATATGTGGTGTGTGAAAAGAACACACATGGAATGACACTGGTGCATCCATATGTGGTAAATGAAAAGAACACACATGCAATGATACTGGTGGATCCATATGTGGACTGTGAAAAGAACACACATGAAATGACACTGGTGGATCCATATGTGGTCTATGAAAAGAACACACATGCAATGACACTGGTGCATCCATATGTGGTAAATGAAAAGAACACACATGCAATGACACTGGTGGATCCATATGTGGCTTGTGAAAAGAACACACATGAAATGACCCTGGTGGATCCATATGTGGTCTATGAAAAGAACACACATGCAACAACTCTAGTGGATCCATATGTGGTCTGTGAAAAGAACACACATGCAATGACACTGGTGGATCCATATGTGGTATGTGAAAAGAATAGACATGCAATGACACTGGTGGTTCCATATGTGGTATGTGAAAACAACACACATGCAATGACACTGGTGGATCCATATGTGGTAAATGAAAAGAACACACATGCAATGACACTGGAGAATCCATATGTGGTCTGTGAAAAGAACACACATGCAATGCCACTAGTGGATCCATATATGGTCTGTGAAAAGAACACACATGCAATGAACTCTGGTGGATCCATATGTGGTCTGTGAAAAGAACACACATGCAATGAACTCTAGTGGATCCATATGTGGTCTATGAAAAGAACAGACATGCAATGACACTGGTGGTCCCATATGTGGTCTGTGAAAAGAACACACATGCAATGACACTGGTGGATCCATATGTGGTATGTGAAAAGAACACACATGCAATGACACTGGTGGATCCATATGTGGTCTGTGAAAAGAACAAACATGCAATGACACTGCTGGTTCCATATGTGGTCTGCGAAAAGAAAACACATGCAATGACTCTGGTGGATCCATATGTGGTCTGTGAAAAGAACACACATGCAATGACAATGGTGGATCCATATGTGGTTTGTGAAAAGAACAAACATTTCAATGACACTGGTGGATCCATATGTGGTCTGTGAAAAGAACAGACATGCAATGACACTGGTGGATCCATATGTGGTATGTGAAAAGAACACACATGCAATGACACTAGTGTATCCATATGTGGTCTGTGAAAAGAACCGACATGCAATGACACTGGTGGATCCATATGTGGTGTGTGAAAAGAACACACATGCAATGACACTGGTGCATCCATATCTGGTAAATGAAAAGAACACACATGCAATGACACTGGTGGATCCATATGTGGCTTGTCAAAAGAACACACATGAAATGACCCTGGTGGATCCATATGTGGTCTATGAAAAGAACACACATGCAACAACTCTAGTGGATCCATATGTGGTCTGTGAAAAGAACACACATGCAATGACACTGGTGGATCCATATGTGGTCTGTGAAAAGAATAGACATGCAATGACACTGGTGGTTCCATATGTGGTATGTGAAAAGAACACACATACAATGATACTGGTGGATCCATATGTGGTAAATGAAAAGAACACACATGCAATGACACTGGTGGATCCATATGTGGTCTGTGAAAAGAACACACATGCAATGCCACTGGTGGATCCATATATGGTCTTTGAAAATAACACACATGCAATGATTACTGGTGGATCCATATGTGGTGTGTGAAAAGAACACACATGCAATGAACTCTAGTGGATCCATATGTGGTCTATGAAAAGAATAGACATGCAATGACACTGGTGGTTCCATATGTGGTCTGTGAAAAGAACACACATGCAATGACACTGGTGGATCCATATGTGGTCTGTGAAAAGAACACACATGCAATGACACTAGTGGATCCATATGTGGTCTGTGAAAAGAACAAACATGCAATGACACTGCTGGTTCCATATTTGGTCTACGAAAAGAAAACACATGCAATGACTCTGGTGGATCCATATGTGGTCTGTGAAAAGAACACACATGCAATGACAATGGTGGATCCATATGTGGTTTGTGAAAAGAACACACATGCAATGACACTGGTGGATCCATATGTGGTAAATGAAAAGAACACACATGCAATGACACTTTCGGATCCATACGTGGTTTGTCAATAGAACACACATGCAATGACACTGGTCGATCCATATATGGTCTGTGAAAAAACACACATGCTATGAACTCAAGTGGATCCATATGTGGTCTGTGAAAAGAACACACATTTCAATGACACTGGTGGATCCATATGTGGTCTATGAAAAGAACACACATGAAATGACACTGGTGAATCCATATGTGGTCTATGAAAAGAACAGACATGCAATGACACTGGTTGATCCATATGTGTTGTCTGAAAAGAACACACATGCAATGACACTAGTGGATCCATATGTGGTAAATGAAAAGAACACACATGCAATGATACTAGTGGATCCATATGTGGTCTGTGAAAAGAACACACATGAAATGACACTGGTGGATCCATATGGGGACCGTGAAAAGAACACACATGAAATGACACTGGTGGATCCATATGTGGTCTGTGAAAAGAACACACATGCAATGACTATGGTGGATCCATATGTGGTCTGCGAAAAGAACAGACATGCAATGATACTGGTGGATCCGTATGTGGTGTGTGAAAAGAACACACATGCAATTACACTAGTGTATCCATATGTGGTCTGCGAAAAGAAACGACATGCAATGACACTGGTGGATCCATATGCGGTGTGTGAAAAGAACACACATGGAATGACACTGGTGCATCCATATGTGGTAAATGAAAAGAACACACATGCAATGACACTGGTGGATCCATATGTGGACTGTGAAAAGAACACACATGAAATGACACTGGGGGATCCATATGTGGTCTATGAAAAGAACACACATGCAATGACTCTGGTGGATCCATATGTGGTCTGTGAAAAGAACAGACATGCAATGATACTGGTGGATCCATATGTGGTTTGTGAAAAGAACACACATGCAATGACACTCTTGGATCCATATGTGGTCTGTGAAAAGAACAGACAGGCAATGACACTGGTGGATCCATATGTGGTCTATGAAAAGAACACACATGCAATGCCACCGGTGGATCCATATATGGTCTGTGAAAAGAACACACATGCAATGAACTCTGGTGGATCCATATGTGGTCTGTGAAAAGAACAGACATGCAATGGCACTGGTGGTTCCATATGTGGTATGTGAAAAGAACACACATGCAATGACACTCGTGGATCCATATGTGGTCTATGAAAAGAACACACATGCAATGACACTGGTGGATCCATATGTGGTTTGTGAAAAGAACAAACATGCAATGACACTGCTGGTTCCATATGTGGTCTGCAAAAAGAAAACACATGCAATGACTCTGGTGGATCCATATGTGGTCTGTGAAAAGAACACACATGCAATGAGAAGGGTGGATCCATATGTGGTTTGTGAAAAGAACGCACATGAAATGACACTGGTGGATCCATATATGGTAAATGAAAAGAACACACATGCAATGACACTGGTGGATCCATATGTGGTCTGTGAAAAGAACACACATGCAATGACACTGGTCGATCCATATATGGTCTGTGAAAAAACACACATGCAATGAACTCTAGTGGATCCATATGTGGTCTGTGAAAAGAACACACATTTCAATGACACTGGTGGATCTATATGTGGTCTGTGAAAAGAACACAGATGAAATAACACTGGTGAATCCATATGTGGTCTATGAAAATAACAGACATGCAATGACACTGGTTGATCCATATGTGGTGTGTGAAAAGAACAAACATGCAATCACACTGGTGGATCCATATGGGGTAAATGAAAAGAACACACATGCAATCACACTAGTGGATCCATATGTGGTCTGTGAAAAGAACACACATGAAACGACACTGGTAGATCCATATGGGACTGTGAAAATAACACACATGAAATGACACTGGTGGATCCATATGTGGTCTATGAAAAGACCAGATGACTATGGTGGATCCATATGTGGTCTGCGAAAAGAACAGACATGCAATGATACTGGTGGATCTATATGTGGTGTGTGAAAAGAATACACATGCAATTACACTAGTGTATCCATATGTGGTCTGCGAAAAGAACTGACATGCAATGACACTGGTGGATCCATATGTGGTGTGTGAAAAGAACACACATGCAATGACACTGGTGCATCCATATGTGGTAAATGAAAATAACACACATGCAATGACACTGGTGGATCCATATGTGGACTGTGAAAAGAACACACATGAAATGACACTGGTGGATCCATATGTGGTCTATGAAAAAACACATGCAATGACTCTGGTGGATCCATATGTGGTTTGTGAAAAGAACAGACATGCAATGATACTGGTGGATCCATTTGTGGTTTGTGAAAAGAACACACATGCAATGAAACTGGTGGATCCATATGTTGTCTGTGAAAAGAACATACAGGCAATGACACTGGTGGATCCATATGTGGTCTATGAAAAGAACACACATGCAATGACACTAGTGGATCCATATGTGGCCTGTAAAAAGAACACACATGTAATGACACTAGTGGATCCATATATGGTCTGTGAAAAGAACAGACATGCAATGACTCTGGTGGATTCATATGTGGTCTGTGAAAAGAACAGACATGCAATGACTCTGGTGCATCCATATGTGGTCTGTGAAAAGAACACACATGCAATGAAAATGGTGGATCCATATCTGGTTTGTGAAAATAACACACATGCAATGACACTTGTGGATCCATATATGGTCTGCGAAAAGAACACACATGCAATGACATTGGTGGATCCATATGTTGTCTATGAGAAGAAGAAGACACATGCAATGACACTGGTGGATCCATATGTGGTCTGTGAAAAGAACAAAGATTTCAATGTCACTCGTGGATCCATATGTGGTGTGTGAAAAGAACACACATGCAATGAACTCTAGTGGATCCATATGTGGTCTATGAAAAGAACATACATGCAATGACACTGGTGGTTCCATATGTGGTCTGTGAAAAGAACACACATGCAATGACACTAGTGGATCCATATGGGTCTGTGAAAAGAACACACATGCAATGACACTGGTGGATCCATATGTGGTCTGTGAAAAGAACAAACATGCAATGACACTGCTGGTTCCATATGTGGTCTGCGAAAAGAAAACACATGCAATGACTCTGGTGGATCCATATGTGGTATGTGAAAAGAACACACATGCAATGACAAGGGTGGATCCATATGTGGTTTGTGAAAAGAACACACATGCAATGACACTGGTGCATCCATATCTGGTAAATGAAAAGAACACACATGCAATGACACTGGTGGATCCATATGTGGCTTGTTAAAAGAACACACATGAAATGACCCTGGTGGATCCATATGTGGTCTATGAAAAGAACACACATGCAACAACTCTAGTGGATCCATATGTGGTCTGTGAAAAGAACACACATGCAATGACACTGGTGGATCCATATGTGGTCTGTGAAAAGAATAGACATGCAATGACACTGGTGGTTCCATATGTGGTATGTGAAAATAACACACATACAATGATACTGGTGGATCCATATGTGGTAAATGAAAAGAACACACATGCAATGACACTGGTGGAACCATATGTGGTCTGTGAAAAGAACACACATGCAATGCCACTGGTGGATCCATATATGGTCTGTGAAAAGAACACACATGCAATGAACTCTGGTGGATCCATATGTGGTCTGTGAAAAGAACACACATGCAATGAACTCTAGTGGATCCATATGTGGTCTATGAAAAGAATAGACATGCAATGACACTGGTGGTCCCATATGTGGTCTGTGAAAAGAACACACATGCAATGACACTGGTGGATCCATATGTGGTCTGTGAAAAGAACACACATGCAATGACACTAGTGGATCCATATGTGGTCTGTGAAAAGAACAAACATGCAATGACACTGCTGGTTCCATATTTGGTCTACGAAAAGAAAACACATGCAATGACTCTGGTGGATCCATATGTGGTCTGTGAAAAGAACACACATGCAATGACAATGGTGGATCCATATGTGGTTTGTGAAAAGAACATACATGCAATGACACTGGTGGATCCATATATGGTAAATGAAAAGAACACACATGCAATGACACTGGTGGATCCATATGTGGTTTGTCAAAAGAACACACATGCAATGACACTGGTCGATCCATATATGGTCTGTGAAAAAACACACATGCTATGAACTCAAGTGGATCCATATGTGGTCTGTGAAAAGAACACACATTTCAATGACACTGGTGGATCCATATGTGGTCTATGAAAAGAACACACATGAAATGACACTGGTGAATCCATATGTGGTCTATGAAAAGAACAGACATGCAATGACACTGGTTGATCCATATGTGTTGTCTGAAAAGAACACACATGCAATGACACTAGTGGATCCATATGTGGTAAATGAAAAGAACACACATGCAATGATACTAGTGGATCCATATGTGGTCTGTGAAAAGAACACACATGAAATGACACTGGTGGATCCATATGGGGACCGTGAAAAGAACACACATGAAATGACACTGGTGGATCCATATGTGGTCTGTGAAAAGAACACACATGCAATGACTATGGTGGATCCATATGTGGTCTGCGAAAAGAACAGACATGCAATGATACTGGTGGATCCGTATGTGGTGTGTGAAAAGAACACACATGCAATTACACTAGTGTATCCATATGTGGTCTGCGAAAAGAAACGACATGCAATGACACTGGTGGATCCATATGCGGTGTGTGAAAAGAACACACATGGAATGACACTGGTGCATCCATATGTGGTAAATGAAAAGAACACACATGCAATGACACTGGTGGATCCATATGTGGTGTGAAAAGAACACACATGAAATGACCTTTGGGGATCCATATGTGGTCTATGAAAGAACACACATGCAATGACTCTGGTGGATCCATATGTGGTCTGTGAAAAGAACAGACATGCAATGATACTGGTGGATCCATATGTGGTTTGTGAAAAGAACACACATGCAATGACACTCTTGGATCCATATGTGGTCTGTGAAAACACTGACACTGGTGGATCCATATGTGGTCTATGAAAAGAACACACATGCAATGCCACTGGTGGATCCATATATGGTCTGTGAAAAGAACACACATGCAATGAACTCTGGTGGATCCATATGTGGTCTGTGAAAAGAACAGACATGCAATGGCACTGGTGGTTCCATATGTGGTGCGTGAAAAGAACACACATGCAATGACACTAAGTGGATCCATATGTGTTCTATGAAAAGAACACACATGCAATGACACTGGTGGATCCATATGTGGTTTGTGAAAAGAACAAACATGCAATGACTGCTGGTTCCATATGTGGTGCATGAAAGAACACACATGCAATGACAATGGTGGATCCATATGTGGTTTGTGAAAAGAACATACATGCAATGACACTGGTGGATCCATATATGGTAAATGAAAAGAACACACATGCAATGACACTGGTGGATCCATATGTGGTTTGTCAAAATAACACACATGCAATGACACTGGTCGATCCATATCTGGTCTGTGAAAAGACAAAAAAGCAAAGAACACAAGTGGATCCATATGTGGTGCATGAAAAGAACACACATTTCAATGACCTGGTGGATCCATATGTGGTCTATGAAAAGAACACACATGAAATGACACTGGTGAATCCATATGTGGTCTATGAAAGAACAGACATGCAATGACATCTGGTTGATCCATATGTGTTGTCTGAAAAGAACACACATGCAATGACACTAGTGGATCCATATGTGGTAAATGAAAAGAACACACATGCAATGATACTAGTGGATCCATATGTGGTCTGTGAAAAGAACACACATGAAATGACACTAGTGGATCCATATGGGGACCATGAAAAGAACACACATGAAATGACACTTGTGGATCCATATGTGGTCTGTGAAAAGAACACACATGCAATGACTATGGTGGATCCATATGTGGTCTGCGAAAAGAACAGACATGCAATGATACTGGTGGATCCGTATGTGGTGTGTGAAAAGAACACACATGCAATTACACTAGTGTATCCATATGTGGTCTGCGAAAAGAAACGACATGCAATGACACTGGTGGATCCATATGCGGTGTGTGAAAAGAACACACATGGAATGACACTGGTGCATCCATATGTGGTAAATGAAAAGAACACACATGCAATGACACTGGTGGATCCATATGTGGACTGTGAAAAGAACACACATGAAATGACACTGGGGGATCCATATGTGGTCTATGAAAAGAACACACATGCAATGACACTGGTGCATCCATATGTGGTAAATGAAAAGAACACACATGCAATGACACTGGTGGATCCATATGTGGTCTGTGAAAAGAACAGACATGCAATGATACTGGTGGATCCATATGTGGTTTGTGAAAAGAACACACATACAATGACACTCTTGGATCCATATGTGGTCTGTGAAAAGAACAGACAGGCAATGACACTGGTGGATCCATATGTGGTCTATGAAAAGAACACACATGCAATGCCACTGGTGGATCCATATATGGTCTGTGAAAAGAACACACATGCAATGAACTCTGGTGGATCCATATGTGGTCTGTGAAAAGAACAGACATGCAATGGCACTGGTGGTTCCATATGTGGTCTGTGAAAAGAACACACATGCAATGACACTCGTGGATCCATATGTGGTCTATGAAAAGAACACACATGCAATGACACTGGTGGATCCATATGTGGTTTGTGAAAAGAACAAACATGCAATGACACTGCTGGTTCCATATGTGGTCTGTGAAAAGAACACACATGCAATGACAATGGTGGATCCATATGTGGTTTGTGAAAAGAACATACATGCAATGACACTGGTGGATCCATATATGGTAAATGAAAAGAACACACATGCAATGACACTGGTGGATCCATATGTGGTTTGTCAAAAGAACACACATGCAATGACACTGGTCGATCCATATATGGTCTGTGAAAAAACACACATGCTATGAACTCAAGTGGATCCATATGTGGTCTGTGAAAAGAACACACATTTCAATGACACTGGTGGATCCATATGTGGTCTATGAAAAGAACACACATGAAATGACACTGGTGAATCCATATGTGGTCTATGAAAAGAACAGACATGCAATGACACTGGTTGATCCATATGTGTTGTCTGAAAAGAACACACATGCAATGACACTAGTGGATCCATATGTGGTAAATGAAAAGAACACACATGCAATGATACTAGTGGATCCATATGTGGTCTGTGAAAAGAACACACATGAAATGACACTGGTGGATCCATATGGGGACCATGAAAAGAACACACATGAAATGACACTGGTGGATCCATATGTGGTCTGTGAAAAGAACACACATGCAATGACTATGGTGGATCCATATGTGGTCTGCGAAAAGAACAGACATGCAATGATACTGGTGGATCCGTATGTGGTGTGTGAAAAGAACACACATGCAATTACACTAGTGTATCCATATGTGGTCTGCGAAAAGAAACGACATGCAATGACACTGGTGGATCCATATGCGGTGTGTGAAAAGAACACACATGGAATGACACTGGTGCATCCATATGTGGTAAATGAAAAGAACACACATGCAATGACACTGGTGGATCCATATGTGGACTGTGAAAAGAACACACATGAAATGACACTGGGGGATCCATATGTGGTCTATGAAAAGAACACACATGCAATGACTCTGGTGGATCCATATGTGGTCTGTGAAAAGAACAGACATGCAATGATACTGGTGGATCCATATGTGGTTTGTGAAAAGAACACACATGCAATGACACTCTTGGATCCATATGTGGTCTGTGAAAAGAACAGACAGGCAATGACACTGGTGGATCCATATGTGGTCTATGAAAAGAACACACATGCAATGCCACTGGTGGATCCATATATGGTCTGTGAAAAGAACACACATGCAATGAACTCTGGTGGATCCATATGTGGTCTGTGAAAAGAACACACATGCAATGAACTCTAGTGGATCCATATGTGGTCTATGAAAAGAATAGACATGCAATGACATTGGTGGTCCCATATGTGGTCTGTGAAAAGAACACACATGCAATGACACTGGTGGATCCATATGTGGTCTGTGAAAAGAACACACATGCAATGACACTAGTGGATCCATATGTGGTCTGTGAAAAGAACAAACATGCAATGACACTGCTGGTTCCATATTTGGTCTACGAAAAGAAAACACATGCAATGACTCTGGTGGATCCATATGTGGTCTGTGAAAAGAACACACATGCAATGACAATGGTGGATCCATATGTGGTTTGTGAAAAGAACATACATGCAATGACACTGGTGGATCCATATATGGTAAATGAAAAGAACACACATGCAATGACCTTTGGTGGATCCATATGTGGTTTGTCAAAAGAACACACATGCAATGACACTGGTCGATCCATATATGGTCTGTGAAAAAACACACATGCTATGAACTCAAGTGGATCCATATGTGGTCTGTGAAAAGAACACACATTTCAATGACACTGGTGGATCCATATGTGGTCTATGAAAAGAACACACATGAAATGACCTTTGGTGAATCCATATGTGGTCTATGAAAGAAACAGACATGCAATGACACTGGTTGATCCATATGTGTTGTGGAAAAGAACACATGCAATGACACTAGTGGATCCATATGTGGTAAATGAAAAGAACACACATGCAATGATACTAGTGGATCCATATGTGGTCTGTGAAAAGAACACACATGAAATGACACTGGTGGATCCATATGGGGACCGTGAAAAGAACACACATGAAATGACACTTGTGGATCCATATGTGGTCTGTGAAAAGAACACACATGCAATGACTATGGTGGATCCATATGTGGTCTGCGAAAAGAACAGACATGCAATGATACTGGTGGATCCGTATGTGGTGTGTGAAAAGAACACACATGCAATTACACTAGTGTATCCATATGTGGTCTGCGAAAAGAAACGACATGCAATGACACTGGTGGATCCATATGCGGTGTGTGAAAAGAACACACATGGAATGACACTGGTGCATCCATATGTGGTAAATGAAAAGAACACACATGCAATGACACTGGTGGATCCATATGTGGACTGTGAAAAGAACACACATGAAATGACACTGGGGGATCCATATGTGGTCTATGAAAAGAACACACATGCAATGACTCTGGTGGATCCATATGTGGTCTGTGAAAAGAACAGACATGCAATGATACTGGTGGATCCATATGTGGTTTGTGAAAAGAACACACATGCAATGACACTCTTGGATCCATATGTGGTCTGTGAAAAGAACAGACAGGCAATGACACTGGTGGATCCATATGTGGTCTATGAAAAGAACACACATGCAATGCCACTGGTGGATCCATATATGGTCTGTGAAAAGAACACACATGCAATGACAACTGGTGGAACAATAAGTGGTATGTGAAAAGAACGGACATGCAATGGCCTTTGGTGGTTCCATATGTGGCACGTGAAAAGAACACACATGCAATGACACTCGTGGATCCATATGTGGTCTATGAAAAGAACACACATGCAATGACACTGGTGGATCCATATGTGGTTTGTGAAAAGAACAAACATGCAATGACACTGCTGGTTCCATATGTGGTCTGTGAAAAGAACACACATGCAATGACAATGGTGGATCCATATGTGGTTTGTGAAAAGAACATACATGCAATGACACTGGTGGATCCATATATGGTAAATGAAAAGAACACACATGCAATGACACTGGTGGATCCATATGTGGTTTGTCAAAAGAACACACATGCAATGACACTGGTCGATCCATATATGGTCTGTGAAAAAACACACATGCTATGAACTCAAGTGGATCCATATGTGGTCTGTGAAGAGAACACACATTTCAATGACACTGGTGGATCCATATGTGGTCTATGAAAAGAACACACATGAAATGACACTGGTGAATCCATATGTGGTCTATGAAAAAACAGACATGCAATGACACTTTGGTTGATCCATATGTGTTTGCGAAAAGAACACACATGCAATGACACTAGTGGATCCATATGTGGTAAATGAAAAGAACACACATGCAATGATACTAGTGGATCCATATGTGGTCTGTGAAAAGAACACACATGAAATGACACTAGTGGATCCATATGGGGACCATGAAAAGAACACACATGAAATGACACTGGTGGATCCATATGTGGTCTGTGAAAAGAACACACATGCAATGACTATGGTGGATCCATATGTGGTCTTGAAAGAACAGGACATGCAATGATCTTGGTGGATCCATGTGGTGTGTGAAAAGAACACACATGCAATTACACTAGTGTATCCATATGTGGTCTGCGAAAAGAAACGACATGCAATGACACTGGTGGATCCATATGCGGTGTGTGAAAAGAACACACATGGAATGACACTGGTGCATCCATATGTGGTAAATGAAAAGAACACACATGCAATGACACTGGTGGATCCATATGTGGACTGTGAAAAGAACACACATGAAATGACACTTGGGGATCCATATGTGGTCTATGAAAAGAACACACATGCAATGACACTGGTGCATCCATATGTGGTAAATGAAAAGAACACACATGCAATGACACTGGTGGATCCATATGTGGTCTGTGAAAAGAACAGACATGCAATGATACTGGTGGATCCATATGTGGTTTGTGAAAAGAACACACATACAATGACACTCTTGGATCCATATGTGGTCTGTGAAAAGAACAGACAGCAATGACCTTTGGTGGATCCATATGTGGTCTATGAAAAGAACACACATGCAATGCCACTGGTGGATCCATATATGGTCTGTGAAAAGAACACACATGCAATGAACTCTGGTGGATCCATATGTGGTCTGTGAAAAGAACAGACATGCAATGGCACTGGTGGTTCCATATGTGGTCTGTGAAAAGAACACACATGCAATGACACTCGTGGATCCATATGTGGTCTATGAAAAGAACACACATGCAATGACACTGGTGGATCCATATGTGGTTTGTGAAAAGAACAAACATGCAATGACACTGCTGGTTCCATATGTGGTCTGTGAAAAGAACACACATGCAATGACAATGGTGGATCCATATGTGGTTTGTGAAAAGAACATACATGCAATGACACTGGTGGATCCATATATGGTAAATGAAAAGAACACACATGCAATGACACTGGTGGATCCATATGTGGTTTGTCAAAAGAACACACATGCAATGACACTGGTCGATCCATATATGGTCTGTGAAAAAACACACATGCTATGAACTCAAGTGGATCCATATGTGGTCTGTGAAAAGAACACACATTTCAATGACCTTTGGTGGATCCATATGTGGTCTATGAAAAGAACACACATGAAATGACACTGGTGAATCCATATGTGGTCTATGAAAAGAACAGACATGCAATTACATGGTTGATCCATATGTGTTGTGCAGAAAAGAACACACATGCAATGACACTAGTGGATCCATATGTGGTAAATGAAAAGAACACACATGCAATGATACTAGTGGATCCATATGTGGTCTGTGAAAAGAACACACATGAAATGACACTGGTGGATCCATATGGGGACCATGAAAAGAACACACATGAAATGACACTGGTGGATCCATATGTGGTGCATGAAAAGAACACACATGCAATGACTATGGTGGATCCATATGTGGTCATGAAAAGAAACAGGACATGCAATGATCTTTGGTGGATCCGTATGTGGTGTGTGAAAAGAACACACATGCAATTACACTAGTGTATCCATATGTGGTCTGAAAGAAGCGACATGCAATGACCTTTGGTGGATCCATATGCGGTGTGTGAAAAGAACACACATGGAATGACACTGGTGCATCCATATGTGGTAAATGAAAAGAACACACATGCAATGACACTGGTGGATCCATATGTGGACTGTGAAAAGAACACACATGAAATGACACTGGGGGATCCATATGTGGTCTATGAAAAGAACACACATGCAATGACTCTGGTGGATCCATATGTGGTCTGTGAAAAGAACAGACATGCAATGATACTGGTGGATCCATATGTGGTTTGTGAAAAGAACACACATGCAATGACACTCTTGGATCCATATGTGGTCTGTGAAAAGAACAGACAGGCAATGACACTGGTGGATCCATATGTGGTCTATGAAAAGAACACACATGCAATGCCACTGGTGGATCCATATATGGTCTGTGAAAAGAACACACATGCAATGAACTCTGGTGGATCCATATGTGGTCTGTGAAAAGAACAGACATGCAATGGCACTGGTGGTTCCATATGTGGTCTGTGAAAAGAACACACATGCAATGACACTCGTGGATCCATATGTGGTCTATGAAAAGAACACACATGCAATGACACTGGTGGATCCATATGTGGTTTGTGAAAAGAACAAACATGCAATGACACTGCTGGTTCCATATGTGGTCTGCAAAAAGAAAACACATGCAATGACTCTGGTGGATCCATATGTGGTCTGTGAAAAGAACACACATGCAATGAGAAGGGTGGATCCATATGTGGTTTGTGAAAAGAACGCACATGAAATGACCTTTGGTGGATCCATATATGGTAAATGAAAAGAACACACATGCAATGACACTGGTGGATCCATATGTGGTGCGTGAAAAGAACACACATGCAATGACCTTTGGTCGATCCATATATGTTACGTGAAAAAACACATGCTATGAACTCTAGTGGATCCATATGTGGTGCGTGAAAAGAACACACATTTCAATGACAACTGGTGGATCTATATGTGGTGCGTGAAAAGAACACAGATGAAATAACACTGGTGAATCCATATGTGGTCTATGAAAATAATGGACATGCAATGACCTTTGGTTGATCCATATGTGGTGTGTGAAAAGAACAAACATGCAATCACACTGGTGGATCCATATGGGGTAAATGAAAAGAACACACATGCAATCACACTAGTGGATCCATATGTAGTGCTGAAAAGAACACACATGAAACGACACTGGTAGATCCATATGGGACTGTGAAAATAACACACATGAAATGACACTGGTGGATCCATATGTGGTCTATGAAAAGACCAGATGACTATGGTGGATCCATATGTGGTCTGCGAAAAGAACAGACATGCAATGATACTGGTGGATCTATATGTGGTGTGTGAAAAGAATACACATGTAATTACACTAGTGTATCCATATGTGGTCTGCGAAAAGAACTGACATGCAATGACACTGGTGGATCCATATGTGGTGTGTGAAAAGAACACACATGCAATGACACTGGTGCATCCATATGTGGTAAATGAAAAGAACACACATGCAATGACACTGGTGGATCCATATGTGGACTGTGAAAAGAACACACATGAAATGACACTGGTGGATCCATATGTGGTCTATGAAAAAAAACACATGCAATGACTCTGGTGGATCCATATGTGGTTTGTGAAAAGAACAGACATGCAATGATACTGGTGGATCCATTTGTGGTTTGTGAAAAGAACACACATGCAATGACACTGGTGGATCCATATGTTGTCTGTGAAAAGAACATACAGGCAATGACACTGGTGGATCCATATGTGGTCTTTGAAAAGAACACACATGCAATGACACTAGTGGATCCATATGTGGTCTGTCAAAAGAACACACATGTAATGACACTAGTGGATCCATATATGGTCTGTGAAAAGAACAGACATGCAATGACTCTGGTGGATTCATATGTGGTCTGTGAAAAGAACAGACATGCAATCACTCTGGTGCATCCATATGTGGTCTGTGAAAAGAACACACATGCAATGACAATGGTGGATCCATATGTGGTTTGTGAAAAGAACACACATGCAATGACACTTGTGGATCCATATATGGTCTGCGAAAAGAACACACATGCAATGACATTGGTGGATCCATATGTTGTCTATGAGAAGAAGACACATGCAATGACACTGGTGGATCCATATGTGGTCTGTGAAAAGAACACAGATTTCAATGTCACTCGTGGATCCATATGTGGTGTGTGAAAAGAACACACATGCAATGAACTCTAGTGGATCCATATGTGGTCTATGAAAAGAACAAACATGCAATGACACTGGTGGTTCCATATGTGGTCTGTGAAAAGAACACACATGCAATGACACTGGTGGATCCATATGGGTCTGTGAAAAGAACACACATGCAATGACACTGGTGGATCCATATGTGGTCTGTGAAAAGAACAAACATGCAATGACACTGCTGGTTCCATATGTGGTCTGCGAAAAGAAAACACATGCAATGACTCTGGTGGATCCATATGTGGTATGTGAAAAGAACACACATGCAATGACAAGGGTGGATCCATATGTGGTTTGTGAAAATAACACACATGAATGACACTGGTGGATCCATTTGTGGTCTGTGAAAAGACCACACATGCAATGATTATGGTGGATCCATATGTGGTGCAAAAAGAACACATGCAATGATCTTTGGTGGATCCGTATGTGGTGTGTGAAAAGAACACACATGCAATTACACTAGTGTATCCATATGTGGTCTACGAAAAGAACTGACATGCAATGACATTGGTGGATCCATATGTGGTGTGTGAAAAGAACACACATGCAATGACACTGGTGCATCCATATGTGGTAAATGAAAAGAACACACATGCAATAAAACTGGTGGATCCATATGTGGACTATGAAAAGAACACACATGCAATGACAAGGGTGGATCCATATGTGGTTTGTGAAAAGAACGCACATGCAATGACACTGGTGGATCCATATATGGTAAATGAAAAGAACACACATGCAATGACACTGGTGGATCCATATGTGGTCTGTGAAAAGAACACACATGCAATGACCTTTGGTCGATCCATATATGGTGCATGAAAAACACATGCTATGAACTCTAGTGGATCCATATGTGGTCTGTGAAAAGAACACACATTTCAATTACACTGGTGGATCTATATGTGGTCTGTGAAAAGAACACACATGAAATGACACTGATGAATCCATATGTGGTCTATGAAAATAACAGACATGTAATGACACTGGTTGATCCATATGTTGTGTGTGAAAAGAACAAACATGCAATTACACTGGTGGATCCATATGGGGTAAATGAAAAGAACACACATGCAATCACACTAGTGGATCCATATGTGGTATGTGAAAAGAACACACATGAAACGACACTGGTAGATCCATATGGGACTGTGAAAATAACACACATGAAATGACACTGGTGGATCCATATGTGGTCTGTGAAAAGACCAGATGACTATGGTGGATCCATATGTGGTCTGCGAAAAAAACAGACATGCAATGATACTGGTGGATCTGTATGTGGTGTGTGAAAAGAATACACATGCAATTACACTAGTGTATCCATATGTGGTCTGCGAAAAGAACTGACATGCAATGACACTGGTGGATCCATATGTGGTGTGTGAAAAGAACACACATGCAATGACACTGGTGCATCCATATGTGGTAAATGAAAAGAACACACATGCAATGACACTGGTGGATCCATATGTGGACTGTGAAAAGAACACACATGAAATGACACTGGTGGATCCATATGTGGTCTATGAAAAAAACACATGCAATGACTCTGGTGGATCCATATGTGGTCTGTGAAAAGAACAGACATGCAATGATACTGGTGGATCCATTTGTGGTTTGTGAAAAAAGAACACATGCAATGACTGGTGGATCCATATGTTGCGTGAAAAGAACATACAGGCAATGACACTGGTGGATCCATATGTGGTCTATGAAAAGAACACACATGCAATGACACTAGTGGATCCATATGTGGTCTGTGAAAAGAACACACATGTAATGACACTAGTGGATCCATATATGGTGCATGAAAAGAACAAACATGCCATGACTACGGTGGATTCATATGTGTGCATGAAAAGAACAGACATGCAATGACTCTGGTGCATCCATATGTGGTCTGTGAAAAGAACACACATGCAATGACAATGGTGGATCCATATGTGGTTTGTGAAAAGAACACACATGCAATGACACTTGTGGATCCATATATGGTCTGCGAAAAGAACACACATGCAATGACACTGGTGGATCCATATGTTGTCTGTGAGAAGAAGACACATGCAATGACACTGGTGGATCCATATGTGGTCTGTGAAAAGAACACAGATTTCAATGTCACTCGTGGATCCATATGTGGTGTGTGAAAAGAACACACATGCAATGAACTCTAGTGGATCCATATGTGGTCTATGAAAAGAACAAACATGCAATGACACTGGTGGTTCCATATGTGGTCTGTGAAAAGAACACACATGCAATGACACTGGTGGATCCATATGGGTCTGTGAAAAGAACACACATGCAATGACACTGGTGGATCCATATGTGGTCTGTGAAAAGAACAAACATGCAATGACACTGCTGGTTCCATATGTGGTCTGCGAAAAGAAAACACATGCAATGACTCTTGTGGATCCATATGTGGTCTGTGAAAAGAACACACATGCAATGACAAGGGTGGATCCATATGTGGTTTGTGAAAAGAATACACATGAAATGACACTGGTGGATCCATATGTGGTCTGTGAAAAGAACACACATGTAATGACACTAGTGGATCCATATATGGTCTGTGAAAAGAACAGACATGCAATGACTCTGGTGGATTCATATGTGGTCTGTGAAAAGAACAGACATGCAATCACTCTGGTGCATCCATATGTGGTCTGTGAAAAGAACACACATGCAATGACAATGGTGGATCCATATGTGGTTTGTGAAAAGAACACACATGCAATGACACTTGTGGATCCATATATGGTCTGCGAAAAGAACACACATGCAATGACATTGGTGGATCCATATGTTGTCTATGAGAAGAAGACACATGCAATGACACTGGTGGATCCATATGTGGTCTGTGAAAAGAACAAAGATTTCAATGTCACTCGTGGATCCATATGTGGTGTGTGAAAAGAACACACATGCAATGAACTCTAGTGGATCCATATGTGGTCTATGAAAAGAACAAACATGCAATGACACTGGTGGTTCCATATGTAGTGCATGAAAAGAACACACATGCAATGACACTTGGTGGATCCATATGGGTGTGAAAAGAACACACATGCAATGACACTGGTGGATCCATATGTGTGCAATGAAAAGAACAAACATGCAATGACACTGCTGGTTCCATATGTGGTCTGCGAAAAGAAAACACATGCAATGACTCTGGTGGATCCATATGTGGTATGTGAAAAGAACACACATGCAATGACAAGGGTGGATCCATATGTGGTTTGTGAAAATAACACACATGAATGACACTGGTGGATCCATTTGTGGTCTGTGAAAAGACCACACATGCAATGATTATGGTGGATCCATATGTGGTCTGCGAAAAGAAAAGACATGCAATGATACTGGTGGATCCGTATGTGGTGTGTGAAAAGAACACACATGCAATTACACTAGTGTATCCATATGTGGTCTACGAAAAGAACTGACATGCAATGACATTGGTGGATCCATATGTGGTGTGTGAAAAGAACACACATGCAATGACACTGGTGCATCCATATGTGGTAAATGAAAAGAACACACATGCAATAAAACTGGTGGATCCATATGTGGACTATGAAAAGAACACACATGTAATGACAAGGGTGGATCCATATGTGGTTTGTGAAAAGAACGCACATGCAATGACACTGGTGGATCCATATATGGTAAATGAAAAGAACACACATGCAATGACACTGGTGGATCCATATGTGGTCTGTGAAAAGAACACACATGCAATGACACTGGTCGATCCATATATGGTCTGTGAAAAACACACATGCTATGAACTCTAGTGGATCCATATGTGGTCTGTGAAAAGAACACACATTTCAATTACACTGGTGGATCTATATGTGGTCTGTGAAAAGAACACACATGAAATGACACTGATGAATCCATATGTGGTCTATGAAAATAACAGACATGTAATGACACTGGTTGATCCATATGTTGTGTGTGAAAAGAACAAACATGCAATTACACTGGTGGATCCATATGGGGTAAATGAAAAGAACACACATGCAATCACACTAGTGGATCCATATGTGGTATGTGAAAAGAACACACATGAAACGACACTGGTAGATCCATATGGGACTGTGAAAATAACACACATGAAATGACACTGGTGGATCCATATGTGGTCTGTGAAAAGACCAGATGACTATGGTGGATCCATATGTGGTCTGCGAAAAAAACAGACATGCAATGATACTGGTGGATCTGTATGTGGTGTGTGAAAAGAATACACATGCAATTACACTAGTGTATCCATATGTGGTGCATGAAAAAGCCCGACATGCAATGACACTGGTGGATCCATATGTGGTGTGTGAAAAGAACACACATGCAATGACACTGGTGCATCCATATGTGGTAAATGAAAAGAACACACATGCAATGACACTGGTGGATCCATATGTGTAATGTGAAAAGAACACACATGAAATGACACTGGTGGATCCATATGTGGTCTATGAAAAAAACACATGCAATGACTCTGGTGGATCCATATGTGGTCTGTGAAAAGAACAGACATGCAATGATACTGGTGGATCCATTTGTGGTTTGTGAAAAGAACACACATGCAATGACACTGGTGGATCCATATGTTGTCTGTGAAAAGAACATACAGCAATGACCTTTGGTGGATCCATATGTGGTCTATGAAAGAACACACATGCAATGACACTAGTGGATCCATATGTGGTGTGAAAAGAACACACATGTAATGACACTAGTGGATCCATATATGCATGAAAGAACAGACATGCCATGACTCAGTGGATTCATATGTGGTGCAGTGAAAAACAGACATGCAATGACTTCTGGTGCATCCATATGTGGTCATGAAAAGAACACATGCAATGACAATGGTAGATCCATATGTGGTTTGTGAAATGAACACACATGCAATGACACTTGTGGATCCATATATGGTTTGCGAAAAGAACACACATGCAATGACATTGGTGGATCCATATGTTGTCTGTGAGAAGAAGACACATGCAATGACACTGGTGGATCCATATGTGGTCTGTGAAAAGAACACAGATTTCAATGTCACTCGTGGATCCATATGTGGTGTGTGAAAAGAACACACATGCAATGAACTCTAGTGGATCCATATGTGGTCTATGAAAAGAACAAACATGCAATGACACTGGTGGTTCCATATGTGGTCTGTGAAAAGAACACACATGCAATGACACTGGTGGATCCATATGGGTCTGTGAAAAGAACACACATGCAATGACACTGGTGGATCCATATGTGGTCTGTGAAAAGAACAAACATGAAATGACACTGCTGGTTCCATATGTGGTCTGCGAAAAGAAAACACATGCAATGACTCTTGTGGATCCATATGTGGTCTGTGAAAAGAACACACATGCAATGACAAGGGTGGATCCATATGTCGTTTGTGAAAAGAATACACATGAAATGACACTAGTGGATCCATATGTGGTCTGTGAAAAGAACACACATGCAATGAACTCTGGTGGATCCATATGTGGTCTGCGAAAAGAATAGACATGCAATGATACTGGTGGATCCGTATGTGGTGTGTGAAAAGAACACACATGCGATTACACTAGTGTATCCATATGTGGTCTATGAAAAGAACACACATGCAATGACACTAGTGGATCCATATGTGGTGTGTGAAAAGAACACACATGCAATGACACTGCTGGTTCCATATGTGGTAAATGAAAAGAACACACATGCAATAAAACTGGTGGATCCATATGTGGACTATGAAAAGAACACACATGCAATGACAAGGGTGGATCCATATGTGGTTTGTGAAAAGAACGCACATGAAATGACACTGGTGGATCCATATATGGTAAATGAAAAGAACACACATGCAATGACACTGGTGGATCCATATGTGGTCTGTGAAAAGAACACACATGCAATGACACTGGTCGATCCATATATGTTCTGTGAAAAAACACACATGCTATGAACTCTAGTGGATCCATATGTGGTCTGTGAAAAGATAACACATTTCAATGACACTGGTGGATCTATATGTGGTCTGTGAAAAGAACACAGATGAAATAACACTGGTGAATCCATATGTGGTCTATGAAAATAACAGACATGCAATGACACTGGTTGATCCATATGTGGTGTGTGAAAAGAACAAACATGCAATCACACTGGTGGATCCATATGGGGTAAATGAAAAGAACACACATGCAATCACACTAGTGGATCCATATGTGGTCTGTGAAAAGAACACACATGAAACGACCTTTGGTAGATCCATATGGGACTGTGAAAATAACACACATGAAATGACACTGGTGGATCCATATGTCGTCTGTGAAAACACCAGATGACTATGGTGGATCCATATGTGGTCTGCGAAAAAACAGACATGCAATGATACTGGTGGATCTATATGTGGTGTGTGAAAAGAATACACATGCAATTACACTAGTGTATCCATATGTGGTCTGCGAAAAGAACCGACATGCAATGACACTGGTGGATCCATATGTGGTGTGTGAAAAGAACACACATGCAATGACACTGGTGCATCCATATGTGGTAAATGAAAAGAACACACATGCAATGACACTGGTGTATCCATATGTGTCCTGTGAAAAGAACACACATGAAATGACATTGGTGGATCCATATGTGTTCTATGAAAAGAACACACATGCAATGACTCTGGTGGATCCATATGTGGTCTGTGAAAACAACACACATGCAGTGACACTGGTGGATTCATATGTGGTCTATGAAAAGAACAGACAGGCAATGACACTGGTGGATCCATATGTGGTCTATGAAAAGAACAGACAGGCAATGACACTGGTGGATCCATATGTGGTCTATGAAAAGAACACACATGCAATGACACTGGTGGATCCATATGTGGTCTGTGAAAAGAACACACATGTAATGACACTAGTGGATCCATATGTGGTCTGTGAAAAGAACAGACATGGAATGACTCTGGTGGAATCATATGTGGTCTGTGAAAAGAACAGACATGCAATGGCTCTGGTGGATCCATATGTGGTCTGTGAAAAGAACACACATGCAATGACAATGGTGGATCCATATGTGGTTTGTGAAAAGAACACACATGCAATGACACTTGTGGATCCATATATGGTCTGCGAAAAGAACACACATGCAATGACACTGGTGGATCCATATGTTGTCTATGAGAAGAAGACACATGCAATGACACTGGTGGATCCATATGTGGTCTGTGAAAAGAACAAAGATTTCAATGTCACTCGTGGATCCATATGTGGTGTGTGAAAAGAACACACATGCAATGAACTCTAGTGGATCCATATGTGGTCTATGAAAAGAACAAACATGCAATGACACTGGTGGTTCCATATGTGGTCTGTGAAAAGAACACACATGCAATGACACTGGTGGATCCATATGGGTCTGTGAAAAGAACACACATGCAATGACACTGGTGGATCCATATGTGGTCTGTGAAAAGAACAAACATGCAATGACACTGCTGGTTCCATATGTGGTCTGCGAAAAGAAAACACATGCAATGAATCTGGTGGATCCATATGTGGTATGTGAAAAGAACACACATGCAATGACAAGGGTGGATCCATATGTGGTTTGTGAAAAGAACACACATGAAATGACACTGGTGGATCCATTTGTGGTCTGTGAAAAGACCACACATGCAATGATTATGGTGGATCCATATACGGTCTGCGAAAAGAACAGACATGCAATGATACTGGTGGATCCGTATGTGGTGTGTGAAAAGAACACACATGCAATGACACTGGTGCATCCATATCTGGTAAATGAAAAGAACACACATGCAATGACATTGGTGGATCCATATGTGGTGTGTGAAAAGAACACACATGCAATGACACTGGTGCTTCCATATGTGGTAAATGAAAAGAACACACATGCAATAAAACTGGTGGATCCATATATGGACTATGAAAAGAACACACATGCAATGACAAGGGTGGATCCATATGTGGTTTGTGAAAAGAACGCACATGCAATGACACTGGTGGATCCATATATGGTAAATGAAAAGAACACACATGCAATGACACTGTTGGATCCATATGTGGTCTATGAAAAGAACACACATGCAATGACACTGGTCGATCCATATATGGTCTGTGAAAAACACACATGCTATGAACTCTAGTGGATCCATATGTGGTGCATGAAAGAACACACATTTCAATTACACTGGTGGATCTATATGTGGTCTGTGAAAAGAACACACATGAAATGACACTGGTGAATCCATATGTGGTCTATGAAAATAACAGACATGTAATGACACTGGTTGATCCATATGTTGTGTGTGAAAAGAACAAACATGCAATTACACTGGTGTATCCATATGGGGTAAATGAAAAGAACACACATGCAATCACACTAGTGGATCCATATGTGGTATGTGAAAAGAACACACATGAAACGACACTGGTAGATCCATATGGGACTGTGAAAATAACACACATGAAATGACACTAGTGGATCCATATGTGGTCTGTGAAAAGACCAGATGACTATGGTGGATCCATATGTGGTCTGCGAAAAAAACAGACATGCAATGATACTGGTGGATCTGTATGTGGTGTGTGAAAAGAATACACATGCAATTACACTAGTGTATCCATATGTGGTCTCTGAAAGAAGCCGACATGCAATGACCTTTGGTGGATCCATATGTGGTGTGTGAAAAGAACACATGCAATGACACTTGGTGCATCCATATGTGGTAAATGAAAAGAACACACATGCAATGACCTGGTGGATCCATATGTGGATGAAAAGAACACACATGAAATGACAACGGTGGATCCATATGTGGTCTATGAAAAAACACATGCAATGACTCTGGTGGATCCATATGTGGTGCGTGAAAAGAACATGCAATGATACTGGTGGATCCATTTGTGGTTTGTGAAAAGAACACACATGCAATGACACTGGTGGATCCATATGTTGTCTGTGAAAAGAACATACAGGCAATGACACGGGTGGATCCATATGTGGTCTATGAAAAGAACACACATGCAATGACACTAGTGGATCCATATGTGGTCTGTGAAAAGAACACACATGTAATGACACTAGTGGATCCATATATGGTCTGTGAAAAGAACAAACATGCCATGACTCTGGTGGATTCATATGTTATGCGTGAAAAGAAACATGCAATGACTACGGTGCATCCATATGTGGTGCGTGAAACGAACACACATGCAATGACAATGGTGGATCCATATGTGGTTTGTGAAAAGAACACACATGCAATGACACTTGTGGATCCATATATGGTCTGCGAAAAGAACACACATGCAATGACACTGGTGGATCCATATGTTGTCTGTGAAAAGAAAACACATGCAATGACCTGGTGGATCCATATGTGGTGCGTGAAAAGAACACAGATTTCAATGTCACTCGTGGATCCATATGTGGTGTGTGAAAAGAACACACATGCAATGAACTCTAGTGGATCCATATGTGGTCTATGAAAAGAACAAACATGCAATGACACTGGTGGTTCCATATGTGGTCTGTGAAAAGAACACACATGCAATGACACTGGTGGATCCATATGGGTAATTGAAAATAAAACACATGCAATGACACTTTGGTGGATCCATATGTGGACTGTGAAAAGAACAAACATGCAATGACACTGGTTCCATATGTGGTGTGAAAGAAAACACATGCAATGACTCTTGTGGATCCATATGTGGTCTGTGAAAAGAACACACATGCAATGACAAGGGTGGATCCATATGTGGTTTGTGAAAAGAATACACATGAAATGACACTGGTGGATCCATATGTGGTCTGTGAAAAGAACACACATGCAATGAACTCTGGTGGATCCATATGTGGTCTGCGAAAAGAACAGACATGCAATGATACTGGTGGATCCGTATGTGGTGTGTGAAAAGAACACACATGCGATTACACTAGTGTATCCATATGTGGTCTATGAAAAGAACACACATGCAATGACACTGGTGGATCCATATGTGGTTTGTGAAAAGAACACACATGCAATGACACTGCTGGTTCCATATGTGGTAAATGAAAAGAACACACATGCAATAAAACTGGTGGATCCATATGTGGACTATGAAAAGAACACACATGCAATGACAATGGTGGATCCATATGTGGTTTTTGAAAAGAACACACATGCAATGACAGTGGTGGATCCATATGTGGTAAATGAAAAGAACACACATGCAATGACACTGGTGGATTCATATGTGGTCTATGAAAAGAACACACATGCAATGACACTGGTCGATCCATATATGGTCTATGAGAAAAACACACATGCAATGAACTCTAGTGGATCCATATGTGGTCTGTGAAAAGAACACACATTTCAATGGCACTGGTGGATCTATATGTGGTCTGTGAAAAGAACACACATGAAATGACACTGATGAATCCATATGTGGTCTATGAAAATAACAGACATGCAATGACACTGGTTGATCCATATGTGGTGTGTGAAAAGAACAAACATGCAATTACACGGGTGTATCCATATGGGGTAAATGAAAAGAACACACATGCAATCACACTAGTGGATCCATATGTGGTATGTGAAAAGAACACACATGAAACGACACTGGTAGATCCATATGGGACTGTGAAAATAACACACATGAAATGACACTGGTGGATCCATATGTGGTCTGTGAAAACACCAGATGACTATGGTGGATCCATATGTGGTCTGCGAAAAAAACAGACATGCAATGATACTGGTGGATCTGTATGTGGTGTGTGAAAAGAATACACATGCAATTACACTAGTGTATCCATATGTGGTCTGCGAAAAGAACTGACATGCAATAACACTGGTGGATCCATATGTGGTGTGTGAAAAGAACACACATGCAATGATACTGGTGCATCCATATGTGGTAAATGAAAAGAACACACATGCAATGACACTGGTGGATCCATATGTGGACTGTGAAAAAAACACACATTAAATGACACTGGTGGATCCATATGTGGTCTATGAAAAAAACACATGCAATGACTCTGGTGGATCCATATGTGGTCTGTGAAAAGAATAGACATGCAATGATACTGGTGGATCCATTTGTGGTTTGTGAAAAGAACACACATGCAATGACACTAGTGGATCTATATATGGTCAGTGAAAAGAACAGACATGCAATGACTCTGGTGGATTCATATGTGGTCTGTGAAAAGAACAGACATGCAATCACTCTGGTGCATCCATATGTGGTCTGTGAAAAGAACACACATGCAATGACAATGGTGGATCCATATGTGGTTTGTGAAAAGAACACACATGCAATGACACTTGTGGATCCATATATGGTCTGCAAAAAGAACACACATGCAATGACATTGGTGGATCCCTATGTTGTCTGTGAAAAGAACATACAAGCAATGACACTGGTGGATCCATATGTGGTCTATGAAAAGAACACACATGCAATGACACTAGTGGATCCATATGTGGTCTGTGAAAAGAACACACATGTAATGACACTAGTGGATCTATATATGGTCAGTGAAAAGAACAGACATGCAATGACTCTGGTGGATTCATATGTGGTCTGTGAAAAGAATAGACATGCAATCACTCTGGTGCATCCATATGTGGTCTGTGAAAAGAACACACATGCAATGACAATGGTGGATCCATATGTGGTTTGTGAAAAGAACACACATGCAATGACACTTGTGGATCCATATATGGTCTGCAAAAAGAACACACATGCAATGACATTGGTGGATCCATATGTTGTCTATGAGAAGAAGACACATGCAATGACACTGGTGGATCCATATGTGGTCTGTGAAAAGAACACAGATTTCAATGTCACTCGTGGATCCATATGTGGTGTGTGAAAAGAACACACATGCAATGAACTCTAGTGGATCTATATGTGGTCTATGAAAAGAATAGACATGCAATGATACTGGTGGATCTGTATGTGGTCTGCGAAAAGAACAGACATGCAATGATACTGTTGGATCTGTATGTGGTGTGTGAAAAGAATACACATGCAATTACACTAGTGTATCCATATGTGGTCTGCGAAAAGAACTGACATGCAATGACACTGGTGGATCCATATGTGGTGTGTGAAAAGAACACACATGCAATGACACTGGTGCATCCATATGTGGTAAATGAAAAGAACACACATGCAATGACACTGGTGGATCCATATGTGGACTGTGAAAAGAACACACATGAAATGACACTGGTGGATCCATATGTGGTCTGTGAAAAGACCACACATGCAATGATTATGGTGGATCCATATGCGGTCTGCGAAAAGAACAGACATGCAATGATACTGGTGGATCCGTATGTGGTGTGTGAAAAGAACACACATGCAATTACACTAGTGTATCCATATGTGGTCTGCGAAAAGAACCGACATGCAATGACATTGGTGGATCCATATGTGGTGTGTGAAAAGAACACACATGCAATGACACTGGTGCTTCCATATGTGGTAAATGAAAAGAACACACATGCAATGACACTGGTGGATCCATATGTGGACTATGAAAAGAACACACATGCAATGACAAGGGTGGATCCATATGTGGTTTGTGAAAAGAACGCACATGCAATGACACTGGTGGATCCATATATGGTAAATGAAAAGAAAACACATGCAATGACACTGGTGGATCCATATTTGGTCTGTGAAAAGAACACACATGCAATGACACTGGTCGATCCATATATGGTCTGTGAAAAAACACACATGCTATGAACTCTAGTGGATCCATATGTGGTCTGTGAAAAGAACACACATTTCAATTACACTGGTGGATCTATATGTGGTCTGTGAAAAGAACACACATGAAATGGCACTGGTGAATCCATATGTGGTCTATGAAAATAACAGACATGCAATGACACTGGTTGATCCATATGTGGTGTGTGAAAAGAACAAACATGCAATTACACTGGTGGATCCATATGGGGTAAATGAAAAGAACACACATGCAATCACACTAGTGGATCCATATGTGGTCTGTGAAAAGAACACACATGAAACGACACTGGTAGATCCATATGGGACTGTGAAAATAACACACATGAAATGACACTGGTGGATCCATATGTGGTCTGTGAAAAGACCAGATGACTATGGTGGATCCATATGTGGTCTGCGAAAAGAACAGACATGCAATGATACTGGTGGATCTGTATGTGGTCTGCGAAAAGAATAGACATGCAATGATACTGGTGGATCTGTATGTGGTGTGTGAAAAGAATACACATGCAATTACACTAGTGTATCCATATGTGGTCTGCGAAAAGAACTGACATGCAATGACACTGGTGGATCCATATGTGGTGTGTGAAAAGAACACACATGCAATGACACTGGTGCATCCATATGTGGTAAATGAAAAGAACACACATGCAATGACACTGGTGGATCCATATGTGGACTGTGAAAAGAACACACATGAAATGACACTGGTGGATCCATATGTGGTCTATGAAAAAAACACATGCAATGACTCTGGTGGATCCATATGTGGTCTGTGAAAAGAACAGACATGCAATGATACTGGTGGATCCATTTGTGGTTTGTGAAAAGAACACACATGCAATGACACTGGTGGATCCATATGTTGTCTGTGAAAAGAACATACAGGCAATGACACTGGTGGATCCATATGTGGTCTATGAAAAGAACACACATGCAATGACACTAGTGGATCCATATGTGGTCTGTGAAAAGAACACACATGTAATGACACTAGTGGATCCATATATGGTCTGTGAAAAGAACAGACATGCCATGACTCTGGTGGATTCATATGTGGTCTGTGAAAAGAACAGACATGCAATGACTCTGGTGCATCCATATGTGGTCTGTGAAAAGAACACACATGCAATGACAATGGTGGATCCATATGTGGTTTGTGAAAAGAACACACATGCAATGACACTTGTGGATCCATATATGGTCTGCGAAAAGAACACACATGCAATGACATTGGTGGATCCATATGTTGTCTGTGAGAAGAAGACACATGCAATGACACTGGTGGATCCATATGTGGTCTGTGAAAAGAACACATATTTCAATGTCACTCGTGGATCCATATGTGGTGTGTGAAAAGAACACACATGCAATGAACTCTCGTGGATCCATATGTGGTCTATGAAAAGAACAAACATGCAATTACACTGGTGGTTCCATATGTGGTCTGTGAAAAGAACACACATGCAATGACACTGGTGGATCCATATGGGTCTGTGAAAAGAACACACATGCAATGACACTGGTGGATCCATATGTGGTCTATGAAAAGAACAAACATGCAATGACACTGTTGGTTCCATATGTGGTCTGCGAAAAGAAACACATGCAATGACTCTGGTGGATCCATATGTGGTCTGTGGAAAGAACACACATGCAATGACAAGGGTGGATCCATATGTGGTTTGTGAAAAGAACACACATGAAATGACACTGGTGGATCCATATGTGGTCTGTGAAAAGACCACACATGCAATGATTATGGTGGATCCATATGTGGTCTGTGAAAAGAACAGACATGCAATCATACTGGTAGATCCGTATGTGGTGTGTGAAAAGAACACACATGCAATTACACTAGTGTATCCATATGTGGTCTGCGAAAAGAACCGACATGCAATGACAATGGTGGATCCATATGTGGTGTGTGAAAAGAACACACATGCAATGACACTGGTGCATCCATATGTGGTAAATGAAAAGAACACACATGCAATGACACTGGTGGATCCATATGTGGTAAATGAAAAGAACAAACATGCAATCAGACTGGTGGATCCATATGTGGTCTGTGAAAAGAACACACATGCAATGACACGGGTGGATCCATATGTGGTCTGTGAAAAGAACAAAATGCAATGACACTGCTGGTTCCATATGTGGTCTGCAAAAAGAAAACACATGCAGTGACTCTGGTGGATCCATATGTGGTATGTGAAAAGAACACACATGCAATGACTATGGTGGATCCATATGTGATGTGAAAAACAGAACATATGAATGATCTTTGGTGGATCCCTATGTGGTGTGTGAAAAGAACACACATGCAATTACACTCGTGTATCCATATGTGGTGCAAAAAGAACACATGCAATGACATTGGTGGATCCATATGTGGTCTGTGAAAAGAACACACATGCAATGACACTGGTGCATCCATATGTGGTAAATGAAAAGAACACACATGCAATGACACTGGTGGATCCATATGTGGATTGTGAAAAGTACACACATGAAATGACACTGGTGGATCCATATGTGGTCTATGAAAAGAACACGCATGCAATGACTGGTGGATCCATATGTGGTGCATGAAAGAACAGACATGCAATGATACTGGTGGATCCATTTGTGGTTTGTGAAAAGAACACACATGCAATGACACTGGTGGATCCATATGTTGTCTGTGAAAAGAACATACAGGCAATGACACTGGTGGATCCATATGTGGTCTATGAAAAGAACACACAAGCAATGACACTAGTGGATCCATTGTGGTCTGTGAAAAGAACACACATGTAATGACACTAGTGGATCCATATATGGTCTGTGAAAAGAACAGACATGCAATGACTCTGGTGGATCGATATGTGGTCTGTGAAAAGAATAGACATGCAATGACTCTGGTGCATCCATATGTGGTCTGTGAAATGAACACACATGCAATGACAATGGTGGATCCATATGTGGTTTGTGAAAAGAACACAAATGCAATGACACTTGTGGATCCATATATGGTCTATGAAAAGAACACACATGCAATGACAGTGGTGGATCCATAAGTGGTACGTGAAAAAATGACATTTCGATGACACTGGTGGATCCATATGTGGTCTGTGAAAAGAACAGACATGCAATGACTCTGGTGGATGCATATGTGGTCAGTGAAAAGAACAGACATGCAATGACACTGGTGGATCCATATGTGGTCTGTGAAAAGACCACACATGCAATGATTATGGTGTATCCATATGTGGTCTGCGAAAAGAACAGACATGCAATCATACTGATGGATCCGTATGTGGTGTGTGAAAAGAACACACATGCAATTACACTAGTGTATCCATATGTGGTCTGCGAAAAGAACCGACATGCAATGACATTGGTGGATCCATATGTGGTGTGTGAAAAGAACACACATGCAATGACACTGGTGCATCCATATGTGGTAAATGAAAAGAACACACATGCAATGACACTGGTGGATCCATATGTGGACTGTGAAAAGAACACGCATGAAATGACACTGGTGGATCCATATGTGGTCTATGAAAAGAACACACATGCAATGACTCTGGAGGATCCATATGTGGTCTGTGAAAAGAAAAGACATACAATGATACTGGTGGATCCATTTGTGGTTTGTGAAAAGAACACACATGCAATGACACTGGTGGATCCATATGTGGTAAATGAAAAGAACAAACATGCAATGAGACTGGTGGATCCATATGTGGTATGTGAAAAGAACACACATGCAATGAGACTGGTGGATCCATATGTGGTCTGTGAAAAGAACACACATGCAATGACACTGGTGGATCCATATGTGGTCTGTGAAAAGAACAAACATGCAATGACACTGCTGGTTCCATATGTGGTCTGCGAAAAGAAAACACATGCAATGACTCTGGTGGATCCATATGTGGTATGTGAAAAGAACACACATGCAATGACACTGGTGGATCCATATGTGGTTTGTGAAAAGAACACACATGCAATGACACTGCTGGTTCCATATGTGGTAAATGAAAAGAACACACATGCAATAAAACTGGTGGATCCATATGTGGACTATGAAAAGAACACACATGCAATGACAAGGGTGGATCCATATGTGGTTTGTGAAAAGAACGCACATGCAATGACACTGGTGGATCCATATATGGTAAATGAAAAGAACACACATGCAATGACACTGGTGGATCCATATGTGGTCTGTGAAAAGAACACACATGCAATGACACTGGTCGATCGATATATGGTCTGTGAAAAAACACACATGCTATGAACTCTAGTGGATCCATATGTGGTCTGTGAAAAGAACACACATTTCAATTACACTGGTGGATCTATATGTGGTCTGTGAAAAGAACACACATGAAATGACACTGATGAATCCATATGTGGTCTATGAAAATAACAGACATGCAATGACACTGGTTGATCCATATGTGGTGTGTGAAAAGAACAAACATGCAATAACACGGGTGTATCCATATGGGGTAAATGAAAAGAACACACATGCAATCACACTAGTGGATCCATATGTGGTATGTGAAAAGAACACACATGAAACGACACTGGTAGATCCATATGGGACTGTGAAAATAACACACATGAAATGACCTTTGGTGGATCCATATGTATGCAATGAAAACACCAGATGACTATGGTGGATCCATATGTGGTCTGCGAAAAAACAGACATGCAATGATACTGGTGGATCTGTATGTGGTGTGTGAAAAGAATACACATGCAATTACACTAGTGTATCCATATGTGGTCTGCGAAAAGAACTGACATGCAATAACACTGGTGGATCCATATGTGGTGTGTGAAAATAACACACATGCACTGATACTGGTGCATCCATATGTGGTAAATGAAAAGAACACACATGCAATGACACTGGTGGATCCATATGTGGACTGTGAAAAGAACACACATGAAATGACACTGGTGGATCCATATGAGGTCTATGAAAAAAACACATGCAATGACTCTGGTGGATCCATATGTGGTCTGTGAAAAGAACAGACATGCAATGATACTGGTGGATCCATTTGTGGTTTGTGAAAAGAACACACATGCAATGACACTGGTGGATCCCTATGTTGTCTGTGAAAAGAACATACAAGCAATGACACTGGTGGATCCATATGTGGTCTATGAAAAGAACACACATGCAATGACACTAGTGGATCCATATGTGGTCTGTGAAAAGAACACACATGTAATGACACTAGTGGATCTATATATGGTCAGTGAAAAGAACAGACATGCAATGACTCTGGTGGATTCATATGTGGTCTGTGAAAAGAACAGACATGCAATCACTCTGGTGCATCCATATGTGGTCTGTGAAAAGAACACACATGCAATGACAATGGTGGATCCATATGTGGTTTGTGAAAAGAACACACATGCAATGACACTTGTGGATCCATATATGGTCTGCAAAAAGAACACACATGCAATGACATTGGTGGATCCATATGTTGTCTATGAGAAGAAGACACATGCGATGACACTGGTGGATCCATATGTGGTCTGTGAAAAGAACACAGATTTCAATGTCACTCGTGGATCCATATGTGGTGTGTGAAAAGAACACACATGCAATGAACTCTAGTGGATCTATATGTGGTCTATGAAAAGAATAGACATGCAATGATACTGGTGGATCTGTATGTGGTCTGCGAAAAGAACAGACATGCAATGATACTGGTGGATCTGTATGTGGTGTGTGAAAAGAATACACATGCAATTACACTAGTGTATCCATATGTGGTCTGCGAAAAGAACTGACATGCAATGACACTGGCGGATCCATATGTGGTGTGTGAAAAGAACACACATGCAATGACACTGGTGGATCCATATGTGGTAAATGAAAAGAACACACATGCAATGACACTGGTGGATCCATATGTGGACTGTGAAAAGAACACACATGAAATGACACTGGTGGATCCATATGTGGTCTATGAAAAGACCACACATGCAATGATTATGGTGGATCCATATGCGAATGTGAAAAGAACAGACATGCAATGATACTGGTGGATCCGTATGTGGTGTGTGAAAAGAACACACATGCAATTACACTAGTGTATCCATATGTGGTCTGCGAAAAGAACCGACATGCAATGACATTGGTGGATCCATATATGGTGTGTGAAAAGAACACACATGCAATGACACTGGTGCTTCCATATGTGGTAAATGAAAAGAACACACATGCAATGACACTGGTGGATCCATATGTGGACTATGAAAAGAACACACATGCAATGACAAGGGTGGATCCATATGTGGTTTGTGAAAAGAACGCACATGCAATGACACTGGTGGATCCATATATGGTAAATGAAAAGAAAACACATGCAATGACACTGGTGGATCCATATTTGGTCTATGAAAAGAACACACATGCAATGACACTGGTCGATCCATATATGGTCTGTGAAAAAACACACATGCTATGAACTCTAGTGGATCCATATGTGGTCTGTGAAAAGAACACACATTTCAATTACACTGGTGGATCTATATGTGGTCTGTGAAAAGAACACACATGAAATGGCACTGGTGAATCCATATGTGGTCTATGAAAATAACAGACATGCAATGACACTGGTTGATCCATATGTGGTGTGTGAAAAGAACAAACATGCAATTACACTGGTGGATCCATATGGGGTAAATGAAAAGAACACACATGCAATCACACTAGTGGATCCATATGTGGTCTGTGAAAAGAACACACATGAAACGACACTGGTGGATCCATATGTGGTCTGTGAAAAGACCAGATGACTATGGTGGATCCATATGTGGTCTGCGAAAAGAACAGACATGCAATGATACTGGTGGGTCTGTATGTGGTCTGCGAAAAGAATAGACATGCAATGATACTGGTGGATCTGTATGTGGTGTGTGAAAAGAATACACATGCAATTACACTAGTGTATCCATATGTGGTCTGCGAAAAGAACTGACATGCAATGACACTGGTGGATCCATATGTGGTGTGTGAAAAGAACACACATGCAATGACACTGGTGCATCCATATGTGGTAAATGAAAAGAACACACATGCAATGACACTGGTGGATCCATATGTGGACTGTGAAAAGAACACACATGAAATGACACTGGTGGATCCATATGTGGTCTATGAAAAAAACACATGCAATGACTCTGTTGGATCCATATGTGGTCTGTGAAAAGAACAGACATGCAATGATACTGGTGGATCCATTTGTGGTTTGTGAAAAGAACACACATGCAATGACACTGGTGGATGCATATGTTGTCTGTGAAAAGAACATACAGGCAATGACACTGGTGGATCCATATGTGGGCTATGAAAAGAACACACATGCAATGACACTAGTGGATCCATATGTGGTCTGTGAAAAGAACACACATGTAATGACACTAGTGGATCCATATATGGTCTGTGAATAGAACAGACATGCAATGACTCTGGTGGATTCATATGTGGTCTGTGAAAAGAACAGACATGCAATGACTCTGGTGCATCCATATGTGGTCTGTGAAAAGAACACACATGCAATGACAATGGTGGATCCATATGTGGTTTGTGAAAAGAACACACATGCAATGACACTTGTGGATCCATATATGGTCTGCGAAAAGAACACACATGCAATGACATTGGTGGATCCATATGTTGTCTATGAGAAGAAGACACATGCAATGACACTGGTGGATCCATATGTGGTCTGTGAAAAGAACACATATTTCAATGTCACTCGTGGATCCATATGTGGTGTGTGAAAAGAACACACATGCAATGAACTCTCGTGGATCCATATGTGGTCTATGAAAAGAACAAACATGCAATGACACTGGTGGTTCCATATGTGGTCTGTGAAAAGAACACACATGCAATGACACTGGTGGATCCATATGGGTCTGTGAAAAGAACACACATGCAATGACACTGGTGGATCCATATGTGGTCTATGAAAAGAACAAACATGCAATGACACTGCTGGTTCCATATGTGGTCTGCGAAAAGAAACACATGCAATGACTCTGGTGGATCCATATGTGGTCTGTGGAAAGAACACACATGCAATGACAAGGGTGGATCCATATGTGGTTTGTGAAAAGAACACACATGAAATGACACTGGTGGATCCATATGTGGTCTGTGAAAAGACCACACATGCAATGATTATGGTGGATCCATATGTGGTCTGTGAAAAGAACAGACATGCAATCATACTGGTAGATCCGTATGTGGTGTGTGAAAAGAACACACATGCAATTACACTAGTGTATCCATATGTGGTCTGCGAAAAGAACCGACATGCAATGACAATGGTGGATCCATATGTGGTGTGTGAAAAGAACACACATGCAATGACACTGGTGCATCCATATGTGGTAAATGAAAAGAACACACATGCAATGACACTGGTGGATCCATATGTGGACTGTGAAAAGAACACGCATGAAATGACACTAGTGGATCCATATGTGGTCTATGAAAAGAACACACATGCAATGACTCTGGAGGATCCATATGTGGTCTGTGAAAAGAACAGACATACAATGATACTGGTGGATCTATTTGTGGTTTGTGAAAAGAACACACATGCAATGACACTGGTGGATCCATATGTGGTAAATGAAAAGAACAAACATGCAATGAGACTGGTGGATCCATATGTGGTCTGTGAAAAGAACACACATGCAATCAGACTGGTGGATCCATATGTGGTCTGTGAAAAGAACACACATGCAATGACACGGGTGGATCCATATGTGGTCTGTGAAAAGAACAAAATGCAATGACACTGCTGGTTCCATATGTGGTCTGCGAAAAGAAAACACATGCAATGACTCTGGTGGATCCATATGTGGTATGTGAAAAGAACACACATGCAATGACTATGGTGGATCCATATGTGGTCTGCGAAAAGAACAGACATGAATGATACTGGTGGATCCGTATGTGGTGTGTGAAAAGAACACACATGCAATTACACTAGTGTATCCATATGTGGTCTGCAAAAAGAACCGACATGCAATGACATTGGTGGATCCATATGTGGTGTGTGAAAAGAACACACATGCAATGACACTGGTGCATCCATATGTGGTAAATGAAAAGAACACACATGCAATGACACTGGTGGATCCATATGTGGATTGTGAAAAGTACACACATGAAATGACACTGGTGGATCCATATGTGGTCTATGAAAAGAACACGCATGCAATGACTCTGGTGGATCCATATGTGGTCTGTGAAAAGAACAGACATGCAATGATACTGGTGGATCCATTTGTGGTTTGTGAAAAGAACACACATGCAATGACACTGGTGGATCCATATGTTGTCTGTGAAAAGAACATACAGGCAATGACACTGGTGGATCCATATGTGGTCTATGAAAAGAACACACAAGCAATGACACTAGTGGATCCATTGTGGTCTGTGAAAAGAACACACATGTAATGACACTAGTGGATCCATATATGGTCTGTGAAAAGAACAGACATGCAATGACTCTGGTGGATCGATATGTGGTCTGTGAAAAGAATAGACATGCAATGACTCTGGTGCATCCATATGTGGTCTGTGAAATGAACACACATGCAATGACAATGGTGGATCCATATGTGGTTTGTGAAAAGAACACAAATGCAATGACACTTGTGGATCCATATATGGTCTATGAAAAGAACACACATGCAATGACAGTGGTGGATCCATACGTGGTCTGTGAAAAGAACAGACATTTCGATGACACTGGTGGATCCATATGTGGTCTGTGAAAAGAACAGACATGCAATGACTCTGGTGGATGCATATGTGGTCAGTGAAAAGAACAGACATGCAATGACACTGGTGGATCCATATGTGGTCTGTGAAAAGACCACACATGCAATGATTATGGTGTATCCATATGTGGTCTGCGAAAAGAACGGACATGCAATCATACTGATGGATCCGTATGTGGTGTGTGAAAAGAACACACATGCAATTACACTAGTGTATCCATATGTGGTCTGCGAAAAGAACCGACATGCAATGACATTGGTGGATCCATATGTGGTGTGTGAAAAGAACACACATGCAATGACACTGGTGCATCCATATGTGGTAAATGAAAAGAACACACATGCAATGACACTGGTGGATCCATATGTGGACTTCGAAAAGAACACGCATGAAATGACACTGGTGGATCCATATGTGGTCTATGAAAAGAACACACATGCAATGACTCTGGAGGATCCATATGTGGTCTGTGAAAAGAACAGACATACAATGATACTGGTGGATCCATTTGTGGTTTGTGAAAAGAACACACATGCAATGACACTGGTGGATCCATATGTGGTAAATGAAAAGAACAAACATGCAATGAGACTGGTGGATCCATATGTGTTATGTGAAAAGAACACACATGCAATGAGACTGGTGGATCCATATGTGGTCTGTGAAAAGAACACACATGCAATGACACTGGTGGATCCATATGTGGTCTGTGAAAAGAACAAACATGCAATGACACTGCTGGTTCCATATGTGGTCTGCGAAAATAAAACACATGCAATGACTCTGGTGGATCCATATGTGGTATGTGAAAAGAACACACATGCAATGACTATGGTGGATCCATATGTGGTCTGCGAAAAGAACAGACATGAATGATACTGGTGGATCCGTATGTGGTGTGTGAAAAGAACACACATGCAATTACACTAGTGTATCCATATGTGGTCTGCAAAAAGAACCGACATGCAATGACATTGGTGGATCCATATGTGGTGTGTGAAAAGAACACACATGCAATGACACTGGTGCATCCATATGTGGTAAATGAAAAGAACACACATGCAATGACACTGGTGGATCCATATGTGGATTGTGAAAAGTACACACATGAAATGACACTGGTGGATCCATATGTGGTCTATGAAAAGAACACACATGCGATGACTCTGGTGGATCCATATGTGGTCTGTGAAAAGAACAGACATGCAATGATACTGGTGGATCCATTTGTGGTTTGTGAAAAGAACACACATGCAATGACACTGGTGGATCCATATGTTGTCTGTGAAAAGAACATACATGCAATGACACTGGTGGATCCATATGTGGTCTATGAAAAGATCACACAAGCAATGACACTAGTGGATCCATTGTGGTCTGTGAAAATAACACACATGTAATGACACTAGTGGATCCATATATATGCGTGAAAAGAACAGACATGCAATGACTCTGGTGGATCGATATGTGGTCTGTGAAAAGAATAGACATGCAATGACTCTGGTGCATCCATATGTGGTCTGTGAAATGAACACACATGCAATGACAATGGTGGATCCATATGTGGTTTGTGAAAAGAACACAAATGCAATGACACTTGTGGATCCATATATGGTCTGCGAAAAGAACACACATGCAATGACATTGGTGGATCCATCGTGGTGCGTGAAAAGAGCAGACATTTCAATGACACTTTGGTGGATCCATATGTGGTCTATGAAAAGAACACATGCAATGACTCGTGGAGGCATATGTGCAATGAAAAACAGACATGCAATGACACTGGTGGATCCATATGTGGCATGTGAAAAGAACACACATGCAATGACACTAGTGGATCCATATGTGGTATGTGAAAAGAACAGACTTGCAATGACATTGGTGGATCCATATGTGGTGTGTGAAAAGAACACACATGCAATGACACTGGTGGATCCATATGTGGTAAATGAAAAGAACACACATGCAATAACACTGGTGGATCCATATGTGGTCTGTGAAAAGAACACACATGCAATGACAATGGTGGTTCCATATGTGGTCTGTGAAAAGAACACACATGCAATGACAATGGTGGATCCATATGTGGTTTGTGAAAAGGACACACATGCAATGACACTGGCGGATCCAAATGTGGTCTGTGAAAAGAACACACATGCAATGAACTCTGGTGGATCCATATGGGGTCTGCGAAAAGAACAGACATGCAATGACGCTGGTGGATCCATATGTGGTGTGTGAAAAGAACACACATGCAATGACACTTGTGGATCCATATATGGTCTGCGAAAAGAACACACATGCAATGACATTGGTGGATCCATATGTTGTCTGTGAGAAGAATACACATGCAATGACACTTGTGGATCCATATGTGGTCTGTGAAAAGAACACAGATTTCAATGTCACTCGTGGATCCATATGTGGTGTGTGAAAAGAACACACATGCAATGAACTCTAGTGGATCCATATGTGGTCTATGAAAAGAACAAACATGCAATGACACTGGTGGTTCCATATGTGGTCTGTGAAAAGAACACACATGCAATGACACTGGTGGATCCATATGTGGTCTGTGAAAAGAACACACATGCAATGACACTGGTGGATCCATATGTGGTATGTGAAAGGAACAAACATGCAATGACACTGCTGGTTCCATATGTGGTCTGCGAAAAGAAAACACATGCAATGACTCTGGTGGAGCCATATGTGGTCTGTGAAAAGAACACACATGCAATGACAAGGGTGGATCCATATGTGGTTTGTGAAAAGAACACACATGAAATGACACTGGTGGATCCATATGTGGTCTGTGAAAATACCACACATGCAATGACTATGGTGGATCCATATGTGGTCTGCGAAAAGAACAGACATGCAACGATACTGGTGGATCCGTATGTGGTGTGTGAAAAGAACACACATGCAATTACACTAGTGTATCCATATGTGGTCTGCGAAAAGAACCGACATACAATGACATTGGTGGATCCATAAGTGGTGTGTGAAAAGAACACACATGCAATGACACTGGTGCATCCATATGTGGTAAATGAAAAGAACACACATGCAATGACACTGGTGGATCCATATGTGGACTGTGAAAAGAACACACATGAAATGACACTGGTGGATCCATATGTGGTCTATGTAAAGAACACACATGCAATGACTCTGGTGGATCCATATGTGGTCTGTGAAAAGAACAGACATACAATGATACTGGTGGATCCATTTGTGGTTTGTGAAAAGAACACACATGCAATGACACTAGTGGATCCATATGTGGTAAATGAAAAGATCAAACATGCAATGTGACTAGTGGATCCATATGTGGTTTGTGAAAAGAACACACATGCAATGACACTGGTGGATCCATATGTGGTCGGTGGAAAGAACACACACACAATGACACTGGTGGATCCATATGTGGTTTGTGAAAAGAACAAACATTTCAATGACACAGGTGGATCCATATGTGGTTTGTGAAAAGAGCAAACATGCAATGACTTTGGTGGATCCATATGTGGTCTGTGAAAAGAACAGACATGCAATGACGCTGGTGGATCCATATGTGGTGTGTGAAAAGAACACACATGCAATGAGACTAGTGTATCCATATGTGGTCTTTGAAAAGAACACACATGCAATGCCACTGGTGGATCCATATGTGGTTTGTATAAAGAACACACATGCAATGACACCGGTGCATCCATATGTGGTAAATGAAAAGAAGACACATGCAATGACACTAGTGGATCCATATGTGGCCTGTGAAAAGAACACACATGAAATAACACTGGTGGATCCATATGTGGTTTGTGAAAAGAGCAAACATGCAATGACTTTGGTGGATCCATATGTGGTCTGTGAAAAGAACAGACATGCAATGACACTGGTGGATCCATATGTGGTGTGTGAAAAGAACACACATGCAATGACACTTGTGGATCCATATATGGTCTGCGAAAAGAACACACATGCAATGACATTGGTGGATCCATATGTTGTCTGTGAGAAGAAGACACATGCAATGACACTGGTGGATCCATATGTGGTCTGTGAAAAGAACACAGATTTCAATGTCACTCGTGGATCCATATGTGGTGTGTGAAAAGAACACACATGCAATGAACTCTAGTGGATCCATATGTGGTCTATGAAAAGAACAAACATGCAATGACACTGGTGGTTCCATATGTGGTCTGTGAAAAGAACACACATGCAATGACACTGGTGGATCCATATGTGGTCTGTGAAAAGAACAGACATGCAATGACTCTGGTGGATCCATATGTGGTCTGTGAAAAGAATAGACATGCAATGACTCTGGTGCATCCATATGTGGTCTGTGAAATGAACACACATGCAATGACAATGGTGGATCCATATGTGGTTTGTGAAAAGAACACAAATGCAATGACACTTGTGGATCCATATATGGTCTGCGAAAAGAACACACATGCAATGACATTGGTGGATCCATACGTGGTCTGTGAAAAGAACAGACATTTCAATGACACTGGTGGATCCATATGTGGTCTGTGAAAAGAACAGACATGCAATGACTCTGGTGGATGCATATGTGGTCTGTGAAAAGAACAGACATGCAATGACACTGGTGGATCCATATGTGGCATGTGAAAAGAACACACATGCAATGACACTAGTGGATCCATATGTGGTCTGTGAAAAGAACAGACTTGCAATGACATTGGTGGATCCATATGTGGTGTGTGAAAAGAACACACATGCAATGACACTGGTGGATCCATATGTGGTAAATGAAAAGAACACACATGCAATAACACTGGTGGATCCATATGTGGTCTATGAAAAGAACACACATGCAATGACAATGGTGGTTCCATATGTGGTCTGTGAAAAGAACACACATGCAATGACAATGGTGGATCCATATGTGGTTTGTGAAAAGGACACACATGCAATGACACTGGCGGATCCAAATATGGTATGTGAAAAGAACACACATGCAATGAACTCTGGTGGATCCATATGGGGTCTGCGAAAAGAACAGACATGCAATGACGCTGGTGGATCCATATGTGGTGTGTGAAAAGAACACACATGCAATGACACTTGTGGATCCATATGGTCTGTGAAAAGAACACACATGCAATGACATTGGTGGATCCATATGTTGTCTGTGAGAAGAATACACATGCAATGACACTGGTGGATCCATATGTGGTCTGTGAAAAGAACACAGATTTCAATGTCACTCGTGGATCCATATGTGGTGTGTGAAAAGAACACACATGCAATGAACTCTAGTGGATCCATATGTGGTATATGAAAAGAACAAACATGCAATGACACTGGTGGTTCCATATGTCGTCTGTGAAAAGAACACACATGCAATGACACTGGTGGATCCATATGTGGTCTGTGAAAAGAACACACATGCAATGACACTGGTGGATCCATATGTGGTCTGTGAAAAGAACAAACATGCAATGACACTGCTGGTTCCATATGTGGTCTGCGAAAAGAAAACACATGCAATGACTCTGGTGGATCCATATGTGGTCTGTGAAAAGAACACACATGCAATTACAAGGGTGGATCCATATGTGGTTTGTGAAAAGAACACACATGAAATGACACTGGTGGATCCATATGTGGTCTGTGAAAAGACCACACATGCAATGACTATGGTGGATCCATATGTGGTCTGCGAAAAGAACAGACATGCAACGATACTGGTGGATCCGTATGTGGTGTGTGAAAAGAACACGCATGCAATTACACTAGTGTATCCATATGTGGTCTGCGAAAAGAACCGACATGCAATGACATTGGTGGATCCATAAGTGGTGTGTGAAAAGAACACACATGCAATGAAACTGGTGCATCCATATGTGGTAAATGAAAAGAACACACATGCAATGACACTGGTGGATCCATATGTGGACTGTGAAAAGAACACACATGAAATGACACTGGTGGATCCATATGTGGTCTATGTAAAGAACACACATGCAATGACTCTGGTGGATCCATATGTGGTCTGTGAAAAGAACAGACATACAATGATACTGGTGGATCCATTTGTGGTTTGTGAAAAGAACACACATGCAATGACACTAGTGGATCCATATGTGGTAAATGAAAAGATCAAACAAGCAATGTGACTGGTGGATCCATATGTGGTTTGTGAAAAGAACACACATGCAATGACACTGGTGGATCCATATGTGGTCGGTGGAAAGAACACACACACAATGACACTGGTGGATCCATATGTGGTTTGTGAAAAGAACAAACATTTCAATGACACAGGTGGATCCATATGTGGTTTGTGAAAAGAGCAAACATGCAATGACTTTGGTGGATCCATATGTGGTCTGTGAAAAGAACAGACATGCAATGACGCTGGTGGATCCATATGTGGTGTGTGAAAAGAACACACATGCAATGAGACTAGTGTATCCATATGTGGTCTTTGAAAAGAACACACATGCAATGCCACTGGTGGATCCATATGTGGTTTGTATAAAGAACACACATGCAATGACACCGGTGCATCCATATGTGGTAAATGAAAAGAAGACACATGCAATGACACTAGTGGATCCATATGTGGCCTGTGAAAAGAACACACATGAAATAACACTGGTGGATCCATATGTGGTTTGTGAAATGAGCAAACATGCAATGACTTTGGTGGATCCATATGTGGTCTGTGAAAAGAACATACATGCAATGACGCTGGTGGATCCATATGTGGTGTGTGAAAAGAACACACATGCAATGACACTTGTGGATCCATATATGGTCTGCGAAAAGAATACACATGCAATGACATTGGTGGATCCATATGTTGTCTGTGAGAAGAAGACACATGCAATGACACTGGTGGATCCATATGTGGTGCGTGAAAGAACCTGATTTCAATGTCACTGTTGGATCCATTTGTGTTGTGTGAAAAGAACACACATGCAATGAACTCTAGTGGATCCATATGTGGTCTATGAAAAGAACAAACATGCAATGACACTGGTGGTTCCATATGTGGTCTGTGAAAAGAACACACATGCAATGACACTGGTGGATCCATATGTGGTCTGTGAAAAGAACACACATGCAATGACACTGGTGGATCCATATGTGGTCTGTGAAAAGAACAAACATGCAATGACACTGCTGGTTCCATATGTGGTCTGCGCGGAGAAAACACATGCAATGACTCTGGTGGATCCATATGTGGTCTGTGAAAAGAACACACATGCAATGACAAGGGTGGATCCATATGTGGTTTGTGAAAAGAACACACATGAAATGACACTGGTGGATCCATATGTGGTCTGTGAACAGACCACACATGCAATGACTATGGTGGATCCATATGTGGTCTGCGAAAAGAACAGACATGCAACGATACTGGTGGATCCGTATGTGGTCTGTGAAAAGAACACACATGCAATTACACTAGTGTATCCATATGTGGTCTGCGAAAAGAACCGACATGCAATGACATTGGTGGATCCATATGTGGTGTGTGAAAAGAACACACATGCAATGACACTGGTGCATCCATATGTGGTAAATGAAAAGAACACACATGCAATGACACTGGTGGATCCATATGTGGACTATGAAAAGAACACACATGAAATGACACTGGTGGATCCATATGTGGTCTATGTAAAGAACACACATGCAATGACTCTGGTGGATCCATATGTGGTCTGTGAAAAGAACAGACATACAATGATACTAGTGGATCCATTTGTGGTTTGTGAAAAGAACACACATGCAATGACACTAGTGGATCCATATGTGGTAAATGAAAAGAACAAACATGCAATGTGACTGGTGGATCCATATGTGGTTTGTGAAAATAACACACATGCAATGACACTGGTGGATCCATATGTGGTTGGTGGAAAGAACACACATGCAATGACACTGGTGGATCCATATGTGGTCTGTGAAAAGAACAAACATGCAATGACACTGCTGGTTCCATATGTTGTCTGCGAAAAGAAAACACATGTAATGACTCTGGTGGATCCATATGTGGTCTGTGAAAAGAAAGCACATGCAATGACAAGGGTGGATCCATATGTGGTTTGTGAAATTAACACACGTGAAATGACACTGGTGGATCCATATGTGGTCTGTGAAAAGACCACATATGCAATCACTATGGTGGATCCATATGTGGTCTGCGAAAAGAACAGACATGCAATGATACTGGTGGATCCGTATGTGGTGTGTGAATAGAACACACATGCAATTACACTAGTGTATCCATATGTGGTCTGCGAAAAGAACCGACATGGAATGACATTGGTGGATCCATATGTGGTGTGTGAAAAGAACACACATGCAATGACACTGGTGCATCCATATGTGGTAAATGAAAAGAACACACATGCAATGACACTGGTGGATCCATATGTGGATTGTGAAAAGTACACACATGAAATGACACTGGTGGATCCATATGTGGTCTATGAAAAGAACACACATGCAATGACTCTGGTGGATCCATATGTGGTCTGTGAAAAGAACAGACATGCAATGATACTGGTGGATCCATTTGTGGTTTGTGAAAAGAACACACATGCAATGACAGAGTCATTGCATATGTGGCGTGTGAAAAGAACACACATGCAATGAGACTAGTGGATCCATATATGGATATGTGGTCTGTGAAAAGAACAGACATGCAATGACACTGGTGGATCCATATGTGGCGTGTGAAAAGAACACACATGCAATGAGACTAGTGGATCCATATATATTGTCTATGAAAACAACAGACCTGCAATGACATTGGTTGATCCATATGTGGTGTCTGAAAAGAACACATATGCAATGACACTGGTGGATCCAAATGTGGTCTGTGAAAAGAACACACATGCAATGACACTGGTGGATCCATATGTGGTGTGTGAAAAGAACACACATGCAATGACACTGGTGGATCCATATGTGGTAAATGAAAAGAACACACATGGAATGACACTGGTGGATCCATATGTGGTGTGCGAAAAGAACACACATGCTATGACTCTGGTGGATCCATATGTGGTCTATGAAAAGAACACACATGCAATGAAAATGGTGGATCCATATGTGGTTTGTGAAAAGGACACACATGCAATGACACTGGCAGATCCAAATGTGGTCTGAGAAAATAACACACATGCAATGAACTCTGGTGGATCCATATGGGGTCTGTGAAAAGAATACACATGCAATGACACTGGTGGATCCATTTGTGGTCTATGAAAAGAATACACATGAAATGACTCTAGCTGTGGTTAATGAAAAGAACACACATGCAGTGACACTGGTGGATCCATATGTGGTATGTGAAAAGAACACACATGCAATGACACTGGTGGATCCATATGTGGTTTGTGAAAAGAACAAACATTTCAATGACACAGGTGGATCCATATGTGGTTTGTGAAAAGAGCAAACATGCAATGACTTTGGTGGATCCATATGTGGTCTGTGAAAAGAACAGACATGCAATGACGCTGGTGGATCCATATGTAGTGTGTGAAAAGAACACACATGCAATGACACTGGTGGATCCATATGTGGTCTATGAAAAGAACACACATGCAATGACTCTGGTGGATCCATATGTGGTGTGTGAAAAGAAAAGACATGCAATGACTCTAGTGGATCCATATGTGGTCTGTGAAAAGAACAGACATGCAATGACACTGGTGGATCCATATGTGGCGTGTGAAAAGAACACACATTCAATGACACTAGTGGATCCATATGTGGTCTATGAAAAGAACACACATGCAATGACTCTGGTGGATCCATATGTGGTTTGTGAAAAGAACAAACATGCAATGATACTGGTGGATCCATATGTGGTCTGTGAAAAGAACACACATGCAATGACACTGGTGGATCCATATGTGGTCTATGAAAAGAACACACATGCAATGCCAGTGGTGGATCCATATATGGTATGTGAAAAGAACACACATGCAATGACACTGGTGGATCCATATGTGGTATGTGAAAACAACACAGATGCAATGAACTCTAGTGGATCCATATGTGTCTATGACAAGAACAGACATGCAATGACACTGGTTGTTCCATATGTGGTCTGTGAAAAGAACACACATGCAATGACACAAGTGGATCCATATGTGGTCTGTGAAAAGATTAGACCTGCAATGACACTGGTGGATCCATATGTGGTGTGTGCAAAGAACACACATGCAATGACACTGGTGGATCCATATGTGGTAAATGAAAAAAAAACACATGCAATGACACTGGTGGATCCATATGTGGCCTGTGAAAAGAACACAAATGAAATGACACTGGTGGATCCATATGTGGTCTATGAAAACAACACATGCAATGACACTGGTTGATCCATATGTGGTCTGTGAAAAGAACACACATGCAATGACACTGGTGGATCCATATGTGGTAAATGAAAAGAACAAACATGCAATGAGACTAGTGGATCCATATAAGGTCTGTGAAAAGAACACACATGCAATGACAATGGTGGTTCCATATGTGGTCTATGAAAAGAACACACATGCAATGGCAATGGTGGATCCATATGTGGTTTGTGAAAAGAACACACATGCAATGACACTGGCGGATCCAAATGTGGTATGTGTAAAGAACACACATGCAATGACACTGGTGGATCCATTTGTGGTCTATGAAAAGAACACACATGAAATGACTCTAGCTGTGGTTAATGAAAAGAACACACATGCAATGACACCGGTGGATCCATATGTGGTAAATGAAAAGAACACACATGCAATGACACTGGTGGATCCATATGTGGTCTATGAAAAGAACACACATGCAATGACTCTGGTGGATCCATATGTGGTGTGTGAAAAGAAAAGACATGCAATGACTCTAGTGGATCCATATGTGGTCTGTTAAAAGAACAGACATGCAATGACACTAGTGGATCCATATGTGGTCTATGAAAAGAACACACATGTAATGACTCTCGTGGATCCATATGTGGTTTCTGAAAAGAACAAACATGCAATGATACTGGTGGATCCATATGTGGTCCGTGAAAAGAACACACATGCAATGACACTGGTGGATCCATATGTGGTCTATGAAAAGAACACACATGCAATGCCACTGGTGGATCCATATATGGTCTGTGAAAAGAACACACATGCAATGAACTCTGGTGGATCCATATGTGGTCTGTGAAAATAACACACATGGAATGACACTGGTGGATCCATATGTGGTATGTGAAAAGAACACACATGCAATGAACTCTAGTGGATCCATATGTGGTCTATGAAAAGAACAAACATGCAATGACACTGGTTGTTCCATATGTGGTATGTGAAAAGAACACACATGCAATGACACTGGTGGATCCATATGTGGTCTGTGAAAAGAACACACATGCAATGACACTGGTGGATCCATATGTGGTCTGTGAAAAAGAACAAACATGCAATGACACTGCTGGTTCCATATGTGGTCTGTGAAAAGAACACACATGCAATGACTCTGGTGGATCCATATGTGGTCTGTGAAAAGAACACACATGCAATGACAATGGTGGATCCATATGTGGTTTGTGAAAAGAACACACATGCAATTACACTGGTGGATCCATATATGGTACATGAAAAGAACACAGATGCAATGACACTGGTGGATCCATATGTTGTCTGTGAGAAGAACACACATGCAATGACACTGGTCGATCCATATGTGGTCTATGAAAAGAACACAGATGCAATCACAATGGTGGTTCCATACGTGGTCTCTAAAAAGAACTGCAATGACACTGGTGGATCCATATGTGGTTTGTGAAAAGAACAAACATTTCAATGACACTGGTGGATCCATATGTGGTTTGTGAAAAGAACAGACATGCAATGACTATGGTGGATCCATATGTGGTCTATGAAAAGAACAGACATGCAATGACACTGGTGGATCCATATGTGGTGTGTGAAAAGAACACACATGCAATGACACTAGTGGATCCATATGTGGTCTGTGAAAAGAATAGACCTGCAATGACACTGGTGGATCCATATGTGGTGTGTGCAAAGAACACACATGCAATGACACTGGTGGATCCATATGTGGTAAATGAAAAGAACAGACATGCAATGACATTGGTGGATCCATATGTGGTCTGTGAAAAGAACACACATGCAATGACAATGGTGGTTCCATATGTGGTCTATGAAAAGAACACACATGCAATGACAATGGTGGATCCATATGTGGTTTGTGAAAAGAACACACATGCAATGACACTGGCGGATCCAAATGTGGTATGTGAAAAGAACACACATGCAATGAACTCTGGTGGATCCATATGGGGTCTGTGAAAAGAAAACACATGCAATGACACTGGTGGATCCATTTGTGGTCTATGAAAAGAACACACATGAAATGACTCTAGATGTGGTTAATGAAAAGAACACACATGCAATGAACTCTGGTGGATCCATATGTGGTCTGTGAAGAGAACAGACATGCAATGACACTAGTGGATCCATATGTGGTTTTAGAAAAGAGCAAACATTTCAGTGACACTGGTGGATCCATATGTGGTTTGTCAAAAGAGCAAACATGCAATGACTTTGGTGGATCCATATGTGGTCTGTGAAAACAACAGACATGCAATGACACTGGTGGATCCATATGTGGTGCGTGAAAAGAACACACATGCAATGACACTAGTGTATCCATATGTGGTCTATGAAAAGAACACACATGCAATGACTCTGGTGGATCCATATGTGGTTTGTGAAAAGAACAAACGTGCAATGATACTGGTGGATCCATATGTGGTCTGTGAAAAGAACACAACATGCAATGACACTGGTGGATCCATATGTGGTCTATGAAAAGAACACACATGCAATGCCACTGGTGGATCTATATATGGTCTGTGAAAAGAACACACATGCAATGAACTCTGGTGGATCCATATGTGGTATGTGAAAAGAACACACATGCATTGAGACTGGTGGATCCATATGTGGTATGTGAAAAGAACACACATGCAATGAACTCTAGTGGATCCATATGTGGTCTATGACAAGAACAGACATGCAATGACACTGGTTGTTCCATATGTGGTCTGTGAAAAGAACACACATGCAATGACACTGGTGGATCCATATGTGGTCTGTGAAAAGAACACACATGCAATGACACTGGTGGATCCATATGTGGTCTGTGAAAAAGAACAAACATGCAATGACACTGTTGGTTCCATATGTGGTCTGCGAAAAGAACACACATGCAATGACTGGTGGATCCATATGTGGTGTGAAAAGAACACACATGCAATGACAATGGTGGATCCATATGTGGTTTGTGAAAAGTACACACATGCAATTACCTTTGGTGGATCCATATATGGTGAAAAGAACACACATGCAATGACACTGGTGGATCCATATGTTGTCTGTGAGAAGAACACACATGCAATGACACTGGTCGATCCATATGTGGTTCATGAAAGAACACACATGCAATCACAATGGTGGTTCCATACGTGGTCTCTGAAAGAACACACATGCAATGACACTGGTGGATCCATATGTGGTTTGTGAAAAGAACAAACATGCAATGACACTGGTGGATCCATATGTGGTCTGTGAAAAGAACACACATGCAATGACACTGGTGGATCCATATGTGGTGTGTGAAAAGAACACACATGCAATGACACTAGTGGATCCATATGTGGTCTGTGAAAGAACACACATGCAATGACACTGGTGGATCCATATGTGGTGTGTGAAAAGAACACACATGCAATGACACTAGTGGATCCATATGTGGTCTGTGAAAAGAACACACATGCAATGACACTGGTGGATCCATATGTGGTGTGTGAAAAGAACACACATGCAATGACACTGGTGGATCCATATGTGGTCCGTGAAAAGAACACACATGCAATGAGACTAGTGGATCCATATGTGGTCTGTGAAAAGAACACACATGCAATGACACTGGTGGATCCATATGTGGTTTGTGAAAAGAACACACATGCAATGTAACTTGTGGATCCATATGTGGTTTGTGAAAAGAACACACATGCAATGACAATGGTGGATCCATATGTGGTTTGTGAAAAGAACACACATGCAATGACACTGGTGGATCCATATGTGGTATGTGAAAAGAACACACATGCAATGACAATGGTGGATCCATATGTGGTCCGTCAAAAAGAACACACATGCAATGACATGGTGGATCCATATGTGGTCTGTGAAAGAACACACATGCAATGACACTGTGGATCCATATGTGGTGATGAAAAGAAAACATGCAATGACACTTGTGGATCCATATGTGGTATGTGAAAAGAACACACATGCAATGACACCGGTGGATCCATATGTGGTTTGTGAAAAGAACACACATGCAATGATACTGGTGGATCCATATGTGGTTTGTGAAAAGAACAAACATGCAATGACACTGGTGGATCCATATGTGGTTTGTGAAAAGAAAACACATGCAATGAAACTGTTGGATCCATATGTGGTGTGTGAAAAGAACACACATGCAATGACACTGGTGGATCCATATGTGGTCTGTGAAAAGAACACACATGCAATGACACTAGTGGATCCATATGTGGTCTGTGAAAAGAACACACATGCAATGACACTGGTGGATCCATATGTGGTTTGTGAAAAGAACACACATGCAATGACACTGGTGGATCCATATGTGGTGTGTGAAAAGAACACACATGCAATGAAAATGGTGGATCCATATGTGGTTTGTGAAAAGAACACACATGCAATGACAATGGTGGTTCCATATGTGGTCTGTGAAAAGAACACACATGCAATGACAATGGTGGATCCATATGTGGTTTGTGAAAAGAACACACATGCAATGACACTGGTGGATCCATATGTGGTTTGTGAAAAGAACACACATGCAATGACACTGGTGGATCCATATGTGGTCTGTGAAAAGAACACACATGCAATGAACTCTGGTGGATCCATATGTGGTCTGTGAAAAGAACACACATGCAATGACACTGGTGGATCCATATGTGGTCTGTGAAAATAAGACACATGCAATGACAATAGTGGATCCAAATGTGGTTTGTGAAAAGAACAGACATGCAATGACAATGGTGGATCCATATGTGGTTTGTGAAAAGAAATGATATGCAATGAAACTGGTGGATCCATATGCGGTCTGTGAAAATAACACACATGCAATGACACTGGTGGATCCATATGTGGTCTGTGAAAAGAACACACATGCAATGACACTGGTGGATCCATATGTGGTCTGTGAAAAGAACACACATGCAATGACACTAGTGGATCCATATGTGGTCTGTGAAAAGAACACACATGCAATGACACTGGTGGATCCATATGTGGTCTGTGAAAAGAACACACATGCAATGACACTGGTGGATCCATATGTAGTTGAAAAGAACACACATGCAATGACACTGGTGGATCCATATGTGGTCTGTGAAAAGAACACACATGCAATGAACTCTGGTGGATCCATATGTGGTCTGTGAAAAGAACACATGCAATGACACTGGTGGATCCATATGTGGTCTGTGAAAAGAACACACATGCAATGACAATGGTGGATCCATATGTGGTTTGTGAAAAGAACACACATGCAATGACACTGGTGGATCCATATGTGGTGTGTGAAAAGAACACACATGCAATGACTCTGGTGGATCCATATGTGGTCTGTGAAAAGAACAGACATGCAATGACACTAGTGGATCCATATGTGGTGTGTGAAAAGAACACACATGCAATGACACTGGTGGATCCATATGTGGTCTGTGAAAAGAACACACATGCAATGACACTGGTGGATCCATATGTGGTATGTGAAATAACACACATGCAATGACACTGTGGATCCATATGTGTACATGAAAAGAACACACATGCAATGAGCTCTAGTGGATCCATATGTGGTCTGTGAAAAGAACACACATGCAATGACACTGGTGGATCCATATGTGGTCTGTGAAAAGAACACACATGCAATGACAATGGTGGATCCATATGTGGTCTGTGAAAAGAATAGACATGCAATGACACTGGTGGATCCATATGTGGTCTGTGAAAAGAACACACATGCAATGACACTGGTGGATCCATATGTGGTCTGTGAAAATAACACACATGCAATGACACTGGTGGATCCATATGTGGTATGTGAAAAGAACACACATGCAATGACAATGGTGGTTCCATATGTGGTGTGTGAAAAGAACACACATGCAATGACAATGGTGGATCCATATGTGGTTTGTGAAAAGAACACACATGCAATGACACTGGTGGATCCATATGTGGTCTGTGAAAAGAACACACATGCAATGAACTCTGGTGGATCCATATGGGGTCTGTGAAAAGAACACACATGCAATGACACTGGTGGATCCATTTGTGGTCTATGAAAAGAACACACATGAAATGACTCTAGCTATGGTTAATGAAAAGAACACATGCAATGACACGGTGGATCCATATGTGGTCTGTGAAAAGAACACTCATGCAATGACCTTTGGTGGATCCATATGTGGTTTGTGAAAAGAACACACATGAAATGACTGGTGGATCCATATGTGGTTTGAAAAGAACATGCAATGAACTGGTGGATCCATATGTGGTCTGTGAAAAGAACACACATGCAATGACACTGGTGGATCCATATGTGGTGTGTGAAAAGAACACACATGCAATGACACTGGTGGATCCATATGTGGTTTGTGAAAAGAACACACATGCAATGACTCTGGTGGATCCATATGTGGTATGTGAAAAGAACACACATGCAATGACACTGGTGGATCCATATGTGGTAAATGAAAAGAACACACATGCAATGACACTGGTGGATCCATATGTGGTGTGTGAAAAGAACACACATGAAATGACACTGGTGGATCCATATGTGGTGTGTGAAAAGAACACACATGCAATGACACTGGTGGATCCATATGTGGTCTATGAAAAGAACACACATGCAATGACACTAGTGGATCCATATGTGGTCTGTGAAAAGAACACACATGCAATGACACTGGTGGATCCATATGTGGTCTGTGAAAAGAACACACATGCAATGACACTGGTGGATCCATATGTGGTATGTGAAAAGAACACACATGCAATTACTCTGGTGGATCCATATGACAATGGTGGATCCAAATGTGGTTTGTGAAAAGAACACACATGCAATGACACTGGTGGATCCATATGTGGTTTGCAGAAAGAACACACATGAAATTACAATGGTGGATCCATATGTGGTCTGTGAAAAGAACACACATGCAATGACACTGGTGGATCCATATGTGGTTTGTGAAAAGAACACACATGCAATGACAATGGTGGATCCATATGTGGTCTGTGAAAAGAACACACATGCAATGACACTAGTGGATCCATATGTGGTAAATGAAAAGAACACACATGCAATGACACTGGTGGATCAATATGTGGTCTGTGAAAAGAACACACATGCAATGACACTGGTGGATCCATATGTGATATGTGAAAAGAACACACATGCAATGAATCTGGTGGATTCATATGTGGTCTGTGAAAAGAACACACATGAAATGACACTTGTGGATCCAAATGTGGTCTGTGAAAAGAACACACATGCAATGACTGGTGGATCCATATGTGGTGTGAAAAGAACACACATGCAATGACACTGTGGATCCATATGTGGTGTGAAAAGAACACACATGCAATGACACTGGTGGATCCATATGTGGTCTGTGAAAAGAACACATGCAATGATGGTGGATCCATATGTGGTGCATGAAAGAACACACATGCAATGACACTAGTGGATCCATATGTGGTTTGTGAAAGAACACACATGCAATGACACTTGGTGGATCCATATGTGGTTTGAAAAGAACACACATGCAATGAACTGGTGGATCCATATGTGCAATGAAAAGAACACACATGCAATGACAACTGGTGGATCCATTTGTAGTCTATGAAAAGAACACACATGCAATGAACTCGGTGGATCGATATGTGGTCTGTGAAAAGAACAGACATGCAATGACACTGGTGGATCCATATGTGGTTTGTGAAAAGAACACACATGCAATGACATTGGTGGATCCATATGTGGTATGTGAAAAGAACACACATGCAATGACGCTGGTGGATCCATATGTGGTCTGTGAGAAGAACACACATGCAATGACACTGGTGGATCCATATGTGGTGTGTGAAAACAACACACATGCAATGACACTGGTGGATCCATATGTGGTCTGTGAAAAGAACACACATGCAATGACACTGGTGGATCCATATGTGGTCTGTGAAAAGAACACACATGCGATGACACTAGTGGATCCATATGTGGTAAATGAAAAGAACACACATGAAGTGACTCTGGTGGATCCATATGTGGTGTGTGAAAAGAACACACATGCTATGAATCTGGTGGATCCATATCAGTACATGAAAAGAACACACATGCAATGACACTGGTGGATCCATATGTGGTAAATGAAAAGAACACACATGCAATGACACTGGTGGATCCATATGTGGTGTGTGAAAAGAACACACATGCAATGACACTGGTGGATCCATATGTGGTCTATGAAAAGAACACACATGCAATGACCTCTGGTGGATCCATATGTGGTCTGTGAAAAGAACACACATGCAATGACACTGGTGGATCCATATGTGGTATGTGAAAAGAACACACATGCAATGACACTGGTGGATCCATATGTGGTCTGTGAAAAGAACACACATGCAATGACACTGGTGGATCCATACGTGGTCTTTGAAAAGAACATACATGCAATGACACTGGTGGATCCATATGTAGTGTGTGAAAAGAACACACATGCAATGAACTCTAGTGGATCCATATGTGGTATGTGAAAATAACACACGTGCAATGACGCTGGTGGATCCATATGTGGCATGTGAAAAGAACACACATGCAATGACACTGGTGGATCCATATGTGGTCTATGAAAAGAACACACATGCAATGACACTGGTGGATCCATATGTGGTCTGTGAAAAGAACACATTTTTAATGACACTGGTGGATCCATATGTGGTCTGTAAAAAGAACACACATGTAATGACTAGTGGATCCATATGTGGTCTGAAAGAACACACATGCAATTACAGTAGTGGATCCATATGTGGTTTGTTAAAAGAACACACATGCAATGACACTGGTGGATCCATATGTGGTGTGTGAAAAGAACACACATGCGATGAACTATTGTGGATCCATATGTGGTCTATGAAAGAACACACATGCAATGACCTTTGAGGTGGATCCATATGTAGTCTGTGAAAAGAACACACATGCAATGACAATGGTGGATCCATATGTAGTGCATGAAAGAACACACATGCAATGACACTGGTGAATATGTGGTACATGAAAAGAACACACATGCAATGACCTTTGGTGGATCCATATGTGGTATGTGAAAAGAACACACATGCAATGACTGGTGGATCCATATGTGGTTTATGAAAAGAACACACATGCAATGACACTGGTGGATCCATATGTGGTGCATGAACAGAACACGCATGCAATGAACTCTGGTGGATCCATATGTGGTTAATTAAAAGAACACAGATGCAATGACACTGGTGGATCCATATGTGGTTATGAAAAGAACACACATGCAATGACCTGGTGGATCCATATGTGGTTTGTGAAAGAACACACATTTCAATGTCACTGGTGGATCCATATGTGGTTTGTAAAAAAAGAACACACATGCAATGACACTGGTGGATCCATATGTGGTATATGAAAAGAACACATGCAATGACAACGGTGGATCCATATGTGGTATGAAAAGAACAAACATGCAATGACACTGGTGGATCCATATGTGGTCTGTGAAAAGAACACACATGCAATGACATTGGTGGATCCATATGTGGTCTTTGAAGAGAACACACATGCAATGACAACTGAGTGGATCCATATGTGGTAAATGAAAAGAACACACATGCAATGACCTTTGGTGGATCCATATGTAGTGCGTGAAAAGAACACACATGCAATGACACTGGTGGATCCATATGTGGTCTGTGAAAAGAACACACATGCAATGACACTGGTGGATCCATATGTGGTCTGTGAAAAGAACATACATTTCAATGACACTGGTGGATCCATATGTGGTTTTGTGAAAAGAACACACATGCAATGACACTGGTGGATCCATATGTGGATATGTGGTCTATGAAAAGAACACACATGCAATGACAATGGTGGATCCATATGTTGTTTGTGAAAAGAACACACATGCAATGACAATGGAAGATCCATATATGGTGTGTGAAAAGAACACACATGCAATGACTTTGGTGGATCCATATGTGGTTTGTGAAAAGAACAGACATGCAATGACACTGGTGGATCCATATGTGGTGTGTGAAAAGAACACACATGCAATGACACTAGTGGATCCAAATGTGGTATGTGAAAAGAACACACATGCAATGAACACTGGTGGATCCATATGTGGTTTGTGAAAAGAACACACATGCAATGACATTAGTGGATCCATATGTGGTTTGTGTAAAGAACACACATGCAATGACACTTGGTGGTCCATATGTGATAAATGAAAATAACACACATGCAATGACACTGGTGGATCCATATATGGTTTGTGAAAATAACACACATGCAATGAATTTGGTGGATCCATATGTGGTATGTGAAAAGAACACAGATCCAATGACACTAGTGGATCCAAATGTGGTATGTGAAAAGAACACACATGCAATGACAATGGTGGTTCCATATGTGTTCTGTGAAAAGAACACACATGCAATGAAAATGGAGGTTCCATATGTGGTCTGTGAAAAGAACACACATGCAATGACACTGGGGATTGTGGTAAATGAAAGAACACACATGCAATGACACTGGTGGCTCCATATGTGGTCTATGAAAGAACACACATGCAATGACAATGGTGGATCCATATGTAGTTTGTGAAAAGAACACACATGCAATGAAAATGGTGGATCCATATGTGGTGTGTGAAAAGAACACACATGCAATGACATATAGATCCATATGAAAGAACACATGCAATGACACTGGTGGATCCATATGTGGTTTGAAAAGAACACACATGCAATGACATGGTGGATCCATATGTGGTCTACATGAAAAGAACACACATGCAATGACACTAGTGAAGCCATATGTGGTTTGTGAAAAGAACACACATGCAATGACTCTGGTGGATCCATATGTGGTTTGTGAAAAGAACACACATGCAATGACACTTGTAGTTCCATGTTTGGTATGTGAAAAGAACACACATGCAATGACTCTGGTGGATCCATATGTGGTATGTGAAAAGAACAGACATGCAATGACACTGGTGGATCCATATGTGGTGTGTGAAAAGAACACACATGCAATGACCCTGGTGGATCCATATGTGATGCATGAAAGAACACACATGCAATGAAAATAGTGGATGCAAATGTGGTTTGTGAAAAGAACACACATGCAATGACTCCGGTGGATTCATATGTGGTCTGTGAAAAGAACACACATGCAATGACAATGGTGGTTCCAAATGTCATTTGTGAAAAGAACGCACATGCAATGACACTGGTTGATCCATATGTGGTCTATGAAAACAACACACATGCAATGACACTGGTGGATACATATGTGGTCTATGAAAAGAACACACATGCACAGACACTGGTGGATCCATATGTGGTCTGTGAAAAGAACACACATGCAGTGACTCTGGTGGATCCATATGTGAGTACATGAAAAGAACACACATGCAATGACACTGGTGGATCCATGTGTAAATGAAAGAACACACATGCAATGACACTGGTGGATCCATATGTGGTATGTGAAAAGAACACACATGCAATGACACTGGTGGATCCATATGTGGAATGTGAAAAGAACACACATGCAATGACACTGGTGGATCCATATGTGGTATGTGAAAAGAACACACATGCAATGACTCTCCTAGTGGATCCATATGTGGTGCATGAAAAGAACACATGCAATGACACTGGTGGATCCATATGTGGTTTGTGAAAAGACCACACATGCAATGACTCTGGTGGATCCATATGTGGTATTTGAAAGAACACACATGAAATGACTCTAGTGGATCCATATGTGGTTTGTGAAAAGAACACACATGCAATGACACTGGTGGATCCATATGTGGTCTGTGAAAGAACACACATGCAATGTGCTGGTGGATCCATATGTGGTATGTGAAAAGAACACATGCAATGACACGGTGGATCCATATGTGGTGTGTGAAAGAACACACATGCAATGACAATGGTGGATCCATATGTGGTCTGTGAAAGAACACACATGCAATGACTACGGTGGATCCATATGTGGTAAATGAAAAGAACACATGCAATGACACTGGTGGATCCATATGTGGATTGTGAAAAGAACACACATGCAATGACAATGGTTGATCCATATGTTAATGAAAAGAACAGACATGCAATGACACTTGGGGATCCATATGTGGTGTGTGAAAATAACACACATGCAATGACAATGGTGGTTCCAAATATGGTATGTGAAAAGAACACACATGCAATGACACTAGTGGATCCATATGTGGTGTGTGAAAAGAACAAACATTTTTAATGACACTGGTAGATCCATATATGGTTTGTGAAAAGAACACACATACAATGATTCTGGTGGATCCATATGTGGTATGTGAATAGAACACACATGCATTGACACAGGTGGATCCATATGTGGTCTGTGAAAAGAACACACATGCAATGACACTGGTGGATCCAAATGTGGTCTGTGAAAAGAACACACATGCAATGACACTGGTGGATCCATATGTGGTGTGTGAAAAGAACAGACATGCAATGACACTAGTGGATCCATGTAGTACATGAAAAGAACACACATGCAATGACACTGGTGGATCCATATGTTAGTGAAAAGAACACACATGCAATGACTGGTGGATCCATATGTGGTTTAAAGAAAAGAACACATGCAATGAACTCTGGTGGATCCATATGTAGTGTGAAAAGAACACACATGCAATGACACAGTGGATCCATATGTAGTACATGAAAGAACACACATGCAATGACACTGGTGGATCCATATGTGTGCATGAAAGAACACACATTTCAATGAACTTTGGTGATCCATATGTGATGTGAAAGAACACACATGCAATGACACTAGGTGGATCCATATGTGGTTTGTGAAAAGAACACACATGCAATGACACTGAGTGGATCCATATGTGGTTGTGAAAAGAACACACATGCAATGACTCTGGTGGATCCATATGTGGTTTGTGAAAGAACACACATGCAATGACACTGGTGGATCCATATGTAGTGTGAAAAGAACACATGCAATGACACTGGTGGATCCATATGTGGTATGTGAAAGAACACACATACAATAACAATGGTGGATCCATATGTGGTCTGTGAAAAGAACACACATGCAATGACCTGGTGGATCCATATGGTGTGTGAAAAGAACACACATGCAATGACTCATGTGGATCCATATGTGGTATGTGAAAGAACACACATGCAATGACCTTTGGTGGATCCATATGTGGTCTGTGAAAAGAACACACATACAATGACACTCGTGGATCCATATGTGGTATGTGAAAAGAACACACATGCAATGACTCATCATGTGTAATCATGAGCTTATGTGTGCATGAAAGAACACTGGTGGATCCATATGTGGTTGTGAAAAGAACACATGCAATGACACTTGTGGATCCATATGTGGTATGTGAAAAGAACACACATGCAATGACTTTGGTGGATCCATATGTGGTATGTGAAAAGAACACACATGCAATGACCTTTCTGGTTGTTGTTACTAAAAGAACACATGCAATGACCTTGGTGGATCCATATGTGGTCTGTGAAAAGAACACACATGCAATGACACTAGTGGATCCATATGTTGTACATGAAAGAACACATGCAATGACCTTTGGTGGATCCATATGTGGATTGTGAAAGAACACACATGCAATGATCTGGTGGATCCATATGTGGCAATGAAAAGAACACACATGCAATGATCTTGGATCCATATGTGGTTTGTGAAAAGAACACACATGCAATGACCTTTGGTGGATCCATATGTGGTATGTGAAAAGAACACACATGCAATGACACTTGTGGATCCATATATGGTCTTTGAGAAGAACACACATGAAATGACTTTGGTGGATCCATATTAGGTATTTGAAAAGAACAGACATGAAATGAACTGGTGGATCCATATGTGGTTTGTGAAAGAACACACATGCAATGACAATGGTGGATCCATATGTTGTGAAAAGAACACACATGCAATGACCTTTGGTGGATCCATATGTGGTTGTGAAAAGAACACACATGCAATGACACTGGTGGATCCATATGTGGTATGTGAAAAGAACACACATGCAATGACAACAGGTGGATCCATATGTGTTATGAAAAGAACACACATGCAATGACAATGGTGGATCCATATGTGGTTTATGAAAGAACACACATGCAATGACTTGGTGGATCCATATGTAGTATGTGAAAAGAACACAAATGCAATGACTCTGGTGGATAAATATTTTGTTTGTTAAAATAACACACATGCAATGACAATGGTGGATCCATATGTGGTATGTGAAAAGAACACACATGCAATGACTCTGGTGGATCAATATGTGGTGTGAAAGAACACATATGCAATGACACTGGTGGATCCATATGTGAGTATGTGAAAAGAACAGACATGCAATGGCACGGGTGGATCCATATGTGGTGTGTGAAAAGAACACACATGCAATGACACTGAGTGGATCCATATGTGGTATGAAAAGAACACACATACAGTGACCTATGGATCCATATGTGGCAATGAAAAGAACACACATGCAATGACACTGGTGGATCCATATATTGTTATGGAAAAGAGAACACATGCAATGACTCAGGTGGATCCATATGTGGTATGTGAAAAGAACACATGCAATGACACTGGTGGATCCATATGTGATGCAAAAAAAGAACACATGAAATGAACACTGGTTCCATGGCAGTGGATTATGAAAAAAGAACACACATGCAATGACACTGGTGGATCCATATATGGAATGAAAAGAACAGACATGCAATGGCACTGGTGGATCCATATGTGGTATGTGAAAAGAACACACATGCAATGGCACTGGTGGATCCAAATGTGGTGTGTGAAAAGAACACACATGGAATGACACTGGTGGATCCATATGTGGTGTGAAAAAGAACACACATGCAATGACATTGGTGGATCCATATGTGGTGTGAAAGAACACACATGCAATGACAACTGGTGGATCCATGTGGTAAATGAAAGAACACACATGCAATGACCTTTGGTGGATCCATATGTGGTATGTGAAAAGAACACATGCAATGACAACGGTGGATCCATATGTGGTTATGAAAGAACACACATGATGACACTGGTGGATCCATATGTGGTGCATGAAAAGAACACACATGCAATGACCTTGGTGGATCCATATGTGGTCTGTGAAAAGAACACACATGCAATGACTTGAGTGGATCCATATGTGGTTAATGAAAAGAGCACACATGAAATGACACTAGTGGATCCATTTGTGGTATGTGAAAAGAACACACATGCAATGACCTTTGGTGGATCCATATGTGGTTGTGAAAAGAACACACATGCAATGACACTGGTGGATCCATATGTGGTGCCTGAAAGAACACACATGCAATGACTCTGGTGGATCCATATGTGGTGTGAAAAGAACACACATGCAATGACCTTTGGTGGATCCATATGTGGTATGAAAAGAACACAACATGCAATGACTGGTGGATCCATATGTGGTATGTGAAAAGACCACACATGCAATGACAATGGTGGATCCATATGTGGTATGTGAAAAGAACACACATGCAATGAAACTGGTTGATCCATGTGGTTGTGAAAAGAACACACATGCAATGACTTGGTGGATCCATATGTGGTTTGTGAAAGAACACACATGCAATGACTGGTGGATCCATATGTGGTAATGAAAAGAACACACATGCAATGACCTTTGGTGGATCCATATGTGGTCTATGAAAGAACACACATGCAATGACTCTCCATATGTGGTATGTGAAAAGAACACACATCAATGAACTGTGGCAATGGATCCATATGTAGTGTGAAAAGAACACACATTGTTGCAATGACTCTGGTGGATCCATATGTGGTTTAATGAAAAGAACACACATGCAATGACTGGTGGATCCATATATGGTTTGTGAAAAGAACACACATGCAATGACTTTGGTGGATCCATGTGGTATGTGAAAAATGGAGACATGCAATGACGCTGGTGGATCCATATGTGGATTAGTGAAAAGAACACACATGCAATGACAACTGGTGGATCCATATGTAGTATGGTCTCTAAAGAACACACATGCAATGACAACTGGTGGATCCATATGTGGTCTGTGAAAAGAACACATGCAATGACTCTGGTGGATCCATTGTAGTGAATGAAAAGAACACACATGACAATGGTGGATCCATATGTGAATTGTGAAAAGAACACACATGCAATGACACTGGTGGATCCATATGTGGTATGTGAAAAGAACACACATGCAATGACTCAGTTGGATCCATGGTTAGTGAAAAGAACACACATGCAATGATCTTTGGTGGATCCATATGTGGTGCGTGAAAAGAACACACATGCAATGACACTGGTGGATCCATATGTGGTGTGAAAGAACACACATGCAATGACACTGGTGGATCCATATGTGGTATGTATAGAAAGAACACACATGCAATGACCTTGGTGGATCCATATGTGGATTGTGAAAAGAACACACATCTGACTGGTGGATCCATATGTGGTATGTGAAAAGAACATACGGTCCATATATGACTCCGTTGTTATTGAAAAGAACACACATGCAATGACTTTGGTGGATCCATATGTGGATTGTGAAAGAACACACATGCAATGACCTTTGGTGGATCCATATGTGGTAGTGAAAAGAACACACATGCAATGACAATGGTGGATCCATATGTGGTTTGTGAAAAGAACACACATGCAATGACACTGGTGGATCCATATGTGGTATGTGAAAAGAACACACATGCAATGACACTGGTGGATCCATATGTGGTAAATGAAAAGAACACACATGCAATGAACTTTGGTGGATCCATATGTGGTCTGTGAAAAGAACACACATGCAATGACACTGGTGGATCCATATGTGGTTTGTGAAAAGAACACATGCAATGACTTTGGTGGATCCATATGTGGTTATGTGAAAAGAACACATGCAATGACAATGGTGGATCCATGTGGTATGTGAAAAGAACACACATGCAATGACCTTGGTGGATCCATATGTGGTAATGTGAAAGAACACACATGCAATGACACTGGTGGATCCATATGTGGTGTGTGAAAAGAACACACATACAATGACAATGGTGGATCCATATGTGGTATGAAAAGAACACACATGCAATGACTTGGTGGATCCATATGTGGTCTGTGAAAAGAACACACATGCAATGACTCTAGTGGATCCATATATGGTATGTGAAAAGAACACATGCAATGACACTTGGTGGATCCATATGTGCATGAAAAGGAAACACATGCAATGACACTGGTGGATCCATAGGTGGATTGTGAAAAGAGCACACATGCAATGACACTAGTGGATCCATATGTGGTTAGTAAAAAGAACACACATGCAATGACACTGGTGGATCCATGTGTGGTCTCTAAAGAGAACACACATGCAGTGACTCAAGCGTGGTTATGTTAAAGAACACAATGAGTGGATCCATATGTATATGAAAAGAACACACATGCAATGACTCTGGTGGATCCATATGTGGTATTGTGAAAAGAACACACATGCAATGACTCTGGTGGATCCATATGTGTGTGAAAAGAACACATGCAATGACTGGTGGATTGAAAAGAACACACATGCAATGACACTAGTGGATCCATATGTGGTCTGTGAAAGAACACATGTAATGAAATGGAGTGGATCCATATGTTGTGAAAAGAACACACATGCAATGACACTGAGTGGATCCATATGTGGTTTGTGAAAAGAACACATGCAATGACATTGGTGGATCCATATGTGGTATGTGAAAAGAACACATGCAATGACTGCCCAGTGGATCCATATGTGAGTGAAAAGAACACACATGCAATGACAATGGTGGATCCATATATGGTCTACGAAAAGAACAAACATGAAATGACTCTGGTGGATCCATATGTGGTATGTGAAAAGAACACACATGCAATGACACTGGTGGATCCGTATGTGCTATGTGAAAAGAACACACATGCAATGAATCTGGTGGATCCATATGTGGTCTGTGAAAAGAACACACATGCAATGACTCCAGTTGTTGTTAGTGAAAATAACATACATGCAATGGTACTGGTGGATGTAACATCCCAAAAATCATGTTTCAAAAACTCATTCATTTCATTCTTGCATCATTCATTCATATAGGGTTTTTCTCAAAAATCATTTGGAGACAGAAGTTTGAGCTATGATTTCATGTGGGCAAATTGTCTCAATTAGCCACCACCCTTTAGGATTTGTTTGTCCATGATCTTGTTTGCTTGCCTCCATGGTTGGAAAGAATAGGAGTAGCATTTAAACCCAAGATTCAATTTGAAATATTTTCAAACCCTATTCCAAATATTTGCAACTAGAGACAAAGAGACAAAGTCTCTGTTTATTTCAAAACCCAAGCTTGACCAAGCCTTTGCAAGGTAACCACATGGTTATTTGATTGTTTTGAACCCACAGAACCCTGCAAAAATCCCCAAGAAGTTTGAATTCAAAGGATTTGAATTCATATCAAGTCTATTGAGAAAATAGAATTAGAAAAAAGAAAAGCCTAAAAAAAAGAAAAAGGCGGCGGCGAATCAGCCAATGACGGAAAGCCAACAAGCCACAGGGGACCTCCTTTTCCTTCTCACCTGCAGCAGTGAGGCAGACCCCACCAGCATGAGACACAGCGCACCTCGGCGACAAGCAGGCCTTCTCCACGTCGCCCTCGTCTTCCCCAATAGCGCCACGATCTCCGCTGCGGCGATGAAGCGATAATGGTATGGCGTAAATGGGCATTTATCCTCGGCGTTTCTGTCGATTCCCGGCTATAAGATCCTCTACTGCCTCGTGATCTTTTCCCCAAACACCTCGCTCACTCGCCACCAGGTATCCTCGATCAACTTTGCACCGTGAGCCGAGCCTCTCCGTGATCGATTCGGTGAGTCGAGTCCCCCTCGCCTCTCGTTCTTACAATCGACTCGGCATGTCTTTGCGCATCTCTGACCTCACTAGTCCATCTTATCTTGCCCAGTCGCGGTTCCACTTGACACCGCGAGCACAAGGCCGACATCTACTCCGAGTTTTTTAGGAAGTACAGACCGCCCCTCGCCTTCCGTTCATGCTCACTGCCGCCTTGACCTGTGAATCTAACGTGTCTCGCCTTGCCTTGGGGTGATCCACAGCGGCGTCCGGCGACCACCCGTATACCCGGCCGCCACGAACTCCGGTGGCAATCGCGGCAATGCCGGCGCCTTGACCAACATGATCGACAAGCTTCGCAGTGACCTCCACGAGCCGGTGAGCTACTCCTCCTTCTCCCTCTCATGCATCATCGGCAACGTCGTAAGTAAAGCGATTCCGCCCGCCGTCCGCGCACATGATTCTTGGCGAAATGGCGGTAGTTAGATACAATGGTGGATCGAGCGCTAGGATAGATCCACTTAACCCGGCGATGCGCGATACGAGCCGCCAATTTCATTTAGATCCTCTGGCGGTGGAGCTCGATCGATCTTGAGCACTGCAGGCGAATAAGATCATAGCGTGGCTAAGTTAGATCTGAAAATAGAATTTAAAACCGAATTTGATCCAAATTCAAATGCCTATATCTTTTGAATCCACGTTAGAATTTTGCAAACTTTATACCGTTGGATTCAGAAAAACAAGACCTTTCTGCCTATCCTTTTTGTTTAGCAAATAGTAACCATTAGATTGGCTTAAATTGCAGAAACTTGTTTGAGGCCTTTTTGAGTATAGATTTAGTTTAGTACTTTGTTTTAGGGTTATTTAAGTTGTCTTGGCTATTTTGTGACTTGTTTAGTTTCTGTATTCATGCACTTGCTTGGTTGAGTTTTCAAAATCATCACTTGGTAGATTCATGCATGCATGCATTCATAATATTTTTGTTTGTATATATTTGTGTGTAATTGTATGCTACAACTTTGTGTGTAGATTTTGCTAGTGATTGTGATTGTGACAGTGCTACTCTCCACACTACCAAGGCAAGTGATATCTTCATGAATATTCCATACCTATATTTTATACTTGCATTAGATATATTTTAAGTTAGGACTTGCATGCTACTTTTGCTCAAGTGCTAATGGAAATCCTATTTAGAATAGAATGCTAGTGCTAGGAAAATTCCCTAAAAGATAAGTTGCCATGCCATCATGCTTAGCCTAGCTACTAGAAAACAAAGGGTGGTTTATATATTCACACTATGGAAAAATATTCTAAGTCTAAGGACTTGTTTTTATTTAACAAAACAACTAAGTTAATGAATCACACAGGTGGAATGGAAAGAATGGGATATGTTGAGTGGTTACACAAGGCCAGAAGTCTTGGTGAACCTTGTGTATCTCACTTGTGGATAGCCACCAGAGAACAAAGAGATTTGAGTTGTCAAATGTTGAGAAGCTTCAAGTGACCACTTGGTAATATGGGCTCTGCCATGATCTTAGGATCTTGGAACTTAGTCTCTTGGGCAGTGGGTGGTAGATGGGTTGATAGGTTGGAGCTCGTCCTTTTGACTTAGGAAAGGCTTCTGAAGGATCATTCTTGTGAAACCAAGGCTTGTGGGAAAGTGCACCACCTCTGCAGTGTAAAACCTAAGTACTTAGCCATGTCCACAGTAGTAAGGACAATTTGAGCATCAAGACATGGAAACTTCAAGAATCTCATCACTCCAATTTCTAAATAAAACTTGTGGGTGAACAAGGGTTAAAAGGATCTTCAGTCTTTGATTGGTAGATGCCACAGGTGGATCTTGAGTCTTTGATTGGTAGATACCTTGGGATGGTCTTTGTCAAGCAAAAACTTAGTGTTTTCAAAAGTTAAGGAAAAATCTATTTTGAGCAATGCAAGCCTAAGCTCCACCAACCAAATGCATATAGTATTATAGTCCATAAATATATACTAAGGTATCACTTGCCAATACTATTCCAAAGTATTGACCCTCTGTGGAAGGCTGTAACTTATGATGTTGCAGGTTACTCACGATGATGAATAGGAGTCATGAGTCTACACTCAACATGCTTACTGTGGCACATGAAGATGAAGACTTATGTTTATTTACATATTCCATAAACTCTTGTATTAGGCCTTTGGCCATGAGTTGTAAAGACTATGTTTATCTCTGGAATGGCTGTAATAAGCGACCTTTGTATCTGTGTACTTCATCTTAAGCATGGATGCTAGCATTGATCCGGGACTAGCATTGCAATCATGAGGATCTTTTCCTTTAATAAGGAGGGATCTTACGAGATGGTATCGAGCAGCTGTGTTGCTGCAGGATTATGACCTAAGTTGAAACCACTAAGGAAAATTTTAACTTCTTCTACACTTGTCTATTCTTCTAGTAAACTTTTCTAATCTTCTCATTCTCATCTCTATTTGTAGATGAACTCAAATCAAGCAAGCCGTGAAGAAAGGACCACTCATGACCATGACCTTGGAGTGTGAGGCCAGGTTTCCCAAGATTCTCAGGACCTCATGGAAACCATGGGAGTACATGGTGCGCCAGTGTACAAAGGCTTTCCGGTGATGGAGGATGGAGTGGAGTATTGGTGGGTGCAGCTTCACTTGTACAAGAATAAGGAAAGAGCGATCCACAAAGAAAAAGGAAAACGCATGTACACCAACACTTTTATGCACCACATTCTTTGAGTCGACAAAAGAAGCAGCTTGGAAGACTATCAAGGAACTAAGTGCTAGAGTCAAGTGCAAGATGCTCAACCTCCAAAAGACTTAGAGAAAGAGAAGGAACATGCAGGGTTGGAAATCACCAACCAATCCTTAAGAGGAATATTATAGACTTAGTGATAGAAGCATGTGAACAAGATAGAATTGATTGCCACTAGGAACATTGTGTTAGCCACGGATCAATGAGATAGGATTGTAGCGCGCCGTTAGTTGGACCACCACCTATCACCTTATTTTCCAAAATGATACCTTAAATAAGTTTGAACCTTGGTTGATGTAATGGATTCTTGTATGCATGACTTGTATAATTTATGTGTGTCCAAGAATGTGTTTGAATGTTTATCTTGTTTATCTTAAATTGTGTTGTTCTAACTTTTCAATCTTATAAATAGATGCCTATTGCCATGACCTTTATTGAGGAGTTCAGGCTACCCGTTTTGGTCCTCGTGTCGTGAGAGCTTACTACTTTACTGATCTCCCTCTTCCCTATCATTCACGGTGCACCCACTCACCAAGTTTGAGAGGAAGGACCTTTGAGCTTCAGGTGAACCAGCCGGGGCGCCATGAGCCTACTACAGGCCATCGTCTTCAAAGCTTATGCACGATGGCAGGGAGAGAGGCATGGAGGTTGTCATGCAGGATCGATAGGGCCTATTAGGGCGTCCTCCCGGCAGGTTAGAGGCACTCACTTCACGCCTTGAAGAGATGATGTGAGAGTCCATTGACTTTGAGGGCGACTCAAGGGTCACCAGCCAGGCGTCGCGCTGTACCTCCGGGACTTAGAGACTCTTATTAAACACGTGGATACCGATGGGATAACGTCATGCTTAGTAATAGTGAGCTCCAGTGCAACCGCGAGAAGGACAAGCTCTTATGACGGCAGGGCAGAGATAGTCAAGGAGATGGAGGCGAAGTTCGAGACCCAAGACCGTAAGTTCAAGAGTCAAGAAGCGTGTCGAGGATAGGAACAAGAGGATTCGTGATATATGCAGAGGCTGCAGTCCAGACTTGAGTTAAACGGCATGAGACGGTGATTGAGGCCGTTCCCGGAAGAGGGCTCTCAAGGCCAAGATCGACTCTTTGACCACTACCATCGAGAGAACAAGACCGCCAATGGAGAGCAGGTCTTACCTTTGTCGAGGAGAGATTGATGCCAGTAGATGGGTTGACTCTCGATTATCTTTATTTACCGCACTTGTTATTTATGAACTTATTGTTGGACCATCCAGAGCATGTGGATGGCTTACCATAACTATGTGTACTTTGACTTTTTGAGATTTTTGTTTATCTTGTTGTTTAAGCTTTATCCTTGTGTTTGCTTGCTATGTGTTTGCTTGTGTAATGTATTGTGCATAAATCATGTAAGGGTATCTCATTCTTATCTCTATATGAATAAACCCAGATGCCTCCCGTCGTGCAAACACCAACCAACCCCAACATTACCGGAAATGCAACAAATGATGAATGAAACACGGCTTATGCAAATGATAATGACGTTCATCGAACAGAACAACAACAACAACCCCAACAACAACAATAACAACAACAATAACAACCCTCCGGGTTTTGATATGCTACCAGATTTCTGCGTCGAGGCCAGCTAAGTTTTCAGGAGAACTGATCCCATGGTGGCCAATGATTGGCTACGTTACGTGAACAAAGACTTAGTGACGTGGGATACCTGGATCTGAAAAGGTCGGGTTTTGCGGCACATACATTGGAAGGACCCGACCCAGCATGGTGGGACAACTTCAGTTACCACGCCTATTGATGAGGTGACTTGGGCTATCTTTGAAGATGGCTTCGTACTACTCATATCTCACGGGTATGATGAGCACGAAAAGAAGAATTTCACAACTGAAGCGGCGCCACCAGTGAGCGTGGCTGAATACATCGAAGAGTTCAACAATTTGGCGCTATGCACGGATAGAGGTTGACAACTTGATGCCAAAAGGAAGAGAAAAGTTTCTAGAAGGCTTGAATGATGGCCAAATCTGCGGCTGTATGCATGGCATATGTTCCAACTTATCGATTTGTGTGACAAAGAGTACTGTTATTGTGGAGAATAAAATGAAGCAAGTCGAGAGTAGAAGAGAAACACTCCGACAAGCATAGCTTCAGGATCATCATAAGCGATCTCACTATGATGATAGTGTCATTTCAGGATCCCACAAGCATGGGAAGTTTAACAAGCACCACAACCACAGCCAAATCATGACAGCAAGCATCATGTGATCATGACAATGATAAGTACAAGAACCACAAGAGTGGATATAAGAGCCACCATAGTGGAAGTGGAAGTGGAAGTGGAAGTCAACCTAAGAAGGACAACGGTCGGGTTGAATGCTTCAAATGCAAGCTGGGGCATTATGCTAATGAGTGCCACGAGAAGAGCGTTGAAGGACCTAACAAACCCAATCACTTTTAGAAAAGACGGGTTAACCACATCAATGTGGAGGAAGTCTATGAAAGAACTTTGATGCGTTCTTTGGTAAGTTCAGACTCAATTCCATCTCAGCATTTGTACTCTTTGACCTTTGGTGCATCTCATTCATTCATATCTAAAGCATTTGATGAAAGAAATGGGTTTTGCATCTGAAAACATTGGGTGTCCGATAAAAGTTAGCTCTCCGGGAGGATATGATAGTGAGTCTTGGATGCGGGATCTAGTCATAGAGATCGGAAAACATAAGTTCAAATTAAACCTAATAATCCTAAATTCCCAAAAGTTGGATGTAATTTTGAGGAATGGATTGGATGGCTAAGTATGAGGGTACTAGATTGTTTTAAATGCACAATTTCCTCTAACCTGTAAGAGGATAACAAGTCAATTTTAAATCTAAAGGAGTGCTGAATTCTCTTAAGGGGTTAGCATAGACGATGTGCCAATTGTGGCAGGTGATGTCGGATGTGTTCGGAAGAGTTACCAGAATGCCACAGATAGAGATGTGGAATTTATAATAGAATTGGTACCGGGTTACGGACCAAGGGCAAAGAGAGCCTTATAAAAAATACTGTCGGTTAGTGAACTTAAAGAACTCAAGAAACAACTTGGAGAACAATTGCGAGAAAGGATTCATCAGCCAAGTTCTTCATCTTGGGAGCTCGGTTTTGTTTGTAGAAAAGAGATGAACTCAAAGATTATGCATGAATTACCGTTCTCTCAACGGGTAACCATCAAGAACAAATATCCTTTGCCAAGAATCAATGACTTGTTTGATCAACTAGAAAGGAGCTTGTGTGTTCTCAAAGATTGACCTTGGTCCGGCTATTTTCAACTCAAGATAAGAGGCAAGACATACCTAAAACAGCATTCACCACAAGAGTATGGATTGTATGAGTACCGATGATGCCTTTTGGATTAACCAGCGCTCGGCATACTTCATGAATATGATGAACAAAGTGTTCATGGAATTTCTCGACAAGTTAGATTTATGCGTTTTCATCGATGACATCTTAGTCTACTCAAGAGCAAGGAAGAGCATGAAAGACATCTCGCTTGATGCCGAGAAACTAAGGGAACATAAGCTTTGCCAAGTTAAGCAAGTGTGAGTTTTGGTTAGAGGAAGTTGGATTTCTTGGTCATATTGACAAAGAGATGGTATGTGATTGATCTGCACTAAAGTTTCAGTAGTAAGAATGGGAATCTCCTAAGAATGTAAAAGAGGTTCGTAGTTTCCTTGGTTTAGTGAGTTACTAGGAAGGTTCATTGAAAATTTTCTAAGTTGCTAAACCAATGGCAGAATTATTAAAGAAAGATAAAAATTTGCTTAGTGCGAAGGATGTGAACTCAGCTTTCAAGAATTAAAGAAAGACTTGTATCGACCAGGATTACTGTGCCTACGGATTTGGAAAAGGATTTCCAAGTATATTGTGATGCTTCTCATCAAGGATTAGGAGGGTACTTATGCAAAGCGGAAAAGTTGTAACTTATGCCTCGAGACAACTCAAACTCATGAAGTAAATTATCCTACTCATGATTTAGAGTTAGTATTGTTGTCCATGCACTCAAAACATGGAGACATTACCTTTGGGAAAAGCGTTGTGAAGTGTTCACAGACCATAAGAGTTTGAAATATATCTTCACCTGAGAAGGAGATCAATATGAGACAAAGAAGATGGCTAGAACTTATCAAGGATTACGACTTGAGTTTGCAATACCACCCGGTAAAGCAAATGTAGTAGCAGATGCTCTAAGTCATAAAGCGTTTCCTCAGTAAATAGTGCTTACCAAAAGGTGGTGCAGATGATTTGTGTAAGCAATTCAAGGAACTCGAGTTGGAGATTGTGCGGAAGGACATCTCCATGTCTTTGGATATTCAACCCACTCTGTTGGATAAGATTAAAAAAGCCCAAAAGGCGGATAAAGAAATCGAAGAGATTAAGAAAAGAGATTAGCCAAGGAAGCTAAAAGTTTCCATATGAATGAACAAAAGGTACTTTATAGCGCGAAAGCGTATTTGTGTTCCACAAGATCGAAATCACGAGCCTGATTACGCAAGAAGCCCATAACTCTCGTATTCTATTCACCGGAAACACCAAAATGTATATGGATATGAAAAGAAAGATTTTGGTGGAACAATCTTAAAGGGACATCATGAACACATTGCTTTGTGTGATGTGTGTAGTAGGTAAGCGAACATCGAAACCAGCAGGTTTAGCTTCAACCAATGCCTATTCACGAATGGAAGTGGGAAAATATTGGTATGGATTTCATTACGGATTACCAAGGACCAGGTCGGTATGATTCCATATGGGTGATATTAGATCGCCCTAACTAAAGTGGCTCATTTTATACCGTAAGACAACTTATACGATTACAAGTTAGCCAAAATCTACATGAGCAAATTGTATGCCTTCACGGTACCTAAAGGTATTATGTTAATACGATAGAGGAACTCGATTCACTTCTCACTTTTGGAGGCGACTTCATGAATCTCTAAGACGAGAGTTGGAATTCAACAGCTTTTCATCCTCAAGCGATGGACAAGCGAGAAAGGACTAATCAAATTCTTGAAGACATGTTGAGGGCATGTGCTGACTATGGAGCAAGTTGGGATGAAAATGCCTTATGAGTTCTCTTACAACAACAGGTCACCAATCTAGTATTGGGATGGCACCATTTGAGTTTCTATACGGAAGAAAGTGTACCACCCCATTGCTATGGAATGGTGTGGGAGAAAGAAGTTTATTTGGACCAGACCTTATCAAAGGCGCGAAGAAAGGTCAAATTGGTTAGAGGCAGTTGAAGATATGCACGGTCTCGTGAGAAAAGCTCTGAGATGCTAAGCGTAGAGAAGTCACTTACGAAGTTGGGGATAGAGCTTATCTTAGAGTATCACCACTTATGGAGTAAAAGATTTGGAGTCAAAGGAAAGTTAGCACCAAGATATGTGGGACCATTCAGCATTTTAAATCATGAGGAGAAGCTGCATAAAGAAATCGAGCGCCGACATCTTTACTAGGAGTCCATAATGTTTTTCATGTGAGCTTGAGCTCAAGAAATGTCACCCAGAGAGAAATGGAAGAAACATCTTTGAAAGATACCATATCTTTGGAAAGTTCAACTAGAAAGTGATCTCACCTATGAAGAAAAGCTGTCAAGATTCTTGAGACCCACAGAAAGAGTCACAAGGACAAAAACCATCAAGTTTTGCAAAGTACAATGGAATCATCATTAGAAGAAGAAGCAACATGGGAAGAAGATGATCTTGGAAAGACCACCCTCACCTATTGCTAGCCAATCCGAATCTAGAAGAAGAGATTCATTTTAAGGAGGTTAGATTTGTAACATCCTAAAATCATGTTTCAAAACTCATTCAATTTCATTCTTGCATCATTCATTCATATAGGGTTTTTCTCAAAAAATCATTTAGGCGATTTGAGCTATGATTTCATGTGGGCATTTTATCTCAATTGGCCATCACCTGCTTGAGACTTGAATGTCCTTAGAGTACTTGTTTGCTTGCCTCCATGTGGTTGGAAAGATTAGGAGTAGCATTTAAACCCAAAGATTCCAAATTAGAAATATTTTTCTAAACCCTATTTCCAAATATTTTGCAACTAGAGCAAATCTCTTGCATTTATTTTTAGAAACCCAAGCTTGACAGCCTTTGCAAAAGGTAACCACATATTGTTATTTGATTTGTTTGAACCCACAGAACCTGCAAAAATCCCCAAAAGAAGTTTGAATTCAAAAGGATTTGAATTCATATCAGTCTATTCGAGGGAAAAATAGAATTAGAAAAAGAAAAAGCTAAAAAAGAGAGAAAAAGGAATGCGGCAGAATCGCCCAGTGGCGAGATCCAGCCAACAAGCCCACGAGGATCTCCTTTTCTTCTCTCAGCAGCTTGAAACACCACGCTTGATCCACTGTGAATCGGGCAATGACAGCAGCAGTGAACCCCTACACACTCTGCGCACTCTTCGGTGACAATAACGGGCAGGAGACTGATCCTCCCCCTCGTCTTGCCCCACGGGCAGCAAGCGACCACGTCGGCTACTGCTGTGATGATGGCAGTGATGAAAGGCGGTAAAAGCGCGGCCGTGGGCATTATCCTCGGCCAGACGTTTCACAACCGATTTCCATCTGGCTATAAGATCCTCTCTACTGCCTCGCGATCTTTCCCCGGACACCTCGCTCACTCATACAGTTTGTACATCCTCAATCAACTTTGCACCGCCGCCGGACAGAGGCCTCTCCGACTGATCGATTCCGGTGAGCCTAAGTGTCCCCTACTACTGCCTCTCGTTCTTGCTGATCGACTCATGTGTCTTGGCGCATCTCGACCTCACTAAATGCATCGTCTTGTACCCGTCGCCCGGTTCCACTTGACACCGCATGAAACGCAGGCGAAACATTTACTCCGTGAGCGAGCTTTAGTGGCGGTAAGTCAGGCCGCCCGCGCCTCTAGCTTCATACTCCGCTACTTGCACGCCTTGACCACACGAAGTCCTAACAGGTGTCCTCGACTTGCACCTTGGGGTGATTCCACCGGTACGGCGTCTGACATTGCAGCATACGGCCGCGCCCCGGCACTTCCTGCAAACAACTCAAATTGACGATACTTAACCTTGTCCGGCCCCAATATGACCAGCCTTAAGTAAACGAGCTTGTAGTGACCTCTGAGCCAGTGGAGCCATATATTCTCCCTCTATAGGAAATGCGCATCGTCGGCAACATCATAAACAGGCGATTCCGCCCGGTATACTTAGCCACCCGCTCTTAGCCAGTTCGCCCAGCCGGAGAAATAGCAGTAGATTGAATGCGTAATAGTATGCGCTAGGATAAGATCCATAACCGAAGCAAGATGCGATCTGGTAGCCAGTTTTCATTTAGATCCTCTGACTGTGGAGCTAGATCGATCTTGAAAGCAGTGCTGAGCGATGAAAGAGCATAATGACGATGGCTAAGTTAGATCGAGAATAGAATTTAAAATCGGGAAATTTTGATCAAGATTCATTGCCTATATCTTTTGATTTCCACGTTAGAATTTTTTGCAAACTTTATAAAAGTTGGATTGCAGAAAAACAGACCTTTTCTGCCTATGGTCCTTTTGTTTTGCAAATAGTAACCATTAGATGTGCTTAAATTGCAGAGACTTGTTTGAGGGCCTTTTAAGTATAGATTTAGTTTAGTATTTTTGTTTTAGGGTTATTTAAGTTGCCTTGGCTACTTTGTGACTGTTTCAGTTTACCCGTATTCATGCACTTGCTTGGTTGAGTTTTCAAAAATCATCACTTGGTAGATTCATGCATGCATGCATTCATAATATTTTTTATTTGTATATATTTGTGTGTAATTGTAAAAAAAAAACTACAACTTTGTGTTATTAATGATTTTGCTAAATGATTGTGATTGTGACTTCGAGTGCTACTCTCCACACTACCAAGGCAAGTGATATCTTCAAGAATATTCCATACCTATATTTTATACTTGCATTAGATATATTTTGTTAGGACTTGCATGCTACTTTTGTCCAATTAATGATGGGAAATCCTATTTAGAATAGAATGCTAGGGAAATTCCCTAAGGACAAGTTGCCATGCACATGCTTAGCCTAGCTACTAGAAAACAAGGGTGGTTTTATATATTCACACTATGGAAAAAATATTCTAAGTCTAAGGACTTGTTTTATGTTAACTCTAAAAAAGAAACAACTAAAGTTAATGAATCACACAGGTGGAATGGAAAGAATGGGATATATGTTGAGTGGTTACACAAGGCTGAGATTGGTGAACCTTGTTGTATCTCACTTATGGATATGCCACCAGGAACAAAGAGATTTGAGGTTGTCAAATGTTGAGAAGCTTCAAGGGCACGTAAACCACTTGGTAATATGGGGCTCGCCATGATCTTAGGATCTTTGGAACTTAGTCTCTTGGGCCGATTGGGTGGTAGATGGGTTGATAGGTTTCAGATGGCCGCGTCCATTTGACTAAGGAAAGGCTTCTTGAAGGATCATGTCTTGGGAAACCAAGGCTCGTGGGAAAGTGGCACCACCTCTGCAGTGTAAAACCTACAAATGTACTTAGCCATGTCTCACAGTAAAGGACAATTTAAGCATCAAGACATGGAAACTTCAAGAATCTCATCACTCCAATTTCTAAATAAAACTTGTGGGTGAACAAGGGTCTAAAAGGATCTTCGACAGTCTTTGATTGGTAAAGATGCCTGAGTGGATCTGTAGGTCTCTGATTGGTAGATACCTTGGGATGGTCTTTGCTCAAGCAAATCTTCAAATTCTTGATTGGTAGACGCCCGAGTGATCTTCAGTCCTGATTGAAGATGTCTTGGAAAGTTACCAACAAAAACTTAGTATTTTCAAAAGTTAAAGGAAAAATCTATTTGAGCCAATGCAGCCCCTAAAGCTCCAATTGCAGCCAAATGCATATAGTGTTATAGTCCATAAATATATACTAAAGGTATCACTTGCCAATACTACCCAAAGTATTGACCTACCTAGGTCATTTGCCAACTTATGATGTCATGGTTACTCGGAAATGATGAATAGGAGTGCGAGTCTACACTCGACATGCTTTGGCTGTGGCACATGAAGATGAAGACTTATGTTTTATTTACATATTCCATAAACTCTTGTACTAGGCCTTTTTGCCATGAGTTTATAAAAAGACTATGTTTATCTACTGGAATGGCTGTAATAAGCGACCTTTATCTCTGCGGTACTTCATGTCTTAAAGCATGGATGCTAGCATTTGATCCGAGGGACTAGCATTGCAATCAGAGGATCTTTCCTTTAATAAGGGAGGGATCTTACGACACACATGCAATGACACTGGTGTATCCATATGTGTCTAAGAAAAGAACACACATGCAATGACACGGTGGATTCCATATGTGAGTTTGTGAAAAGAACACACAAAGGCAATGACATCAGGTAGATCCATATGTAGTGCAATGTAAAAAGAACACACACATGCTGATGACCTTCTTGGTTCCATATGTGGATTCATGAAAGAACACACTGGCAATGACTTTCTGAGTGGATCCATATGAGTGCATTAATGTAATGACACAATTCAATGATAATGGTGGATCCATATGTGGTTTAATGAAAAGAATACACATGCAATTACAGCGGTGGATCCATATATAGTGCGAAAAGAACGAGATACAGCTGTTTCTTGGTGGATCCATATGTGGTTTGTGAAAAGAACACACAAGCAATGACAATGGTGGTTCCATATGTGGTTTGTGAAAAGAACAGACATGCAATGAGTCCAGCTGTGGTCTGTGAAAAGAACACGCATGAAATGACACTTATGGATCCATATGTGGTCTGTGAAAAGAACACACATCCAATGACAATGGTGGATCACTATGTGTTTTGTGAAAAGAACACACATGCCATGACAATGTTGGTTCCATATGTGGTCTGTGAAAAGAACAGACATGCAATGACTCTAGCTGTGGTTAATGAAAAGAACGCACATGCAATGACACTAGTAGATCCATATGTGGTTTGTGAAAAGAACACACATGCAATGACAATGGTGGTTCCATATGTGGTCTGTGAAAAGAACAGACATGCAATGACTTTAGCTGTGGTTAATGAAAAGAACGCACATGCAATGACACTAGTAGATCCATATGTGGTCTGTGAAAAGAACACACATGCAATGACACTGGTGGATCCATATGTGGTATGTGAAAAGAACACCCACGCAATGTAAATGGTGGTTCCATATGTGGTCTGTCAAAAGAACATACATGCAATGATACTGGAGAAGCTATATGTGGTCTGTGAAAAGAACACACATGCAATGACACTGGTGGATCCATATGTGGTCTGCGAAAAGAACACACATGAAATGACACTTGTGGATCCATATGTGGTCTATGAAAAGAACACACATGCAATGATACTGGTGAATCCATATGTGGTCTGTGAAAAGAACAGACATGCAATGACTCTAGCTGTGGTTAATGAAAAGAACGCACATGCAATGACAATGGTAGATCCATATGTGGTTTGTGAAAAGAACACACATGCAATGACACTGGTGGATCCACATGTGGTTTGTGAAAAGAACACACATGCAATGACAATGGTGGTTCCATATGTGGTTTGTGAAAAGAACACATACACGATGTAAATGGTGGTTCCATATGTGGTCTCTGAAAAACACACATGCAATGATACTAGAGAATCCATATGTGGTCTGTGAAATGAACAGACATGCAATTACTCTAGCTGTGGTTAATGAAAAGAACGCACATGCAATGACACTTGTTGATCCATATTTGGTTTGTTAAAAGAACACACATGCAATGACATTGGTGGATCCATATGTGGTCCGTGAAAAGAACACACATGCAATGACACTAGTGGATCCATATGTGGTATGTGAAAAGAACACAAATCCAATGAAAATGGTGGATCCATATGTGGTCTGTGAAAATAAGACACATGCAATGACACTAGTGGTTCCATATGTGGTCTATGAAAAGAACACACATGCAATGACACTGGTGGATCCATATGTGGTCCGTGAAAAGAATACACATGCAATGACACTGGTGGATCCATACGTGCTCTATGAAAAGAACACGTATGCAATGACTCTGGTGGATCCATATGTGGTTTGTGAAAAGAACACACATGCAATGAAAATGGTGGTTCCATATGTGGTTTATGAAAAGAACCGACATGCAATGACTCTAGCTGTGGTTTGTGAAAAGAACACGCATGAAATGACACTTGTGAATCCATATGTGGTATGTGAAAAGAACACACATCCAATGACAATTGTGGATCTATATGTGGTTTGTGAAAAGAACACACATGGAATGACAATGGTGGTTCCATATGTGGTCTATGAAAAGAACAGACATGCAATGCCTCTAGCTGTGGTTAATGAAAATAACACACATGCAATGACACTGGTAGATCCATACGTGGTTTATTAAAAGAACACACATGCAATGACACTGGTGGATCCATATGTGGTCTGTGAAAAGAACACACACGCAATGAAAATGGTAATTCCATATGTGGTCTGTGAAAAGAACACACATGCAATGACACTGGTGGATCCATATGTGGTCTATGAAAAGAACACACATGCAATGAAAATGGTGGATCCGTATGTGGTCTGTGAAAAGAATACCCATGCAATGACACTGGTGGATCCATATGTGGTATGTGAAAAGAACACACATGCAATGACACTACTAGATCCATATGTGGTCCATGAAAAGAACACACATGCAATGACACTGGTGGATCCATATGTGGTCTGTGAAAAGAACACACATGCAATAACTCTGGTGGATCCATATGTGGTTCTGTTAAAAGAACACACATGCAATTACAATGGTGGTTCCATATGTGGGTTGTGAAAAAAACAGACATGCAATGACTCTAGCTATGGTCTGTGAAAAGAACACACATGAAATGACACTGGTGGATCCATATATGGTCTATGAAACGAAAACACATCTAATGACAATGGTGGATCCATATGTGGTCTGTGAAAAGAACACACATGCAATGACAATGGTGGTTCCATATGTGGTCTTTGAAAAGAACAGACATGCAATGACTCGAGCTATGGTTAATGAAAAGAAAACACATCCAATGACAATGGTGGATCCATATGTGGTCCGTGAAAAGAACACACATGAAATGACACTGGTGGATCCATATGTGGTCTATGAAAAGAAAACATATTTCAATGACACTGGTGGATCCATACATGGTCTATGAAAAGAACACGCATGCAATGAACTCTGGTGGATCCATACATGGTCTATAAAAGAACACACATGGAATGACACTGGTTGATCCATATGTGGTCTGTGAAAAGAACACACATGAAATGACACTGGTGGATCCATATGTGGTCTGTGAAAAGAACACACATGTAATGACGCAGCTGGATCCCTATGTGGTATGTGAAAAGAACACACATGGAATGACACTGGTGGATCCATATGTGGTCTATGAAAAGAACACACATTAAATGAGATTGGTGGATCCATATGTGGTCTCTGAAAAGAATACACATGCAATGACACTAGTGGATCCATATGTGGTCTATGAAAAGAACACACATGCAATGATACTGGTGGATCCATATGTGGTATGTGAAAAGAACACACACGCAATGTAAATTTTGGTTCCATATGTGGTCTGTCAAGAGAACACACATGCAATGATACTGGTGAATCCATATGTGGTATGTGAAAAGAACACACATGCAATGACACTGGTGGATCCATATGTGGTCTGTGAAAAGAACACACATGAAATGACACTTGTGGATCCATATGTGGTCTGTGAAAAGAGCACGCATGCAATGACAATGGTGGTTCCATATGTGGTTTGTGAAAAGAACACACATGCAATGATACTGGTGAATCCATATGTGGTCTGTGAAAAGAACAGACATGCAATGACTCTAGCTGTGGTTAATGAAAAGAACGCACATGCAATGACACTTGTAGATCCATATGTGGTTTGTGAAAAGAACACACATGCAATGACACTGGTGGATCCATATGTGGTTTGTGAAAAGAACCCACATGCAATGACAATGGTGGTTCCATATGTGGTTTGTGAAAAGAACACATACACAATGTAAATGGTGGTTCCATATGTGGTCTGTGAAAAACACACATGCAATGATACTGGTGAATCCATATGTGGTCTGTGAAAAGAACGCACATGCAATGACACTGGTAGATCCATATGTGGTTTGCGAAAAGAACACACGTGCAATGACAGTGGTGGATCCATATGTGGTCCGTGAAAAGAACACACATGCAATGACACTAGTGGATCCATATGTGGTCTATAAAAAAAACACAAATGCAATGAAAATGGTGGATCCATTTGTGGTCTGTGAAAATAATACACATGCAATGACACTAGTGGATCCATATGTGGTCTATGAAAAGAACACACATGCAATGTCACTGGTGGATCCATATGTGGTCCGTGAAAAGAACACACATGCAATGACACTGGTGGATCCATATGTGCTCTATGAAAAGAACACACACGCAATGACTCTGGTGGATCCATATGTGGTTTGTGAAAAGAACACATGAAATGGCACTGGTGGATCCATACGTGTTCTGTGAAAAGAACAAAAATTTCAATGACACTGGTGGATCCATATATGGTCTGTGAAAAGAACATACATGCAATGACACTGGTGGTTCCATATGTGGTTTGTGAAAAGAACACACATTTCAATGACACTGGTGGATCCATACATGGTTTTTGAAAAGCACACACATGCAATGAACTATGGTGGATCCATAAGTGGTCTATGAAAAGAACACATGCAATGACACTGGTTGATCCATATGTGGTCTGTGAAAAGAACACACATGAAATCACATTGGTGGATCCATATGTGGTCTGTGAAAAGAAAACACATGCAATAACACTAGTGGATCCATATGTGGTTTGTGAAAAGAACACAAATGCAATGACACTGGTGGATCCATATGGGGTCTGTGAAAAGAACACACATGCAATGAAAATGGTGGATCCATATGTGGTCGGTGAAAAGAATACACATGCAATGACACTAGTGGATCCATATGTGGTTTGTGAAAAGAACACACATGCAATGACACTGGTGGATCTATATGTGGTCCGTGAAAAGAACACACATGCAATGACACTGGTAGGTCCATATGTGCTCTGTGAAAAGAACACACATGCAATGACTCTGGTGGATCCATATGTGGTTTGTGAAAAGAACACACATGCAATGATAATGGTGGTTCCATATGTGGTCTGTGAAAAGAACAGACATGCAATGACTCTAGCTGTGGTTAATGAAAAGAACATAGATGACAATGGTGGATCCATATGTGGTCTGTGAAAAGAACACACATGAAATGCCACTGGTGGATCCATATGTGGTCTATGAAAAGAAAACACATCCAATGACAATGGTGGATCCATATGTGGTCTGTGAAAAGAACACACGTGCAATGACAATGGTGGTTCCATATGTAGTCTGTGAAAAGAACAGACATACAATGACACTACAACAGATGTGATTATCTGTGATGCACATTCAATGACGATTCAGTAAAAAAACGTCATGTTTTCAGGAAAAACGTCACAAATTGGATGAATCTCTCACGTTTTTTGCTGAATCGTCACAGAATGAGCGTCATATATAATCACATTTGTTGTAGTGTGACTCTAGCTATGGTTAATGAAAAGAACACACATCCAATGACAATGGTGGATCCATATGTCGTATGTGAAAAGAACGTACATGAAATGACACTGGTGGATCCATATGTGGTCTGTGAAAAGAACACACATGAAATAACTCTAGTGGATCCATATGTGGTATGTGAAAAGAACACACATGAAATGACTCTGGTGCATCCATATGTGGTTAGTGAAAAGAACAGGCATGCAATGACACTGGTGGATCCATATGTGGTATGTGAAAAGAACACACATGCGATGACACTGGTGGATCCATATGTGGTCTGTGAAAAGAACAAACATTTCAATGACACTGGTGGATCCATTTGTGGTCTGTGAAAAGAATACACATGCAATGACACTGGTGGATCCATATGTGCTCTATGAAAAGAACACACATGCAATGACTCTGGTGGATCCATATGTGGTTTGTGAAAAGAACACACATGCAATGAAAATGGTGGTTCCATATGTGGTTTGTGAAAAGAACAGACATGCAATGACTCTAGCTGTGGTTTGTGAAAAGAACACACATGAAATGACACTTGTGAATCCATATGTGGTATGTGAAAACAACACACATCCAATGACAATGGTGGATCTATATGTGGTTTGTGAAAAGAACACACATGGAATGACAATGGTGGTTCCATATGTGGTCTATGAAAAGAACAAACATGCAATGCCTCTAGCTGTGGTTAATGAAAATAACACACATGCAATGACACTAGTAGATCCATACGTGGTTTATGAAAAGAACACACATGCAATGACACTGGTGGATCCATATGTGGTCTGTGAAAAGAACAAACACGCAATGAAAATGGTAATTCCACATGTGGTCAGTGAAAAGAACACACATGCAATGATACTGGTGGATCCATATGTGGTCTGTGAAAAGAACACACATGTAATGACACTGGTGGATCCATATGTGGTCTGTGAAAAGAACACACATGCAATGAAAATGGTGGATCCATATGTGGTCTGTGAAAAGAATACACATGCAATGACACTGGTGGATCCATATGTAGTTTGTGAAAAGAACACACATGCAATGACACTACTGGATCCATATGTGGTCCGTGAAAAGAACACTCATGCAATGACACTGGTGGATCCATATGTGGTCTATGAAAAGAACACACATGCAATAACTCTGGTGGATCCATATGTGGTTTTGTGAAAAGAATACACATGCAATTACAATGGTGGTTCCATATGTGGGTTGTGAAAAAAAGAGACATGGAATGACTCTAGCTGTGGTCTGTGAAAAGAATAGACATGAAATGACACTGGTGGATCCATATGTGGTGTATGAAACGAAAACACATCCAATGACAATGGTGGATCCATATGTGGTCTGTGAAAAGAACACACATGCAATGACAATGGTGGTTCCATATGTGGTATGTGAAAAGAACAGACATGCAATGACTCTAGCTGTGGTTAATGAAAAGAACACACATCCAATGACAATGGTGGATCCATATGTGGTCCGTGAAAAGAAAACACATGAAATGACACTAGTGGATCCATATGTGGTCTATGAAAAGAACACATATTTCAATGACACTGGTGGATCCATACATGGTCTGTGAAAAGAACACGCATGCAATGAACTCTGGTGGATCCATACGTGGCCTATAAAAGAACACACATGGAATGACACTGGTAGATCTATATGTGGTCTGTGAAAAGAACACACATGAAATGACACTGGTGGATCCATATGTGGTCTGTCAAAAGAACACACATGTAATGACACAGGTGGATCCCTATGTGGTATGTGAAAAGAACACACATGCAATGACACTAGTGGATCCATATGTGGTCTATGAAAAGAACACACATTAAATGACATTGGTGGATCCATATGTGGTCTCTAAAAAGAATACACATGCAATGACACTAGTGGATCCATATGTGGTCTATGAAAAGAACACAAATGCAATGACACTGGTGGATCCAGATGTGGTATGTGAAAAGAACACACATGCAATGCAAATGGTGGTTCCATATGTGGTCTGTCAAAAGAACACACATGCAATGATACTGGTGAATCCATATGTGGTCTGTGAAAAGAACACACATGCAATGACACTGGTGGATCCATATGTGGTCTGTGAAAAGAAAACACATGAAATGACACTTGTGGATCCATATGTGGTCTGTGAAAAGAACACACATGCAATGATACTGGTGAATCCATATGTGGTCTGTGAAAATAACAGACATGCAATGACTCTAGCTGTGGTTAATGAAAAGAACGCACATGCAATGACACTTGTAGATCCATATGTGGTTTGTGAAAAGAACACACATCCAATGACACTGGTGGATCCATATGTGGTTTGTGAAAAGAACACACATGCAATGACAATGGTGGTTCCATATGTGGTTTGTGAAAAGAACACATACACAATGTAAATGGTGGTTCCATATGTGGTCTGTGAAAAACACACATGCAATGATACTGGTGAATCCATATGTGGTCTGTGAAAAGAACAGACATGCAATGACTCTAGCTGTGGTTAATGAAAAGAACACACATGCAATGACACTGGTAGATCCATATGTGGTTTGTGAAATGAACACACATGCAATGACACTGGTGGATCCATATGTGGTCCGTGAAAAGAACACACATGCAATGACACTAGTGGATCCATATGTGGTCTGTGAAAAGAACACAAATGCAATGAAAATGGTGGATCCATTTGTGGTTTGTGAAAATAATACACATGCAATGACACTAGTGGATCCATGTGTGGTCTATGAAAAGAACACACATGGAATGTCACTGGTGGATCCATATGTGGTCCGTGAAAAGAACACACATGCAATGACACTGGTGGATCCATATGTGCTCTATGAAAAGAACACACATGCAATGACTCTGGTGGATCCATATGTGGTTTGCAAAAAGAACACATGAAATGGCACTGGTGGATCCATACGTGTTCTGTGAAAAGAACAAAAATTTCAATGACACTGGTGGTTCCATATATGGTCTGTGAAAAGAACATACATGCAATGACACTGGTGGTTCCATATGTGGTTTGTGAAAAGAACACACATTTCAATGACACTGGTGGATCCATACATAGTTTTTGAAAAGAACACACATGCAATGAACTATGGTGGATCCATAAGTGGTCTATGAAAAGAACACATATGCAATGACACTGGTTGATCCATATGTGGTCTGTGAAAAGAACACACATGAAATCACATTGGTGGATCCATATGTGGTCTGTGAAAAGAAAACACATGCAATGACACTGGTGGATCCATTTGTGGTTTGTGAAAAGAACACAAATGCAATGAAAATGGTGGATCCATATGTGGTCTGTGAAAAGAACACACATGCAATGAAAATGGTGGATCCATATGTGGTCGGTGAAAAGAATACACATGCAATGACACTAGTGGATCCATATGTGGTTTGTGAAAAGAACACACATGCAATGACACTGGTGGATCTATATGTGGTCCGTCAAAAGAACACACATGCAATGACACTGGTGGATCCATATGTGCTCTGTGAAAAGAACACACATACAATGACTCTGGTGGATCCATATGTGGTTTGTGAAAAGAACACACATGCAATGATAATGGTGGTTCCATATGTGGTCTGTGAAAAGAACAGACATGCAATGACTCTGGCTGTGGTTAATGAAAAGAACACAGATGACAATGGTGGATCCATATGTGGTCTGTGAAAAGAACACACATGAAATGACACTGGTGGATCCATATGTGGTCTACGAAAAGAAAACACATCCAATGACAATGGTGGATCCATATGTGGTCTGTGAAAAGAACACACATGCAATGACAATGGTGGTTCCATATGTAGTCTGTGAAAGAACAGACATGCAATGACACTACAACAGATGTGATTATCTGTGATGCACATTCAATGACGATTCAGTAAAAAAACGTCATGTTTTCAGGAAAAACGTCACAAATTGGATGAATCTCTCACGTTTTTTGCTGAATCGTCAAAGAATGAGCGTCATATATAATCACATTTGTTGTAGTGTGACTCTAGCTGTGGTTAATGAAAAGAACACACATCCAATGACAATGGTGGATCCATATGTGGTATGTGAAAAGAACACACATGAAGTGACACTGGTGGATCCATATGTGGTCTGTGAAAAGAACACACATGAAATGACTCTGGTGGCTCCATATGTGGTCTCTGAAAAGAACACACATGAAATGACTCTGGTGCATCCATATGTGGTTAGTGAAAAGAACAGACATGCAATGACACTGGTGGATCCATATGTGGTATTTGAAAAGAACACACATGCGATGACACTGGTGGATCCATATCTGGTCTGTGAAAAGAACAAACATTTCAATGACACTGGTGGATCCATTTGTGGTCTGTGAAAAGAACACACATGCAATGACACTGGTGGATCCATATATGGTCTGTGAAAAGAACACAGATGAAATGTCAATGGTGGTTCCATATGTGGTTTGTGAAAAGAACAGACATGCAATGACACTGGTGGATCCGTATCTGGTCTGTGAAAAGAACACACATGCAATGACACTGGTGGATCCGTATCTGGTCTGTGAAAAGAACACACATGAAATGACACTGGTGGATCCATATGTGGTCTGTGAAAAGAACACACATGCAATGACACTGGTGGATCCATATGTGCTCTATGAAAAGAACACACATGCAATGACTCTGGTGGATCCATATGTGGTTTGCGAAAAGAACACATGAAATGGCACTGGTGGATCCATACGTGTTCTGTGAAAAGAACAAAAATTTCAATGACACTGGTGGTTCCATATATGGTCTGTGAAAAGAACATACATGCAATGACACTGGTGGTTCCATATGTGGTTTGTGAAAAGAACACACATTTCAATGACACTGGTGGATCCATACATAGTTTTTGAAAAGAACACACATGCAATGAACTATGGTGGATCCATAAGTGGTCTATGAAAAGAACACATATGCAATGACACTGGTTGATCCATATGTGGTCTGTGAAAAGAACACACATGAAATCACATTGGTGGATCCATATGTGGTATGTGAAAAGAAAACACATGCAATGACACTGGTGGATCCATTTGTGGTTTGTGAAAAGAACACAAATGCAATGAAAATGGTGGATCCATATGTGGTCTGTGAAAAGAACACACATGCAATGAAAATGGTGGATCCATATGTGGTCGGTGAAAAGAATACACATGCAATGACACTAGTGGATCCATATGTGGTTTGTGAAAAGAACACACATGCAATGACACTGGTGGATCTATATGTGGTCCGTCAAAAGAACACACATGCAATGACACTGGTGGATCCATATGTGCTCTGTGAAAGAACACACATACAATGACTCGTGGATCCATATGTGGTTTGTGAAAAGAACACACATGCAATGATAATGGTGGTTCCATATGTGGTGCGTGAAAAGAATGTACATGCAATGACTGGTGGTTAATGAAAAGAAAACATATGAGATGACAATGGTGGATCCATATGTGGTCTGTGAAAAGAACACACATGAAATGACACTGGTGGATCCATATGTGGTCTACGAAAAGAAAACACATCCAATGACAATGGTGGATCCATATGTGGTCTGTGAAAAGAACACACATGCAATGACACTGGTGGTTCCATCTGTAGTCTGTGAAAGAACCGACAAGCAATGACACTACAACAGATGTGATTATGTGATGCACATTCAATGACGATTCAAAAAAAAGCGTCATGTTTCGTGAAAAACGTCACAAATTGGATGAATCTCTCACGTTTTTTGCTGAATCGTCAAAGAATGAGCGTCATATATAATCACATTTGTTGTAGTGTGACTCTAGCTGTGGTTAATGAAAAGAACACACATCCAATGACAATGGTGGATCCATATGTGGTATGTGAAAAGAACACACATGAAGTGACACTGGTGGATCCATATGTGGTCTGTGAAAAGAACACACATGAAATGACTCTGGTGGCTCCATATGTGGTCTCTGAAAAGAACACACATGAAATGACTCTGGTGCATCCATCTGTGGTTAGTGAAAAGAACAGACATGCAATGACACTGGTGGATCCATATGTGGTATTTGAAAAGAACACACATGCGATGACACTGGTGGATCCATATGTGGTCTGTGAAAAGAACAAACATTTCAATGACACTGGTGGATCCATTTGTGGTCTGTGAAAAGAACACACATGCAATGACACTGGTGGATCCATATATGGTCTGTTGAAAGAACACAGATGAAATGTCAATGGTGGTTCCATATGTGGTTTGTGAAAAGAACAGACATGCAATGACACTGGTGGATCCGTATCTGGTCTGTGAAAAGAACACACATGCAATGACACTGGTGGATCCGTATCTGGTCTGTGAAAAGAACACACATGAAATGACACTGGTGGATCCATATGTGGTCTGTGAAAAGAACACACATGAAATGACAATGGTGGATCCATATATGGTATGTGAAAAGAACACACACACAATGAAAATGGTGGTTCCATATGTGGTCTGTGAAAAGAACACACATGCAATGATACTAGTGGATCCATATGTGGTCTGTGAAAAGAACACATATGCAATGACACTGATGGATCCATATGTGGTCTGTGAAAAGAACACACATGAAATGACTCAGGTGGATCCATATGTGGTTTGTGAAAAGAACAGACATGCAATGATACTGGTGGATCCATATGTGGTTTGCGAAAAGAACACATGAAATGGCACTGGTGGATACAAACGTGTTCTGTGAAAAGAACAAAAATTTCAATGACACGGGTGGATCCATATATGGTTTGTGAAAAGAACATACATGCAATGACACTGGTGGTTCCATATGTGGTTTGTGAAAAGAACACACATTTCCATGACACTGGTGGATCCATACATGGTCTGTGAAAAGAACACACATGCAATGAACTATGGTGGATCCATAAGTGGTCTATGAAAAGAACACACATGCAATGACACTGGTTGATCCATATGTGGTCTGTGAAAAGAACACACATGAAATGACATTGGTGGATCCATATGTGGTCTGTGAAAAGAAAACGCATGCAATGACACTGGTGGATCCATATGTGGTCTGTGAAAAGAACACACATGAAATGACAATGGTGGATCCATATATGGTATGTGAAAAGAACACACACGCAATGAAAATGGTGGTTCCATATGTGGTCTGTGAAAAGAACACACATGCAATTATACTAGTGGATCCATATGTGGTCTGTGAAAAGAACACACATGCAATGACACTGGTGGATCCATATGTGGTCTGTGAAAAGAATACACATGAAATGACTCGGGTGGATCCATATGTGGTTTGTGAAAAGAACAGACATGCAATGATACTGGTGGATCCATATGTGGTTTGCGAAAAGAACACATGAAATGGCACTGGTGGATACATACGTGTTCTGTGAAAAGAACAAAAATTTCAATGACACTGGTGGATCCATATATGGTTTGTGAAAAGAACATACATGCAATGACATTGGTGGTTCCATATGTGGTTTGTGAAAAGAAAACACATTTCCATGACACTGGTGGATCCATACATGGTCTGTGAAAAGAACACACATGCAATGAACTATGGTGGAGACATAAGTGGTCTATGAAAAGAACACACATGCAATGACACTGGTTGATCCATATGTGGTCTGTGAAAAGAACACACATGAAATGACATTGGTGGATCCATATGTGGTTTGTGAAAAGAAAACGCATGCAATGACACTGGTGGATCCATATGTGGTCTGTGAAAAGAACACACATGCAATGACACTGGTGGATCCATATGTGGTCTATGAAAAGAACACACATGCAATGAAAATGGTGGATCCATATGTGGTCTGTGAAAAGAATACACATGCAATGACACTAGTGGATCCATATGTGGTTTGTGAAAAGAACACACATGCAATGACACTGGTGGATCTATATGTGGTCTGTGAAAAGAACAAACATGCAATGACACTGGTGGATCCATATGTGGTCTGTGAAAAGAACACACATGCAACGACTCTGGTGGATCCATATGTGGTTTGTGAAAAGAACGGACATGCAATGACTCTAGTTGTGGTCTGTGAAAAGAACACACATGAAATGACACTGGTGGATTCATATGTGGTCTATGAAAAGAAAACACATACAATGACAATGGTGGATCCATGTGTGGTCTGTGAAAAGAACAGACATGCAATGACAACGGTGGTTCCATATGTAGTCTGTGAAAAGAACAGACATGCAATGACTCTAGTTGTGGTTAATGAAAAGAACACACATCCAATGACAATGGTGGATCCATATGTGGTATGTGAAAAGAACACACATGAAATGACACTGGTGGATCCATATGTGGTCTGTGAAAAGAACACACATGAAATGACTCTGGTGGCTCCATATGTGGTTTGTGAAAAGAACAAACATTTGAATGACACTGGTGGATCCATATGTCGTCTGTGAAAAGAACACACATGCAGTGACACTGGTGGATCCATAGGTGATCTGTGAAAAGAACACACATGTAATGACAATGGTGGTTACGTATGTGGTTTGTGAAAAGAACAGACATGCAATGACTCTAGTTGTGGTCAATGAAAAGAACACACATGCAATGACACTAGTGGATCCATATGTGGTCTGTGAAAAGAACACACATGAAATGACACTAGTGGATCCATATGTGGTCTGTGAAAACAACACACATGAAATGACAATGGTGGTTCCATCTGTGGTCTGTGAAAAGAACACACATGCAATGACACTGGTGGATCCATATGTGGTCTGTGAAAAGAACACACATGAAATGACTCGGGTGGATCCATATGTGGTTTGTGAAAAGAACAGACATGCAATGATACTGGTGGATCCATATGTGGTTTGCGAAAAGAACACATGAAATGGCACTGGTGGATACATATGTGTTCTGTGAAAAGAACAAAAATTTCAATGACACTGGTTGATCCATATGTGGTTTGTGAAAATAACGCACATGAAATGACATTGGTGGATCCATATGTGGTCTATGAAAAGAAAACTCATGCAATGACACTGGTAGATCCATATGTGGTCTGTGAAAAGAACACACATGCAATGACACTGGTGGATCCATATGTGGTATGTGAAAAGAACACGCATGCAATGAAAATGGTGGATCCATATGTGGTCTGTGAAAAGAATACACATGCAATGACACTAGTGGATCCATATGTGGTTTGTGAAAAGAACACACATGCAATGACACTGGTGGATCTCTATGTGGTCTGTGAAAAGAACACACATGCAATGACACTGGTGGATCCATATGTGGTCTGTGAAAAGAACACACATGCAATGACTCTGTTGGATCCATATGTGGTTTGTGAAAAGAACACACATGTGAAAAGAACGGACATGCAATGACTCTAGTTGTGGTTTGTGAAAAGAACACACATGAAATGACACTGGTGGATTCATATGTGGTCTATGAAAAGAAAACACATCTAATGACAATGGTGGATCCATGTGTGGTCTGTGAAAAGAACACACATGCAATGACAACGGTGGTTCCATATGTAGTATGTGAAAAGAGTAGACATGCAATGACTCTAGTTATGGTTAATGAAAAGAACACACATCCAATGACAATGGTGGATCCATATGTGGTATGTGAAAAGAACACACATGAAATGACACTGGTGGATCCATATGTGGTCTGTGAAAAGAACACACATGAAATGACTCTGGTGGCTCCATATGTGGTCTGTGAAAAGAACACACATGCAATGACTCTTATGCATCCATATGTGGTTAGTGAAAAGAACAGACATGCAATGACACTGGTGGATCCATATATGGTATGTGAAAATAACACACATGCGATGACACTGGTGGATCCATATGTGGTCTATGAAAAGAACAAACATTTCAATGACACTAGTGGATCCATATGTCGTCTGTAAAAAGAACACACATGCAATGACACTGGTGGATCCATATGTGGTTAGTGAAAAGAACACACATGTAATGACAATGGTGGTTCCATATGTGGTTTGTGAAAAGAACAGACATGCAATGACTCTAGTTGTGGTTAATTAAAAGAACACACATGCAATGACACTGGTGGATCCATATGTGGTCTGTGAAAAGAACACACATGAAATGACACTGGTGGATCCATATGTGGTCTGTGAAAACAACACACATGAAATGACAATGGTGGATCCATATGTGGTCTGTGAAAAGAACACACATGCAATGAGAATGGTCGTTCCATATGTGGTTTGTGAAAAGAACATACATGCAATGACTCTAGCCGTGGTTAATGAAAAGAACACACATGCAATGACACTAGTGGATCCATATGTGGTCTGTGAGTACAACACACATGCAATGACACTAGTGGATCCATATGTGGTCTGTGAAAAGAACACACATGCAATGAAAATGGTGGTTCCATATGTGGTCTGTGGAAAGAACACACATGAATTGACACTGGTGGATCCATATGTGGTCTGTGAAAATAACACACATGAAATAACTCTGGTGGTTCCATATGTGGTCTGTGAAAAGAACACACATGAAGTGACTCTGGTGGATCCATATGTGGTTTGTGAAAAGAACAGACATGCAATGATACTGCTGGATCCATATGTTGTCTGTGAAAACAACACACATGCAATGACACTGGTGGATCCATATGTGGTTTGTGAAAAGAACACACATTTCAATGACACTAGTGGATCCATATGTGGTATGTGAAAAGAACACACATGCAATGACACTGGTGGATCCATATGTGGTCTGTGAAAAGAACACACATGAAATGACACTAGTGGATCCATATGTGTTCAATGAAAAGAACGAACAATTCAATGACACTGGTGGATCCATATCTGGTTTGTGAAAAGAACACACATACAATGACATTGGTGGATCCATATGTGGTTTGTGAAAAGAACACACATTTCAATGACAGTGGTGGAACCATACATGGTCTGTGAAAATAACACACATGCACTGAACTCTGGTGGAACCATATGTGGTCTATGAAAAGAACACACATGCAATGACACTGGTGGATCCATATGTGGTCCGTGAAAAAAAAAACACATCCAATGACACTGGTGGATCCATATATGGTCTATGAAAAGAACACACATGCAATGAAAATGGTGGATCCATATGTGGTCTGTGAAAAGAACACACATGCAATGACACTGCTGGATACATATGTGGTCTATGAAAAGATAACACATGCAATGCCACTAGTGGATCCATATGTGGTCTGTGAAAAGAACACACATGCAATGACACCGGTAGATCCATATGTTGTTTGTGAAAAGAACACACATGCAATGACTCTGGTGGATCCATATGTGGCTAGTGAAAAGAACACACATGCAACGACAATGGTGGTTCCATATGTGGTTTGTGAAAACAACAGACATGCAATGACTCTAGCTGTGGTCTGTGAAAAGAACACACATGAAATAACACTGGTGGATCCATATGTGGTCTGTGAAAATAACACACATGCGATGATAATGGTGGATCCATATGTGGTCTTTGAAAAGAACACACATGAAATGACAATGGTGGTTCCATATGTGGTTTGCGAAAATAATAGACATGCAATGACTCTAGTTGTGGTTAATGAAAAGAACACACATGCAATGACACTGGTGGATCCATATGTGGTCTGTGAAAAGAACACACCTGAAATGACACTGGTGGATCCATATGTGGACTGTGAAAAGAAGACACATGCAATGACAATAGTGGATCCATATGTGGTCTGTGAAAAGAACACACATGCAATGACAATGTTGGTTCCATATGTGGTTTGTGAAAAGATCACACATGCAATGACATTGGTTGATCCATATGTGGTCTGTGAAAAGAACACACATGAAATGACACTGGTGGATCCATATGTGTTTTGTGAAAAGAACAAACATTTCAATGACACTGGTGGATCCATATATGGTTTGTGAAAATAACAGACATGCAATGACAATGGTGGATCCATATGTGGTATGTGAAAAGAACACAGATGCAATGACAATGTTGGTTCCATATGTGGTTTGTGAAAAGAATAGACATGCAATGACTCTAGCCATGGTTAATGAGAAGAACACACATGCAATGACACTTGCTGGATCCATTTGTTGTCTGTGCAAAGAACACACATGCAATGACACTTGTGGATCAATATGTCGTCTGTAACAAGAACACACATGCAATGAAAATGGTGGTTCCATATGTGGTCTGTTGAAAGAACACACATGCAATGACACTGGTGGATCCATATGTGGTCTGTGAAAAGAACACACATGCAATGACACTGGTGGATCCATATGTGGTCTTTGAAAAGAACACGCATGCAATGAAAATGGTGGATCCATATGTGGTCTGTGAAAAGAATACACATGCAATGACACTAGTGGATCCATATGTGGTTTGTGAAAAGAACACACATGCAATGACACTGGTGGATCTATATGTGGTCTGTGAAAAGAACACACATGCAATGACACTGGTGGATCCATATGTGGTCTGTGAAAAGAACACACATGCAATGACTCTGGTGGATCCATATGTGGTTTGTGAAAAGAACACACATGCAATGATACTTCTGGATCCATATGTTGTATGTGAAAACAACACACATGCAATGACACTGGTGGATCCATATGTGGTTTGTGAAAAGAACACACATTTCAATGACACTAGTGGATCCATATGTGGTATGTGAAAAGAACACACATGCAATGACACTGGTGGATCCATATGTGGTCTGTGAAAAGAAGACACATGCAATGACAATGGTGGTTCGATATGTGGTTTGTGAAAAGAACACACATGCAATGACAATGGTGGATCCATGTGTGGTTTGTGAAAATAACACACATGAAATGACACTGGTGGATCCATATGTGGTCTGTGAAAAGAACACACATGAAATGACACTAGTGGATCCATATGTGTTCAATGAAAAGAACGAACAATTCAATGACACTGGTGGATCCATATATGGTTTGTGAAAAGAATAGACATACAATGACATTGGTGGATCCATATGTGGTTTGTGAAAAGAACACACATTTCAATGACAGTGGTGGATCCATACATGGTCTGTGAAAATAACACACATGCACTAAACTCTGGTGGAACCATATGTGGTCTATGAAAAGAACACACATGCAATGACACTGGTGGATCCATATGTGGTCCATGAAAAAAAAACACATCCAATGACACTGGTGGATCCATATATGGTCTATGAAAAGAACACACATGCAATGAAAATGGTGGATCCATATGTGGTCTGTGAAAATAACACACATGCAATGACACTGGTGGATACATATGTGGTCTCTGAAAAGATAACACATGCAATGCCACTAGTGGATCCATATGTGGTCTGTGAAAAGAACACACATGCAATGACACCGGTAGATCCATATGTGGTTTGTGAAAAGAACACACATGCAATGACTCTGGTGGATCCATATGTGGCTAGTGAAAAGAACACACATGCAACGACAATGGTGGTTCCATATGTGGTTTGTGAAAACAACAAACATGCAATGACTCTAGCTGTGGTCTGTGAAAAGAACACACATGAAATAACACTGGTGGATCCATATGTGGTCTGTGAAAATAACACACATGCGATGATAATGGTGGATCGGTATATGGTCTTTGAAAAGAACACACATGAAATGACAATGGTGGTTCCATATGTGGTTTGCGAAAATAATAGACATGCAATGACTCTAGTTGTGGTTAATGAAAAGAACACACATGCAATGACACTGGTGGATCCATATGTGGTCTGTGAAAAGAACACACCTGAAATGAAACTGGTGGATGCATATGTGGTCTGTGAAAATAAGACACATGCAATGACAATAGTGGATCCATATGTGGTCTGTGAAAAGAACACACATGCAATGATAATGTTGGTTCCATATGTGGTTTGTGAAAAGATCACACATGCAATGACATTGGTTGATCCATATGTGGTCTGTGAAAAGAACACACATGAAATGACACTGGTGGATCCATATGTGTTCTGTGAAAAGAACAAACATTTCAATGACACTGGTGGATCCATATATGGTTTGTGAAAAGAACAAACATGCAATGACAATGGTGGATCCATATGTGGTATGTGAAAAGAACACAGATGCAATGACAATGTTGGTTCCATATGTGGTTTGTGAAAAGAATAGACATGCAATGACTCTAGCCATGGTTAATGAGAAGAACACACATGCAATGGCACTTGCTGGATCCATTTGTTGTCTGTGCAAAGAACACACATGCAATGACACTTGTGGATCAATATGTCGTCTGTGACAAGAACACACATGCAATGAAAATGGTGGTTCCATATGTAGTCTGTTGAAAGAACACACATGCAATGACACTGGTGGATCCATATGTGGTCTGTGAAAAGAACACACATGCAATGACACTGGTGGATCCATATGTGGTCTTTGAAAAGAACACGCATGCAATTAAAATGGTGGATCCATATGTGGTCTGTGAAAAGAATACACATGCAATGACACTAGTGGATCCATATGTGGTTTGTGAAAAGAACACACATGCAATGACACTGGTGGATCTATATGTGGTCTGTGAAAAGAACACACATGCAATGACACTGGTGGATCCATATGTGGTCTGTGAAAAGAACACACATGCAATGACTCTGGTGGATCCATATGTGGTTTGTGAAAAGAACACACATGCAATGATACTTCTGGATCCATATGTTGTATGTGAAAACAACACACATGCAATGACACTGGTGGATCCATATGTGGTTTGTGAAAAGAACACACATTTCAATGACACTAGTGGATCCATATGTGGTATGTGAAAAGAACACACATGCAATGACACTGGTGGATCCATATGTGGTCTGTGAAAACAAGACACATGCAATGACAATGGTGGTTCGATATGTGGTTTGTGAAAAGAACACACATGCAATGACAATGGTGGATCCATGTGTGGTTTGTGAAAATAACACACATGAAATGACACTGGTGGATCCATATGTGGTCTGTGAAAAGAACACACATGAAATGACACTAGTGGATCCATATGTGTTCAATGAAAAGAACGAACAATTCAATGACACTGGTGGATCCATATATGGTTTGTGAAAAGAATAGACATACAATGACATTGGTGGATCCATATGTGGTTTGTGAAAAGAACACACATTTCAATGACAGTGGTGGATCCATACATGGTCTGTGAAAATAACACACATGCACTAAACTCTGGTGGAACCATATGTGGTCTATGAAAAGAACACACATGCAATGACACTGGTGGATCCATATGTGGTCCGTGAAAAAAAAACACATCCAATGACACTGGTGGATCCATATATGGTCTATGAAAAGAACACACATGCAATGAAAATGGTGGATCCATATGTGGTCTGTGAAAATAACACACATGCAATGACACTGGTGGATACATATGTGGTCTCTGAAAAGATAACACATGCAATGCCACTAGTGGATCCATATGTGGTCTGTGAAAAGAACACACATGCAATGACACCGGTAGATCCTTATGTGGTTTGTGAAAAGAACACACATGCAATGACTCTGGTGGATCCATATGTGGCTAGTGAAAAGAACACACATGCAACGACAATGGTGGTTCCATATGTGGTTTGTGAAAACAACAGACATGCAATGACTCTAGCTGTGGTCTGTGAAAAGAACACACATGAAATAACACTGGTGGATCCATATGTGGTCTGTGAAAATAACACACATGCGATGATAATGGTGGATCGATATGTGGTCTTTGAAAAGAACACACATGAAATGACAATGGTGGTTCCATATGTGGTTTGCGAAAATAATAGACATGCAATGACTCTAGTTGTGGTTAATGAAAACAACACACATGCAATGACACTGGTGGATCCATATGTGGTCTGTGAAAAGAACACACCTGAAATGAAACTGGTGGATCCATATGTGGTCTGTGAAAATAAGACACATGCAATGACAATAGTGGATCCATATGTGGTCTGTGAAAAGAACACACATGCAATGACAATGTTGGTTCCATATGTGGTTTGTGAAAAGATCACACATGCAATGACATTGGTTGATCCATATGTGGTCTGTGAAAAGAACACACATGAAATGACACTGGTGGATCCATATGTGTTCTGTGAAAAGAACAAACATTTCAATGACACTGGTGGATCCATATATGGTTTGTGAAAAGAACAGACATGCAATGACAATGGCGGATCCATATGTGGTATGTGAAAAGAACACAGATGCAATGACAATGTTGGTTCCATATGTGGTTTGTGAAAAGAATAGACATGCAATGACTCTAGCCATGGTTAATGAGAAGAACACACATGCAATGACACTTGCTGGATCCATTTGTTGTCTGTGCAAAGAACACACATGCAATAACACTTGTGGATCAATATGTCGTCTGTGACAAGAACACACATGCAATGAAAATGGTGGTTCCATATGTGGTCTGTTGAAAGAACACACATGCAATGACACTGGTGGATCCATATGTGGTCTGTGAAAAGAACACACATGCAATGACACTGGTGGATCCATATGTGGTCTTTGAAAATAACACGCATGCAATTAAAATGGTGGATCCATATGTGGTCTGTGAAAAGAATACACATGCAATGACACTAGTGGATCCATATGTGGTTTGTGAAAAGAACACACATGCAATGACACTGGTGGATCTATATGTGGTCCGTGAAAAGAACACACATGCAATGACATTGGTGGATCCATATGTGGTCTGTGAAAAGAACACACATGCAATGACTCTGGTGGATCCATATGTGGTTTGTGAAAAGAACACACATGCAATGATAATGGTGGTTCCATATGTGGTTTGTGAAAAGAACGGACATGCAATGACTCTAGCTGTGGTCTGTGAAAAGAACACACATGAAATGACACTGGTGGATTCATATGTGGTCTATGAAAAGAAAACACATCCAATGACAATGGTGGATCCATGTGTGGTCTGTGAAAAGAACACACATGCAATGACAACGGTGGTTCCATATGTAGTATGTGAAAAGAGCAGACATGCAATGACTCTAGTTGTGGTTAATGAAAAGAACACACATCCAATGACAATGGTGGATCCATATGTGGTATGTGAAAAGAACACACATGAAATGACACTGGTGGATCCATATGTGGTATGTGAAAAGAACACACATGCGATGACACTGGTGGATCCATATATGGTCTATGAAAAGAACAAACATTTCAATGACACTGGTGGATCCATATGTCGTCTATAAAAAGAACACACATGCAATGACACTAGTGGATCCATATGTGGTCTGTGATCAGAACACACATGTAATTACAATGGTGGTTCCATATGTGGTTTGAGAAAAGAACAGACATGCAATGACTCTAGTTGTGGTTAATGAAAAGAACACACATGCAATGACACTGGTGGATCCATATGTGGTCTGTGAAAAGAACACACATGAAATGACACTGGTGGATCCATATGTGGTCTGTGAAAACAACACACATGAAATGACAATGGTGGATCCATATGTGGTCTGTGAAAAGAACACACATGCAATGAGAATGTTGGTTCCATATGTGGTTTGTGAAAAGAACATGCATGCAATGACTCTAGTCGTGGTTAATGAAAAGAACACACATGCAATGACACTAGTGGATCCATATGTGGTCTGTGAGTAGAACACACATGCAAGGACACTAGTGGATCCATATGTGGTCTGTGAAAAGAACACACATGCAATGAAAATGGTGGTTCCATATGTGGTCTGTGGAAAGAACACACATGCAATGACACTGGTGGATCCATATGTGGTCTGTGAAAATAACACACATGAAATAACTCTGGTGGTTCCATAAGTGGTCTGTGAAAAGAAGACACATGAAGTGACTCTGGTGGATCCATATGTGGTTTGTGAAAAGAACATACATGCAATGATACTGGTGGATCCATATGTTGTCTATGAAAAGAACACACATGCAATGACACTGGTGGATCCATATGTGGTTTGTGAAAAGAACACACATTTCAATGACACTGGTGGATCCATATGTGGTCTGTGAAAAGAACACACATGAAATGACACTGGTGGAACCATATGTGGTCTGTGAAAAGAACACACATGCAATGACAATGGTGGATCCATATGTGGGATGTGAAAAGAACACACATGAAATGACACTGGTGGATCCATATGTGGTATGTGAAAAGAACACACATGCGATGACACTGGTGGATCCATATATGGTCTATGAAAAGAACAAACATTTCAATGACACTGGTGGATCCATATGTCGTCTGTAAAAAGAACACACATGCAATGACACTGGTGGATCCATATGTGGTCTGTGATCAGAACACACATGTAATGACAATGGTGGTTCCATATGTGGTTTGAGAAAAGAACAGACATGCAATGACTCTAGTTGTGGTTAATGAAAAGAACACACATGCAATGACACTGGTGGATCCATATGTGGTCTGTGAAAAGAACACACATGAAATGACGCTGGTGGATCCATATGTGGTCTGTGAAAACAACACACACGAAATGACAATGGTGGATCCATATGTGGTCTGTGAAAAGAACACACATGCATTGAGAATGGTGGTTCCATATGTGGTTTGTGAAAAGAACATGCATGCAATGACTCTAGCCGTGGTTAATGAAAGGAACACACATGCAATGACACTAGTGGATCCATATGTGGTCTGTGAGTAGAACACACATGCAATGACACTAGTGGATCCATATGTGGTCTGTGAAAAGAACACACATGCAATGAAAATGGTGGTTCCATATGTGGTCTGTGGAAAGAACACACATGCACTGACACTGGTGGATCCATATGTGGTCTGTGAAAATAACACACATGAAATAACTCTGGTGGTTCCATAAGTGGTCATTGAAAAGAACACACATGAAGTGACTCTGGTGGATCCATATGTGGTTTGTGAAAAGAACAGACATGCAATGATACAGGTGGATCCATATGTTGTCTGTGAAAAGAACACACATGCAATGACACTGGTGGATCCATATGTGTTTTGTGAAAAGAACACACATTTCAATGACACTGGTGGATCCATATGTGGTCTGTGAAAAGAACACACATGAAATGACACTGGTGGAACCATATGTGGTCTGTGAAAAGAACACACATGCAATGACATTGGTGGATCCATATGTGGTATGTGAAAAGAACACAGATGCAATGACAATGTTGGTTCCATATGTGGTTTGTGAAAAGAATAGACATGCAATGACTCTAGCCATGGTTAATGAGAAGAACACACATGCAATGACAATGCTGGATCCATATGTGGTCTGTGCAAAGAACACACATGCAATGACACTTGTGGATCAATATGTCGTCTGTGACAAGAACACACATGCAATGAAAATGGTGGTTCCATATGTGGTCTGTTGAAAGAACACACATGCAATGACATTGGTGGATCCATATGTGGTCTGTGAAAAGAACACACATGAAATGACTCTGGTGGCTCCATATGTGGTATGTGAAAAGAACACACATGAAGTGACTCTCGTGGATCCATATGTGGTTTGTGAAAAGAACAGACATGCAGTGACACTAGTGGATCCATATGTGGTATGTGAAAAGAACACACATGCAATGACATTGGTCGATCCATATGTGGTGTGTGAAAAGAATAAACATTTCAGTGACACTGGTGGATCCATATGTGGTCTGTGAAAAGAACACACATACAATGACACTGGTTGATCCATAAGTGGTCTGTGAAAAGAACACACATGCAATAACAATGGTGGTTCCATATGTGGTTTGTGAAAAGAACACAAATGCAATGACAATGGTGGATCCATATGTGGTTTTTGAAAAGAACACACATGCAATGACACTGGTTGATCCATATCTGGTCTGTGAAAGGAACACATATGAAATGACACTGGTAGATCCATATGTGTTCTCTGAAAAGAACAAAAATTTCAATGACACTGGTGGATCCATATGTGGTCTATGAAAAGAAAACACATCCAATGACAATGGTGGATCCATATGTGGTCTGTGAAAAGAACACACATGCAATCACAATGGTGGTTCCATATGTGGTCTATGAAAAGAACAGACATGCAATGACTCTAGCTGTGGTTAATGAAAAGAACACACATCCAATGACAATGGTGGATCCATATGTGGTCTGTTGAAAGAACACACATGCAATGACACTGGTGGATCCATATGTGGTCTGTGAAAAGAACACACATGAAATGACTCTGGTGGCTCCATATGTGGTCTGTGAAAAGAACACACATGAAGTGACTCTGGTGGATCCATATGTGTTTTGTGAAAAGAACAGACATGCAGTGACACTGGTTGATCCATATCTCGTCTGTGAAAAGAACACATATGAAATGACACTGGTGGATCCATATGTGTTCTCTGAAAAGAACAAAAATTTCAATGACACTGGTGGATCCATATATGGTTTGTGAAAAGAACATACATGCAATGACACTGGTGGTTCCATATGTGGTTTTTGAAAAGAACACACATTTCAATGACACTGGTGGTTCCATACATGGTCTGTGAAAAGAAAACACATGCAATGAACTCTGGTGGATCCATATGTGGTATATGAAAAGAACACACATGCAATGACACTGGTTGATCCATATGTGGTCTATGAAAAGAACACATATGAAATGACACTGGTTGATCCATATGTGGTCTGTGAAAAGAACACACATGCAATGACACTAGTGGATCCATATGTGGTCTGTGAAAAGAACACACATGCAATGAAAATGGTGGATCCATATGTGGTATGTGAAAAGAATACACATGCAAAGACACTTGTGGATCCATATCTGGTTTGTGAAAAGAACACACATGCAATGACACTGCTGTATCCATATGTCGTCCGTGAAAATAACACACATGCAATGACACTGGTGGATCCATATGTGGTCTGTGAAAAGAACACACATGCAATGACTCTGGTGGATCCGTATGTGGTTTGTGAAAAGAACACATATGCAATGACAATGGTGGGTCCATATGTGGTTTGTGAAAAGAACAGACATGTAATGACTCTGGATGTGGTCTGTTAAAAGAACACACATGAAATGACACTGGTGGATCCATATGTGGTCTATGAAAAGAAAACACATCCAATGACAATGGTGGATCCATATGTGGTCTGTGAAAAGAACACACATGCAATCACAGTGGTGGTTCCACATGTGGTCTATGAAAAGAACAGACATGCAATGACTCTAGCTGTGGTTAATGAAAAGAACACACATCCAATGACAATGGTGAATCCATATGTGGTATGTTGAAAGAACACACATGCAATGACACTGGTGGATCCATATGTGGTATGTGAAAAGAACACACATGAAGTGACTCTGGTGGATCCATATGTAGTTTGTGAAAAGAACAGACATGTAGTGACACTGGTGGATCCATATATGGTTTGTGAAAAGAACATAGATGCAATGACACTAGTGGTTCCATATGTGGTTTTTGAAAAGAACACACATTTCAATGACACTGGTGGATCCATACATGGTCTGTGAAAAGAACACACATGCAATGAACTCTGGTGGATCCATATGTGGTATATGAAAAGAACACACACGCAATGACACTGGTTGATCCATATGTGGTCTGTGAAAAGAACACATATGAAATGACACTGGTGGATCCATATGTGGTATGTGAAAAGAACACACATGAAATGACACTGGTGGATCCATATGTGGTCTGTGAAAAGAACACACATGCAATGAAAATGGTAAATCCATATGTGGTATGTGCAAAGAATACACATGCAAAGGCACTAGTGAATCCATATCTGGTCTGTGAAAAGAACACACATGCAATGACACTGGTGGATCCATATATGGTCCATGAAAAGAACACACATGCAATGACACTGGTGGATCCATATGTGGTCTGTGAAAAGAACACACATGCAATGACTCTGGTGGATCCATATGTGGTCTATGAAAAGAACACACATACAATGACAATGGTGGGTCCATATGTGGTTTGTGAAAAGAACAGACATGTAATGACTCTAGATGTGGTCTGTGAAAAGAACACACATGAAATGACACTGGTGTATCCATATGTGGTCTATGAAAAGAAAACACATCCAATGACAATGGTGGATCCATATGTGGTATGTTAAAAGAACACACATGCAATCATAATGGTGGTTCCATATGTGGTTTGTGAAAAGAACACAGATGCAATGACAATGGTGGATCCATATGTGGTTTGTGAAAAGAACACGCATGCAATGACACTGGTTGATCCATATCTGGTCTGTGAAAAGAACACATATGAAATGACACTGGTGGATCCATATGTGTTCTCTGAAAAGAACAAAAATTTCAATGACACTGGCGGATCCATATATGGTCTATGAAAAGAACATACATGCAATGACACTGGTGGTTCCATATGTGGTTTTTGAAAAGAACACACATTTCAATGACACTGGTGGATCCATACATGGTCTATGAAAAGAACACACATGCAATGAACTCTGGTGGATCCATATGTGGTATATGAAAAGAACACACATGCAATGACACTGGTTGATCCAGATTGGTCTGTGAAAAGAACACATATGAAATGACACTGGTGGATCCATATGTGGTCTGTGAAAAGAACACACATGCAATGACACTGGTGGATCCATATGTGGTCTATGAAAAGAACACACATGCAATGAAAATGGTGGATCCATATGTGGTCTGTGAAATGAATACACATGCAGAGACACTTGTGGATCCATATATTGTTTGTGAAAAGAACATACATGCAATGACACTGCTGGATCCATATGTCGTCCGTGAAAAGAACACACATGCAATGACACTGGTGGATCCATATGTGGTCTGTGAAAATAACACACATGCAATGACTCTGGTGGATCCATATGTGGTTTGTGAAAAGAACACACATGCAATGATAATGGTGGGTCCATATGTGGTTTGTGAAAAGAACAGACATGTAATGACTCTAGATGTGGTCTGTGAAAAGAACACACATGAAATGACACTGGTGGATCCATATGTGGTCTATGAAAAGAAAACACATCCAATGACAATGGTGGATCCATATGTGGTCTGTGAAAAGAACACACATGCAATCACAATGGTGGTTCCATATGTGGTCTATGAAAAGAATAGGCATGCAATGACTCTAGCTGTGGTTAATGAAAAGAACACACATCCAATGACAATGGTGGATCCATATGTGGTATGTTGAAAGAACACACATGCAATGACACTGGTGGATCCATATGTGGTCTGTGAAAAGAACACACATGAAATGACTCTGGTGGCTCCATATATGGTCTGTGAAAAGAACACACATGAAGTGACTTTGGTGGATCCATATGTGGTTTGTGAAAAGAACAGACATGCAGTGACACTGGTGGATCCATATGTGGTATGTGAAAAGAACACACATGCAATGACATTGGTGGATCCATATGTGGTCTGTGAAAAGAATAAACATTTCAATGACACTGGTGGATCCATATGTCGTCTGTGAAAAGAACACACATGCAATGACACTGGTGGATCCATATGTGGTATGTGAAAAGAACACACATGCAATAACAATGGTGGTTCCATATGTGGTTTGTGAAAAGAACACAGATGCAATGACAATAAAGGATCCATATGTGGTTTGTGAAAAGAACACACATGCAATGACACTGGTTGATCCATATCTGGTCTGTGAAAAGAACACATATGAAATGACACTGGTGGATCCATAGGTGTTCTCTGAAAAGAACAAAAATTTCAATGACACTGGTGGATCCATATATGGTCTGTGAAAAGAACATACATGCAATGACACTAGTGGTTCCATATGTGGTTTTTGAAAAGAACACACATTTCAATGACACTGGTGGATCCATACATGGTCTGTGAAAAGAACACACATGCAATGAACTCTGGTGGATCCATATGTGGTATATGAAAAGAACACACATGCAATGACACTAGTTGATCCATATGTGGTCTGTGAAAAGAACACATATGAAATGACACTGGTGGATCCATATGTGGTATGTGAAAAGAACACACATGCAATGACACTGGTGGATCCATATGTGGTGTGTGAAAAGAACACACATGCAATGAAAATGGTGGATCCATATGTGGTCTGTGAAAAGAATACACATGCAAAGACACTAGTAAATCCATATCTGGTTTGCGAAAAGAACACACATGCAATGACACTGGTGGATCCATATGTGGTCCGTGAAAAGAACACTCATGCAATGACACTGGTGGATCCATATGTGGTCTGTGAAAAGAACACACATGCAATGACTCTGGTGGATCCATATGTGGTCTATGAAAAGAACACACTGTAACTACCTCGGTGAATTACGCTCTTAGTTACAAGCCTGGATGAGCGGAAATGGTTAAAATAGTACGGTGGGGCCAAATGCCACTCACAGGTAGACCTTTCGGCCGTCCTAACCATTTCCAAACATCGGGACAAGAAGCAAGCGTGTCGGCAGGCGAAGGGATCAACTACATACACAAATGAGTATGTATGCAAGCCACCATACAACAGTCCTCAGAGCCATTCCATCTAAAAGAAATAGAAATATTGCAACGCCATACGGCAAGATCCAAATATCCTAGATAGGTATAATAGTTTACGATATCTCCTCATACATCAAACATCAGAGTATCAGGTGGAAGTGGCAAACAAGATCCGAGTACGGATAAGAAGCAAATCGGCATAAGATGCCCCATAAATAAACATATCCCGCCCACAGATCTCACGGATCCCCGTTCCCGGAATCTCTACACCGAGTGATCGTTGCCAACATCGTCCGTCTCCTCCACCCAGTATCCATCTTGCGAGTGTACCTGTTCATCTGAATCAAACAATTTATCGTGTGAGACCCTAGGGGTACTCAACAAGTCTTTATGCCTATAAAGGGGACACAACCTGGGGTGACGCAATTGCAGCAAAATATAATCCCTAACAATTCTATAGATACTCGCTAACCATCCGCCTAACCAAAGATAGACGCATGTCCGTGAATTAATAACAACAGTTATAACAGTAATATTAAAAGATCCATCCTCCTCCTCGCTTACCAACGAGGAAGCGGACGAACAACCCCCCATCCGTTGGCAGTTTTATTATCCATTCCATGAGTATTGCACTATTTACTAGTCAGGTACTTAGTCAAATTAAAAGCGGTACTTTAGTTATACTTGTCTATGATCGAAAGCTGCTCCAAGTCGTCCATAACGCGGACACGGCTTTGAAAGATTTACCTGCGAGGTGCACAAATAGCAACACACACTCGATCAACCTCAGAAAAACCAAATCAAAACCCAACGAGGCATTCACGACAAAGTGATCACAAGATTCAGAAATATTTCAGGGGGCCACCCCACTAAGCTACCATAATGAAGTTGGCGCTCGAAATGGACCTGTGGTTTGTGTGGACTATGTAAGCATGGGAACCCGAAAGTGTGACTGGGATTGTCGATACAACAAAAACGTGTCACGATCCTAAACAGTACAGGTGCTCCACGCACAATAAATAAATAAGCATAAAGCATGGCATAAGTACAGGATAGTAATAAAGCCCCAAACTACTTTGTGGCCCCAAGAAATAAGAATGAATCAAGCTACGGCTCGGGGGGTTCATAAGCCTCCCGGATGTGGATAAGCGAATATTCAAGGAACAGAATCAAGTACTCGGGGTCCTCACAGGACACAAGTGAGCATGAAAAACCAAATAGCGATATTGCTCACGGTGCCACTTTCATTAGTTATCCCATTACTACTCAGGTTAAGTTGTTTAGGTACCTCGTTATCCATCAGACACTCACATACCCTACACATGCTATTCTACGACCCGCATGGCTCAAACAACTCCTGTAGTAATGGCTCATGGGATGGAGGAACAAGCTTCGGTGGGGTTGAAATGTAAAGGCTATGCAATACTTGGGATTCAGTTTAATGCAATCGCGACTCAATGATGCAAGAATAAGATAGAGGCAATAGGTACTATATGTATGCAAGCATGTGGTAGTGCTTGCACTGCAGCTCAGTTGAAGCGAGAAGGATCAGGTAGTGCTCTGGGTTTCTTGATATATCCCACCTTTCGCCTATTCAAGAAGAAGAACCAAACAAACAAGGGCCAACATAAATAAAGTGCACAAGCATATGAATTAAAATGCGACAAGCAAACAATCATGCCATGATGAATGATGCACAATTTGCATGGTAATAAGGTAGCATGGCATGGGTGAGGTGTGGAATACAAGAATAAAGCATTTTATGGAGTTTTAGTCACCTTTTATCCTCAAATAAGTTGCTGTATACTTTATATTTATATGATGCATGCTGCAATTCAGAACATGGAATGCATAGATAGAACGGGCTCGTCGCGCTGATCAATTTAGACATATTATTTGTCAAATTCGGGGTTATAAAACAAAAGTTATTAATTAATTAAGATAAAGGGCATTTTGTTGTAATTTTAATTATCTCGAAAATTAAAGTGTTCAAAATATATTTTGAAGGGCATAATTGAAATCCTCACATTTTTCTGATTCAAAAACATATATCATTTGTATTCTTTGGAATTACAAAACAAAAGTTATTAAAAACAGAAATTAACTCATATTAAAACATTTTCAGAAATTGTTTTTCTTAAACAGAAAAACGAAACGACTTTTTGTACTCAGCACCAGCTAGCCACAGCCACCGACGAGTGGGGCCGACGCTGACTGGGCCTTTCAGGAAACGTTGCACAGGTGCGGGGTTTTCTCACTGCAGCAGTAGCTAGCCGCAGCCACTGCTCGGTGGACCCGACGCTCACGTGGGCCCACGCGTCAGTGGGGAGGGGGAGAGACTGCCACACGTCACAGCGGGGAGCGCGGGTTGAGGAACTAGGAAACCCAGGTGCCTATCTGTAAAAAGACAGGGAGGCTGACCGGTGGAGCCCAGTGTACCGCGGGTTGAGAGAGGATTAAAAAAGGGGGGGTATGTGCAAAGTGTCGGCGATCCACTGTGGATCTTCTCTGAAATTTTCTGTCGAGAGATCGATGCGCGACAGCGGCAGGACGCAACACGGGGGACTCGAGCCCGCGACCTGGGCGTGCGCGCAGAGGGCGGAGCCACTGCGGTAGGCCTGGGTTTGGTGTTAGAAGGGTGTAGGGGGTTTAGGTGAGGCATGGCGCGGCATAGAGACGGGCAGCCGCCAGCGCCTGCCGCTGCACCGAGGGTGCTCGGCGCATCGTCCGGCGAGGCTTGACTGCGACGGAGAGGGAGAGGGTGTCAGAGAGGGAGGCTAGCTCACCGCGGGGCTGGTGGTGGAGGCGGATCGGGACGTGGCGCAGTGGGGCGACGGCGAAGCAGACGGACGGCCGGGCTAGGCTTTCGGCGGTGCATCGATGTGTAGCTCGGCCTGGGCGTCTCCTCCTCGCTGGCGTGGACGGGGGCGACACAGGGGACCTGGCTGGCTTCCTCGACACCCAAGATCGCCACGCCAGTGGCTGCAACAACGAGGAGAGGTAGGAGACCGACGGTGGACGACAACGGAGAGGAGCGGGGTAGCAGCAGGTGGTGGTGGGGAGAAGGGCGAGGTCCTGGGGATCTGGGGGGCAGAGGAGGCGTGGGGAGGACATAAAGCTGAGAGGGATAGGGGAGGTGCCGTGGGGGAGCGGGGTAGATAGAAAAGGTGGCATCGGTTATCTTTTTCTCCCTCTCCTTCACGTGCTCGGCGTGGCTGATCAGGGCAGGGGCAGGGACAGGGTGTGGCTGCAGGTGGACCAAAGAGTAGAGGGAGGGCTGGCTCGGGTGGTGGTAGCTTTGGCAGAGAGAGAGAGCCGAGAGGGGAGGCTCGGGTAGATGGCAAAGGTTCGGTCTAGGGTTTAGGTTAGGGACTGGGGTAGCTCGCATGGTTAGAGAGGGCTAGGTGGTCCCTTGCTGGCAGAGAGAGGGAGGGGTGTCTCGGCATGGTGAGAGGAGGGTAGTGAGGTGAGGGTTAGGGTTTGGACTAGGGCTAGGGTTAGAGAGAGGAGGTTAGATAGGGTTAGGGTTTTATTATGATCCGCTTGATCATGCATGGATGGAGGTGAAAAGGAGAGAAAGGTGAGGAGATCAAGATGGTGAGGCTTGGGGTGCACACATGGTGGTGGTAGGAGATAAATGTGGAGCCCCACAAAAATATTAAGGATCACTTGGTATAAAAACAAAGGACAAGATCCACTTTAAAAACAAGTACTAAACCCAAAGGAGAAGAGGTGGTGGAGATTTGCATGGCCCATGCAAAAGCATTCAAAGCCATATTTTAACCTTGTGAAAACAAAATAATAAACATGGCATTATCCCTATGCATTACCCAAAATGTGGACTAAGGCCGAGCAAAAGAATTTATAGAATTGGATCCATCCAAACCCACATGAGCTAGATTAAATATCAAAAGAAAAAGACTTACAAGCTCATGGGTTATTGGAATGGTGGAAGTATAAGGTGATGACAAGAAAAGGTGATGGAGTTAAATAAAAGATATGCCCCCAACTCAACTTGGGCATTAAACATTATATCAATAACCAAATACAATATCAAGAGGCAAATACAATTAATAATGCATATGAGAGAAGAACCAAAGCAAGAGGGTTTTATATGATGCTCAAATGCAAGGTGGCATGATGACATGAGCATGATATAATTATGATGCAACAATTATATATAGGAAGTAGCATATATAGACTAGGCTAGTAGCATTGCAATTCTTAGACAATTGGGATGCTACACACACATGCAATGACAATGGTGGGTCCATATGTGGTTTGTGAAAAGAACAGACATGTAATGACTCTAGATGTGGTCTGTGAAAAGAACACACATGAAATGACACTGGTGGATCCATATGTGGTCTATGAAAAGAAACACATCCAATGACAATGGTGGATCCATATCTGGTCTGTGAAAAGAACATACATGCAATCACAATGGTGGTTCCATATGTGGTTTGTGAAAAGAACACAAATGCAATGACAATGGTGGATCCATATGTGGTTTGTGAAAAGAACACACATGCAATGACACTGGTTGATCCATATCTGGTCTGTGAAAAGAACACATATGAAATGACACTAGTGGATCCATATGTAGTATGTGAAAAGAACACACATGCAATGACACTGGTGGATCCATATGTAGTCTGTGAAAAGAACACACATGCAATGAAAATGGTGGATCCATATGTGGTCTGTGAAAAGAATACACATGCAAAGACACTAGTGAATCCATATCTGGTTTGTGAAAAGAACACAAATGCAATGACACTGATGGATCCATATGTGGTCCGTGAAAAGAACACACATGCAATGACACTGGTGGATCCATATGTGGTCTGTGAAAGGAACACACATGCAATGACTCTGGTGGATCCATATGTGGTCTATGAAAAGAACACACATGCAATGACAATGGTGGGTCCATATGTGGTTTGTGAAAAGAACAGACATGTAATGACTCTAGATGTGGTCTGTGAAAAGAACACACATGAAATGACACTGGTGGATCCATATGTGGTCTATGAAAAGAAAACACATCCAGTGACAATGGTGGATCCATATGTGGTCTGTGAAAAGAACACACATGCAATCACAATGGTGGTTCCATATGTGGTTTGTGAAAAGAACACAGATGCAATGACAATGGTGGATCCATATGTGGTTTGTGAAAAGAACACACATGCAATGACACTGGTTGATCCATATCTGGTCTGTGAAAAGAACACATATGAAATGACACTGGTGGATCCATATGTGTTCTCTGAAAAGAACAAAAATTTCAAAGACACTGGTGGATCCATATATGGTCTGTGAAAAGAACATACATGCAATGACACTGGTGGTTCCATATGTGGTTTTTGAAAAGAACACACATTTCAATGACACTGGTGGATCCATACATGGTCTATGAAAAGAACACACATGCAATGAACTCTGGTGGATCCATATGTGGTATATGAAAAGAACACACATGCAATGACACTGGTTGATCCATATGTGGTCTGTGAAAAGAACACATATGAAATGACACTGGTGGATCCATATGTGGTCTGTGAAAAGAACACACATGCAATGACACTGGTGGATCCATATGTGGTCTGTGAAAAGAACACACATGCAATGAAAATGGTGGATCCATATGTGGTCTGTGAAAAGAATACACATGCAATGACAATGGTGGGTCCATATGTGGTTTGTGAAAAGAACGGACATGTAATGACTCTAGATGTGGTCTGTGAAAAGAACACACATGAAATGACACTTGTGGATCCATATCTGGTTGTGAAAAGAACACACATGCAATGACACTGCTGGATCCATATGTCGTCCGTGAAAAGAACACACATGCAATGACACTGGTGGATCCATATGTGGTCTGTGAAAAGAACACACATGCAATGACTCTGGTGGATCCATATGTGCTTTGTGAAAAGAACACACATGCAATGACAATGGTGGGTCCATATGTGGTTTGTGAAAAGAACGGACATGTAATGACTCTAGATGTGGTCTGTGAAAAGAACACACATGAAATGACACTGGTGGATCCATAGGTGGTCTATGAAAATAAAACACATCCAATGACAATGGTGGATCCATATGTGGTCTGTGAAAAGAACACACATGCAATCACAATGGTGGTTCCATATGTGGTCTATGAAAAGAACAGACATGCAATGACTCTAGCTGTGGTTAATGAAAAGAACACACATCCAATGACAATGGTGGATCCATATGTGGTATGTTGAAAGAACACACATGCAATGACACTGGTGGATCCATATGTGGTCTGTGAAAAGAACACACATGAAATGACTCTGGTGGCTCCATATGTGGTCTGTGAAAAGAACACACATGAAGTGACTCTGGTGGATCCATATGTGGTTTGTGAAAAGAACAGACATGCAGTGACACTGGTGGATCCATATGTGGTCTGTGAAAAGAACACACATGCAATGACATTGGTGGATCCATAGGTGGTCTGTGAAAAGAATAAACATTTCAATGACACTGGTGGATCCATATGTCGTCTGTGAAAAGAACACACATGCAATGACACTAGTGGATCCATATGTGGTCTGTGAAAATAACACACATGCAATATCAATGGTGGTTCCATATGTGGTTTGTGAAAAGAACACAGATGCAATGACAATGAAGGATCCATATGTGGTTTGTGAAAAGAACCCACATGCAATGACACTGTTTGATCCATATCTGGTCTGTGAAACGAACACATATGAAATGACACTGGTGGATCCATATGTGTTCTCTGAAAAGAACAAAAATTTCAATGACACTGGTGGATCCATATATGGTTTGTGAAAAGAACATACATGCAATGACACTAGTGGTTCCATATGTGGCTTTTGAAAAGAACACACATTTCAATGACACTGGTGGATCCATTCATGGTCTATGAAAAGAACACACATGCAATGAACTCTGGTGTATCCATATGCGGTATATGAAAAGAACACACATGCAATGACACTGGTTGATCCATATGTGGTCTGTGAAAAGAACACATATGAAATGACACTGGTGGATCCATATGTGGTATGTGAAAAGAACACACATGCAATGACACTGGTGGATCCATATGTGGTGTGTGAAAAGAACACACATGCAATGAAAATGGTGGATCCATATGTGGTCTGTGAAAAGAATACACATGCAAAGACACTAGTAAATCCATATCTGGTTTGTGAAAAGAACACACATGCAATGACACTGGTGGATCCATATGTGGTCCGTGAAAAGAACACTCATGCAATGACACTGGTGGATCCATATGTGGTCTGTGAAAAGAACACACATGCAATGACTCTGGTGGATCCATATGTGGTCTATGAAAAGAACACACATGCAATGACAATGGTGGGTCCATATGTGGTTTGTGAAAAGAACAGACATGTAATGACTCTAGATATGGTCTGTGAAAAGAACACACATGAAATGACACTGGTGGATCCATATGTGGTCTATGAAAAGAAAACACATCCAATGACAATGGTGGATCCATATGTGGTCTGTGAAAAGAACACACATGCAATCACAATGGTGGTTCCATATGTGGTTTGTGAAAAGAACACAGATGCAATGACAATGGTGGATCCATATGTGGTTTGTGAAAAGAACACACATGCAATGACACTGGTTGATCCATATCTGGTCTGTGAAAAGAACACATATGAAATGACACTGGTGGATCCATATGTGTTCTCTGAAAAGAACAAAAATTTCAATGACACTGGTGGATCCATATATGGTCTGTGAAAAGAACATACATGCAATGACACTGGTGGTTCCATATGTGGTTTTTGAAAAGAACACACATTTCAATGACCATGGAGGATCCATGCATTGTCTGTGAAAAGAAAAAACATGCAATGAACTCTGGTGGATCCATATGTGGTATATGAAAAGAACACACATGCAATGACACTGGTTGATCCATATGTGGTCTGTGAAAAGAACACATATGAAATGACACTGGTGGATCCATATGTGGTATGTGAAAAGAACACACATGCAATGACACTGGTGGATCCATATGTAGTCTGTGAAAAGAACACACATGCAATGAAAATGGTGGATCCATATGTGGTCTGTGAAAAGAATACACATGCAAAGACACTAGTGAATCTATATCTGGTTTGTGAAAAGAACACACATGCAATGACACTGCTGGATCCATATGTGGTCCGTGAAAAGAACACACATGCAATGACACTGGTGGATCCATATGTGGTCTGTGAAAGGAACACACATGCAATGACTCTGGTGGATCCATATGTGGTCTATGAAAAGAACACACATGCAATGACAATGGTGGGTCCATATGTGGTTTGTGAAAAGAACAGACATGTAATGACTCTAGATGTGGTCTGTGAAAAGAATACACATGAAATGACAATGGTGGTTCCATATGTGCTTTGTGAAAAGAACACAGATGCAATGACAATGGTGGATCCATATGTGGTTTTGGAAAAGAACACATATGCAGTGACACTGGTTGATCCATATCTGGTCTGTGAAAAGAACACATATGAAATGACACTGGTGGATCCATATTGCATGGATCCATATGTGGTCTATGAAAAGAAAACACATCCAATGACAATGGTGGATCCATATGTGGTCTGTGAAAAGAACACACATGCAATCACAATGGTGGTTCCATATGTGGTTTGTGAAAAGAACACAGATGCAATGACAATGGTGGATCCATATGTGGTTTTTGAAAAGAACACATATGCAGTGACACTGGTTGATCCATATCTGGTCTGTGAAAAGAACACATATGAAATGACACTGGTGGATCCATATGTGTTCTCTGAAAAGAACAAAAATTTCAATGACACTGGTGGATCCATATATGGTCTGTGAAAAGAACATACATGCAATGACACTGGTGGTTCCATATGTGGTTTTTGAAAAGAACACACATTTCAATGACACTGGTGGATCCATACATGGTCTGTGAAAAGAACACACATGCAATGAACTCTGGTGGATCCATATGTGGTATATGAAAAGAACACACATGCAATGACACTGGTTGATCCATATGTGGTCTGTGAAAAGAACACATATGAAATGACACTGGTGGATCCATATGTGGTCTGTGAAAAGAACACACATGCAATGACACTGGTGGATCCATATGTGGTCTGTGAAAAGAACACACATGCAATGAAAATGGTGGATCCATATGTGGTCTGTGAAAAGAATACACATGCAAAGACACTAGTGGATCCATATCTGGTTTGTGAAAAGAACACACATGCAATGACACTGGTGGATCCATATGTGGTCCGTGAAAAGAACACACATGCAATGACACTGGTGGATCCATATGTGGTCTGTGAAAAGAACACACATGCAATGACTCTGGTGGATCCATATGTGGTTTGTGAAAAGAACACACATGTAATGACTCTGATGTGGTCTGTGAAAAGAACACACATGAAATGACACTTGTGGATCCATATGTGGTCTATGAAAAGAAAACACATCCAATGACAATGGTGGATCCATATGTGGTCTGTGAAAAGAACACACATGCAATCACAATGGTGGTTCCATATGTGGTCTGTGAAAAGAACAGACATGCAATGACTCTAGCTGTTGTTAATGAAAAGAACACACATCCAATGACAATGGTGGATCCATATGTGGTCTGTGAAAAGAACACACATGAAATAACACTGGTGGATCCATCTATGGTCTGTGAAAAGAACACACATGAAACGACTCTGGTGGCTCCATATGTGGTCTTTGAAAAGAACACACATGAAGTGACTGATGGCTCAGTGTTGACGGCGCCAGAAAGATGCTGGTGCGGTGTTGATGTAGAGCTTGTTGGGAACCCCAAGAGGAAGGTATGATGAGCACAACAGCAAGTTTCCCTGAGTTATGAAACCAAGGTTTAATCGAACCAGTAGGATCAAGGAAACACCCCAAAGGTGTTGCTAGCTGAGCCTTGGCAGGGCGCACTATCGTTGCTAGTAGCAACATGGCGACCTACACAACACAACCACAGAGCTCTGTCCCCAACTTGCGATGAGGTTGTCAATCTCACCGTGTTTTGCTAAAATAAAGGATTAAACGTATCGAATGGAAGGAAGTAAAAGTTTGCAAAAAGTAAACACAAGGCAGTAACAGTTTATAGATTATATGTAAAGAAAAGGACCAGGATCCATAGTTCACTAGAGGTGGCTCTCCTTAAGATAGATAACATGCTGGGTGAACAAATTACATCGGGGCAATTGACAAACATCAAGAAAGCAATACATGCTTATACTAATCATCTTGACTCCTTTGGAACTTGATTGGGCATTACAACATTATACATAGACCGCCATCCAACTGCATCTATGACTAATAATCCACCTTCAGGTTATCATCCGAACCCCCTCCAGTATTAAGTTGCAAGTAATGATTATTGCTTCTTAATTGCGTGTAAAGTAAACAATACGATTGTTCTATGAACAAAGGATTGTTGTTTTCTCCCTAGTAGCAACAGCACATCTAGTACCTTAGAGATTTCTATCACTTCCCCAGATTACCAGAGGCATGAACCCACTATCGAGCATAAATACAAACTCTTGGAGTTGCTAACATCTACTTGGCCAAGATAGCTACTAACAACGGAAAGCATGGAAGATCACAAATAAAAAAGACATGATAGAATCAATAATCAATTCAAAATAGCATCTCAATATCCATCGGATCCCCGCAAACACAACATGCAGAATTACAAATAGATGATCTTGATCATGAACGGAGCTCACAAGATCTAGACATGAAAGCACAAAGGAGGAGAACCAGCCATCTAGCTACTACATGGATCCGTAGTCCAAGGATGAACTACTCACGCATCACACCGGAGGCTTGGATGGTGATGAAGAAGGCCTCCAGGGTGAATTCCCCTCTCCGGCAGGGTGCCGAGAAGAGATTCAAATCCCTCCCGATCTAGGGATGGAGATGACGGCGGCTACAGACTCTTTCGTGATATTTGATCGGGTACTTAGGGTTTTCGTCCCGAGGGCATCTTATAGGCGGAAGGGGAGGCCGAGGGGGTGCCGGAGGCAGCTAGACCACCCCCTGGCGCGGGCCAGGCTGGGCCGCGCGGCCAGGTTGTATGGTGGCCCCTGGCCCCTCTCCGTCTCGTACTTTGGCATCTGATGACTTCCAGAAAAATAGGCACTTTGGCCCGTACAATTCCGAGAATATTCATTTTCTGACTTTCCTAGAACCAAAAACAGCAGAAAACAGGCAACTGGCACTGTGGCTCTTGTTAATAGGTTAGTCCAAGAATCATATGAAAAGTACTCCAAAGTATGGATAAAACACAAGAAAGTGGATAAAACCAAGCATGGAACATCAAAAATTATAGATACATTTGCAATGTATCAACATCCCCAAGCTTAACTCCTGCTCGTCCTCGAGTAGGTAAGTGATAAAAAGAAAGAATAATTTTTGAGGTGACATGCACCATCAAAGACTTGATCAAAGTATTTGTAAAACATTCAAAGCTGGGATCATAGTACTTCAATCATAACATGAAAGACAAAGTTATAGCAATAAGACAAAGAAACTATGATGCAACATGAAAAGGCACAAACAAAAGATTCATGAATAACAATGCTTTGCAAGACGTTTGTTTGTTTCACATAAAAAAACATAGCATAATAGTATTCAGCTTGTCCCTCAATAGAGTAGCAAATATAAATGCATAGGACACCTTCAAAGTTCATAAGAGTGACTAGATACAAATAGTTTAAAACAAGCAATATCAAGTTATGCATCAATCAACTAGTCTTGGGACAATGCACATAGAACTAAGAATGGCCACTATGCTCTCAAAGTAGGTGCATAAAGATAGAAGGTGGAGACTCAATATAATGGTGGAAGAAAGGCCTTTATAAAAGGAAGTAGGGATTCAAGTCTCATAAAGAGCTTCCAAAAATTATGGTACTTATAGCTTTCAGCTCTCATTGCCCCTATCATAAGCATCTTGAAGGTGATTAAGGTTAAAGTGACACAACTAGAGGATATGCTTGACAAGTTATAAACCGAAATCTCATGCCCCTTACTTAGGAAGACCGATCCTCATGCTACTCAACTTTAGTCACAAGTAAGCTCTTGTCATTGTAAGTACATGTGTATCATAAAGAACCGCCAACGGGTACCCCTTGCACATGATACAGGAGCTATCCCATAATGAAAATGACAAGGCAAGCAGACAATGAGCATCTCAGCGATCTTTTTATTTGCTATTTGCATAGGTTTTTATTGAGGATGCTTCATAGAGTGCTCATTATGGTGATGCTGCAAGTTTCCACCATGATTAAGCATGGCTTAGGCTAGCGGCCCATGCGTTTCTCTAACACACATACAAACTCCATGATCTTACAAGTTCCACTTTTATTTCACACCACCGGGATCCGTAAGCAAAAGAACATGATATCAACGGGGTACAAAGTACAAGTGCAATGTTGAAAGCGTTCCGCATGATACATGGTTCTGCTAATTTCAACTTATAAAGCGCAAGCATATACGCAACAAAGAAGGACCCAATCGTTCAAATTTATTAGATGCAAAAAAGGTAAAGTGTGCCATCAAGTTCGTGAGAGCTTTAATCACTAGTTTTCTCATAACAAGTTTAATTTGGAAGGTAAACAAAAGCATGAATATAATTAGAATAGCATATGCTAGTAGGTAGATATGGTGGCCTCTTTGGAATAACTTGGTTTAAGGAGTTGGATGCATGAGTGGAACTCATACTTGGTTGTGGAGGCTAGCAAAAGACTAGGAGCAACAAACTAAGAGAGCAATAATGGCCATAATCATGCAGAGAGACAAAACATCATTGATCAAAGCATAAAGTGATACTACAAGTTGAAAACTAAAGGATCATAAAGGCTATGGTGACTTGAGATAGTCATAACATGGTGTGAGCATGCGCCAAGTCAACCCAAATAAAGCATCAAAGGAGAATACCACTATACTATGCTTTAATATGCTAAAACAACGCATGATTCATCCAAGGCACATTAAGAAATCTCAATTGTTTATAACAAGTCATGCTACAGCAAAGAATACTAAGCATAAAGCCAAAGCAATATCAAGCATGGCATGACAAAGCATAGGCCATAGTCAAAAACAAGATCTTTTTACCACATAAGCATGAACTTTCCTACTCTTTTCCAAACCAAACCAAACTATTTGCAAACCAATGTAAGAAAGAGGGGGTCCAACCAGTTTATTCAGAAAACTAAGAAAACCAAGCAAACGAAAAAACAAAATGAAAACAAAAAAGAAGACGCTCCAAGAACAACACAATTGTGCATGAAACAATAAAAATAAAGCGTTTCGAAGAAACCTGGAATTTTTATTGATGAAGAGGGGGATGCCTTGGGCATCCCTAGGCTTTGACGCTTGTAATTCTTGGATATTTCTTGGGGTGACACGTGTGTCATCCCCAAGCTTGAGCTTTAGTCCATCCTTCATCTCATTACTCATTCCTTCCATACACCTAAAATTTTTCCTTCATACAAAACTTCACACAATCTTTATAAGCAACATTAGTGCACTCAAGATAGATAAGTCTTTAAGGTTCAGTTCTAACACCAATAAACTTACATTAGAACACTATCTACTGAAGCACTTCCCTCAAAAATCTCAATTCCCCAAAAGAACTCAAAAAAGAACCAACAAGAAGCAAATGTAGAAAATGGCAGAAATCTGTCAAAACAGACCAGCAAGTAAAGACGAATTTTTTCGAAGACCTTATGTTGCTCAAATCAAAAAGTGTTGAACTAACGAAAGTTAGATAACAACCTGGGGCAGAAGCACAAATATTCACGCCACAAAAAGACGTTCAGAGATTTTACACGAATTTTTACGATGAAGCACAGAAATCTGTTTCGGGATAACAACTTTCCCAATCATTACTTCTCTCTCATTAGAGGTTACTCTTTGCACAAAAAGCAAATAAAAAGGATAAGGAGCGGTTATTACTGAAGTAATTGTTGGGTCCGCAGCATAGAAAACAAAAAATTTCCTACGGTGTGAACTACACGCCAAGATCTATCTACTAGGTACAAAGCAACGGGTGGACATACATCCAACGAGAACTTACCCTCGTAGACAACGATCTTTGTTAATGAGTAGGAACTTGTGGTTGATGTAGTCGTACACTTGCCGATCTCAAGATCGTGATGAAGTCCAACAGGTCCGGCTCCAGCACGTCCATCAGATCCAGCTCCAGCATCACCAAGTCCAGCACCGCAAAGCAGCGGTGCATCCGTGATCGCACACACGTCCGGTACCCCGACAACCTCCGTCCCTCGCTCCAGCAAAGCAGCGGAAGCAGCAACTCCTTTCCAGATAAAGCCAAGAACATGTATCTCGCTAATCCGAGACCATGGGGAATAATACTAGAGGGAGAGAGATCCTTCACAAGGAGGTGTGTGTGAGAAGTGAGAGGGGCCTTTTATAGGAGGAGGGAGGTACCTCCCATGGCCGGCGCCCCATGGAGGTGACCCTTCACCTCCCCCATTCATGTGGTGGTAACCCCCTCCACATAAATTTGCCTCTTCATATTCTCCATTAAAGTCTCCACTTTAAATGCATTAAATTTCTCCAAATTTAATGCTCTCTCATTTAATAAAACTCTTTTATTAGTTTTATTCAGAATTTTGTTAATTACTTTAATTAAAAAACATTCACAAAAAACCCCCTGCAACATTTCAATATTACATGCAGAACCAATTTCAGCAATTTCACCCGAAACAGTTTCGGTGTCTATTGAAATAATTCCAGCGCTTTCTTAAATCTTTATCTAAAACATATTTGCTCCAAATGGTGTCGGTATCCCTTAAGTGTGTCACCCTACGGTTCGCGAATAATGCAGACATGATCGAGACCCCTCTCAGATCAATAATCAGAAGCGGGACCTGGAGATCCATACTGACTCCTACACATTCAACGATGACTTTTGTGATCGTGAGAACCTTTAACGCTAGTAACTAAATCCCTTTGTACCACAATATATTACATGTCCGAGATTCGATCATTGGTATCTCCATACCTAGTTTGATCTCGTTACCGACATGCACTCTTTTCTTGTTCCCGTGATATAACATTCTAGTGATCACATCACTTGCTTGCAAGCTATTTCAATGTGATATCACCGAGAGGGCCCAGAGTATATCTATCCGTCATCGGGATGGACAAATCCCACTCTTGATCCATGAGCCTCAACATAACACCTTCGTAGCATTGAACCCACCTTTATAGTCACCCTGTTACGGTGTGACGTTTGATGTTATCAAGATACTCTTCTGGTGTTAGCAATTAACATGATCTCATGGTCTAAGGATAAAGATTACTTCGTATGATGTTATAGCAATATAAACATAATGAATTTGATCGTAATTCTATACTTCAGATAAATGTTCATCACATCATTCCACCAATGTTGTGACCTTGTTATTAACAACATCCAATGTCCATGATCAGGAAACCTTGATCATCTTGTTAATCAACAAGCTAGTCTATAAGAGAGGCATAACTAGGAACCCTTTTTGTTTATTAAACACACATGTATTGATGTTTCTGATCAATACAATTCTAGCATGTAAAATAAACATTTATCATAAACATGGAATAAGATAATAACCACTTTATTATTGCCTCTCGGGCATATTCCCTTCAGTCTCCCACTTGCACTAGAGTCAATAATCTAGTTTGAAAAACTTTGCGTATTGAACACCTATGGCTTTTTGGTGTTGCATATACGCTATTGCTCGTGGTTAACATAATCTCTGGATCTGACAGTTTCAGGTCCGTGTGTATTTGCATGTCTTTGCGTCTCTACGCATCACTCATTCTCAGATGAGATGGCATTGTATAAATTTAGTCCTCTGGTGAGACCTTTAGTTCGTTCGGCTCAAAATATGTCGATATTATTGTCACACAATATATCTTCATAGTATTAGCCTACTTTGAACCACACCTAGTTTGATAACAAACTACTTAACACAAATGCCCTCCTATGCTGCTACTATAACAGTCATATACTTAGCCTTTTGTTGTAGTATCCATCACAATATCTCAACTTTGGAACTCATCCAAATCCATCATGGAACATCCTTTCCATTATATTGTGCCACCCATAGTCTAAATTGAGATAAATTTAATTTGTATCTTGTGACAAAACTAGTATCAATGTAACACTTTACAATGAACTACCTTTAACTATTTGTCACTTATACATTATATATTCTTAGTTCTTCAAAAGCTCATAAGAATATCTTTACTATTGTCCAATGATCATCTTATGAATCATTCTGGTATATGCTCATAACATTTAGAGCATAGGACATTCTGGATATATACATATCATGGTATAATCGATCAAAATCTTCATGTGATTTTACTCACCAAGTGTTGAAACACTTGAATCTTGATACAATCCTTTCATGCAGCAAGAACCTTTCTTGTTGTTTCCATATTGAACCCTTTCAATATCTTATATATGTATGTCTGGCACAACCATATTAGCGCCTTAATCTATCCATATAGATATTGATGCCTAATATTCTAGGTTTGCCCAAGTCTTTCATCGAAATCTTATTTTAATAAAATCCTTAACTTGTGTAAATTCAAGGTACATCATTTCCAATCAACAATATGTCCTCTACATAATGTATTAGAAATATGTCTCATCGCTCCCACTTAATTTCTTGCAAATGCAAGCATCTTCATCATCTCCGATGAATTTAAAATCTTTTAACAGTTTCATCATGGTGAAGATTCCAACTCCGCTATGCTTACTTCAACTATTGAAGTTTACATGCCCTTTTAGCACCCTTTGAATTAACAAAACCCTTCGGACCATGTCATGTACATGTCCTAGGTTACCGTTCTATTAGAAGAACCTTGTTTTGTTTATTCAACTACCATATACCAAATTATATGTAGTGGTTGCTACATTAATCCATCAAGACTATATATCGCTATGAAATATCAAATCTTGTCATAGTCAATTCCTTGAATCATTGTCGTAAACTTCTTTCCGACATGTCGACTATTTCATAGATGTTAAACATCCATGTCTTATTTCTTTATAGATCCAAACACGACCGATAGGTTTCACGCCTTTCCGGAGGGTCTTCCAAGTTCAGAAACTTGATTTCTCGTGTATGGATACTATCACGGATTCTATGACTTCTAGTCATTTTATGGAGTCAGGGCCCATCATCGCTTCTTTGCATGTAGTCGGTTCATCATTGCCAAAACAATAACGACTTGCTTATCAAATCTTACTATTTGATTCTTACCGACCCACACGGTTCTATAGGAACTCTAATCTCCGAGATCACACCTTTTGTAATCACGAGAGCCATGAGCATTGTGGCCGCCACCAGGACACTTTCCGGCGATGTGCTACTAAGAACATATAGCTAAGGTTCAACAACCTTATCAAAGTTCTATTGTCCTCCCACTTAACTTTTCACGAAAAATTCCTTCTCAAGAAACTTGACGTTCCAAGTAACAAACTCTTTTGTCCTCGGTGTTATGGAGAAATTCCCAACAAATTCTTTGGGATAACCTACAAAGACGTGCTTATCCGACTTTGGTTGTAAACATTTTACTTATGCATAGCATACCAAAATTTAAGAAAAGACAATTCGGGTTTTATCCCAAACCATAACTCATATGGTGTCATTTCAACGGATCACGATGGTGCTCTTTTTCGATGTAAGCGGTAGTCTCTAAAGCGTCAATCCTTAAAACATAATGGCAGTTTTATAAATGACACCCTTGATCTTACCATGTCAAACATGGTTTGATTTTATCTCTCGAATATGCTATACTCCTATGGTTTATCGGGAAACACAAATCATGGAACAATTCCTCAAGTCTTAGGTGTTTTTGCTAAACATGTAACTCAAATATCTTCCTTTATGATCGAATCATAAACTCTTTATTTTCTTGTTACAATGATTTTCTACTTCATCTTGAAAGTCTTTGAACAATTTTCAAATGTTTCATACTTCTTCCTTATTAAGTAAATATATAGATATAGTCACTCAAATTTTCGGAGAAAGCATATGAAGCAAAAAGATCCATCGCATATGGCTACACATAATGGACTATGCACATCAGCATGCACAATTTCCAATAAGCTAGTAATCCGTTCCTCTGTGGCCTATGGACGGAGTTTCAATTATCTTGAGGAAAGTCTCACATGCGTCAATTGATCAAAATCAAAGACTCCAAAAATCCATCAACATGGAGTTTCTTCATGTTTTCTTTCAAATATAATTTAAACAGCAATGTCACTTCATAAGTGATCTTTCAATCATTTGTCTTGCGACATTTTAGCAATAGTGTTTATGGATGTGATTTCTCCAACTAGACTTGTAAAAGTTCATCCATCCTTTATGGAATACGGTAATTATTTGAACAGCCATTGTTCTCATTATACCGGAACAAAATAACAATTATTTAAACAAATCTTGAAGGCTTGGTTTGATGACAACGAAAAACACAATAACACTTTATTTGTTTTCGATGAACATCATCACTCATTCTCTTGCTGGTTACTTAGGCCATTGTAGTTCATGAATTGTGTTGTCCTGTATGACACTTCATACCAACCAATTCGGTATCCAATACCGGTATCCAATACCTAAGAACCACATTGTTTAACAAGCAAGGAATATAGCCATAACATGTATATCTTCTATATACCTAAGTTGGACATCTCCAACCTTTTATTTTCTGCCAAATATTTTATAGATTCTCTTTCAGCAATTCCTTTTCTTTTTAAAAGAATCAATCAACATCAATAGTGATGTCATCAACATGACACATGGTACAAAGCGTATATAGTCAAATACTAATACCTTTGGACTTGCACTTTGAAGTGGATCACCATCATCAAATGTTTGGTGTTCTTTCAAAAATCCATTCTTTAGTAATCTATTAGTGTAGTAAACATTTTACTTACATCTTCTATTCATCCTTATCATGAAAAACTTTCATGATCAAGCTACTATAGCCTATAAGGAAGAATCGCGAGTATAATATCAGTTCCCAAAACCTTTTTGGTAGATTAGGATGCCTAACATCTCCATCCTTCACAAATTCTCATACAATATGAGAACATGTATTTTGCTAAATTATACTCTATCATAATGCAACCAAAAACATTGTTTCAGATATCACAATAACTTTCACACATGATGGTTTCTAAAACAATTTTCAGCTCCAATATAATCTTGATATTAAAACAACTTTTTGAATATCAATAATCATGGAGGCAAACATGATACTTTAGATACTAACATTGGAATTCGTACTCTTGATTTAATACTACTTATTAAACTTTATGGAGTAAATAGAGTTTGCTGAAAGTTTGCAATAGGACTTATAAACTTTAAATTGACATTCGAAACAATACGATACCAATTCGTAAAGTAAATATCCAGAATTCTATAGTTCTATTATCTCAAATAAAAACTAAGCATAAGGTAGAAAACAAATGCCAATGACTACAACAAATTATGCAAATTCACTTCGATTTAGTTTATGACAAATTGAGTTCGACCAATCCAAATTAGAAATGAACTCCCACTCAAAAATGACATCCCTCGTGCCTTTTTGGTGATTACATGAACCAAATCCACTACACCAAGTCCGATCATCACGTGAGTCGGTGTAGCTTCAAAGGCGCGCATCAATATGGTCATCACATCAACTATGTGACTCATGCTTAACCTTTCGGTCCGTGTTCCGAGGCCATGTCTGTACATGCTAGGCTCGCCAAGTAAGAACCTTAGTATTCACGTGTGTAAAACTGTCTTACACCCGTTGCATGAAAGCATAGAGTTGAGAACACCCAATCATCACGTGATGTCTCGAAACACGATCCATAGAACGGTGCATACTTAAGGAAGAACACATTTTATCTTGATATTTAAATGAGGGATCATCTTACAGTGCTACTAAAAGTGCCAAACTAGCAATATAAGATGCAAACATCTAATGTGTAAAGTGAGATGATATGGTCCATGCATTTGATCACTATCACTTGCATCGTGGTATGATCTCTATCATTCCTTTGTGTGTAAGGCCAAGGTCTATGGAAGTTACACGTTAAGTGAGTTGTAAGAGTATCTATCATACATCTACTTACAACATTACCATATCAATACACTAGCCCAGCAACGATCTAAACTAGACGCCTCTAATTTATCAATTGCAAGTTTTACGTGGCTTAGGGCTTTCGGAGATAGAACCGTTCTTACCTACGAACATGGAACCACAATGAGGATAACCAAGTTATTAGCAACTCGTTGTAAATCAGATATTGACTATAGTAGGAGAGAGAGACACCCGCCAGCCACTTATGCAAAACAAGTTGCATGTCAGTCCTGGAACCGGTCTCATGTACGATGACATGTAAGGTTGGTCCGGGCCGCTTCATCCCACTATGCCACCAATATCCAAAATATATGAAAGAAGCAATAACATGATCATCATCGCCCACATATAAACATATGTGTACTACCCGTGCAAAGCACCTACGCATAGATCAGGCTCCGATACCACTGTTGGGTCCGCAGCATAGAAAACAAAAAAATTCCTACGATGTGAACTACACGCCAAGATCTATCTACTAGGTCCAAAGCTGTAACATCCCAGTTTCTGTATTAGGATGTTATTAGGGTCATGCATCATCCTTGCATCATTTGCATCCTACAATAGAAAATTGCAATAAAAATCCTAACACCTAAACCTATTAAAAACCCTATTATTTGTTCCCATAAGTGAGCACTTTTGTAGTAGTAGCATGACCCCTCTAAAAACCTTGTAAAAAACAGTAAACCATGGTCCTATGTTGACCACCACAATTCTATGAAAATTTAGAAACAAGATTCATCTTTTTTGAACTTGGCTTGCAAAAGTTATTAGGGTATTACTAAAACAGAAAAGGAAAAACTGTTAAACAAAAAAAAAGAGAAAGGGCCACCAGCTAACCCTAGTGGGCGGCTGCTTGACCAGCCCACCAAGCGCCGCTGGCAGTGACTAACTACCAGCCTTGGCCAGCCACCTTCTCCCCTCACTTGGACAGCCGGGACCCACGAGGTCATCCCCTACCTCGAGCTGGAGTCTAGCTGTTGCACGGGTTCGATCCGAATTCCGGTAAGATTCGCGACGGTTTGTGCCCCCTCGCCCAAGTCTCCATCCCCTTATAAACCCCGCCACCCTCGCGTCACCACCGCTCGATTCTTTTCCTTGCACAAACCCTAGCCAGATTGACGAATCGCCATGCCGGGTCAACCTCGCCGAGACGGTTCGAAGCCCCTCCCTTGTCCTTCCTCCCTCTAAAGCTTTCCCTCGTTCACCGCTGATTCGCCCCGTGCATTTTTCCCTCTCTCCACTGCTGCAGATCGTCGGCAATTTCTCGCCGACGCCTCGCCGGAGCTCGCGGAGATCGGCGGAGCACCGCAATTGAACGGGGAAGCGAACGAGGAAGCCGAACACGCGAACGAGACCGCGAGGACCAGGCGCTTCCAGTCGACCACGCCACCACCGCGGGGAGCCACCGGAGCGCCGCCAGCCATCACCGCCGACGCCACCGACGCCACCGCCACCGTCGACGCATCTGTAAGTCGCCGAGCCACCTCCTCCGTCCGATCTGCAATCTGTGGCTCAGATTAGTTCTTGACCCGAAGGGGTACGCTCCAATCGCGCGCCGCCGCGTGGCTGCCACGTCAGCTCGCCACTTCTCCACCCGCGCTGCGCCGCGTCACCCCCCCGTTGCCAGCTGGGCCAGTCAGGAGCTGCCACTTGGCAAGCCCTTTTAGATCTGTTGCAGATTTGGTTTTAATCTTGCGAAATTCATATAAAATCGAATATTTGGCCAAATCTAGCTTATAATATACCGTTGGATTCCTAATTTTATGTAGAATCCAAATATGTAATAATATTGCAGGTTTACAGTAATGTTTTAGGTATAGATTTTAATCATTAGATTAGAGGGTTTAATCTATAGAAAAATAATTAAAAATTCTATTCTATTTGATTCTTGTTGCTATAACTTTGTTTCCAGAATACCTACTGATCCAAATCTTTGAGCTTTTCTTAGGGTCATTAGATCTAGCTTGGGGCTAACTAGATGGTTGATCTCCTATAATCCTCGGAATTGTTTTAGTGATTCAATTAGATCTAAACCCTTGGAAATAAACCCTAGTGACACCCTTACACTATCACAACACAAACTTGCTACCTTGATAAATTTAACCAACCTTGCATAAAATTACCATGTTGCATGCATGCATGTTTTCCTTTGTGTATGCTTTGAACTAGTTGTGATCAGATCTATGTTTGTGATTCGTTAGATTGCTCGGGGTGCGCTAAGGAGTGCTTTTGTGTAGAGTGCTGCTCAGATCAAGGCAAGTTACACCACTTGTTCATAATTTTGTCCCAGTTTTGATTCTATGCATGCGATCTTCAAAATTCTGTAGTATGCATGTGTAGGATATTCTAGTAGAATTTTTCCTTAGTATTATTTTGCAAGTGCGATGATTTTGTAGTATGCCATGAGTAGCTCTATACTTAGTATTTCCATCCTAATAGGTACCCCTGTTTTTGCTAAGTATTGCTTGCTATGCTATATATACAAAGTACCGTTGGGGGGTTCGAAAGACAAAGAATTTTTCTAAGTATAAAGGCTCTCTAGAGCAAACTTTTCTTCTCAAATCCACTTCAAAATAAAACTAAGTTTTCTTCTGGGCAGAATGGTTGTCGGGTCAACGAGTGTGATATTTGGTGGAGGACGGCCGCCCAGGAATCAAAGAAGTCTGCCATGTTTCAGAATTCAGAAGCTTCCAGTGCAACCACAATACATTATGGGCTCTGTCTTGGCCTAGTACTTAGTGGGAAACCTCACCTGGGTACCAACATTTGGAGGATTCTAGGCACGGTTGGATCCGGAAGGTAGAGGGGCTACTAAGGGAAAGCCTCGCCATGGTCTTGTCTGTAAAAGGACTTGATCGTGGATTGTGGGTAAAGTGCACAAACTCTCGAGAGTATTGCAATCTGATCGATCACCGTGTTCACGATGTGAATGAACAACAATGAGCGTCCCGAAGGATGGAGCCTCGAAGGATCTTCCTCTCTTTTCTAAAACAAAGTTTTGAAACCCCATGGCGTGCGTAATATCGCTAATGGGTGGGAATTTGGGGAACTTGGTGTGTAATATCCAAGTGACGCTTGGTGCGTAATATCCAAGTGTTTGGTTGTTTGGACACTTGGTGCGTAATATCCTCGTGTGCCACTCGACCTTATTTTATCCAAGCAAACGTTTACAAAGTAGGACAATCATCTATTCTTCTCTCTACTTAAGAAAAGTAGCTTTGAGCAAATGAACTCTACAGCCTATACCAGCCTTGCATGTAGAGATAATCTTTTCTCTCCTTGGGGTAATTTGCCAATACATTCAAAGTATTGACCCAACTTGTTGGCTGCACGTCTTATGTGCAGAATCCGAAGATTGAAAGGTGCGTAGGGATCGCGGGTCTACACTCGACAAGCCTGGGCAATTATGGACTCATGCTGCTTTTATGTTTCCGCTGTTATTTGAGCTAGCATAATGCTAAGCAATTTTTGTAATAATTTCATACTCTGGATTCTTCGTGTAATAAAGACTTTGTGTTTTACATGATATTTCATCGACTGTGAGTGCTAGCTATTGATCCAGGGACTAGCATGTTAATCACAGGGACTTAGGATCATTACCGATCCGAGGTCACTACAAAAGCAACGGGTGGACATACATCCAACGAGAACTTACCCTCGTAGACAACGAGCTTTGTTAACGAGTAGGAACTCGTGGTTGATGTAGTCGTACACTTGCCGATCTCAAGATCGTGATGAAGTCCAGCAGGTCCGGCTCCAGCACGTCCATCAGATCCAGCTCCAGCATCACCAAGTCCAGCACCGCAAAGCAGCGGTGCATCCGTGATCGCACACACGTCCTGCACGACAACCTCCGTCCCTCGCTCCAAAGAAGCAAGCAGCAACTCCTTTCTAGATAAAGCCACCGGGAACATGTATCTCGCTAATCCGAGACCATGGGGGAATAATACTAGAGGGGGAGAGAGATCCTTCACAAGGAGGTGTGTGTGAGAAGTGAGGAGACGGGGGCCTTTTATAGGAGGAGGGGAGGGTACCCCTCCCATGGCCGGCGCCCCATGGAGGTGACCCTTCACCTCCCCCATTCATGTGGTGGTAACCTGTAACACCCTCAGAATCGGACCTATGCAAGTTTTAGCAAAACCCGCCAAACCCGCATAGAAACGATTCAAAGGTGCCCACCAGGCACTTTCGTGCGGGTGGAAAACGAAGTAATAACATTACACAACAGCCCTCGATGGGACCCACAGAACAGATATATATATATAACAGCGACTCAAAGAGTCAAGAATACAGAATTAATATACAAAGATCCAAATCACCTTCAAAATGCTAGGGCGTCCGACTACGGACAAGATGCAAATGGGGCTAAGAGCCCTGAAGAATAACCAATGGCGTCCATAACCCTGCCAGCCAAGCGGAAGGTAACCACTAACGACGTCGTTCTCAAAACCTGCTAAAACAAAAGGGGTGCCGGCAAAGGGCAAAGGAAAAAGAGGAGCGTCAGTACTGAGGCCAGTACACGGCGAGGCTAGAATTCGGCGGTCCTCGCCTACATAGGTAGAGGTGGACTGAGCGGCAGCGGCAGCATGCACTAAACAACCTATAGAGACTCAATACAATGGCGGCAATCGAGAGAGGTGAAAGACCTATTGGATCCAACCTGATTACGCCATCAAACAAACCCCTCCTGGTGTTTCCCCCTCGAGACCAAACGAGGAAGTCAACCGAGGAACTCACACAGTTGGCAGTTTTAATTATCCAGTTATAGTTGCGGCACTTTACTAGTCAGGTTTAGATAATCATCCTGGTAAAGTAAGCAGTGGGCACTTTTAGTTAACCATTCCGTTATAGTGGCAACACTTACTAGTCAGATACAATTAGCATGAGATAACCCCAAAACCCAGCAGTTGTTGGTACTTTTATTCAGCCATTCCGTTGTAGTTGCAATACTTACTAGTCGATACAATGGTGTTTGGCGACGACAAGCAAGCAATTGTTGGCAGTTTTATTTAGCCATTCCGTTATAGTGAAGCTGATTACTAGTCATTATAAAGTCAAATTTATAGCAATAAACTTTAGTTATGCTTGTCTATGGTCGAGAATCGTGCTCCAAGTCGTCCATAACCGCGGACACAGCTTTGAAAGTTTTAACCGGCGGGGTGCACAAATAGCAACACACCGATATGCCTCGGAAAAACCAAATCAAAACCCAAGGCGTCACGACAAAGCGATCACAGGATTCAGAAATATTTCAGGGGCCACCCCATTGAGTGAACCATAGCGAAGCTAGTGACTCGAGGCGGACTCAAGGTTTACGCCAATGGCTGTGAGCAGGGAACCCAAAACTGGGCTTGTCGACACCGAAAACACTCCGCTTACCTAAACGATGCAGTGTGCTATCCATCGCACAATTTAAATAAAGCGATAAAGCATGGCATCAGTACAGGATCGTAAATAAAACCTCACACGAGTTGGGGGCCCCCAGACATAAGAATGAATCAAGCTCAGGCTCAGGGGGTCCGTAAGCCTCCCGGAGGTGGATAGCGCGATAAATCAAGGAACAGGTATCAAGTACTCGGGGTCCTACGGGACACAAGTGGGCGTTCGAAACCAAATATTATCTATCACCCACCGATGCCTCTGCTTATTTCAATTTTAGTTGTTAAACAGGAATTAAAGTGAGCGATAAGTAAAACTATGATCTCCAACATCAACATGCGGCAATACATCAACGATCGTGGCACTTGACGACACGCATAACAACACTTGAGCAAGCGACTACGACGCAAGTCCAACTATCTACCAAACAACGGGTAATAGGGTGTGTCCAAGGCAATATGAGTCTGCAAGGGATATCACAGACACGAAAACTAGAGCATCGCATAACCACGATAGCAATAGATCAACAGGAGGAATAAATACTATAAAAGTAAGATAGGTAGAAAGGAGGAGGTGCTACTTTGAAAAACATTGCGAAGGTGCAACCAAGATCGGGCGAAGCTCACATCAACTCAACGGCCCAATCATGAAGAAGCAAAACACTAGAATAAACACGGATGCACTATTTAAGATTACGGCGGAAGATCGGCATGATGCATGCATGATGCATGACATGGCAAAGCAGCGATGCAATTAGGTCAATATTAAGCGGGCCGGGTCCGACAGATAATTAAATGGTTCAAGTTATTTATCTACCCCGCAAATTAAATGTTGTCATAACAGGGCGAGGATAGTACCGGTTCGCTACACAAGTTTAAATGAGGCCAATATGAGACTAGATTTGCCCGCATATGGGCCCCATATTTAATTATAAGGTGAATCGGCATAAGGCCCCCAAACCAATGATATGCATGCAGTATGACAATTTAATATGCAACAATTTGTATTATATTATAAAATAGGGTTCGGGAAAAGGTTCACACATGAGAGGGTCTCGGCACTTGGGGTTCCGAGGGTTGGGGTCGGTCTCGTGTCCGAGTTCGACGGACGTTCTCGGCTTGGTCGTTCTCGAATTACAGGTAGATCTTGGCGCATCCGTGGTCTTGGGTCACGTTGACGGTCATGGCGTCCTTGTTGGAGAACTTCGAGGTCGATGGCGAACTTGTCCGTCTGGGTTCTTGTCGGGTCCTCGGCCGGAGCGCCGGCGTCGATAGATCTTGGCGATTCCTTGGTTTTCGGTTCGGCCCTTGGCGTCATGGTGGTCGATGTGAACTTGTCGGATGGCATGTTCTTGGAAGATCTTGGCTTTTCACGGCAGCGATCTTAGCGGAACACAAAGGTTCTCGGCTTGACGGCATCTCGAAGGTCTTGTTGTTGGGATGGCTTTCGTCCTCTAGGCATGGTACATACTGCCACCACAGAACCCACGACCAAAGCAACATCCCCAAAGCACCCATGCCACATCCAACGCCGACGACGCCTTGCTGGGCTGCTCAGCAGACCACACTGCCAGTGGTGGCCTCAGCGCAGACGACGGAAGGGCTGGCCCCAGAGACGGAGGGCCAGCGGCCGGAGGACGAGCTCAGGCGGCGCTATGAGGCGCGCCGAGGCGGTGGACAGTGGAGGGCGAGGCAGGGCGGGACGGCGAGGGGCGCTGGCGCGCGCCTGGCCGAGGCGGCCGACGGGAGGATGGGGCAGGCGAAGCGGCTGTTGGCGAGGGGTCAGGTGGCGGAGGGAAGATGGGGAAGGAGGAGAACGCGGCAGGCGGCTGCAGGAGAGGAAGACGGGCGGCAGGGAGGCTCGGGGAGGGCGCTGGCGGCTCAGCGGCCGGAGGCGAGGGGCACGGGCGCGCCTGGGGCGACGGCCGGAGGGACGGGAGGCAGCGAGGCTGGGGAGGAGGAGAGGCATGGAGCGAGAGGAGGGAGGAGGAGGGCCAGGCGTCGGGTGAGGTGCGGGAGGGAGAGGAGCGTGGGGAAGGTGGGGCCTGAGGGTGGGCCACGGCTGCGGTGGGGCCAGGCAGCGGCGTGTGTGGTGTTGTGGGTGTGTTGGGCTGGGGAGAGAGAGAGAGAGGGGGTGGAGGAGGGTGGCCAAGTGGCGGCTGCTGGTTGGAGGGGAGAGGGAGATAGGTGAGGTGGCAGCAGGTTATTGGCCAGGGTGAGGTGGAGGCTGGGTGTGGGTAGAATAGGACTGGTAGGTTTAGGAATTTAGGTGGACCGTTTTTTATTCCGGGGGTGGTCGTTCGGGTCGAATCGGCCCGTTCGACTGCCCCACTAAAAATAATTAACTATTTTATTTATTTCAAACATGGCTTTTGCAAACCGATAGCAGACAAAACAAAATAATCCGGAGACCCGGTTTTGGCGTTTGAATAAAGACGGTGCGTTTAGAAAACAAATTAGGTTTTCCCGAAAATAGTTTTATGCAAGCAAATGCAAGATGATGACGATGCTCAAATGCAATGTGGCATGATGACATGAGCATGCGGCCATGACGATGTAATGCACAAAAACAACGCGATTTTCTAGTAGTGGTTTTGCGGGATGCCACAATTCGACACCACTAACAATGGATCTCGCCCTCGAGATCCGCCTCATGGTACCGGAAGGGAGGTCGGCGATCTGCATCTTCTCGCTTCGTGTGGATCCTCGCGACACCACTAACAAGAGGTCGTTGTCCGTGATCGCCGAGAGAACACTCCGGAAACAAAGGACGAAGGTAAAGGTATCCGCAAATAAAGCCACCTCTAGCTTCGATGGAAAGAGGGAACCGATGCATTCTCATCCACTTCAAAGTACACAAGCGAATAGAAGGGGTAGTCGGCATGGGGGCCAATCCATCACGCACCCAAACTATTACTCCGCACAATCAGTGGAAAAGCGTGCAACCATTCTCGGAATCAGACTGAAGATCTCGACAAACGAGGTTCGGAAACAAAGGAGGGATGCAGACTCTGCATCGGATCTAGCGTATAGGATGATGTCGTCGCGTCGGAAAACACCGGAAGGCACGAGAAGGAACAAAGAGAAGTCCACCAGACGAAGGATTCCTCGGACAGCATGAAAACCAGATGTAGCAACACCGTTATCAAAGGAGGAAGCGAAACCCTGAAGGTACGACGGAACCCAACCACGAGACATCCTGGACTCGAAGAAAAGATAAGAGATGGATTCAAAACGCGTAGAGGTAAGAGGAGAATAGCAGAGGGGTAAGGAGTAAAATCAGACCTAATCGGAACTATCCAACCGATTTTCAAAAATAGTTTTGACACTCTACTTCGGCCGTTAGCTAGGTTATCCTACAGGCCGGACTTGTGGGGTATCGCAACTGCTGAGCTCTGATACCACTCTGTAACACCCTCAGAATCGGACCTATGCAAGTTTTAGCAAAACCCGCCAAACCCGCATAGAAACGATTCAAAGGTGCCCACCAGGCACTTTCGTGCGGGTGGAAAACGAAGTAATAACATTACACAACAGCCCTCGATGGGACCCACAGAACAGATATATATATAACAGCGACTCAAAGAGTCAAGAATACAGAATTAATATACAAAGATCCAAATCACCTTCAAAATGCTAGGGCGTCCGACTACGGACAAGATGCAAATGGGGCTAAGAGCCCTGAAGAATAACCAATGGCGTCCATAACCCTGCCCAGGCCAAGCCGGAAGGGTAACCCTGCTAACGACGTCGATCTCAAAACCTGCTTAAACAAAAGGGGTGCCGACAAAGGGCAAAGGGAAAAAAAAAGGCGGTCAAGATCGAGGCCAAGACAGCGAGACTAGAATTCGGCGGTCCTCGCCTACATAGGTATGGTGGATCAAGCGGCGGCAAAGATGCACTAATCAACCTATAGAGACTCGATACAATGGCGGCAATCGAGAGGTAAGAAAGACCTATTCGGATCCAACCTGATTACGCCATCAAACAAACCCATCCTGGTGTTTCCCCCGAGACCAATCGAGGAAGTCAACGAGAACTCACACGGTTGGCGCTTTTAATTATCCAGTTATAGTTGCGGCACTTTACTAGTCAGGTTTAGATAATCATCCTGGTAAAGTAAGCAGTGGGCACTTTTAGTTAACCATTCCGTTATAGTGGCAACACTTACTAGTCAGATACAATTAGCATGAGATAACCCCAAAATCCAGTTGTTGGTACTTTTATTCAGCCATTCCGTTGTAGTTGCAATACTTACTAGTCAGATACAATGGTCGCTGGCGACGACCCAAGCAAGCAATTGTTGGCAGTTTTATTTAGCCATTCCGTTATAGTGAAGCTGATTACTAGTCATTATAAAGTCAAATTTATAGCAATAAACTTTAGTTATGCTTGTCTATGGTCGAGAATCGTGCTCCAAGTCGTCCATAACCGCGGACACGGCTTTGAAAGTTTAACCCGGCCGGGGTGCACAAATAGCAACACACACTCGATATGCCTCGGAAAAACCAAATCAAAACCCAACGAGGCAGTCACGACAAAGCGATCACAGGATTCAGAAATATTTCAGGGGGCCACCCCATTGAGTAGACCCGCAACGAAGCTAGCTGACTCCGAGGCGGACTCAAGGTTTGCGCCAATGGCTGTGAACGACTGGGAACCCAAAGCTGGGCTTGTCGACACCGAAAACACTCCGCTTACCTAAGCGAGCGATGTGCTATCCATCGCACAATTTAAATAAAGCAGTAAAGCATGGCATAAGTACAGGATCGTAAATAAAACCTCAAACTAGTTTGTGGCCCCAAGAAATAAGAATGAATCAAGCTCTGGCTCAGGGGGGTCCATAAGCCTCCCGGATGTGGATAGCGCGATAAATCAAGGAACAGGTATCAAGTACTCGGGGTCCTACGGGACACAAGTGGGCGTTCGGAAACCAAATATTATCTATCACCCACCGATGCCTCTGCTTATTTCAATTTTAGTTGTTAAACAGGAATTAAAGTGAGCGATAAGTAAAACTATGATCATCTCCAACATCAACATGCGGCAATACATCAACTTGGCACTTGACGACAGCGAAGACTTGAGCAAGCGACTACGCGCAAGTCCAACTATCTACCAAACAAGGTAATAGGGTGTGTCCAAGGCAATATGAGTCTGCAAGGGATATCACGGGCACGAAAACTAGAGCATCGCAACACAGATAGCAATAGATCAACAGGAGGGAATAAATACTATAAAAGTAAGATAGGTAGAAAGGAGGGAGGTGCTCGCCTGAAAAACATTGCCGAAGGTGCAACCGAAGATCGGGGCGAAGCTCACATCAACTCAACGGCCCAATCCGCGAAGCAAAACACTAGCATAAACACCGGATGCACTATTTAAGATTACGGCAGAAGATCGGCATGATGCATGCATGATGCATGACATGGCAAAGGTGCGATGCAATTAGGTCAATATTAAGCGGAACCGGGGTCCCGACAGATAATTAAATGGTTCAAGTTATTTATCTACCCCGCAAATTAAATGTTGTCATAACAGGGCAGAGGATAGTACCGGGTTCGCTACACAAGTTTAAATGAGGCCAATATGAGACTAGATTTGCCCGCATATGGGCCCCATATTTAATTATAAGGTGAATCGGCATAAGGCCCCAAACCAATGATATGCATGCGAGTATGACAATTTAATATGCAACAATTTGTATTATATTATAAAATAGGGTTCGGGAAAAGGTTCACACATGAGAGGTCTCGACGCACTTGGGGTTCCGAGGGTTCGGTCGGTCTCGTGGTCCGAGTTCGACAGGACGTTCTCGGCTCGGTCGTTCTCGAATTACGGTAGATCTTGGCGCATCCGTGGTCTTCGGGTCACGTTGACGGTCATGGCGTCCTTGTTGGAGAACTCGAGGTCGATGGCGAACTTGTCCGGTACCGGGGTTCTTGTCGGGGTCCTCGGCTTCGGGCGCCGGGCGTCAGTAGATCTTGGCGATTCCTTGGTTTTCGGGTTCGGCCCTTGGCGTCATGGTGGTCGATGACGAACTTGTCGGATGGCATGTTCTTCGGAAGATCTTGGCGTTTCCTGACGACGATCTTAGCGGAACACAAAGGTTCTCGGCTTGCGACGGCATCTCCCGAAGGTCTTGTTGTTGGGATGGCTTTCGTCCTCTAGGCATGGTACATACTTGGCCACCACAGAACCCACGATCAAAGCAACATCCCCAAAGCACCCGTCGCCACATCCAACGCCGACGACGCCTTGGCGGCTGCTCGAGCAGACCACTGCTGCCAGGTGGCCTCATATGAGCAGACGGAAGGGCTGGCCCTCGAGACGGAGGGCCGACGCGCCGGAGGGGACGAGCTCGGCCGCGGCGCTTGGCGAGGCCGCCAGGGGCGGTGGACGGTGGAGGGCGAGCAGGCTGGCCTTGAGGGGCGAAGCGCTTCTGGGCGGCGCCTGGCGGAGGCGGCTCAGGGAGGAGATGGGCCAGGCAGCTGCGAGGGGTGGTGGCGGAGGGAAGATGGGGAAGGGAGGAGAACGGCGAGGCGGATGCAGGAGAAGGAAGACAGGCGGCAGCAGGAGGCTCGGGGGCAGGCTGAGGCGGCTCAGCGGCCGGAGGGCGAGGGAGGCCGCGAGGCTGGGAGGGAGGAGAGACCATGGAGCGAGGAGGGAGGAGGAGGAGGCCAGGCGTCGGGTGAGGTGCGGGGAGGAGAGGAGCGCGTGGGGAAGGTGGGGCAGCTGGGGTGGGCCACGGCTGGGTGGGGCCAGAGGCGGCACGTGTGTGGTGTTGTGTGGGTGTGTTGGGCTGGGGAGAGAGAGAGAGAGGGGGTGGAGGAGGGTGGCCAAGTGGCGGCTGCTGGTTGGAGGGGAGAGGGAGATAGGTGAGGTGGCAGCAGGTTATTGGCCAGGGTGAGGTGGAGGCTGGGTGTGGGTAGAATAGGACTGGTAGGTTTAGGAATTTAGGTGGACCGTTTTTTATTCCGGGGGTGGTCGTTCGGGTCGAATCGGCCCGTTCGTACCCACTAAAATAATTAACTATTTTATTTATTTCAAACATGGCTTTTGCAAACCGATAGCAGACAAAACAAAATAATCCGGAGACCCGGTTTTGGCGTTTGAATAAAGACGGTGCGTTTAGAAAACAAATTAGGTTTTCCCGAAAATAGTTTTATGCAAGCAAATGCAAGATGATGACGATGCTCAAATGCAATGTGGCATGATGACATGAGCATGCGGCCATGACGATGTAATGCACAAAAACAACGCGATTTTCTAGTAGTGGTTTTGCGGGATGCCACAATTCGACACCACTAACAATGGATCTCGCCCTCGAGATCCGCCTCATGGTACCGGAAGGGAGGTCGGCGATCTGCATCTTCTCGCTTCGTGTGGATCCTCGCGACACCACTAACAAGAGGTCGTTGTCCGTGATCGCCGAGAGAACACTCCGGAAACAAAGGACGAAGGTAAAGGTATCCGCAAATAAAGCCACCTCTAGCTTCGATGGAAAGAGGGAACCGATGCATTCTCATCCACTTCAAAGTACACAAGCGAATAGAAGGGGTAGTCGGCATGGGGGCCAATCCATCACGCACCCAAACTATTACTCCGCACAATCAGTGGAAAAGCGTGCAACCATTCTCGGAATCAGACTGAAGATCTCGACAAACGAGGTTCGGAAACAAAGGAGGGATGCAGACTCTGCATCGGATCTAGCGTATAGGATGATGTCGTCGCGTCGGAAAACACCGGAAGGCACGAGAAGGAACAAAGAGAAGTCCACAGACGAAGGATTCCTCGGACATGAAAACCAGATGTAGCAACACCGTTATCAAAGGAAGCGAAACCCTGAAGGTACGGAACCCAACCACGAGACATCCTGGACTCGAAGAAAAGATAAGAGATGGATTCAAAACGCGTAGAGGTAAGAGGAGAATAGCAGAGGGGTAAGGAGTAAAATCAGACCTAATCGGAACTATCCAACCGATTTTCAAAAATAGTTTTGACACTCTACTTCGGCCGTTAGCTAGGTTATCCTACAGGCTGGACTTGTGGGGTATCGCAACTGCTGAGCTCTGATACCACTCTGTAACACCCTCAGAATCGGACCTATGCAAGTTTTAGCAAAACCCGCCAAACCCGCAGAAACGATTCAAAGGTGCCACCAGCACTTTCAATGGGTGGAAAACGAAGTAATAACATTACACAACAGCCCTCGATGGGACCCACAGAACAGATATATATATAACAGCGACTCAAAGAGTCAAGAATACAGAATTAATATACAAAGATCCAAATCACCTTCAAAATGCTAGGGCGTCCGACTACGGACAAGATGCAAATGGGGCTAAGAGCCCTGAAGAATAACCAATGGCGTCCATAACCCTGCCCGAGCCAAGCGGAAGGGTAACCCCGCTAACGACGTCGATCTCAAAACCTGCTTAAACAAAAGGTGCCGAAAGGGCAAAGGAAAAAAAGGAGCGGTCGATCTGAGGCCAAGACAGGCGAGACTAGAATTGGCGGTCCTCGCCTACATAGGTATGGTGGATCAAGCGGCAGCATGCACTAATCAACCTATAGAGACTCGATACAACTGGCGGCAATCAGAGAGGGGTAAGAAAGACCTATTCGGATCCAACCTGATTCTGCCATCAAACAAACCCATCCTGGTGTTTCCCCCTCGAGACCAATCGAGGAAGTCAACCGAGGAACTCACACAGTTGGCAGTTTTAATTATCCAGTTATAGTTGCGGCACTTTACTAGTCAGGTTTAGATAATCATCCTGGTAAAGTAAGCAGTGGGCACTTTTAGTTAACCATTTCGTTATAGTGGCAACACTTACTAGTCAGATACAATTAGCATGAGATAACCCCAAAACCCAGCAGTTGTTGGTACTTTTATTCAGCCATTCCGTTGTAGTTGCAATACTTACTAGTCAGATACAATGGTCGCTGGCGACGACCCAAGCAAGCAATTGTTGGCAGTTTTATTTAGCCATTCCGTTATAGTGAAGCTGATTACTAGTCATTATAAAGTCAAATTTATAGCAATAAACTTTAGTTATGCTTGTCTATGGTCGAGATACTGTGCTCCAAGTCGTCCATAACATGACACGGCTTTGAAAGTTTTAACCGGCCGGGTGCACAAATAGCAACACACACTGATATGCCTCGGAAAAACCAAATCAAAACCCAACGAGAGGCGACAAAGCGATCACAGGATTCAGAAATATTTCAGGGGCCACCCATTGAGTAGACCATAGCGAAGCTAAGTGACTCGAGGCGGACTCAAGGTTTGCGCAAATGGCTGTGAACGACTGGGAACCCAAAACTGGGCTTGTCGACACCGCGAAAACACTCCGCTTACCTAAATAGCAGGTGCTATCCATCGCACAATTTAAATAAAGCGATAAAGCATGGCATAAGTACAGGATCGTAAATAAAACCTCAAACTAGTTTGTGGCCCCAAGAAATAAGAATGAATCAAGCTCGCCTGGGGGGTCCATAAGCCTCCCGGATGTGGATAGCGCGATAAATCAAGGAACAGTATCAAGTACTCGGGTCCTACGGGACACAAGTGGGCTCGAAACCAAATATTATCTATCACCCACCGATGCCTCTGCTTATTTCAATTTTAGTTGTTAAACAGGAATTAAAGTGAGCGATAAGTAAAACTATGATCATCTCCAACATCAACATGCGGCAATACATCAACGACTGTGGCACTTGACGACACGCAACAGCACTTGAGCAAGCGATCACGACAGCAAGTCCAACTATCTACCAAACAACAGGTAATAGGGTGTGTCCAAGGCAATATGAGTCTGCAAGGGATATCACGGGCACGAAAACTAGAGCATCGCAACACAGATAGCAATAGATCAACAGGAGGGAATAAATACTATAAAAGTAAGATAGGTAGAAAGGAGGGAGGTGCTCGCCTGAAAAACATTGCCGAAGGTGCAACCGAAGATCGGGGCGAAGCTCACATCAACTCAACGGCCCAATCCGCGAAGAAGCAAAACACTAGAATAAACACCGGATGCACTATTTAAGATTACGGCAGAAGATCGGCATGATGCATGCATGATGCATGACATGGCAAAGGTGCGATGCAATTAGGTCAATATTAAGCGGAACCGGGGTCCCGACAGATAATTAAATGGTTCAAGTTATTTATCTACCCCGCAAATTAAATGTTGTCATAACAGGGCAGAGGATAGTACCGGGTTCGCTACACAAGTTTAAATGAGGCCAATATGAGACTAGATTTGCCCGCATATGGGCCCCATATTTAATTATAAGGTGAATCGGCATAAGGCCCCCAAACCAATGATATGCATGCGAGTATGACAATTTAATATGCAACAATTTGTATTATATTATAAAATAGGGTTCGGGAAAAGGTTCACACATGAGAGGGTCTCGACGCACTTGGGGTTCCGAGGGTTCGGGGTCGGTCTCAGGGTCCAGGGTTCGACGGGACGTTCTCGGCTCCGGGGTCGTTCTCGAATTACAGGGGTAGATCTTGGCGCATCCGTGGTCTTCGGGTCACGTTGACGGTCATGGCGTCCTTGTTGGAGAACTCGAGGTCGATGGCGAACTTGTCCCGTGAGGTTCTTGTCGGGTCCTCGGCTTGGCCGGGCGTCGATGAGATCTTGGCGATTCCTTGGTTTTCGGTTCGCCCTTGGCGTCATGGTGGTCGATGCGAACTTGTCGGATGGCATGTTCTTGGAAGATCTTGGCGTTCGACGACGATCTTAGCGGAACACAAAGGTTCTCGGCTTGCACGGCATCTCCGAAGGTCTTGTTGTTGGGATGGCTTTCCTCTAGGCATGGTACATACTGCCACCACGTAACCCACGACCGAAAGCAACATCCCCAAAGCACCCGCCACATCCAACGCCGACGACGCTGGCGGCTGCCGAGCGACCACACCGCTGTGGTGGCCTCGGTATGAGACAGACGGAAGGGCTGGCCCCATGAGACGGAGGGGCCGACGCCGAGGGGACGAGCTCGGGCGGCGCTTGGCGGAGGCGCGCCGGAGGGGCGGTGGACGGTGGAGGGCGAGCAGGCTGGGCGCGGGGACGGCGAGGGGGGCGCTGGGCGGCCGCTGGCCGAGGCGGCTGGGACGGGAGGATGGGGCAAGCGCAGGCAGTTGGCGAGGGGGTCGGTGGCCGGAGGGGAAGATGGGGGAAGGGGAGGGAGAACGGCGGCGAGGCGGATGCAGGAGAGGAAGACGGGGCGGCGACGGGGAGGCTCGGGGACGGGCGCGGGGCGGCTCGAGCGGCCGGAGGGCGAGGGGGCGCGACGGCGCCGGCTCCGGGGCGACGGCCGGAGGGACGCGGGAGGCCGGCGAGGCTGGGGAGGGAGGAGAGGCCGCGGAGCAGAGAGGAGGGAGGAGGGGAGCGGCGGCGTCGGGTGAGGGTGCGGGGAGGGAGAGGAGCGCGTGGGGAAGGTGGGGGCGCCGGGTGGGCCATGCTGGGTGGGGCCAGGCAGCGGCGTGTGTGGTGTTGTGTGGGTGTGTTGGGCTGGGGAGAGAGAGGAGAGAGAGAGGGGGTGGAGGAGGGTGGCCAAGTGGCGGCTGCTGGTTGGAGGGGAGAGGGAGATAGGTGAGGTGGCAGCAGGTTATTGGCCAGGGTGAGGTGGAGGCTGGGTGTGGGTAGAATAGGACTGGTAGGTTTAGGAATTTAGGTGGACCGTTTTTTATTCCGGGGGTGGTCGTTCGGGTCGAATCGGCCTGCCCACTAAAAATAATTAACTATTTTATTTATTTCAAACATGGCTTTTGCAAACCGATAGCGACAAAACAAAATAATCCGGAGACCGGTTTTGGCGTTTGAATAAAGAGTGCGTTTAGAAAACAAATTAGGTTTTCGAAAAATAGTTTTATGCAAGCAAATGCAAGATGATGACGATGCTCAAATGCAATGTGGCATGATGACATGAGCATGCGGCCATGACGATGTAATGCACAAAAACAACGCGATTTTCTAGTAGTGGTTTTGCGGGATGCCACATAACCCCCTCCACATAAATTTGCCTCTTCACATTCTCCATTAAAGTCTCCACTTTAAATGCATTAAATTTCTCCAAATTTAATGCTCTCTCATTTAATAAAAATCTTTTATTAGTTTTATTCAGAATTTTGTCAATTACTTTAATTAACAAACATTCACATAAAACCCCCTGCAACATTTCAATATTACATGCAGAACCAATTTCAGCAATTTCACAAAGCAAATGGTGTCTATTGAAATAATTCCAGCGCTTTCTTAAATCTTTATCTGAAACATATTTGCTCAAAATGGTGTCGGTATCCATTAAGTGTGTCACCCTACGGTTCGCGAATAATGCAGACATGATCGAGACCCCTCTCAGATCAATAATCAGAAGCGGGACCTGGAGATCCATACTGACTCCTACACATTCAACGATGACTTCTGTGATCGTGAGAACCTTTAACGCTAGTAACTAAATCCCTTTGTCCCACGATATATTACATGTCCGATATTCGATCATCGGTATCTCCATACCTAGTTTGATCTCGTTACCGACATGCACTCTTTTCTCGTTCCCGTGATATAACATTCTAGTGATCACATCACTTGCTTGCAAGCTATTTCAATGTGATATCACCGAGAGGGCCCAGAGTATATCTATCCGTCATCGGGATGGACAAATCCCACTCTTTATCCATGAGCCTCAACATAACACCTTCGTAGAACTGAACCCACCTTTATAGTCACCCTGTTACGGTGTGACGTTTGATGTTATCAAGATACTCTTCCGGTGTTAGCAATTAACATGATCTCATGGTCTAAGGATAAAGATTACTTCGTATGATGTTATAGCAATATAAACATAATGACTTTGATCGTAATGCTATACTTCGGATGAATGTTCATCACATCATTCCACCAATGTTGTGACCTTGTTATTAACAACATCCAATGTCCATGATCAGGAAACCTTGATCATCTTGTTAATCAACAAGCTAGTCTATAAGAGAGGCATAACTAGGAACCCTTTTTGTTTATTAAACACACATGTATTGATGTTTCCAATCAATACAATTCTAGCATGTAAAATAAACATTTATCATAAACATGGAATAAGATAATAACCACTTTATTATTGCCTCTCGGGCATATTCCCTTCAGTGATAACTTCCAAGACTTATCTAAAACTTTTGGGTTATCTCCCAATAAGTACTTTTCTTTAACGCCTTTAAGTTAGGCATAAGAAGCAAGAAAGAATCAAGTGTTCTCAAATGAAGAAGCATTAAAACCAAATTTCTTGCCCTTACCTCTCTTACTTTTATTCTTATGCTTGGGGAAAATATGATTGTTTGGTGGAGAAGAAAGGTGCATGGTAACCTTTCCCACATCTATTATTGCTCCAAGAAGTTCTAATAGGGACCTTCCAAGTGTAATTTGTCCTTTTCCTACACATTCAATAACAAGATAATCAGTAGAAATCATTTTCCCAAGGATCTTTGTAAACACTCCTTCAACTATGCCAATGGGTAATATGGTAGCATTATTAGCAAGAGACATTTATTTTCCTCCTTCAGTAAGCCCCCAAAGATTCAAAGATTCATAAATATCTTTGGGCATAAGACAAAATTCAGACATGATATCACAGCGAGCTTGAAAAGTTTTAGTGTTTACCTCAATATTTGCTGTAGGGAGCCACTTTGATGGTTCAGAATTTATTGGGACATAATTGTGATGCTCCCTAAGCGTATTATAGCAATCTTTTAAGCTAGTAGTGCTAGTCTCAAGAGTGTTCAATCTAGCAAATATTCTTGCGAAAGAAATATCAGTTTGGCTAGGCAAGTTGTAAGTGAGGATCAATTTCTTTATAGCATCATCCTCATTACATTGGAGGAAATCTCCTCCCACAACAGCATCTAAAGCATATCTATAGCAAGGAGCAATTCCGAGGTAAAAACTACTAAGGAACAAGCTTTGAGTCATTTTAGGCTCAGTTTTTTCATGTAGATCAGAGATTCTAGACCAAGCTTCCTTGAAGATTTCCTCAATTCTTTGTTTAAAAGTGAAAATCATTTCCTCGGGTGACATAGTGATTTGAGCAAGGCTAGACATAATGGTAACTTAGGATAGGAACTAATTTTTTTGTGTTTTCAAATAAGAAAGCAAACTAGTAGAACTAATTTTTTTGTGTTTTGAAAAAGAAACAAGCAAACAAAGCAAAAAGAAACTAAGAAAAACAAAAATAACAAAGTAAAGAGATTGGTTATGAGAGACTCCCCTTGTGAAGATGTCCTTGACTCCCCGGCGACGATGCTAGAAAAATGCTTGATGGCTCAGTGTTAACGGCGCCAGAAAGATGCTGGTGCGGTGTTGATGTAGAGCTCGTTGGGAACCCCAAGAGGAAGGTATGATGAGCACAGCAGCAAGTTTCCCTCAGTTATGAAACCAAGGTTTAATCGAACCAGAAGGATCAAGGAAACACCCCAAAGGTGTTGCTAGCTGAGCCTTGGCAGGGCGCACTATCGGTGCTAGTAGCAACATGGAGACCTGCACAACACAACCACTGAACTCTGTCCCCAACTTGCGATGAGGTTGTCAATCTCACCGTGTTTTGCTGAAAACAAAGGATTAAACGTATCGAATGGAAGGAAGTAAAAGTTTGCAGAAAGTAAACACAAGGCAGTAACAGTTTATAGATTGTATGTAAAGAAAAGGCCCGGGATCCATAGTTCACTAGAGGTAGCTCTCCTTAAGATAGATAACATGCTGGGTGAACAAATTACAGCGGGGCAATTGAAAAACATCGAGAAAGCAATACATGCATATACTTATCATCTTGACTCCTTTGGAACTTGATTGGGCATTACAACATTATACATAGACCGCCATCCAACTGCATCTATGACTAATAATCCACCTTCAGGTTATCATCCGAACCCCTCCAAGATTAAGTTGCAAACAGCATTATTGCTTTACAATTATGTAAAAGTAAACAATACGATTGTTCTATGTACAAAGGATTGTTGTTTTCTCCTTAGTAGCAACAGCACATCTAGTACCTTAGAGATTTCTATCACTTCCCCAGATTACCAGAGGCATGAACCCACTATCGAGCATAAATACTAACTCTTGGAGTTGCTAGCATCTACTTGGCCAAGATAGCTACTAACAAAGGAAAGCATGCAAGATCACAAATAACAAAGACATGACAGAATCAATAATCAACCTGAAATAGCATCTCAATATCCATCGGATCCTCGCAAACACAACATGTAGAATTACAAATAGATGATCTTGATCATGAACGGAGCTCACAAGATCTAGACATGAAAGCACAAAGGAGGAGAACCAGCCATCTACCTACTACATGGATCCGTAGTCCAAGGATGAACTACTCATGCATCACACCGGAGGCTTGCATGGTGATGAAGAAGGCCTCCAGGGTGAATTCCCCTCCCGTAGGTCAGGAAGAGCTCAGATCCTCCCAATCTAGGGATGGAGATGACTGGCTACAGACTCTTCGTGGAATTTTGATGGTGCCAGGGTTTTCGTCGAGGGCATCTTATAGGCGGAAGGGGGTGCCGGAGGCATCAGACCACCTGGCCTTGAGCCAGGCTGGCGATGTGGCCAGGTGGTGTGGTGGCCCCCTGGACCCTCTCCGTCTCGTACTCTGGCATCTGATGACTTCCAGAAAAATAGGCACTTTGGCCCGTACAATTCCGAGGATATTCATTTTCTGACTTTCCTGGAACCAAAAACAGCAGAAAACAGGCAACTGGCACTGTGGCTCTTGTTAATAGGTTAGTCCAAGAAATCATATCAAAAGTACTCCAAAGTCTGGACAAAACACAAGAAAGTGGATAAAACCAAGCATGGAACATCAAAAAATATAGATACATTTGCAATGTATCAGTGACTCTGGTGGATCCATATGTGGTTTGTGAAAAGAACAGAGATGCAATGACACTGGTGGATTCATATATGGTCTGTGAAAAGAACACACATGCAATGACACTGGTGGATCCATATGTGGTATGTGAAAAGAACAAACATTTCAATGACACTGGTGGATCCATATGTGGTCTGTGAAAAGAACACATATGCAATGACACTGGTGGATCCATATGTGGTTTGTGAAAAGAACACACATGCAATGACAATGGTGGTTCCATATGTGGTTTGTGAAAAGAACACACATGCAATGACAATGGTGGATCCATATGTGGTTTGTGAAAAGAACACACATGCAATGACACTGGTTGATCCATATGTGGTCTGTGAAAAGAACACACATGAAATGACACTTGTCGATCCATATGTGTTCTGTGAAAAGAACAAAAATTTCAATGACCCTGGTGGATCCATATATGGTCTGTGAAAAGAACATACATGCAATGACACTGGTGGTTCCATATGTGGTTTGTGAAAAGAACAAACATTTCAATGACACTGGTGGATCCATACATGGTGTGTGAAAAGAACACAGATACAATGAACTCTCGTGGATCCATATATGGTCTATGAAAAGAACACACATGCAATGACAATGGTTGATCCATATGAGGTCTATGAAAAGAACACACATGAAATGACACTGGTGGATCCATATGTGGTCTGTGAAAAGAACACACATGCAATGACACTGGTGGATCCATATGTGGTCTGTGAAAAGAACACACATGCAACGACACTGGTGGATCCATATGTCGTCTGTGAAAATAACACACATGCAATGAAAATGGTGGATCCATATGTGGTCTGTGAAAAGAATACACATGCAATGACACATGTGGTTTGTGAAAAGAACACACATGCAATGATACTGGTGGATCCATATGTGGTCTGTGAAAAGAACACACATTGCAATGACATTGGTGGATCCATATGTGGTCTGTGAAAAGAACACACATGCAATGACTCTGGTGGATCCATATGTGGTCTATAAAAGAACACACATGCAATGACACTGGTTGATCCATATGTGGTCTGTGAAAAGAACACACATGAAATGACACTGGTGGATCCATATGTGGTCTGTGAAAAGAACACACATGCAATGACACTGGTGGATCCATATGTGGTCTGTGAAAAGAACACACATGCAATGAAAATGGTGGTTCCATATGTGGTTTCTGAAAAGAACAGACATGCAATGACTCTAGCTGTGGTTTGTGAAAAGAACACGCATGAAATGACACTTGTGGATCCATATGTGGTCTGTGAAAAGAACACACATCCCATGACAATGGCGGATCCATATGTGGTTTGTGAAAAGAACACACATGCAATGACAATGGTGGTTCCATATGTGGTCTGTGAAAAGAACAGACATGCAATAACTCTAGCTGTGGTTAATGAAAATAACACTCATGCAATGACACTGGTAGATCCATATGTGGTCTGTGAAAAGAACACACATGCAATGATACTGGTGGATCCATATGTGGTGTGTGAAAAGAACACACACGCAATGAAAATGGTTGTTCCATATGCGGTCTGTGAAAAGAACACACATGCAATGATACTGGTGGATCCATATGTGGTTTGTGAAAGGAACACACATGCAATGACACTGGTGGATCCATATGTGCTCTGTGAAAAGAACACACATGCAATGACACTGGTGGATCCATATGTGGTTTGTGAAAAGAACACACATGCATTGACAATGGTGGTTCCATATGTGGTTTGTTAAAAGAACACACATGCAATGAGAATGGTGGATCCATATGTGGTTTGTGAAAAGAACACACATGCAATGAAACTGGTTGATCCATATGTGGTCTGTGAAAAGAACACACATGAAATGACACTGGTCGATCCATATGTGTTCTGTGAAAAGAACAAAAATTTCAATGGCACTGGTGGATCCATATATGGTCTGTGAAAAGAACATACATGCAATGACACTGGTGGTTCCATATGTGGTTTGTGAAAAGAACACACATTTCAATGACACTAGTGGATCCATACATGTGGTGTGAAAAGAACACACATGTAATGAACTCTGGTGGATCCATATGTGGTCTATGAAAAGAACACACATGAAATGACACTTGTGGATCCATATGTGTTCTATGAAAAGGACAAACATTTCAACGACACTGGTGGATCCATATATGGTCTGTGAAAAGAACAGACATGCAATGACATGGTGGTTCCATATCTGGTTTGTGAAGAGAACACACATTTCAATGACACTGGTGGATCCATACATGGTATATGAAAAGAACACACATGCAATGAACTCTGGTGGATCCATATGTGGTCTATGAAAAGAACACGCATGCGATAACACTGGTTGATCCATATGTGGTCTGTGAAAAGAACACACATGAAATGGCACTGGTGGATCCATATGTGGTCTATGAAAAGAACACACATGCAATGACACTGGTGGATCCATATGTGGTCTGTGAAAAGAACACACATGCAATGAAAATGGGGGATCCTTATGTGGTCTGTGAAAAGAACACACATGCAATGACACTGGTGGATCCATATGTGGTCTGTGAAAAGAACACACATGCAATGACAATGGTGGTTCCATATGTGGTTTGTGAAAAGAACACACATGCAATGACAATGGTGGATCCATATGATGTTTGTGAAAAGAACACACATGCAATGACGCTGGTTGATCCATATGTGGTATGTGAAAAGAAGACACATGAAATGTCACTGGTGGATCCATATGTGTTCTGTGAAAAGAACAAAAATTTCAACGACACTGGTGGATCCATATATGGTATGTGAAAAGAACATACATGCAATGACACTGGTGGTTCCATTGTGGTTGGTGAAAAGAACACACATTTCAATGACACTAGTGGATCCATACATGGTCTATGAAAAGAACACACATGCAATGAACTCTGGTGGATCCATATGTGGTCTATGAAAAGAACACACATGAAATGACACTGGTTGATCCATATGAGGTCTGTGAAAAGAACACACATGAAATGACACTGGTGGATCCATATGTGGTCTGTGAAAAGAACACACATGCAATGACACTAGTGGATCCATATGTGGTCTGTGAAAAGAACACACATGCAATGACACTGGTGGATCCATATGTGGTCTGTGAAAAGAACACACATGCAATGAAAATGGTGGATCCATATGTGGTATGTGAAAAGAATACACATGCAATTATACTGGTGGATCCATATGTGGTTTGTGAAAAGAACACGCATGCAATGACACTAGTGGATCCATATGTGGTCCGTGAAAAGAACACACATGCAATGACACTGATCCATATGTGGTCTGTGAAAAGAACACACATGCAATGTCTCTAGTGGATCCATATGTTGTTTGTGAAAAGAACACACATGCAGTGACACTGGTTGATCCATATGTGGTCTGTGAAATGAACACACATGAAATGACACTGGTGGATCCATATGTGGTCAATGAAAAGAACACACATGCAATGACACTGGTGGATCCATATGTGGTTTGTGAAAAGAACACACATGCAATGACACTCGTGGATCCATATGTGGTCTGTGAAAAGAACACACATGCAATGAAAATGGTGGAGCCATATGTGGTCTGTGAAAAGAACACACATGCAATGACACTGGTGGATCCATATGTGGTTTGTGAAAAGAACACACATGCAATGACACTGGTGGATCCATATGTGGTGTGTGAAAAGAACATACATGCAATGACTCTAGTGGATCCATATGTGGTTTGTGAAAAGAACAGACATGCAATCACTCTAGCTGTGGCATGTGAAAAGAACACACATGAAATGACACTTATGGATCCATATGTGGTCTATGAAACGAAAACACATCCAATGACAATGGTGGATCCATATGTGGTTCGTGAATAGAACACACATGCAATGACAATGCTGGTTCCATATGTGGTCTGTGAAAAGAACAGACATGCAATGACTCTAGTTGTGGTTAATAAAAAGAACACACATCCAATGACAATGGTGGATCCATATGTGCTCTGTGAAAAGAAAACACACGAAATGACAATGGTGGATCCATATGTGGTATGTGAAAAGAACACACATTTGAATGACAGTGGTGGATCCATACATTGTCTGTGAAAAGAACACGCATGCAATGAACTCTGGTGGATCCATATGTGGTCTATAAAATAACACACATGCAATGACACTGGTCGATCCATATATGGTCTGTGAAAAGAACACACATGAAATGACACTGGTGGATCCATATGTGGTATGTGAAAAGAACACACATGCAATGACACTAGTGGATCCATATGTCGTATGTGAAAAGAACACACATGCAATGACACTGGTGGATCCATATGTGGTCTGGGAAAAGAACACACATGCAATGAAAATGGTGGATCCATATGTGGTCTGTGAAAAGAATACACATGCAATGACATTAGTGGATCCATATGTGGTCTATGAAAATAACACACATGCAATGACACTGGTGGATCCATATGTGGTCCGTGAAAAGAACACACATGCAATCACACTAGTGGATACATATGTGGTCTATGAAAAGAACACACATGCAATGACTCTGGTGGATCCATATGTGGTTTGTGAAAATAACACACATGCAATGACAATGGTGGTTCCATATGTGGTTTGTGAAAAGAACATACATGCAATGACTCTAGCTGTGGTTTGTGAAAAGAACACGCATGAAATGACACTTGTGGATCCATATGTGGTCTGTGAAAAGAACACACATCCAATGACAATGGTGGATCCATATGTGGTTCGTGAATAGAACACACATGCAATGACAATGCTGGTTCCATATGTGGTCTGTGAAAATGACATACATGCAATGAAAATGGTGGATCCATATGTGGTCTGTGAAAAGAGAACACATGCAATGAAAATGGTGGATCTATATGTGGTCTTTGAAAATAACACACATGCAATGACACTGGTGGATCCATATGTGGTCTGTGAAAAGAACACACATGCAATGACACTAGTGGATCCATATGTGGTCTGTGAAAAGAACACACATGCAATGAAAATGGTGGATCCATATGTGGTCTATGAAAAGAACACACATGCAATGACACTGGTGGATCCATATGTGGTCTGTGAACAGAACACACATGCAATGACACTGGTAGATCCATATGTGGTCTGTGAAAAGAACACACATCCAATGACAATGGTGGATCCATATGATGTTTATGAAAAGAACACACACGCAATGACGCTGGTAGATCCATATGTGGTATGTGAAAAGAACACACATGAAATGACACTGGAGAATCCATATGTGTTCTGTGAAAAGAACAAAAATTTCAATGATACTTGTGGATCCATATATGGCATGTGAAAAGAACATACATGCAATGACACTGGTGGTTCCATATGTGGTTTGTGAAAAGAATACACATTTCAATGACACTGGTGGATCCATACTTGGTGTGTGAAAAGAACACACATGCAATGAACTCTGGTGGATCCATATGTGGTCTATGAAAAGATCACACATGCAATGACACTTGTTGATCCATACGAGGTCTGTGAAAAGAACACACATGAAATGACACTGGTGGATCCATATGTGGTCTGTGAAAAGAACACACATGCAATAACACTGGTGGATCCATATGTGGTCTGTGAAAAGAACACACATCCAATGCAAATGGTGGATCCATATGTGGTTTGTGAAAAGAACACAATGCAATGACAACGGTGGTTCCATATGTGGTCTGTAAAAAGAATAGACATGCAATGACTCTAGCTGTGGTTAATGAAAAGAACACTCATGCAGTGACACTGGTAGATCCATATGTGGTCTGTGAAAAGAACACACATCCGATGACAATGGTGGATCCACATGTGGTCTGTGAAAAGAACACACATTTCAATGACACTGGTGGATCCGTACATGGTCAACACGCATGCAATGAACTCTAGTGGATCCATATGTGGTCTGTGAAAAGAACACACATGAAATGACACTGGTGGATCCATATGTGGTCTGTGAAAAGAACACACATGCAATGACAATTGTGGATCCATATGTGGTCTGTCAAAAGAATAGACATGCAATGACACTTTTGGATCCATATGTGGTCTATGAAAAGAACACACATGAAATGACACTGGTGGATCCATATGTGGTCTATGAAAAGAACACACATTTCAATGACACTGGTGGATCCATATATGGTCTGTGAAAAGAACACACATGCAATGACACTGGTGGTTCCATATGTGGTTTGTGAAAAGAACACACATGCAATGACACTGGTGGATCCATATGTGGTCTGTGAAAAGAACACACATGCAATGACACAGGTGGATCCATATGTGGTCTGTGAAAAGAACACACATGCAATGACACTGGTGGATCCATATGTGGTCTATGAAAAGAACACACATGCAATGACACTGGTGGATCCATATGTGGTCTGTGAAAAGAACACACATGAAATGACACTGGTGGATCCATATGTGGTCTATGAAAAGAACACACACGCGATGACACTGGTGGATCCATATGTGGTCTGTGAAAAGAACACACATGCAACGACACTAGTGGATCCATATGTGGTCTGTGAAAAGAACACAAATGCAATGAAAATGGTGGATCCATATGTGGTATGTGAAAAGAACACACATGCAATGACACTGGTGGATCCATATGTGGTCTGTGAAAAGAACACACATGCAATGACACTGGTGGATCCATATGTGGTCTGTGAAAAGAACACACATGCAATGACACTAGTGGAACCATATGTGGTCTGTGAAAAGAACACACATGCAATGAAAATGGTGGAGCCATATGTGGTCTATGAAAAGAACACACATGCAATGACACTGGTGGATCCATATGTGGTCTGTGGAAAGAACACACATGCAATGACAATGGTGGTTCCATATGTGGTTTGTGAAAAGAACACACATGCAATGACAATGGTGGATCCATATGATGTTTGTGAAAAGAACACACATGCAATGACGCTGGTTGATCCATATGTGGTATGTGAAAAGAACACACATGAAATGATACTGGTGGATCCATATGTGTTCTGTGAAAAGAACAAAAATTTCAATGACACTGGTGGATCCATATATGTCATGTGAAAAGAACATACATGCAATGACACTGGCGGTTCCATATGTGGTTTGTGAAAAGAACACACATTTCAATGACACTGGTGGATCCATACTTGGTGTGTGAAAAGAACACACATGCAATGAACTCTGGTGGATCCATATGTGGTCTATGAAAAGAACACACATGCAATGACACTGGTGGATCCATATGTGGTCTGTGAAAAGAACACACATGCAATGAAAATGGTGGAGCCATATGTGGTCTGTGAAAAGAACACACATGCAATGACACTGGTGGATCCATATGTGGTCTGTGAAAAGAACACACATGCAATGACAATGGTGGTTCCATATGTGGTTTGTGAAAAGAACACACATGCAATGACAATGGTGGTTCCATATGTGGTCTGTGAAAAGAACAGACATGCAATGACTCTAGCTGTGGCTAATGAAATGAACACTCATGCAGTGACACTGGTAGATCCATATGTGGTCTGTGAAAAGAACACACATCCGATGACAATGGTGGATCCATATGTGGTCTTTCAAAAGAACACACATGAAATGACACTGATGGATCCACATGTGGTCTGTGAAAAGAACACACATTTCAATGACACTGGTGGATCCGTACATGGTCAACACGCATGCAATGAACTCTAGTGGATCCATATGTGGTCTGTGAAAAGAACACACATGAAATGACACTGGTGGATCGATATGTGGTCTGTGAAAAGAACACACATGCAATGACAACTGTGGATCCATATGTGGTGTGCGAAAAGAACCCACATGCAATGACACTGGTGGATCCATATGTGGTCTGTGAAAAGAACACACATGAAATGACACTGGTGGGTCCATATGTGTTCTATGAAAAGAACAAACATTTCAATGACACTAGTGGATCCATATATGGTCTGTGAAAAGAACAAACATACAATGACACTGGTGGTTCCATATGTGGTTGGTGAAAAGAACACACATTTCAATAAAACTGGTGGATCCATACATGGTCTATGAAAAGAACACACATGCAATGAACTCTGTCGGCTCCATATGTGGTCTATGAAAAGAACACACATGCAATGACAATAGTTGATCTGTATGTGGTCTGTGAAAAGAACACACATGAAATGACACTGGTGGATCCATATGTGGTCTATGAAAAGAACACACATGCAATGACACTGGTGGATCCATATGTGGTTTGTGAAAAGAACACACATGCAATGACACTGGTGGATCCATATGTGGTCTGTGAAAAGAACACACATGCAATGAAAATGGTGGAGCCATATGTGGTCTGTGAAAAGAACACACATGCAATGACACTGGTGGATCCATATGTGGTCTGTGAAAAGAACACACATGCAATGACAATGGTGGTTCCATATGTGGTTTGTGAAAAGAACACACATGCAATGACAATGGTGGATCCATATGATGTTTGTGAAAAGAACACACATGCAATGACGCTGGTTGGTCCATATGTGGTATGTGAAAAGAACACACATGAAATGACACTGGTGGATCCATATGTGGTTGGTGAAATGAACACACATTTCAATAAAACTGGTGGATCCATACATGGTCTATGAAAAGAACACACATGCAATGACAATCGTGGTTCCATATGTGGTCTGTGAAAAGAACATACATGCAAGGAATCTAGCTGTGGTTAATGAAAAGAACACTCATGCAATGATACTGGTAGATCCATATGTGGTCTGTGAAAAGAACACACATCCAATGACAATGGTGGATCCATATGTGGTCTGTTAAAAGAACACACATGAAATGACACTGATGGATCCATATGTGGTCTGTGAAAAGAACACACATTTCAATGACACTAGTGGATCCATACATGGTCTATGAAAAGAACACATGCAATGATACTAGTGGATCCATATGTGGTCTGTGAAAAGAACACACATGCAATGACACTGGTGGATCCATATGTGGTCTGTGAAAAGAACACACATGCAATGAAAATGGTGGATCCATATGTGGTCTGTGAAAAGAACACACATGCAATGACACTGGTGGATCCATATGTGGTCTGTGAAAAGAACACACATGCAATGACACTGGTGGATCCATATGTAGTCTGTGAAAAGAACACACATGCAATGACACTGGTGGATCCATATATGGTCTGTGAAAAGAACACACATGCAATGAAAATGGTGGAGCCATATGTGGTCTGTGAAAAGAACACACATGCAATGAGACTGGTCGATCCATGTGTGGTCTATGAAAAGAACACACATGCAATGACACTGGTGGTTCCATATGTGGTTTGTGAAAAGAACACACATGCAATGACAATGGTGGATCCATATGATGTTTGTGAAAAGAACACACATGCAATGACGCTGGTTGATCCATATGTGGTATGTGAAAAGAACACACATGAAATGACACTGGTGGATCCATATGTGGTCTATGAAAAGAACACACATGCAATGACACTGGTGGATCCATATGTGGTCTGTGAAAAGAACACACATGCAATGACACTAGTGGATCCATATGTTGTCTGTGAAAAGAACACACATGCAATGAACTCTAGTGGATCTATATGTGGTCTGTGAAAAGAAGAAACGTGCAATGACATTGGTGAATCCATATATGGTCTATGAAAAGAACACACGTGCAATGACATTGGTGAATCCATATGTGGTTTGTGAAAAGAACACACATGCAAGGACAATGGTGGTTCCATATGTGGTCTGTGAAAAGAATATAGATGCAATGACACTAGTGGATCCAAATGTGGTCTGTGAAAAGAACACACATGCAATGGCATTGGTGGATCCATACGTGGTCTGTGAAAAGAACAAAAATTTCAATGACACTGGTGGATCCATATGGGTTTGTGAAAAGAACACACATGCAATGACAATCGTGGTTCCATATGTGGTCTGTGAAAAGAACACATGCAATGAATCCATATGTGGTTAATGAAAAGAACACACATGCAATGACCTTGGTAGATCCATATGTGGTCTGTGAAAAGAACACACATGAAATGACAATGGTGGATCCATATCGGGTCTGTGAAAAGAACACACATGCAATGACACTGGTGGATCCATATGTTGTCTATCAAAAGAACACACATTTCAATGACACTGGTGGATCCATTCATTGTCTGTGAAAAGAAAACACATGCAATGAACTCTAGTGGATCCATATGTGGTCTGTGAAAAGAACACACATGCAATGACACTGGTGGTTCTATATGTTGTGTGTGAAAAGAACACACATGCAATGAAAATGGTGGATCCATATGTGGTCTGTGAAAGGAAAACACATGAAATGACACTGGTGGATGCATATGTGGTCTGTGAAAAGAATACACTTGCAATGACACTAGTGGATCCAAATGTGGTCTATGAAAAGAACACACATGCAATGACACTGGTGGATCCATATGTGGTCTGTGAGAGCAAAACACATGCAATGAAAATGGTGGATCCATATGTGGTGTGTGAAAAGAACACAGATGCAATGAGACTGTTGGTTCCATGTGTGGTCTGTGAAAAGAACACACATGCAATGACAATGGTGGTTCCATATGTGGTTTGTGAAAAGAACACACATGCAATGACAATGGTGGATCCATATGATGTTTGTGAAAAGAACACACATGCAATGACGCTGGTTGATCCATATGTGGTATGTGAAAAGAACACACATGAAATGACACTGGTGGATCCATATGTGGTCTATGAAAAGAACACACATGCAATGACACTGGTGGATCCATATGTGGTCTGTGAAAAGAACACACATGCAATGACACTAGTGGATCCATATGTTGTCTGTGAAAAGAACACACATGCAATGAAAATGGTGGAGCCATATGTGGTCTGTGAAAAGAACACACATGCAATGACACTGGTGGATCCATATGTGGTCTGTGAAAAGAACACACATGCAATGACAATGGTGGTTCCATATGTGGTTTGTGAAAAGAACACACATGCAATGACAATGGTGGATCCATATGATGGTTGTGAAAAGAACACACATGCAATGACGCTAGTTGGTCCATATGTGGTATGTGAAAAGAACACACATGAAATGACACTAGTGGATCCATATGTGTTGTTGTGAAAAGAACAAAAATTTCAATGACACTGGTGGATCCATATGTGGTTTGTGAAAAGAACACACATGCAATGACAATGGTGGTTCCATATGTGGTCTGTGAAAAGAATACACATGCAATGACTCTAGCTGTGGCTAATGAAATGAACACTCATGCAGTGACACTGGTAGATCCATATGTGGTCTGTGAAAAGAACACACATCCGATGACAATGGTGGATCCATATGTGGTCTTTCAAAAGAACACACATGAAATGACACTGATGGATCCACATGTGGTCTGTGAAAAGAACACACATTTCAATGACACTGGTGGATCCATACATGGTCTATGAAAAGAACACACATGCAATGAACTCTAGTGGATCCATATGTGGTCTGTGGAAAGAACACACATGCAATGACACTGGTGGATCGATATGTGGTCTGTGAAAAGAACACACATGCAATGAAAATGGTGGATCCATATGTGGTCTGTGAAAAGAACACACATGCAATGACACTGGTGGATCCATATGTGGTCTGTGAAAAGAACACACATGCAATGACAATGGTGGTTCCATATGTGGTTTGTGAAAAGAACACACATGCAATGACAATGGTGGATCCATATGATGTTTGTGAAAAGAACACACATGCAATGACGCTGGTTGATCCATATGTGGTATGTGAAAAGAACACACATGAAATGACACTCGTGGATCCATACCTGGTCTATGAAAAGAACACACATGCAATGACACTGGATCCATATGTGGTCTGTGAAAAGAACACACATGCAATGACACTAGTGGATCCATATGTTGTCTGTGAAAAGAACACACATGCAATGAAAATGGTGGAGCCATATGTGGTCTGTGAAAAGAACACACATGCAATGACACTGGTGGATCCATATGTGGTTTGTGAAAAGAACACACATGCAATGACAATGGCAGTTCCATATGTGGTCTGTGAAAAGAACAGACATGCAAGGAATCTAGCTGTGGTTAATGAAAAGAACACTCATGCAATGATACTGGTAGATCCATATGTGGTCTGTGAAAAGAACACACATCCAATGACAATGGTGGATCCATATGTGGTCTGTTAAAAGAACACACATGAAATGACACTGATGGATCCATATGTGGTCTGTGAAAAGAACACACATTTCAATGACACTAGTGGATCCATACATGGTCTATGAAAAGAACACGCATGCAATGAACTCTAGTGGATCCATATGTGGTCTGTGGAAAGAACACATATGCAATGACACTGGTGGATCGATATGTGGTCTGTGAAAAGAACACACATGCAATGAAAATGGTGGATCCATATGTGGTCTGTGAAAAGAACACACATGCAATGACACTGGTGGATCCATATGTGGTCTGTGAAAAAACACACATGCAATGACATTGGTGGATCCATATGTCGTCTGTGAAAAGAACACACATGCAATGACACTGGTGGATCCATATGTGGTCTGTGAGAAGAACACACATGCAATGAAAATGGTGGAGCCATATGTGGTATGTGAAAAGAACACACATGCAATGAGACTGGTCGATCCATGTGTGGTCTGTGAAAAGAACACAGATGCAATGACAATGGTGGTTCCATATGTGGTTTGTGAAAAGAACACACATGCAATGACAATGGTGGATCCATATGATGTTTGTGAAAAGAACACACATGCAATGACGCTGGTTGATCCATATGTGGTATGTGAAAAGAACACACATGAAATGACACTGGTGGATCCATATGTGGTCTATGAAAAGAACACACATGCAATGACACTGGTGGATCCATATGTGGTCTGTGAAAAGAACACACATGCAATGACACTAGTGGATCCATATGTTGTCTGTGAAAAGAACACACATGCAATGAAAATGGTGGAGCCATATGTGGTCTGTGAAAAGAACACACATGCAATGACACTGGTGGATCCATATGTGGTTTGTGAAAAGAACACACATGCAATGACAATGGCAGTTCCATATGTGGTTAGTGAAAAGAACACACATGCAATGACAATGGTGGATCCATATGATGGTTGTGAAAAGAACACACATGCAATGACGCTAGTTGGTCCATATGTGGTATGTGAAAAGAACACACATGAAATGACACTAGTGGATCCATATGTGTTGTTGTGAAAAGAACAAAAATTTCAATGACACTGGTGGATCCATATGTGGTTTGTGAAAAGAACACACATGCAATGACAATCGTGGTTCCATATGTGGTCTGTGAAAAGAACAGACATGCAAGGAATCTAGCTGTGGTTAATGAAAAGAACACTCATGCAATGATACTGGTAGATCCATATGTGGTCTGTGAAAAGAACACACATCCAATGACAATGGTGGATCCATATGTGGTCTGTTAAAAGAACACACATGAAATGACACTGATGGATCCATATGTGGTCTGTGAAAAGAACACACATTTCAATGACACTAGTGGATCCATACATGGTCTATGAAAAGAACACGCATGCAATGAACTCTAGTGGATCCATATGTGGTCTGTGAAATGAACAAACATGCAATGACACTGGTGGATCCATATGTGGTCTGTGAAAAGAACACACATGCAATGAAAATGGTGGATCCATATGTGGTCTGTGAAAAGAACACACATGCAATGACACTGGTGGATCCATATGTGGTCTGTGAAAAGAACACACATGCAATGACACTGGTGGATCCATATGTAGTCTGTGAAAAGAACACACATGCAATGACACTGGTGGATCCATATGTGGTCTGTGAAAAGAACACACATGCAATGAAAATGGTGGAGCCATATGTGGTCTGTGAAAAGAACACACATGCAATGACACTGGTGGATCCATATGTGGTCTGTGAAAAGAACACACATGCAATGACAATGGTGGTTCCATATGTGGTTTGTGAAAAGAACACACATGCAATGACAATGGTGGATCCATATGATGTTTGTGAAAAGAACACACATGCAATGACGCTGGTTGATCCATATGTGGTATGTGAAAAGAACACACATGAAATGACACTGGTGGATCCATATGTGGTCTATGAAAAGAACACACATGCAATGACACTGGTTGATACATATGTGGTCTGTGAAAAGAACACACATGCAATGACACTAGTGGATCCATATGTTGTCTGTGAAAAGAACACACATGCAATGAAAATGGTGGAGCCATATGTGGTCTGTGAAAAGAACACACATGCAATGACACTGGTGGATACATATGTGGTTTGTGAAAAGAACACACATGCAATGACAATGGCAGTTCCATATGTGGTTTGTGAAAAGAACACACATGCAATGACAATGGTGGATCCATATGATGGTTGTGAAAAGAACACACATGCAATGACACTAGTTGGTCCATATGTGGTATGTGAAAAGAACACACATGAAATGACACTAGTGGATCCATATGTGTTGTTGTGAAAAGAACAAAAATTTCAATGACACTGGTGGATCCATATGGGTTTGTGAAAAGAACACACATGAAATGACAATCGTGGTTCCATATGTGGTCTGTGAAAAGAACAGACATGCAAGGAATCTAGCTGTGGTTAATGAAAAGAACACTCATGCAATGATACTGGTAGATCCATATGTGGTCTGTGAAAAGAACACACATCCAATGACAATGGTGGATCCATATGTGGTCTGTTAAAAGAACACACATGAAATGACACTGATGGATCCATATGTGGTCTGTGAAAAGAACACACATTTCAATGACACTAGTGGATCCATACATGGTCTATGAAAAGAACACGCATGCAATGAACTCTAGTGGATCCATATGTGGTCTGTGGAAAGAACACACATGCAATGACACTGGTGGATCGATATGTGGTCTGTGAAAAGAACACACATGCAATGAAAATGGTGGATCCATATGTGGTCTGTGAAAAGAACACACATGCAATGACACTGGTGGATCCATATGTGGTCTGTGAAAAAACACACATGCAATGACACTGGTGGATCCATATGTCGTCTGTGAAAAGAACACACATGCAATGACACTGGTGGATCCATATGTGGTCTGTGAGAAGAACACACATGCAATGAAAATGGTGGAGCCATATGTGGTCTGTGAAAAGAACACACATGCAATGAGACTGGTCGATCCATGTGTGGTCTGTGAAAAGAACACAGATGCAATGACAATGGTGGTTCCATATGTGGTTTGTGAAAAGAACACACATGCAATGACAATGGTGGATCCATATGATGTTTGTGAAAAGAACACACATGCAATGACGCTGGTTGATCCATATGTGGTATGTGAAAAGAACACACATGAAATGACACTGGTGGATCCATATGTGGTCTATGAAAAGAACACACATGCAATGACACTGGTGGATCCATATGTGGTCTGTGAAAAGAACACACATGCAATGACACTAGTGGATCCATATGTTGTCTGTGAAAAGAACACACATGCAATGAAAATGGTGGAGCCATATGTGGTCTGTGAAAAGAACACACATGCAATGACACTGGTGGATCCATATGTGGTTTGTGAAAAGAACACACATGCAATGACAATGGCAGTTCCATATGTGGTTAGTGAAAAGAACACACATGCAATGACAATGGTGGATCCATATGATGGTTGTGAAAAGAACACACATGCAATGACGCTAGTTGGTCCATATGTGGTATGTGAAAAGAACACACATGAAATGACACTAGTGGATCCATATGTGTTGTTGTGAAAAGAACAAAAATTTCAATGACACTGGTGGATCCATATGTGGTTTGTGAAAAGAACACACATGCAATGACAATCGGTTCCATATGTGGTCTGAAAAGAACAGACATGCAAGGAATCTAGCATGGTTAATGAAAAGAACACTCATGCAATGATACTGGTAGATCCATATGTGGTCTGTGAAAAGAACACACATCCAATGACAATGTTGGATCCATATGTGGTCTGTTAAAAGAACACACATGAAATGACACTGATGGATCCATATGTGGTCTGTGAAAAGAACACACATTTCAATGACACTAGTGGATCCATACATGGTCTATGAAAAGAACACGCATGCAATGAACTCTAGTGGATCCATATGTGGTCTGTGAAAGAACACACATGCAATGACACTGTGGATCGATATGTGGTCTGTGAAAAGAACACACATGCAATGAAAATGGTGGATCCATATGTGGTCTGTGAAAAGAACACACATGCAATGACAACTGGTGGATCCATATGTGGTGAAAAGAAAACTCATGCAATGACACTGGTGGATCCAAATGTAGTCTGTGAAAAGAACACACATGCAATGACACTGGTGGATCCATATGTGGTCTGTGAAAAGAACACACATGCAATGAAAATGGTGGAGCCATATGTGGTCTGTGAAAAGAACACACATGCAATGAGACTGGTCGATCCATGTGTGGTCTGTGAAAAGAACACAGATGCAATGACAATGGTGGTTCCATATGTGGTTTGTGAAAAGAACACACATGCAATGACAATGGTGGATCCATATGATGTTTGTGAAAAGAACACACATGCAATGACGCTGGTTGATCCATATGTGGTATGTGAAAAGAACACACATGAAATGACACTGGATCCATATGTGGTCTATGAAAGAACACACATGCAATGACACTTGGATCCATATGTGGTCTGTGAAAAGAACACACATGCAATGACACTAGTGGATCCATATGTTGTCTGTGAAAAGAACACACATGCAATGAAAATGGTGGAGCCATATGTGGTCTGTGAAAAGAACACACATGCAATGACACTGGTGGATCCATATGTGGTTTGTGAAAAGAACACACATGCAATGACAATGGCAGTTCCATATGTGGTTTGTGAAAAGAACACACATGCAATGACAATGGTGGATCCATATGATGGTTGTGAAAAGAACACACATGCAATGACGCTAGTTGGTCCATATGTGGTATGTGAAAAGAACACACATGAAATGACACTAGTGGATCCATATGTGTTGTTGAAAAAGAACAAAAATTTCAATGACACTGGTGGATCCATATGGGTTTGTGAAAAGAACACACATGCAATGACAATCGTGGTTCCATATGTGGTCTGTGAAAAGAACAGACATGCAAGGAATCTAGCTGTGGTTAATGAAAAGAACACTCATGCAATGATACTGGTAGATCCATATGTGGTCTGTGAAAAGAACACATCCAATGACAATGGTGGATCCATATGTGGTCTGTTAAAAGAACACACATGAAATGACACTGATGGATCCATATGTGGTCTGTGAAAAGAACACACATTTCAATGACACTAGTGGATCCATACATGGTCTATGAAAAGAACACGCATGCAATGAACTCTAGTGGATCCATATGTGGTCTGTGGAAAGAACACACATGCAATGACACTGGTGGATCGATATGTGGTCTGTGAAAAGAACACACATGCAATGAAAATGGTGGATCCATATGTGGTCTGTGAAAAGAACACACATGCAATGACACTGGTGGATCCATATGTGGTCTGTGAAAAAACACACATGCAATGACTCTGGTGGATCCATATGTCGTCTGTGAAAAGAACACACATGCAATGACACTGGTGGATCCATATGTGGTCTGTGAAAAGAACACACATGCAATGAAAATGGTGGAGCCATATGTGGTCTGTGAAAAGAACACACATGCAATGAGACTGGTCGATCCATGTGTGGTCTGTGAAAAGAACACAGATGCAATGACAATGGTGGTTCCATATGTGGTTTGTGAAAAGAACACACATGCAATGACAATGGTGGATCCATATGATGTTTGTGAAAAGAACACACATGCAATGACGCTGGTTGATCCATATGTGGTATGTGAAAAGAACACACATGAAATGACACTGGTGGATCCATATGTGGTCTATGAAAAGAACACACATGCAATGACACTGGTGGATCCATATGTGGTCTGTGAAAAGAACACACATGCAATGACACTAGTGGATCCATATGTTGTCTGTGAAAAGAACACACATGCAATGAAAATGGTGGAGCCATATGTGGTCTGTGAAAAGAACACACATGCAATGACACTGGTGGATCCATATGTGGTTTGTGAAAAGAACACACATGCAATGACAATGGCAGTTCCATATGTGGTTTGTGAAAAGAACACACATGCAATGACAATGGTGGATCCATATGATGGTTGTGAAAAGAACACACATGCAATGACGCTAGTTGGTCCATATGTGGTATGTGAAAAGAACACACATGAAATGACACTAGTGGATCCATATGTGTTGTTGTGAAAAGAACAAAAATTTCAATGACACTGGTGGATCCATATGTGGTTTGTGAAAAGAACACACATGCAATGACAATCGTGGTTCCATATGTGGTCTGTGAAAAGAACAGACATGCAAGGAATCTAGCTGTGGTTAATGAAAAGAACACTCATGCAATGATACTGGTAGATCCATATGTGGTCTGTGAAAAGAACACACATCCAATGACAATGGTGGATCCATATGTGGTCTGTTAAAAGAACACACATGAAATGACACTGATGGATCCATATGTGGTCTGTGAAAAGAACACACATTTCAATGACACTAGTGGATCCATACATGGTCTATGAAAAGAACACGCATGCAATGAACTCTAGTGGATCCATATGTGGTATGTGGAAAGAACACACATGCATTGACACTGGTGGATCGATATGTGGTCTGTGAAAAGAACACACATGCAATGAAAATGGTGGATCCATATGTGGTCTGTGAAAAGAACACACATGCAATGACACTGGTGGATCCATATGTGGTATGTGAAAAGAACACACATGCAATGACACTGGTGGATCCATATGTGGTCTGTGAAAAGAACACACATGCAATGACACTGGTGGATCCATATGTAGTCTGTGAAAAGAACACACATGCAATGACACTGGTGGATCCATATGTGGTCTGTGAAAAGAACACACATGCAATGAAAATGGTGGAGCCATATGTGGTCTGTGAAAAGAACACACATGCAATGAGACTGGTCGATCCATGTGTGGTCTGTGAAAAGAACACAGATGCAATGACAATGGTGGTTCCATATGTGGTTTGTGAAAAGAACACACATGCAGTGACAATGGTGGATCCATATGATGTTTGTGAAAAGAACACACATGCAATGACGCTGGTTGATCCATATGTGGTCTATGAAAAGAACACACATGCAATGACACTGGTTGATCCATATGTGGTCTGTGAAAAGAACACACATGCAATGACACTGGTTAATCCATATGTGGTCTGTGAAAAGAACACACATGCAATGACACTAGTGGATCCATATGTTGTCTGTGAAAAGAACACACATGCAATGAAAATGGTGGAGCCATATGTGGTCTGTGAAAAGAACACACATGCAATGACACTGGTGGATCCATATGTGGTTTGTGAAAAGAACACACATGCAATGACAATGGCAGTTCCATATGTGGTTTGTGAAAAGAACACACATGCAATGACAATGGTGGATCCATATGATGGTTGTGAAAAGAACACACATGCAATGACGCTAGTTGGTCCATATGTGGTATGTGAAAAGAACACACATGAAATGACACTAGTGGATCCATATGTGTTGTTGTGAAAAGAACAAAAATTTCAATGACACTGGTGGATCCATATGTGGTTTGTGAAAAGAACACACATGCAATGACAATCGTGGTTCCATATGTGGTCTGTGAAAAGAACAGACATGCAAGGAATCTAGCTGTGGTTAATGAAAAGAACACTCATGCAATGATACTGGTAGATCCATATGTGGTCTGTGAAAAGAACACACATCCAATGACAATGGTGGATCCATATGTGGTCTGTTAACAGAACACACATGAAATGACACTAATGGATCCATATGTGGTCTGTGAAAAGAACACACATTTCAATGACACTAGTGGATCCATACATGGTCTATGAAAAGAACACGCATGCAATGAACTCTAGTGGATCCATATGTGGTCTGTGGAAAGAACACACATGTAATGACACTGGTGGATCGATATGTGGTCTGTGAAAAGAACACACATGCAATGAAAATGGTGGATCCATATGTGGTCTGTGAAAAGAACACACATGCAATGACACTGGTGGATCCATATGTGGTCTGTGAAAAGAACACACATGCAATGACACTGGTGGATCCATATGTAGTCTGTGAAAAGAACACACATGCAATGACACTGGTGGATCCATATGTGGTCTGTGAAAAGAACACACATGCAATGAAAATGGTGGAGCCATATGTGGTCTGTGAAAAGAACACACATGCAATGAGACTGGTCGATCCATGTGTGGTCTGTGAAAAGAACACAGATGCAATGACAATGGTGGTTCCATATGTGGTTTGTGAAAAGAACACACATGCAATGACAATGGTGGATCCATATGATGTTTGTGAAAAGAACACACATGCAATGACGCTGGTTGATCCATATGTGGTATGTGAAAAGAACACACATGAAATGACACTGGTGGATACATATGTGTTCTGTGAAAAGAACAAAAATTTCAATGACACTGGTGGATCCATATATGGCATGTGAAAAGAACATACATGCAATGACACTGGCGGTTCCATATGTGGTTTGTGAAAAGAACACACATTTCAATGACACTGGTGGATCCATACTTGGTGTGTGAAAAGAACACACATGCAATGAACTCTGGTGGATCCATATGTGGTCTATGAAAAGAACACACATGCAATGACACTGGTTGATCCATATGAGGTCTGTGAAAAGAACACACATGAAATGACACTGGTGGATCCATATGTGGTCTGTGAAAAGAACACACATGCAATGACACTGGTGGATCCATATGTGGTCTGTGAAAAGAACACACATCCAATGACACTGGTGGATCCATATGTGGTTTGTGAAAAGAACACACATGCAATGACAATGGTGGTTCCATATGTGGTCTGTGAAAAGAACAGACATGCAATGCCTCTAGCTGTGGTTAATGAAAAGAACACTCATGCAATGACACTTGTAGATCCATATGTGGTCTGTGAAAAGAGCACACATCCAATTACAATGGTGGATCCATATGTGGTCTGTCAAAAGAACACACATGAAATGACACTAATGGATCCATATGTGGTCTGTGAAAAGAACACACATTTCAATGACACTGGTGGATCCATACATGGTCTGTGAAAAGAACACGCATGCAATGAACTCTGGTGGATCCATATGTGGTCTGTGAAAAGAACACACATGCAATGACACTGGTGGATCCATATGTGGTCTGTGAAAAGAACACACATGCAATGACAATTGTGGATCCCTATGTGGTCTGCAAAAAGAACCCACATGCAATAACACTGGTGGATCCATATGAGGTCTGTGAAAAGAACACACATGAAATGACACTGGTGGATCCACATATGTTTTGTGAAAAGAACACACATTTCAATGACACTAGTGGATCCATACATGTGGTGTGAAAAGAACACACATGCAATGAACTCTGGTGGATCCATATGTGGTCTATGAAAAGAACACACATGAAATGACACTTGTGGATCCATATGTGTTCTATGAAAAGAATAAACATTTCAACGACACTGGTGGATCCATATATGGTCTGTGAAAAGAACGGACATGCAATGACATGGTGGTTCCATATCTGGTTTGTGAATAGAACACACATTTCAATGACACTGGTGGATCCATACATGGTATATGAAAAGAACACACATGCAATGAACTCTGGTGGATCCATATGTGGTCTATGAAAAGAACACGCATCCGATAACACTGGTTGGTCCATATGTGGTCTGTGAAAAGAACACACATGAAATGGTACTGGTGGATCCATATGTGGTATATGAAAAGAACACACATGCAATAACACTGGTGGATCCATATGTGGTCTGTGAAAAGAACACACATGCAATGAAAATGGGGGATCCATATGTGGTCTGTGAAAAGAACACACATGCAATGACACTGGTGGATCCATATGTGGTCTGTGAAAAGAACACACATGCAATGACAATGGTGGTTCCATATGTGGTTTGTGAAAACAACACGCATGCAATGACAATGGTGGATCCATATGATGTTTGTGAAAAGAACACACGTGCAATGACGCTGGTTGATCCATATGTGGTATGTGAAAAGAACACACATGAAATGACACTGGTGGATCCATATGTGTTCTGTGAAAAGAATAAAAATTTCAACGACACTGGTGGATCCATATATGGTGTGTGAAAAGAACATACATGCAATGACACTGGTGGTTCCATATGTGGTTTGTGAAAACAACACACATTTCAATGACACTGGTGGATCCATACATGGTGTGTGAAAAGAACACACATGCAATGAACTCTAGTGGATCCATATGTGGTCTATGAAAAGAACACACATGAAATGACACTGGTTGATCCATATGAGGTCTGTGAAAAGAACACACATGAAATGACACTGCTGGATCCATATGTGGTCTGTGAAAAGAACACACATGCAATGACACTAGTGGATCCATATGTGGTCTGTGAAAAGAACACACATGCAATGACACTGGTGGATCCATATGTGGTTTGTGAAAAGAACACACATGCAATGAAAATGGTGGATCCATATGTGGTATGTGAAAATAATACACATGCAATGATACTGGTGGATCCATATGTGTTTTGTGAAAAGAACACGCATGCAATGAAAATGGTGGAGCCATATGTGGTCTGTGAAAAGAACACACATGCAATGAAACTGGTGGATCCATATGTGGTCTGTGAAAAGAACACACATGCAATGACAATGGTGGTTCCATATGTGGTTTGTGAAAAGAATAGACATGCAATGACTCTAGTTGTGGTTAATAAATAGAACACACATCCAATGACAATGGTGGATCCATATGTGCTCTGTGAAAAGAAAACACACGAAATGACAATGGTGGATCCATATGTGGTATGTGAAAAGAACACACATTTCAATGACAGTGGTGGATCCATACATTGTCTGTGAAAAGAACACGCATGCAATGAACTCTGGTGGATCCATATGTGGTCTATAAAAGAACACACATGCAATGGCACCGGTCGATCCATATATGGTCTGTGAAAAGAACACACATGAAATGACACTGGTGGATCCATATGTGGTATGTGAAAAGAGCACACATGCAATGACACTAGTGGATCCATATGTCGTTTGTGAAAAGAACACACATGCAATGACACTGGTGGATCCATATGTGGTCTGGGAAAAGAACACACATGCAATGAAAATGGTGGATCCATATGTGGTCTATGAAAAGAATACACATGCAATGACATTAGTGGATCCATATGTGGTCTATGAAAAGAACACACATGCAATGACACTGGTGGATCCATATGTGGTCCGTGAAAAGAACACACATGCAATCACACTGGTGGATCCATATGTGGTCTATGAAAAGAACACACATGCAATGACTCTGGTGGATCCATATCTGGTTTGTGAAAATAACACACATGCAATGACAATGGTGGTTCCATATGTGGTTTGTGAAAAGAACAGACATGCAATGACTCTAGCTGTGGTTTGTGAAAAGAACACGCATGAAATGACACTTGTGGATCCATATGTGGTCTGTGAAAAGAACACACATCCAATGACAATGGTGGGTCCATATGTGGTTTGTGAAAAGAACACACATGCAATGACAATGGTGGTTCCATATGTGGTCTGTGAAAAGAACAGACATGCAATGACTATAGCTGTGGTTAATGAAAAGAACACTCATGCAATGGCACTGGTAGATCCATATGTGGTCTGTGAAAAGAACATGCATCCAATGACAATGGTGGATCCATATGCGGTCTGTCAAAAGAACACACATGAAATGACACTGATGGATCCATATGTGGTCTGTGAAAAGAACACACACTTCAATGACACTGGTGGATCCATACATGGTCTGTGAAAAGAACACGCATGCAATGAACTCTGGTGGATCCATATGTGGTCTGTGAAAAGAACACACATGCAATGACACTGGTGGATCCATATGTGGTCTGTGAAAAGAACACACATGCAACGACAATTGTGGATCCATATGTGGTCTGCGAAAAGAACCCACATGCAATGACACTGGTGGATCCATATGTGGTCTGTGAAAAGAACACACATGAAATGACACTGGTGGGTCCATATGTGTTCTATGAAAAGAACAAACATTTGAATGACATTGGTGGATCCTTATATGGTCTGTGAAAAGAACAAACATGCAATGACACTGGTGGTTCCATTGTGGTTGGTGAAAAGAACACACATTTCAATGACACTAGTGGATCCATACATTGTCTATGAAAAGAACACACATGCAATGAACTCTTTCGGATCCATATGTGGTCTATGAAAAGAACACACATGCAATGGCACTGGTGGATCCATATGTGGTCTGTGAAATGAACACACATGAAATGACACTGGTGGATCCATATGTGGTCTATGAAAAGAACACACATGCAATGACACTGGTGGATCCATATGTGGTCTGTGAAAAGAAAACACATGCAATGACACTAGTGGATCCATATGTGGTCTGTGAAAAGAACACACATGCAATGAAAATGGTGGAGCCATATGTGGTCTGTGAAAAGAACACACATGCAATGACACTGGTGGATCCATAAGTGGTCTGTGAAAAGAACACACATGCAATGACAATGGTGGTTCCATATGTGGTTTCTGAAAAGAACACACATGCAATGACAATGGTGGATCCATATGATGTTTATGAAAAGAACACACATGCAATGACGCTGGTTGATCCATATGTGGTAAGTGAAAAGAACACACATGAAATGACACTGGTGGATCCATATGTGTTCTGTGAAAAGAACAAAAATTTCAATGACACTGGTGGATCCATATATGACATGTGAAAAGAACATACATGCAATGACACTGGTGGTTCCATATGTGGTTTGTGAAAAGAACACACATTTCAATGACACTGGTGGATCCATACTTGGTGTGTGAAAAGAACACACATGCAATGAACTCTGTTGGATCCATATGTGGTCTATGAAAAGAACACACATGCAATGACACTGGTTGATCCATATGAGGTCTGTGAAAAGAACACACATGAAATGACACTGGTGGATCCATATGTGGTCTGTGAAAAGAACACACATGCAATTACACTAGTGGATCCATATGTGGTCTGTGAAAAGAACACACATCCAATGACAATGGTGGATCCATATGTGGTTTGTGAAAAGAACACACATGCAATGACAATGGTGGTTCCATATGTGGTCTGTGAAAAGAACAGACATGCAATGACTCTAGCTGTGGTTAATGAAAAGAACACTCATGCAATGACACTGGTAGATCCATATGTGGTCTGTGAAAAGAACACACATCCAATGACAATGGTGGATCCATATGTGGTCTGTCAAAAGAACACACATGAAATGACACTAATGGATCCATATTTGGTCTGTGAAAAGAACACACATTTCAATGACACTGGTGGATCCAAACATGGTCTGTGAAAAGAACACGCATGCAATCAACTCTGGTGGATCCATATGTGGTCTGTGAAAAGAACACACATGCAATGACGCTGGTGGATCCATATGTGGTCTGTGAAAAGAACACACATGCAACGACAATTATGGATCCATATGTGGTCTACGAAAAGAACCCACATACAAAGACACTGGTGGGTCCATATGTGGTCTGTGAAAAGAACACACATGAAATGACACTGGTGGGTCCATATGTGTTCTATGAAAAGAACAAACATTTCAATGACACTGGTGGATCCATATATGGTCTGTGAAAAGAACAGACATGCAATGACACTGGTGGTTCCATATGTGGTTGGTGAAAAGAACACACATTTCAATGAAACTGGTGGATCCATACATGGTCTATGAAAAGAACACACATGCAATGAACTCTGTCCGATACATATGTGGTCTATGAAAAGAACACACATGCAATGACACTGGTTGATCCATATGTGGTCTGTGAAAAGAACACACATGAAATGACACTGGTGGATCCATATGTGGTCTATGAAAAGAACACACATGCAATGACACTGGTGGATCCATATGTGCTCTGTGAAAAGAACACACATGCAATGACACTGGAGGATCCATATGTGGTATGTGAAAATAACACACATGCAATGACAATGGTAGATCCATATGATGTTTGTGAAAAGAACACACATGCAATGACGTTGGTTGGTCCATATGTGGTATGTGAAAAGAACACACATGAAATGACACTGGTGGATCCATATGTGCTGTTGTGAAAAGAACAAAAATTTCAATGACACTGGTGGATCCATATGTGGTTTGTGAAAAGAACACACATGCAATGACAATCGTGGTTCCATATGTGGTCTGTGAAAAGAACAGACATGCAATGACTCTAGCTGTGGGTAATGAAAAGAACACTCATGCAATAACACTGGTAGATCCATATGTGGTCTGTGAAAAGAACACACATCCAATGACAATGGTGGATCCATATGTGGTCTATGAAAAGAACACACATGAAATGACACTGATGGATCCATATGTGGTCTGTGAAAAGAACACACATTTCAATGACACTGGTGGATCCATACATGGTCTGTGAAAAGAACACGCATGCAATGAACTCTGGTGGATCCATACATGGTCTGTGAAAAGAACACACATGCAATGACATTGGTGGATCGATATGTGGTCTGTCAAAAGAACACACATGCAATAACAATTGGGGATCCATATGTGGTCTGCGAAAAGCACCCACATGCTATGACACCGGTGGATCCATATGTGGTCTGTGAAAAGAACACACATGAAATGACACTGGGGGGTCCATATGTGTTCTATGAAAACAACAAACATTTCAATGACACTGGTGGATCCATATATGGTCTGTGAAAAGAACATACATGCAATGACACTGGTGGTTCCATATGTGGTTGGTGAAAAGAACACACATTTCAATGACACTGGTGGATCCATACATGGTCTATGAAAATAACACACATGCAATGAACTCTGTCGGATCCATATGTGGTATATGAAAAGAACACACATGCAAAGACACTGGTTGATCCATATGTGGTCTGTGAAAAGAACACACATGAAATGACACTGGTGGATCCATATGTGGTCTATGAAAAGAACACACATGCAATGACACTGGTGGATCCATATGTGGTCTGTGAAAAGAACACACATGCAATGACACTAGTGAATCCATATGTGGTCTGTGAAAAGAACACAAATGCAATGAAAATGGTGGATCCATATGTGGTCTGTGAAAAGAACACACATGTAATGACACTGGTGGATCCATATGTGGTCTGTGAAAAGAACACACATGCAATGACAATAGTGGTTCCATATGTGGTTTGTGAAAAAACACACATGCAATGACAATGGTGGATCCATATGATGTTTATGAAAAGAACACACATGCAATGACGCTGGTTGATCCATATGTGGTATGTGAAAAGAACACACATGAAATGACACTGGTGGATCCATATGTATTCTGTGAAAAGAACAAAAATTTCAATGACACTGGTGGATACATATATGGTATGTGAAAAGAACATACATGCAATGACACTGGTGGTTCCATATGTGGTTTGTAAAAAGAACACACATTTCAATGACACTGGTGGATCCATACTTGGTGTGTGAAAATAACACACATGCAATGAACTCTGGTGGATCCATATGTGGTCTATGAAAAGAACACACATGCAATGACACTGGTTAATCCATACATGGTCTGCGAAAAGAACACACATGCAATGACTCTAGCTGTGGTTAATGAAAAGAACACTCATGCAATGACAATGGTAGATCCATATGTGGTCTGTGAAAAGAACACACATCCAATGACAATGGTGGATCCATATATGGTCTGTGAAAAGAACACACATGAAATGACACTAATGGATCCATATGTGGTCTGTGAAAAGAACACACATTTCAATGACACTGGTGGATCCATACATGGTCTGTGAAAAGAACACGCATGCAATCAACTCTGGTGGATCCATATGTGGTCTGTGAAAAGAACACACATGCAATGACACTGGTGGATCCATATGTGGTCTGTGAAAAGAACACACATGCAATGACAATTGTGGATCCCTATGTGGTCTACGAAAAGAACCCACATGCAATGACACTGGTGGATCCATATGTGGTCTGTGAAAAGAATACACATGAAATGACACTGGTGGGTCCATATGTGTTCTATGAAAAGAACAAACATTTTAGTGACATTGGTGGATCCATATATGGTCTGTGAAAAGAACAGACATACAATGACACTGGTGGATCCATATGTGGTTGGTGAAAAGAACACACATTTCAATGACACTTGTGGATCCATATGTGGTCTGGGAAAAGAACACACATGCAATGAAAATGGTGGATCCATATGTGGTCTATGAAAAGAATACACATGCAATGACATTAGTGGATCCATATGTGGTATATGAAAAGAACACACATGCAATGACACTGGTGGATCCATATGTGGTCCATGAAAACAACACACACGCAATCACACTGGTGGATCCATATGTGGTCTATGAAAAGAACACACATGCAATGACTCTGGTGGATCCATATCTGGTTTGTGAAAATAACACACATGCAATGACAATGGTGGTTCCATATGTTGTTTGTGAAAAGAACAGACATGCAATGACTCTAGCTGTGGTTTGTGAAAAGAACACGCATGAAATGAAACTTGTGGATCCATATGTGGTCTGTGAAAAGAACACACATCCAATGACAATGGTGGATCCATATGTGGTTTGTGAAAATAACACACATGCAATGACTATGGTGGTTCCATACGTGGTCTGTGAAAAGAACAGACATGCAATGACTCTAGCTGTGGTTAATGAAAAGAATACTCATGCAATGGCACTGGTAGATCCATATGTGGTCTGTGAAAAGAACACACATCCAATGACAATGGTGGATCCATATGTGGTCTGTCAAAAGAACACACATGAAATGACACTGATGGATCCATATGTGGTCTGTGAAAAGAACACACACTTCAATGACACTGGTGTATCCATACATGGTCTGTGAAAAGAAAACACATGCAATGACACTAGTGGATCCATATGTGGTCTGTGAAAAGAACACACATGCAATGACACTGGTGGATCCATATGTGGTCTGTGAAAAGAACACACATGCAACGACAATTGTGGATCCATATGTGGTCTGCAAAAAGAACCCACATGCAATGACACTGGTGGATCCATATGTGGTCTGTGAAAAGAACACACATGAAATGACACTGGTGGGTCCATATGTGTTCTATGAAAAGAACAAACATTTCAATGACAGTGGTGGATCCATATATGGTCTGTGAAAAGAACAAACATGCAATGACACTGGTGGTTCCATTGTGGTTGGTGAAAAGAATACACATTTCAATGACACTAGTGGATCCATACATGGTCTATGAAAAGAACACACATGCAATGAACTCTTTCGGATCCATATGTGGTCTATGAATAGAACACACATGCAATGGCACTGGTGGATCCATATGTGGTATGTGAAATCAACACACATGAAATGACACTGGTGGATCCATATGTGGTCTATGAAAAGAACACACATGCAATGACACTGGTGGATCCATATGTGGTCTGTGAAAAGAAAACACATGCAATGACACTAGTGGATCCATATGTGGTCTGTGAAAAGAACACACATGCAATGAAAATGGTGGAGCCATATGTGGTCTATGAAAAGAACACACATGCAATGACACTGGTGGATCCATATGTGGTCTGTGAAAAGAACACACATGCAATGACAATGGTGGTTCCATATGTGGTTTCTGAAAAGAACACACATGCAATGACAATGGTGGATCCAAATGATGTTTGTGAAAAGAACACACATGCAATTACGCTGGTTGATCCATATGTGGTATGTGAAAAGAACACACATGAAATGACACTGGTGGATCCATATGTGTTCTGTGAAAAGAACAAAAATTTCAATGACACTGGTGGATCCATATATGGCATGTGAAAAGAACATACATGCAATGACACTGGTGGTTCCATATGTTGTTTGTGAAAAGAACACACATTTCAATGACACTGGTGGATCCATACTTGGTGTGTGAAAAGAACACACATGCAATGAACTCTGTTGGATCCATATGTGGTCTATGAAAAGAACACACATGCAATGACACTGGTTGATCCATATGAGGTCTGTGAAAAGAACACACATGAAATGACACTGGTGGATCCATATGTGGTCTGTGAAAAGACCACACATGCAATTACACTGGTGGATCCATATGTGGTCTGTGAAAAGAACACACATCCAATGACAATGGTGGATCCATATGTGGTTTGTGAAAATAACACACAGGCAATGACAATGGTGGTTCCATATGTGGTCTGTGAAAAGAACAGACATGCAATGACTCTAGCTGTGGTTAATGAAAAGAATACTCATGCAATGACACTGGTAGATCCATATGTGGTCTGTGAAAAGAACACACATCCAATGACAATGGTGGATCCATATGTGGTCTGTCAAAAGAACACACATGAAATGACACTAATGGATCCATATTTGGTCTGTGAAAAGAACACACATTTCAATGACACTGGTGGATCCAAACATGGTCTGTGAAAAGAACACGCATGCAATGAACTCTGGTGGATCCATATGTGGTCTGTGAAAAGAACACACATGCAATGACGCTGGTGGATCCATATGTGGTCTGTGAAAAGAACACACATGCAACGAAAATTGTGGATCCATATGTGGTCTGCGAAAAGAACCCACATGCAAAGACACTGGTGGATCCATATGTGGTCTGTGAAAAGAACACACATGAAATGACACTGGTGGGTCCATATGTGTTCTATGAAAAGAACAAACATTTCAATGACACTGGTGGATCCATATGTGGTCTGTGAAAATAACACACATGAAATGACACTGGTCGATCCATATGTGGTCTGTGAAAAGAACACACATGCAATGACACTGGTGGATCCATATGTGGTCTGTGAAAAGAACACACATGCAATGACAATGGTGGTTCCATATGTGGTTTGTGAAAAGAACACACATGCAATGACAATGGTAGATCCATATGATGTTTGTGAAAAGAACACACATGCAATGACGCTGGTTGGTCCATATGTGGTATGTGAAAAGAACACACATGAAATGACACTGGTGGATCCATATGTGTTGTTGTGAAAAGAACAAAAATTTCTATGACACTGGTGGATCCATATGTGGTTTGTGAAAAGAACACACATGCAATGACAATCGTGGTTCCATATGTGGTCTGTGAAAAGAACAGACATGCAATGACTCTACCTGTGGTTAATGAAAAGAACACTCATGCAATGACACTGGTAGATCCATATGTGGTCTGTGAAAAGAACACACATCCAATGACAATGGTGGATCCATATGTGGTCTGTCAAAAGAACACACATGAAATGACACTAATGGATCCATATTTGGTCTGTGAAAAGAACACACATTTCAATGACACTGGTGGATCCAAACATGGTCTGTGAAAAGAACACGCATGCAATGAACTCTGGTGGATCCATATGTGGTCTGTGAAAAGAACACACATGCAATGACGCTGGTGGATCCATATGTGGTCTGTGAAAAGAACACACATGCAACGAAAATTGTGGATCCATATGTGGTCTGCGAAAAGAACCCACATGCAAAGACACTGGTGGATCCATATGTGGTCTGTGAAAAGAACACACATGAAATGACACTGGTGGGTCCATATGTGTTCTATGAAAAGAACAAACATTTCAATGACACTGGTGGATCCATATGTGGTCTGTGAAAATAACACACATGAAATGACACTGGTCGATCCATATGTGGTCTGTGAAAAGAACACACATGCAATGACACTGGTGGATCCATATGTGGTCTGTGAAAAGAACACACATGCAATGACAATGGTGGTTCCATATGTGGTTTGTGAAAAGTACACACATGCAATGACAATGGTAGATCCATATGATGTTTGTGAAAAGAACACACATGCAATGACGCTGGTTGGTCCATATGTGGTATGTGAAAAGAACACACATGAAATGACACTGGTGGATCCATATGTGTTGTTGTGAAAAGAACAAAAATTTCTATGACACTGGTGGATCCATATGTGGTTTGTGAAAAGAACACACATGCAATGACAATCGTGGTTCCATATGTGGTCTGTGAAAAGAACAGACATGCAATGACTCTACCTGTGGTTAATGAAAAGAACACTCATGCAATGACACTGGTAGATCCATATGTGGTCTGTGAAAAGAACACACATCCAATGACAATGGTGGATCCATATGTGGTCTATGAAAAGAACACACATGAAATGACACTGATGGATCCATATGTGGTCTGTGAAAAGAACACACATTTCAATGACACTGGTGGATCCATACATGGTATGTGAAAAGAACACGCATGCAATGAACTCTGGTGGATCCATACATGGTCTGTGAAAAGAACACACATGCAATGACATTGGTGGATCGATATGTGGTCTGTGAAAAGAATACACATGCAATAACAATTGGGGATCCATATGTGGTCTGCGAAAAGCACCCACATGCTATGACACTGGTGGATCCATATGTGGTCTGTGAAAAGAACACACATGAAATGACACTGGGGGGTCCATATGTGTTCTATGAAAACAACAAACATTTCAATGACACTGGTGGATCCATATATGGTCTGTGAAAAGAACATACATGCAATGACACTGGTGGTTCCATATGTGGTTGGTGAAAAGAACACACATTTCAATGACACTGGTGGATCCATACATGGTCTATGAAAAGAACACACATGCAAAGACACTGGTTGATCCATATGTGGTCTGTGAAAAGAACACACATGAAAAGACACTGGTTGATCCATATGTGGTCTGTGAAAAGAACACACATGAAATGACACTGGTGGATCCATATGTGGTCTATGAAAAGAACACACATGCAATGACACTGGTGGATCCATATGTGGTCTGTGAAAAGAACACACATGCAATGACACTAGTGGATCCATATGTGGTCTGTGAAAAGAACACAAATGCAATGAAAATGGTGGATCCATATGTGGTCTGTGAAAAGAACACACATGTAATGACACTGGTGGATCCATATGTGGTCTGTGAAAAGAACACACATGCAATGACAATGGTGGTTCCATATGTGGTTTGTGAAAACAACACACATGCAATGACAATGGTGGATCCATATGATGTTTGTGAAAAGAACACACATGCAATGACGCTGGTTGATCCATATGTGGTATGTGAAACGAACACACATGAAATGACGCTGGTGGATCCATATGTATTCTGTGAAAAGAACAAAAATTTCAATAACACTGGTGGATCCATATATGGTATGTGAAAAGAACATACATGCAATGACACTGGTGGTTCCATATGTGGTTTGTAAAAAGAACACACATTTCAATGACACTGTGTCACATCCCAAGATTTTCCAAATCTTGTAATGTGAAAAATAAAATAACAAAATAAATTTTTGTTGAAAATCAGGGTGAAAAGAAACTTTTGTTTCTAAAAGGAGACTTGAAATCCCATCTTGAACAAACTTTGGTAGAAGTTTGAATTCAACAAAAATCCAAATCAAGGGAAATGCATTCCTCAATGAATGTATCTGGAAATTTGAACACTTGGAACATAAATCCAAATCCCTAAACCCTAATGGAAGGAAATCATTTTCCCAAGTTATCTCCAAATCTATGGATTTGATCCATACCAAATTTGATCAACAAATAATCACAAAGGATCAAGAAAGACCTTTGAGATTGGTTTCAGTTAGTTTGGAACTATAGGCAAAATCTTATGACTATAATAAGATAAGGAAATTGAATTTCCAAAAGCTAATAAAGCCCTTACCAAAAGCCATACCAATTGGTGAACAAATAATCCTAAAGGGATTTATAAAGATAAACATTTATCAAAGGAAAATAAATTGTTTTGGAAATACTAATTTAGATCTTTTAATAAAAGACTTTGTTTTCAAATGAAAAGGTGAGCCAAATTAATTTTGGCCAAACTTTTGAAATAAAATATTTTGTTTTGATAAAATGAGTAAAGGTTTATTTAAATAAAATAAAGGATTTAAATATCCAATTTTATTTAAGTAAAAGCTTTTCCCATTTTAAATGAACACCAAGTATTTTATTACTACTTTGAAATCTTTTATTAAAAGGTTTTGCTTTGATTAAAATGAGTAAAGGATTATTTAAATAAAATAATAAGGATTTAAATATCCAATTTTATTTAAGTAAAGGCTTTCCCATTTTAATTAAACACCAAAACTTATTTATTTATTTAAATAAGTTTCCAAGTATTCCTTATTTTCAAAATAAAACCTACTGGTTTGGTTTTGAAAATAATTGGATTCCAAATGGAAATTTTATTAAATAAATCAAACACTATTAATAAACTAAAGATCCATTTTATTTAATTATTAAATGGATCCTAAATTAAATAAAAATATTATTTCATTTTGAGATTTGGATTATGTTGAAAAACAGAACCAAATTCAAAGTGAAGTTGAGTGATTGTTTGAATTGATTTGAGTGTTGTTTGATTGTTTGAATAATTGTTTGGAAATTGAAAACAGAAAAAGAATTAGAAAAAGAAAAAGAGTTAGACAGAAAAAAATAGGAAAAAGGACTCAGCCCACTAAGGCCCAATGACCCACCTAGCCCACCTCTCCTTTCCTCTAAAAACTTTTCACACCAAAAAGTTAAACCACACAGAGAAAGACAACCAGGACCCACTCCTCCTCTCACTCACTCACCGGCAGATGACCCCACCCAGCCAGTTGTCTCCCTGAAGAAAACGATTCGAACCAAATAACGAACCCACACAGTCGATGACAGCTCGGACCCACACCCACTCTCTCTCTTTCGCTGACAGACGGGTCCCACGCGACTGTGCTTCGTCCTCCTCGCGACTCCTTCTCCCCTCACCGCGCGGCCGTTTTCTGCTTTGATTCCGTCGATTAAATTCGCGTTAACCATGGCCTTTACTCCCCTGCGACGACGCCCATTTAACCGCCTGCTCCTCCTCCTTCTTTTCCCCCAGACGTCGCCACCACTGCCCCTAGGCTGCCTCAATTCTCTCATGCGCCGCTCCGACGATGTTACGGTGACGATTCCGACGAAAACCCCACCGCCTTGCATCCCTAAGCACCCCAGCAGCTTCTCCACCTCCGCAGGCCTGCTAGTGCATCCAGTTCACTCGCGCGAGCCTCACAACGTCGGCAAGGACAAGCTCTACTCGCCACCACCGTCGGCCTCGACTCCGGCAAGCTTTCCCCGGTGAGCACAGACTTCCCCTCGCCCCCTTGCTGATGCTCCCTTACTCGCAACCCTCGTGCGCACCTAACCGTGCCTCTCCTTTGCCTTAGCGCGGTCCCGAGCGACGCCAACGACGACAACCCGAGAGCACCACCGCCAAAGACAACTCCGCGAGATTGCCAAACCGTCCGTGCGCCCCCTGCCTCCCCATCAGCACGTTGAGCTTCCCCAAGCGTCTGCGAACTCGGTGAGCCTCCCCTTTTCCTCTCCTGCTTCCTGTATCGCCGGCACCGTCATCGACCGATCGCTCCGCCGCCAGCAGCCGCCGCAGCGCCGCTCGTCTGTGGTCGAGCACCCCACAACCGTTCGATCTGGATCGTACGCATTAGATAGAATCACTTAAACACGAATGGGTATGCGCTCTGTGCCGTGCGATCAAACTTGATCCAACGCTCCACGTTGCCGATCCACACCGAACCGGTACGGGCGAATAATATTAAGACGCGTGGCACTAGATCTGTTTAAAAACAGATTTGAAAACAGAAACTTTTGCAAACTTCAAACCCTTGTATCTTTTGATCCACACGTCCAAATTTTACAAATTTGATGTCGTTGGATTCAGCAAGACAAGCTCTAACCAACCCTACCCTTAGTTTAGCAAATAGTATTTGTTAGCTTGTTTGATTTTGCAGATTCTTTTGTGTGCTTGCTAACATTAGAAAAATCATTTAAAAATGATATTTAGGTTAAAACCTTTGCAAATTAGTTTGTTGTGACCTTGCTGACCCTAGGAACCAACCCATAGTTTGGAAAGTGATTTTGGAAAAGAATAGGATGGATTAATTAGTTTAGTCCATTTCTAGCTAACTAAAACTATTTGTTTTGTTTATGAAAATGCTTTCATAAAGAAAACTTTGAGAAAATATTTTGGACCAAACCTACTGACCCAAAACACCAAGTTTTGCAATAGCAACTCATTTGGTGAACCCTATAGGTTAGTGCCTTAGTAGAAATATTTCTACACCACATAGAATGACACTTTGTTTTGCAAATGGTTTTATAGTGAAACCTTTTGCAAATGACTTAGCCACTTCACAAAATGACCATTAGGTGTACCCAATTGTCTATGACCCATTAGGAACCCCTTTTTCAAACAAAGCAAAGCTTGGCATGCTTGCATGCATTTCTTTAACTTTGCCACTTTGGTAAATGACCAATTTGGATCTTACAAAGTTTAGGAATCTAATAGAGACCCTCTTTGCAAATGACTTTGCCATCTTGGTAAATGACCAATTTGGAACTTACAAAGTTAGAAGCCTAGTGAAGACCATCCTTACATTAGAACCAACCTTTGCATGCTTATGCATGACTTAGATCCCATTACTTTGTGTGTGAAAAATTGTTTGTTTGACTTTGTTATTTTATGTGTGTAGTTTTGCTTGATTGGTAGATTAAGTTTGTGCCTTGCTTGATTGAATTGTAGTGACTTGAAGAGTGTGAGTGTTGCAAGGACAAGGAGTGAACCTATACCCTCTACCAAAAAGGCAAGTGATATCATCATGAATATTCCATTCCTATATTTTATATATGCATTAGTATTATTTTTCTAAGTATAGGACTTGCATGGTTTTTGCTAAGTACAAGCTATTATTGGGAAAACCTATTAGGTGAAACCTTAGTGAAAATTACCTAAGTCAAGATTCCTATTACTATCATGCTTAGCCTAGCTATTAGAAAACAAGGGTGGTTTATATATTCACACTATGGAAAAATATTCTAAGTCTAAGGACTTGTTTTTATTTAACAAAACAACTAAGTTAATGAATCACACAGGTGGAATGGAAAGAATGGGATATGTTGAGTGGTTACACAAGGCCAGGGACTGTGAACCTTGTGTATCTCACTTGTGGATGGCCACCCAGGAACAAAGAGATTTGAGTTGTCAAATGTTGAGAAGCTTCAAGTGCAACCACTTGGTAATATGGGCTCTGCCATGATCTTAGGATGCTAGAACTTAGTCTCTTGGACAGTGGGTGGTAGATGGGATGATAGGTTGGAACGCGTCCATTTGACTAAGGAAAGGCTACTGAAGGATCATGTCTTGGGAAACCAAGGCTTGTGGGGAAAGTGCACCACCTCTGCAGAGTGTAAAACCTAAGTACTTAGCCATGTCCCTGGTAAAGGACAATTTGAGCATCAAGACATGGAAACTTCAAGAATCTCATCACTCCAATTTCTAAATAAAACTTGTGGGTGAACAAGGGTTAAAAGGATCTTCAGTCATTGATTGGTAGATGCCCTGAGTGGATCTGGAGTCTTTGATTGATAGATGCCTTGGGTGTTTTTGCCAAACAAAACTTAGTGTTTTCAAAAGTTAAGGAAAAATCTATTTTGAGCAAAGCAAGCCTAAGCTCCACCAGCCAAATGCATATAGTATTATAGTCCACTTAAAATATACTAAGGTATCACTTGCCAATACAATTCAAATGTATTGACCCTTGTGGCTGTAACTTATGATGTTGCAGGTTTGATTGATTTAGTGAAGATTGATTGATTAGGATTACAAAGTCTACAACCAACATACACTGTGGCACTTTGAAGATGAAGGACCCATGACTATAGTTATTCCGCTGCAATGTAATGTAAATAGCCAATGAGCTATGTTTGATGTAATAAAATTATTTTATTCCTGGTTATAAAGTTGTATATGACCTTTGTTTCTTGATATTACATCTAAACTGTGGATGCTAGCTATTGATCCAGGGACTAGCATTGTAAACACAGGGGACTCAATCTTATTAAAGGTTGGGGACGCTACACACTGGTGGATCCATACTTGGTGTGTGAAAAGAACACACATGCAATGAACTCTGGTGGATCCATATGTGGTCTATGAAAAGAACACACATGCAATGACACTGGTTAATCCATACATGGTCTGTGAAAAGAACACACATGCAATGACTCTAGCTGTGGTTAATGAAAAGAACACTCATGCAATGACACAGGTAGATCCATATGTGGTCTGTGAAAAGAACAAACATCCAATGACAATGGTGGATCCATATGTGGTCTGTCAAAAGAACACACATGAAATGAAACTAATGGATCCATATGTGGTCTGTGAAAAGAACACACATTTCAATGACACTGGTGGATCCATACATGGTCTGTGAAAACAACATGCATGCAATGAACTCTGGTGGATCCATATGTGGTCTGTGAAAAGAACACACATGCAATGACACTGGTGGATCCATATGTGGTCTGTGAAAAGAACACACATGCAATGACAATTGTGGATCCATATGTGGTCTGCGAAAAGAACTCACATGCAATGACACTGCTGGATCCATATGTGGTCTGTGAAAAGAACACACATGAAATGACACTGGTGGGTCCATATGTATTCTATGAAAAGAACAAACATTTCAATGACACTGGTGGATCCATATATGGTGTGTGAAAAGAACAGACATACAATGACACTAGTGGTTCCATATGTGGTTGGTGAAAAGAACACACATTTCAATGACACTGGTGGATCCATACATGGTCTATGAAAAGAACACACATGCAATGAACTCTGTCGGATCCATATGTGGTCTATGAAAAGAACACACATGCAATGACACTAGTTGATCCATATGTGGTCTGTGAAAAGAACACACATGAAATGACACTGGTGGATCCATATGTGGTCTATGAAAAGAACACACATGCAATGACACTGGTGGATCCATATGTGGTCTGTGAAAAGAATACACATGCAATGACACTAATGGATCCATATGTGGTCTATGAAAAGAACACACATGCAATGAAAATGGTGGAGCCATATGTGGTCCGTGAAAAGAACACACATGCAATGACACTGGTGGATCCATAACTGGTCTGTGAAAAGAACACACATGCAATGACAATGGTGGTTCCATATGTGGTTTGTGAAAAGAACACACATGCAATGACAATGGTGGATCCATATGATGTTTGTGAAAAGAACACACGTGCAATGACGCTGGTTGGTCCATATGTGGTATGTGAAAAGAACACACATGAAATGACACTGGTGGATCCATATGTGTTGTTGTGAAAAGAACAAAAATTTCAATGACACTGGTGGATCCATATGTGGTTTGTGAAAAGAACACACATGCAATGACAATCGTGGTTCCATATGTGGTCTGTGAAAAGAACAGACATGCAATGACTCTAGTTGTGGTTAATGAAAAGAACACTCATGCAATGACACTGCTAGATCCATATGTGGTCTGTGAAAAGAACACACATCCAATGACAATCGTGGATCCATATGTGGTCTGTCAAAAGAACACACATGAAATGACACTGATGGATCCATATGTGGTCTGTGAAAAGAACACACATTTCAATGACACTAGTGGATCCATACATGGTCTGTGAAAAGAACACGCATGCAATGAACTCTGGTGGATCCATATGTGGTCTGTAAAAAGAACACACATGCAATGACACTGGTGGATCGATATGTGGTCTGTGAAAAGAACACACAGGCAATGACAATTGTGGATCCATATGTGGTCTGCGATAAGAACCCACATGCAATGACACTGGTGGATCCATATGTGGTCTGTGAAAAGAACACACATGAAATGACACTGGTGGGTCCATATGTGTTCTATGAAAAGAACAAACATTTCAATGACACTGGTGGATCCATACATGGTCTGTGAAAAGAACACGCATGCAATGAACTCTGGTGGATCCATATGTGGTCTGTGAAAAGAACACACATGCAATGACACTGGTGTATCCATATGTGGTCTGTGAAAAGAACACACATGCAATGACAATTGTGGATCCATATGTGGTCTGCGGAAAGAACCCACATGCAATGACACTGCTGGATCCATATGTGGTCTGTGAAAAGAACACACATGAAATGACACTGGTGGGTCCATATGTGTTCTATGAAAAGAACAAACATTTCAATGACACTGGTGGATCCATATATGGTGTGTGAAAAGAACAGACATACAATGACACTAGTGGATCCATATGTGGTCTGTGAAAAGAACACACATGCAATGACACTGGTGGATCCATATGTGGTCTGTGAAAAGAACACACATGCAATGACAATTGTGGATCCATATGTGGTCTATGAAAAGAACCCACATGCAATGACACTGCTGGATCCATATGTGGTCTGTGAAAAGAACACACATGAAATGACACTGGTGGGTCCATATGTGTTCTATGAAAAGAACAAACATTTCAGTGACACTGGTGGATCCATATATGGTGTGTGAAAAGAACATACATACAATGACACTAGTGGTTCCATATGTGGTTGGTGAAAAGAACACACATTTCAATGACACTGGTGGATCCATACATGGTCTATGAAAAGAACACACATGCAATGAACTCTGTCGGATCCATATGTGGTCTATGAAAAGAACACACATGCAATGACACTAGTTGATCCATATGTGGTCTGTCAAAAGAACACACATGAAATGACACTGGTGGATCCATATGTGGTCTATGAAAAGAACACACATGCAATGACACTGGTGGATCCATATGTGGTCTGTGAAAAGAATACACATGCAATGACAATAGTGGATCAATATGTGGTCTATGAAAAGAACACACATGCAATGAAAATGGTGGAGCCATATGTCGTCCGTGAAAAGAACACACATGCAATGACACTGGTGGATCCATAACTGGTCTGTGAAAAGAACACACATGCAATGACAATGGTGGATCCATATGATGTTTGTGAAAAGAACACACGTGCAATGACGCTGGTTGGTCCATATGTGGTATGTGAAAAGAACACACATGAAATGACACTGGTGGATCCATATGTGTTGTTGTGAAAAGAACAAAAATTTCAATGACACTGGTGGATCCATATGTGGTTTGTGAAAAGAACACACATGCAATGACAATCGTGGTTCCATATGTGGTCTGTGAAAAGAACAGACATGCAATGACTCTAGTTGTGGTTAATGAAAAGAACACTCATGCAATGACACTGCTAGATCCATATGTGGTCTGTGAAAAGAACACACATCCAATGACAATGGTGGATCCATATGTGGTCTGTCAAAAAAACACACATGAAATGACACTGATGGATCCATATGTGGTCTATGAAAAGAACACACATTTTAATGACACTAGTGGATCCATACATGGTCTGTAAAAGAACACGCATGCAATGAACTCTGGTGGATCCATATGTGGTCTGTAAAAAGAACACACATGCAATGACACTGGTGGATCGATATGTGGTCTGTGAAAAGAACACACAGGCAATGACAATTGTGGATCCATATGTGGTCTGCGATAAGAACCCACATGCAATGACACTGGTGGATCCATATGTGGTCTGTGAAAAGAACACACATGAAATGACACTGGTGGGTCCATATGTGTTCTATGAAAAGAACAAACATTTCAATGACACTGGTGGATCCATACATGGTCTGTGAAAAGAACACGCATGCAATGAACTCTAGTGGATCCATATGTGGTCTGTGAAAAGAACACACATGCAATGACACTGGTGTATCCATATGTGGTCTGTGAAAAGAACACACATGCAATGACAATTGTGGATCCATATGTGGTCTGCGAAAAGAACCCACATGCAATGACACTGCTGGATCCATATGTGGTCTGTGAAAAGAACACACATGAAATGACACTGGTGGGTCCATATGTGTTCTATGAAAAGAACAAACATTTCAATGACACTGGTGGATCCATATATGGTGTGTGAAAAGAACAGACATACAATGACACTAGTGGTTCCATATGTGGTTGGTGAAAAGAACACACATTTCAATGACACTGGTGGATCCATACATGGTCTATGAAAAGAACACACATGCAATGAACTCTGTCGGATCCATATGTGGTCTATGAAAAGAACACACATGCAATGACACTAGTTGATCCATATGTGGTCTGTGAAAAGAACACACATGAAATGACACTGGTGGATCCATATGTGGTCTATAAAAAGAACACACATGCAATGACACTGGTGGATCCATATGTGGTCTGTGAAAAGAATACACATGCAATGACACTAGTGGAGCCATATGTGGTCTATGAAAAGAACACACATGCAATGAAAATGGTGGAGCCATATGTGGTCCGTGAAAAGAACACACATGCAATGACACTGGTGGATCCATAAGTGGTCTGTGAAAAGAATAAACATGCAATGACAATGGTGGTTCCATATGTGGTCGGTGAAAAGAACACATGCGCAATGAAAATGGTGTTTCCATATGTGGTCTGTGAAAAGAACACACATGAAATGACACTGATGGATCCATATGTGGTATGTGAAAATAACACACATGAAATGACACTGGTGGATCCATATGTGTTGTTGTGAAAAGAACAAAAATTTCAATGACACTGGTGGATCCATATGTGGTTTGTGAAAAGAACACACATGCAATGACAATCGTGGTTCCATATGTGGTCTGTGAAAGAATGACATGCAATGACTCTAGTTGTGGTTAATGAAAAGAACACTCATGCAATGACACTGCTAGATCCATATGTGGTCTGTGAAAAGAACACACATCCAATGACAATGGTGGATCCATATGTGGTCTGTCAAAAGAACACACATGAAATGACACTGATGGATCCATATGTGGTCTATGAAAAGAACACACATTTCAATGACACTAGTGGATCCATACATGGTCTGTGAAAAGAACACGCATGCAATGAACTCTGGTGGATCCATGTGTGGTCTGTAAAAATAACACACATGCAATGACACTGGTGGATCGATATGTGGTCTGTGAAAAGAACACACAGGCAATGACAATTGTGGATCCATATGTGGTCTGCGATAAGAACCCACATGCAATGACACTGGTGGATCCATATGTGGTCTGTGAAAAGAACACACATGAAATGACACTGGTGGGTCCATATGTGTTCTATGAAAAGAACAAACATTTCAATGACACTGGTGGATCCATATATGGTCTGTGAAAAGAACAGACATGCAATGACACTGGTGGTTCCATATGTGGTTGGTGAAAAGAACACACATTTCAATGACACTGGTGGATCCATACATGGTCTTTGAAAAGAACACACATGCACTGAACTCTGTCGGATCCATATGTGGTCTATGAAAAGAACACACATGCAATAACACTGGTTGATCCATATGTGGTCTGTGAAAAGAACACACATGAAATGACACCGGTGGATCCATATGTGGTCTGTGAAAAGAACACACATGCAATGACACTAGTGGATCCATATGTGGTCTGTGAAAAGAACACAAATCCAATGAAAATGGTGGATCCATATGTGGTCTGTGAAAAGAACACAAATGCAATGAAAATGGTGGATCCATATGTGGTCTGTGAAAAGAACACACATGCAATGGCACTGGTGGATCCATATCTAGTCTGTGAAAAGAACACACATTCAATGACAATGGTGGTTCCATATGTGGTTTATGAAAACAACACACATGCAATGACAATGGTGGATCCATATGATGTTTGTGAAAAGAACACACATGCAATGACGCTGGTTGATCCATATGTGGTATGTGAAAAGAACACACATGAAATGATACTGGTGGATCCATATGTATTCTGTGAAAAGAACAAAAATTTCAATGACACTGGTGGATCCATATATGGTATGTGAAAAGAACATACATGCAATGACATTGGTGGTTCCATATGTGGTTTGTGAAAAGAACACACATTTCAATGACACTGGTGGATCCATACTTGGTGTGTGAAAAGAACACACATGCAATGAACTCTGGTAGATCCATATGTGGTCTATGAAAAGAACACACATGCAATGACACTGGTTGATCCATATGAGGTCTGTGAAAAGAACACACATGAAATGACACTGGTGGCTCCATATGTGGTCTGTGAAAAGAACACACATGCAATGACACTGGTGGATCCATATGTGGTCTGTGAAAAGAACACACATCAAATGACAATGGTGGATCCATATGTGGTTTGTGAAAAGAACACACATGCAATGACAATGGTGCTTCCATATGTGGTCTGTGAAAAGAAGAGACATGCAATGACTCTAGCTGTGGTTAATGAAAAGAACACTCATGCAATGACACTGGTAGATCCATATGTGGTCTGTGAAAAGAACACATATCCAATGACAATGGTGGATCCATATGTGGTCTGTCAAAAGAACACACATGAAATGACACTGATGGATCCATATGTGGTCTGTGAAAAGAACACACATTTTAATGACACTGGTGGATCCATACATGGTCTGTGAAAAGAACACGCATGCAATGAACTCTGGTGGATCCATATGTGGTCTGTGAAAAGAACACGCATGCAATGACACTGGTGGATCCATATGTGGTCTGTGAAAAGAACACACATGCAATGACAATTGTGGATCCATATGTGGTCTGCGAAAAGAACCCACATGCAATGACACTGGTGGATCCATATGTGGTTTGTGAAAAGAACACACATGAAATGACACTGGTGGGTCCATATGTGTTCTATGAAAATAACAAACATTTCAATGACACTGGTGGATCCATATATGGTATGTGAAAAGAACAGACATGCAATGACACTGGTGGTTCCATATGTGGTTGGTGAAAAGAACACACATTTCAATGACACTGGTGGATCCATACATGGTCTATGAAAAGAACACACATGCAATGAACTCTGTCGCATCCATATGTGGTCTATGAAAAGAACACACATGCAATGACACTGGTTGATCCATATGTGGTCTATGAAAAGAACACACGTGCAATGACACTGGTGTATCCATATGTGGTCTGTGAAAAGAACACGCATGTAATTACATCGGTGGATCCATATATGGTCTGTGAAAAGAACACACATGCAATGACACTAGTGGATCCATATGCAGTCTATGAAAAGAACACACATGCAATGACACTAGTGGATCCATATGTGGTCTGTGAAAAGAACACACATGCAATGACACTGGTGGATCCATATGTGGTCTGTGAAAACAATACAGATGCAATGACACTGGTGGATCCATATGTGGTCTATGAAAAGAACACACATGCAATGACACTGGTGGATCCATATGTGGTCTGTGAAAAGAACACACATGCAATGACAATGGTGGTTCCATATGTGGTCTGTGAAAAGAACAGACATGCAATGACACTGGTGGATCCATATGTGGTCTATGAAAAGAACACACATGCAATGACACTGGTGGATCCATATGTGGTCTGTGAAAAGAACACACATGCAATGACACTGGTGGATCCATATGTGGTCTATGAAAAGAACAAACATTTCAATGACACTAGTGGATCCATATGTCGTCTGTAAAAAGAACACACATGCAATGACACTGGTGGATCCATATGTGGTCAGTGAAAAGAACACACATGCAATGACAATGGCAGTTCCATATGTGGTTTGTGAAAAGAACAGACATGCCACGACTCTAGCTGTGGTCTGTGAAAAGAACACACATGAAATGACACTGGTGGATCCATATGTGGTCTATGAAACGAAAACACATCCAATGACAATGGTGGATCCATATGTGGTTTGTGAATAGAACACACATGCAATGACAATGGTGGTTCCATATGTGGTCTGTGAAAAGAACAGACATGCAATGAGTCTAGCTGTGGTTAATGAAAAGAACACACATCCAATGACAATGGTGGATCCATATGTGGTCTGTGAAAAGAACACACATGAAATGACACTGGTGGATCCATATGTGGTCTGTGAAAAGATCACACATTTCAATGACAGTTGTGGATCCATACATGGTCTGTGAAAAGAACACGCATGCAATGAACTCTGGTGGATCCATATGTGGTCTATAAAAGAACACAAATGCATTGACACTGGTTGATCCGTATGTGGTCAGTGAAAAGAACACACATGAAATGACACTGGTGGATCTATATGTGGTCTGTGTAAAGAACACACATGCAATGACACTGGTGGATCCATATGGGGTCTGTGAAAAGAACACACATGCAATGACACTGGGGGATCCGTATGTGGTCTGGGAAAAGAACACACATGCAATGAAAATGGTGGATCCATATGTGGTTTGTGAAAAGAACACACATGCAATGAAAATGGTGGTTCCATATGTGGTTTGTGAAATGAACATACATGCAATGACTATAGCTGTGGTCTGTCAAAAGAACACGCATGAAAGGACACTTGTGGATCCATATGTGGTTTGTGAAAAGAACACACATCCAATGACAATGGTGGATCCATATGTAGTTTTTGAAAAGAACACACATGCAATGACAATGGTGGTCCCTTATGTGGTCAGTGAAAAGAACAGACATGCAATGACTCTAGCTGTGGTTAATGAAAAGAACACACATGCAATGACACTGGTAGATCCATATTTGGTCTATGAAAAGAACACACATGCAATGACACTGGTAGATCCATATATGGTCTGTGAAAAGAACACACATGCAATGAAAATGGTGGTTCCATATGTGGTCTGTGAAAAGAACAGACATGAAATGACACTGGTGGATCCATATGTGGTCTGCGAAAAGAACACACATGCAATGACACTGGTGGATCCATATGTGGTCTGTGAAAAGAACACACATGAAATGACTCGGGTGGATCCATATGTGGTTTGTGAAAAGAATAGACATGCAATGATACTGGTGGATCCATATGTGGTCTATGAAAAGAACACACATGCAATGACAGTGGTGGATCCATATGTGGTCTGTGAAAAGAAGAAACATTTCCATGACACTAGTGGATCCATATGTGGTATGTGAAAAGAACACACATGCAATGACACTAGTGGATCCATATGTGGTCTGTGAAAAGAACAACCATGCAATGACAGTGGTGCATCCATATGTGGTTTGAGAAAAGAACACACATGCAATGACACTGGTTGGTCCATATGTGGTTTGTGAAAATAATACACATTTAAATGACACTGGTGGATCCATACATGGTATGTGAAAAGAACACAGATGCAATGAACTCTGGTGGATCCATATGTGGTCTATGAAAAGAACACACATGCAATAACACTGGTTGATCCATATGTGGTCTGTGAAAAGAACACACATGGAATGACACTTGTGGATCCATATGTGGTGTGTGAAAAGAGCACACATGCAGTGACACTGGTGGATCCATATGTGGTTTGTGAAAAGAACACACATGCAATGACACTGGTGGATACATACGTGTTCTATGAAAAGAACACGCATGCAATTAAAATGGTGGATCCATATGTGGTATGTGAAAAGAACACACAAGCAATTACACTGGTGGATCCATATGTGGTCTGTGATAAGAACACACATGCAATGACACTGGTGGATCCATATGTGGTCTGTGAAAAGAATACACATGCAATGACACTAGTGGATCCATATGTGGTCTGTGAAAAGAACACACTTGCAATGACTCTGGTGGATCCATATGTGGTTTGTGAAAAGAACACACATGCAATGACAATGGTGGTTCCATATGTGGTTTGTGAAAACAACAGACATGCAATGACTCTAGATGTGGTCTGTGAAAAGAACACACATTAAATGACACTGGTGGATCCATATGTGGTCTGTGAAAATAACACACATCCAATGACAATGGTGGATCCATATTTGGTATGTGAAAAGAACACACATGCGATAACAATGGTGGTTCCTTATGTGGTCTGTGAAAAGAACAGACATGCAATGACTCTAACTATGGTTAATGAAAGGAACACACATGTAATGACACTGGTGGATACATATGTTGTCTGTAAAAAGAACACACATGCAATGACACTGGTGGATCCATATGTGGTCTGTGAAAGAACACACATGCATTGAAAATTGTGGTTCCATATGTGGTCTGTGAAAAGAACACGCATGCAATGACACTGGTGGATCCATATGTGGTTTGTGAAAAGAAAACACATGCAATGACACTGGTGGATCCATATGTGGTATGTGTAAAAAACACAAATGAAATGACTCTGGTGGATGCATATGTGGTCTGTGAAAAGAACACACATGCAATGACACTGGTGGATCCATATGTGGTCTATGAAAAGAACACACATGCAATGACAATGGTGGTTGCATATGTGGTCTGTGAAAAGAACACACATGCAATGACTCTAGCTATGGTTAATGAAAAGATCAGACATGCAATGACACTGGTAGATCCATATTTGGTCTATGAAAAGAACACACGTGCAATGACACTGGTGTATCCATATGTGGTCTGTGAAAAGAACACGCATGTAATTACATCGGTGGATCCATATATGGTCTGTGAAAAGAACACACATGCAATGACACTAGTGGATCCATATGCAGTCTATGAAAAGAACACACATGCAATGACACTAGTGGATCCATATGTGGTCTGTGAAAAGAACACACATGCAATGACACTGGTGGATCCATATGTGGTCTGTGAAAACAATACAGATGCAATGACACTGGTGGATCCATATGTGGTCTATGAAAAGAACACACATGCAATGACACTGGTGGATCCATATGTGGTCTGTGAAAACAATACAGATGCAATGACACTAGTGGATCCATATGTGGTCTATGAAAAGAACACACATCCAATGACAATGGTTGATCCATATGTGGTCTGTGAAAAGAACACACATGAAATGACACTCGTGGATCCATATGTGTTCTGTGAAAAGAACAAACATTTCAATGTCACTTGTGGATCCATATATGGTCTGTGAAAAGAACAAACATGCAATGACACTGGTGGTTCCATATGTGGTCGGTGAAAAGAACACACGCGCAATGAAAATGGTGGTTACATATGTGGTCTGTGAAAAGAACACACATGAAATGACACTGATGGATCCATATGTGGTCTATGAAAAGAACACACATGCAATGAATTCTGGTGGATCCATATGTGATCTATGAAAAGAACACACATGCAATAACACTGGTTGATCCATATGTGGTCTGTGAAAAGAACACCCATGAAATGACACTTGTGGATCCATATGTGGTATGTGAAAAGAGCACACATGCAGTGACACTGGTGGATCCATATGTGGTTTGTGAAAAGAACACACATGCAATGACACTGGTGGATACATACGTGTTCTATGAAAAGAACACGCATGCAATTAAAATGGTGGATCCATATGTGGTATGTGAAAAGAGCACACATGCAGTGACACTGGTGGATCCATATGTGGTTTGTGAAAAGAACACACATGCAATGACACTGGTGGATACATACGTGTTCTATGAAAAGAACACGCATGCAATTAAAATGGTGGATCCATATGTGGTCTGTGATAAGAACACACCTGCGGTGACTGGTGGATCCATATGTGGTCTGTGAAAAGAACACACATGCAATGACACTGGTGGATACATACGTGTTCTATGAAAAGAACACGCATGCAATTAAAATGGTGGATCCATATGTGGTATGTGAAAAGAACACACATGCAACTACACTGGTGGATCCATATGTGGTCTGTGAAAAGAACACACATGCAATGACACTGGTGGATCCATATGTGGTCTGTGAAAAGAACACACATGTAATGACTCTGGTGGATCCATATGTGGTTTGTGAAAAGAACACACATGCAATGACAATGGTGGTTCCATATGTGGTTTGTGAAAACAACAGACATGCAATGACTCTAGATGTGGTCTGTGAAAAGAACACACATGAAATGACACTGGTGGATCCATATGTGGTCTGTGAAAATAACACACATCCAATGACAATGGTGGATCCATATTTGGTATGTGAAAAGAACACACATGCAATGACAATGGTGGTTCCATATGTGGTCTGTGAAAAGAACAGACATGCAATGACTCTAACTATGGTTAATGAAAAGAACACACATGCAATGACACTGGTGGATACATATGTTGTCTGTAAAAAGAACACACATGCAATGACACTGGTGGATCCATATGTGGTCTGTGAAAGAACACACATGCATTGAAAATTGTGGTTCCATATGTGGTCTGTGAAAAGAACACGCATGCAATGACACTGGTGGATCCATATGTGGTCTGTGAAAATAAAACACATGCAATGACACTGGTGGATCCATATGTGGTATGTGTAAAAAACACACATGAAATGACTCTGGTGGATCCATATGTGGTTTGTGAAAAGAACATACATGCAATGATACTGGTGGATCCATATGTGGTCTATGAAAAGAACACACATGCAATGACACTGGTGGATCCATATGTGGTCTGTGAAAAGAACACACATGCAATGACAATGGTGGATCCATATGTGGTTTGTGAAAAGAACACACATGCAATGACACTGGTTGATCCATATGTGGTCTGTGAAAAGAACACACATGAAATGACACTGGTGGATCCATATGTGGTTAATGAAAAGAACACACATTTCAATGACACTAGTGGATCCATATATGGTCTGTGAAAAGAACAAACATTTCAATGTCACTTGTGGATCCATATATGGTCTGTGAAAAGAACAAACATGCAATGACACTGGTGGTTCCATATGTGGTCGGTGAAAAGAACACACGCACAATGAAAATGGTGGTTCCATATGTGGTCTGTGAAAAGAACACACATGAAATGACACTGATGGATCCATATGTGGTCTATGAAAAGAACACACATGCAATGAACTCTGGTGGATCCATATGTGATCTATGAGAAGAACACACATGCAATAACACTGGTTTATCCATATGTGGTCTGTGAAAAGAACACCCATGAAATGACACTTGTGGATCCATATGTGGTATGTGAAAAGAGCACACATGCAGTGACACTGGTGGATCCATATGTGGTTTGTGAAAAGAACACACATGCAATGACACTGGTGGATACATACGTGTTCTATGAAAAGAACACGCATTCAATTAAAATGGTGGATCCGTATGTGGTATGTGAAAAGAGCACACATGCAGTGACACTGGTGGATCCATATGTGGTTTGTGAAAAGAACACACATGCAATGACACTGGTGGATACATACGTGTTCTATGAAAAGAACACGCATGCAATTAAAATGGTGGATCCATATGTGGTCTGTGATAAGAACACACATGCAATGACACTGGTGGATCCATATGTGGTCTGTGAAAAGAACACACATGCAATGACACTGGTGGATCCATATGTGGTCTGTGAAAAGAACACACATGTAATGACTCTGGTGGATCCATATGTGGTTTGTGAAAAGAACACACATGCAATGACAATGGTGGTTCCATATGTGGTTTGTGAAAACAACAGACATGCAATGACTCTAGATGTGGTCTATTAAAAAAACACACATGAAATGACACTGGTGGATCCATATGTGGTCTGTGAAAATAACACACATCCAATGACAATGGTGGATCCATATTTGGTATGCGAAAAGAACACACATGCAATGACAATGGTGGTTCCATATGTGGTCTGTGAAAAGAACAGACATGCAATGACTCTAACTATGGTTAATGAAAAGAACACACATGCAATGACACTGGTGGATACATATGTTGTCTGTAAAAAGAACACACATGCAATGACACTGGTGGATCCATATGTGGTCTGTGAAAGAACACACATGCATTGAAAATTGTGGTTCCATATGTGGTCTGTGAAAAGAACATGCATGCAATGACACTGGTGGATCCATATGTGGTCTGTGAAAATAAAACACATGCAATGACACTGGTGGATCCATATGTGGTATGTGTAAAAAACACACAAGAAATGACTCTGGTGGATCCATATGTGGTTTGTGAAAAGAACATACATGCAAAGATACTGGTGGATCCATATGTGGTCTGTGAAAAGAACACACATGCAATGACACTAGTGGATCCATATGTGGTCTGGGAAAACAATACAGATGCAATGACACTGGTGGATCCATATGTGGTCTATGAAAAGAACACACATGCAATGACACTGGTGGATCCATATGTGGTCTGTGAAAAGAACACACATGCAATGACAATGGTGGATCCATATGTGGTTTGTGAAAAGAACACACATGCAATGACACTGGTTGATCCATATGTGGTCTGTGAAAAGAACACACATGAAATGACACTGGTGGATCCATATGTGTTCTGTGAAAAGAACAAACATTTCAATGTCACTTGTGGATCCATATATGGTCTGTGAAAAGAACAAACATGCAATGACACTGGTGGTTCCATATGTGGTCGGTGAAAAGAACACACGCGCAATGAAAATGGTGTTTCCATATGTGGTCTGTGACTGATGGATCCATATGTGGTCTGTGAAAAGAACACACATGCAATGAACTCTGGTGGATCCATATGTGATCTATGAAAAGAACACACATGCAATAACACTGGTTGATCCATATGTGGTCTGTGAAAAGAACACCCATGAAATGACACTTGTGGATCCATATGTGGTATGTGAAAAGAGCACACATGCAGTGACACTGGTGGATCCATATGTGGTTTGTGAAAAGAACACACATGCAATGACACTGGTGGATACATACGTGTTCTATGAAAAGAACACGCATGCAATTAAAATGGTGGATCCATATGTGGTATGTGAAAAGAACACACATGCAACTACACTGGTGGATCCATATCTGGTCTGTGAAAAGAACACACATGCAATGACACTGGTGGATCCATATGTGGTCTGTGAAAAGAACACACATGTAATGACTCTGGTGGATCCATATGTGGTTTGTGAAAAGAACACACATGCAATGACAATGGTGGTTCCATATGTGGTTTGTGAAAACAACAGACATGCAATGACTCTAGATGTGGTCTATGAAAAGAACACACATGAAATGACACTGGTGGATCCATATGTGGTTTGTGAAAATAACACACATCCAATGACAATGGTGGATCCATATTTGGTATGTGAAAAGAACACACATGCAATGACAATGGTGGTTCCATATGAGGTCTGTGAAAAGAACAGACATGCAATGACTCTAACTATGGTTAATGAAAAGAACACACATGCAATGACACTGGTGGCGACATATGTTGTCTGTAAAAAGAACACACATGCAATGACACTGGTGGATCCATATGTGGTCTGTGAAAGAACACACATGCATTGAAAATTGTGGTTCCATATGTGGTCTGTCAAAAGAACACGCATGCAATGACACTGGTGGATCCATATGTGGTCTATGAAAAGAAAACACATGCAATGACACTGGTGGATCCATATGTGGTATGTGTAAAAACACACATGAAATGACTCTGGTGGATCCATATGTGGTTTGTGAAAAGAACATACATGCAATGATACTGGTGGATCCATATGTGGTCTGTGAAAAGAAAACACATGCAATAACACTAGTGGATCCATATGTGGTATGTGAAAAGAACAAACTTTTCAATGACACTGCTGGATGCATATGCGGTCTGTGAAAAGACACACATGCAATGACACTGGTGGATCCATATGTGGTCTGTGAAAAGAAAACACATGCAATGACAATGGTGGTTGCATATGTGGTCTGTGAAAAGAACACACATGCAATGACTCTAGCTGTGGTTAATGAAAAGATCAGACATGCAATGACACTGGTAGATCCATATTTGGTCTATGAAAAGAACACACATGCAATGACACTGGTGGATCCATATGTGGTCTGTGAAAAGAACACACATGAAATTACATCGCTGGATCCATATATGGTCTATGAAAAGAACACACATGCAATGGCACTAGTGTATCCATATGTGGTCTGTGAAAAGAACACACATGCAATGACACTACTGGATCCATATGTGGTCTGTGAAAAGAACACACATGCAATGACACTGGTGGATCCATATGTGGTCTGTGAAAATAATACACATGCAATGACACTGGTGGATCCATATGTGGTCTGTGAAAAGAACGCACATGCAATGACACTGGTGGATCCATATGTGGTCTGTGAAAAGAACACACATGCAATGACAATGGTGGATCCATATGTGGTGTGTGAAAAGAACACACATGCAATGACACTGGTTGATCCATATGTGGTCTGTGAAAAGAACACACATGAAATGACACTGGTGGATCCATATATCTTCTGTGAAAAGAACAAACATTTCAATGTCACTTGTGGATCCATATATGGTCTGTGAAAAGAACAAACATGCAATGACACTGGTGGTTCCATATGTGGCTTGTGAAAATAACACACATTTCAATGACACTGGTGGATCCATACATGGTTTGTGAAAAGAACACACATGCAATGAACTCTGGTGGATCCATAGGTGGTTTATGAAAAGAACACACATGCAATAACACTGGTTGATCCATATGTGGTCTGTGAAAAGAACACACATAAAATGACACTGGTAGATCCATATGTGGTTTGTGAAAAGAACACACATGCAGTGACACTGGTTGATCCATATGTGGTTTGTGAATAGAACACACATGCAATGACATTGGTGGATACATATGTGTTCAATGAAAAGAACACGCATGCAATGAAAATGGTGGATCCATATGTGGTCTGTGAAAAGAACACACATGCAATGACACTACTGGATCCATATGTGGTCTGTGAAAAGAACACACATGCAAAGACTCTGGTGGATCCATATGTGGTTTGTGAAAAGACAACACATGCAATGACAATGGTGGTTCCATATGTGGTTTGTGAAAACAACAGACATGCAATGACTCTAGATGTGGTATGTGAAAAGAACACAGATGAAATGACACAGGTGGATCCATATGTGGTCTGTGAAAATAACACACATCCAATGAAAATGGTGGATCCATATGTGGTATGTGAAAAGAACACACATGCAATGACAATGGTGGTTCCATATGTGGTCTATGAAAAGAACAGACATGCAATGCCTCTAACTGTGGTTAATGAAAACAACACACATGCAATGACACTGGTGGATCCATATGTTGTCTATAAAAAGAACACACATGCAATGACACTGGTGGATCCATATGTGGTCTGTGAAAAGAACACACATGCAATGAAAATTGTGGTTCCATATGTGGTCTGTGAAAAAGAACACACATGCAATGACACTGGAGAATCTATATGTGGTCTGTGAAAAGAAAACACATGCAATGACACTGGTGGATCCATATGTGATCTGTGAAAAGAACACACATGAAATGACTCTGGTGGATCCATATGTGGTTAGTGAAAAGAACAGACATGCAATGATATTGGTGGATCCATATGTGGTCTGTGAAAAGAACACACATGCAATAACACTAGTGGATCCATATGTGGTATGTGAAAAGAACAAACATTTCAATGACACTGGTGGATCCATATGTGGTCTGTGAAAAGAACAGACATGCAATGACACTGGTGGATCCATATGTGGTCTGTGAAAAGAACACACATGCAATGACAATGGTGGTTCCATATGTGGTCTGTGAAAAGAACACACATGCAATGACAATGGTGGATCCATATATGGTTTGTGAAAATTACACACATGCAATGACACTGGTTGACCCATATGTGGTCTGTGAAAAGAACACACATGAAATGACACTGGTGGATCCATATGTGGTTAATGAAAAGAACACACATTTCAATGACACTGCTGGATACATATATGGTTTGTGAAAAGAACACACATGCAATGAACTCTGGTGGATCCATGTGGTTTATGAAAACAACACACATTTCAATGACACTGGTGGATCCATACATTGTTTGTGAAATTAACACACATGCAATTAACTCTGGTGGATCCATATCTGTTCTACGAAAAGAACACACATGAAACGACACTGGTGGATCCATATGTGGTCTGTGAAAAGAACACACATGCAATGACACTGGTGGATCCATATGTGGTATGTGAAAAGAAGACACATGCAATGACACTAGTGGATCCATATGTGGTCTGTGAAAAGAACACACATGCAATGAAAATAGTGGATCCATATGTGGTCTGTGAAAAGAATACACATGCAATGACACTGGTGGAACCATATGTGGTCTATGAAAAGAACACACATGCAATGACACTGGTAGATCCATATGTGGTCCGTGAAAATAACACACATGGAATGACACTAGTGGATCCATATGTGGTCTGTGAAAACAAGACACATGCAATGACACTGGTGGATCCATATGTGGTCTGTGAAAAGAACACACATGCAATGACACTGGTGGATCCATATGTGGTCTGTGAAAAGAACACACATGCAATGACAATGGTGGATCCATATGTGGTTTGTGAAAAGAAAACACATGCAATGACACTGGTTGATCCATATGTCGTCTGTGAAAAGAACAAACATAAAATGACACTGGTGGATCCATATGTGTTCGGTGAAAAGAACAAACATTTCAATGTCACTTTTGGATCCATATATGGTCTGTGAAAAGAACAAACATGCAATGACACTGGTGGTTCCATATGTGGTTTGTGAAAATAACACACATTTCAATGACACTGGTGGATCCATACATGGTTTGTGAAAAGAACACACATGCAATGAACTGTGGTGTATCCATATGTGGTCTGTGAAAAGAACATACATGCAATAACACTGGTTGATCCATATGTGGTCTGTGAAAAGAACACACATAAAATGACACTAGTGAATCCATATGTGGTCTCTGAAAAGAACACACATGCAGTGACACTGGTTGATCCATATGTGGTTTGTGAATAGAACACACATGCAATGACATTGGTGGATACATATGTGTTCAATGAAAGGAACACGCATGCAATGAAAATGGTGGATCCATATTTGGTATGTGAAAATAACACACATGCAATGACACTGGTGGATCCATATGTGGTCTGTGAAAAGAACACACATGTAATGACACAGGTGGATCCATATGTGGTCTGTCAAAATAATACACATGCAATGACACTAGTGGATCCATATGTGGTCTCTGAAAAGAACACACATGCAATGACTCTGGTGGATCCATATGTGGTTTGTGAAAAGAACACACATGCAATGACAATGGTGGTTCCATATGTGGTTTGTGAAAACAACAGACATGCAATGACTCTAGATGTGGTATGTGAAAAGAACACACATGAAATGACACAAGTGGATCCATATGTGGTCTGTGAAAATAACACACATCGAATGACAATGGTGGATCCATAGGTGGTATGTGAAAAGAACACACATGCAATGACAATGGTGGTTCCATATGTGGTCTGTGAAAAGAACATACATGCAATGCCTCTAACTGTGGTTAATGAAAACAACACACATGCAATGACACTGGTGGATCCATATGTTGTCTATAAAAATAACACACATGCAATGACACTGGTGGATCCATATGTGGTCTGTGAAAAGAACACACATGCAATGAAAATTGTGGTTTATATGTGGTATGTGCAAAAGAACACACATGCAATGACACTGGAGGATCCATATGTGGTCTGTGAAAAGAAAACACATGCAATTAAACTGGTGGATCCATATGTGGTCTGTGAAAAGAACACACATGAAATGACTCTGGTGGATCCATATGTGGTTTGTGAAAAGAACAGACATGCAATGATATTGGTGGATCCATATGTGGTCTGTGAAAAGAACACACATGCAATAACACTAGTGGATCCATATGTGGTATGTGAAAACAACAAACATTTCAATGACACTGGTGGATCCATATATGGTTTGTGAAAAGAACAGACATGCAATGACACTGGTGGATCCATATGTGGTTTGTGAAAAGAACACACATGCAATGACAATGGTGGTTCCATATGTGGTCTGTGAAAAGAACACATGCAATGACAATGGTGGATCCATATATGGTTTATGAAAATTACACACATGCAATGACACTAGTTGACCCATATGTGGTATGTGAAAAGAACACACATGAAATGACACTGGTGGATCCATATGTGGTTAATGAAAAGAACAAACATTTCAATGACACTGCTGGATACATATATGGTTTGTGAAAATAACACACATGCGATAAACTCTGGTGGATCCATGTGGTTTATGAAAACAACACACATTTCAATGACACTGGTGGATCCATACATTGTCTATGAAAAGAACACAGATGCAATTAACTCTGGTGGATCCATATCTGTTCTACGAAAAGAACACACATGCAATGACACTGGTTGATCCATATGTGGTCTGTGAAAATAACACACATGAAATGACATCGGTGGATCCATATGTGGTATGTGAAAAGAAGACACATGCAATGACACTAGTGGATCCATATGTGGTTTGTGAAAAGAACACACATGCAATGAAAATAGTGGATCCATATGTGGTCTGTGAAAAGAATACACATGCAATGACACTGGTGGATCCATATGTGGTCTCTGAAAAGAACATACATGCAATGACTCTGGTGGATCCATATGTGGTTTGTGAAAAGCACAGACATGCAATGACAATGTCGGTTCCATATTTGTTTGTGACAAGAACAGACATGCAATGACTCTAGTTGTGGTCTGTGAAAAGAACACACATGAAATGACACTTGCGGATCCATATGTGGTCTGTGAAAAGAACACACATCCAATGACAATGGTGGATCCATATGTGGTCTGTGAAAAGAACACACATTCAATGACAATGGTGGTTCCATATGTGGTCTGTGAAAAGAACAGACATGCAATGACACTGGTGGATCCATATGTGGTCTCTTAAAAGAAGACACATGCAATGACAATGGTGGTTCCATATGTGGTCTGTGAAAAGAAGACACATGAAATGACACTTGTGGATCCATATGTGGTTAATGAAAAGAACACACATTTCAATGACACTAGTGAATACATATATGGTTTGTGAAAAGAACACACATGCAATGAACTCTGGTGGATCCATGTGGTTTGTGAAAACAACACACATTTCAATGACACTGGTGGATCCATACATTGTCTGTGAAAAGAACACACATGCAATTAACTCTAGTGGATCCATATGTGTTCTATGAAAAGAACACACATGCAATGACACTGGTTGATCCATATGTGGTCTGTGAAAATAACACACATGAAATGACACTAGTCGAACCATATGTGGTCTGTGAAAAGAACACATATGCAATGACACTGGTGGATCCATATGTGGTCTGTGAAAAGAACACACATGCAATGACAATGGTGGATCCATATGTGGTCTGTGAAAAGAATACACACGCAATGACACTGGTGGATCCATATGTGGTCTGTGAAAAGAACACACATGCAATGACACTGGTGGATCTATATGTGGTCCATGAAAATAACACACATGGAATGACACTAGTGGATCCATATGTGGTCTCTGAAAAGAACACACATGCATTGACTCTGGTGGATCCATATGTGGTTTGTGAAAAGAACAGACATGCAATGACAATGTTGGTTCCATATTTGTTTGTGACAAGAACAGACATGCAATGACTCTTGTTGTGGTCTGTGAAAAGAACACACATGAAATGACACTTGTGGATCCATATGTGGTCTGTGAAAAGAACACACATCTAATGACAATGGTGGATCCATATGTGGTCTATGAAAAGAACACACATGCAATGATAATGGTGGTTCCATATGTGGTCTGTGAAAAGAACAGACATGCAATGACACTGGTGGATCCATATGTGGTCTCTGAAAAGAAGACACATGCAATGACAATGGTGGTTCCATATGTGGTCTGTGAAAAGAACACACATGCAATGACAATGGTGGATCCATATCTGGTTTGTGAAAACAACACACATGCAATGACACTGGTTGACCCATATGTGGTGCGTGAAAAGAACACACATGTAATGACAATGGTGGATCCATATGTGGTTAATGAAAAGAACACACATTTCAATGACACTAGTGAATACATATATGGTTTGTGAAAAGAACACACATGCAATGAACTCTGGTGGATCCATGTGGTTTGTGAAAACAACACACATTTCAATGACACTGGTGGATCCATACATTGTCTGTGAAAAGAACACACATGCAATTAAGTCCGGTGGATCCATATGTGTTCTATGAAAAGAACACACATGCAATGACACTGGTTGATCCATATGTGGTCTATGAAAATAACACACATGAAATGACACTGGTCGATCCATATGTGGTCTGTGAAAAGAACACACATGCAATGACACTGGTGGATCCATATGTGGTCCGTGAAAAGAACACACATGCAATGACAATGGTGGATCCTTATGTGGTCTAAGAAAAGAATACACGCATAATGACACTTGTGGATCCATATGTGGTCTGAAAAGAACACACATGCAATGACACTGGTGGATCCATATGTGGTCGTGAAAATAACACACATGGAATGACACTAGTGGATCAATATGTGGTCTATGAAAAGAACAAACATGAAATGACTCTTGTTTATACATATGTGGTTTGTGAAAAGAACAGACACGCAATGACAATGTTGGTTCCATATTTGTTTGTGACAAGAACAGACATGCAATGACTCTAGTTGTGGTGTGAAAGAACACACACGAAAGGACACTTGTGGATCCATATGTGGTCTGAATGAACACACATCCAATGACAATGGTGGATCCATACGTGGTGCGTGAAAAGAACACATGCAATGATAATGGTGGATCCATATGTGGTTTGTGAAAAGAACACACATGCAATGACACTGGTTGACCCATATGTGGTCTGTGAAAAGAACACACATGAAATGACACTGGTGGATCCATATGTGGTTAATGAAAAGAACACACATTTCAATGACACTGGTGGATACAAATATGGTTTGTGAAAAGAACACACATGCAATGAACTCTGGTGGATCCATGTGGTTTGTGAAAACAACACACATTTCAATGACACTGGTGGATCCATACATTGTCTGTGAAAAGAACACACATGCAATTAACTCTGGTGGATCCATATGTGTTCTATGAAAAGAACACACATGCAATGACACTGGTTGATCCATATGTGGTCTGTGAAAATAACACACATGAAATGACACTGGTGGATCCATATGTGGTCTGTGAAAAGAACACACATGCAATGACACTGGTGGATCCATATGTGGTCTGTGAAAAGAACACACATGCAATGACAATGGTGGATCCATATGTGGTCTGTGCAAAGAATACACATGCAATGACACTGGTGGATCCATATGTGGTCTGTGAAAAGAACACACATGCAATGACACTGGTGGATCCATATGTGGTCCGTGAAAATAACACACATGGAATGACACTGGTGGATCAATATGTGGTCTCTGAAAAGAACACACATGCAATGACTCTGGTGGATCCATATGTGGTTTGTGAAAAGAACAGACATGCAATGACACTAGTGGATCCATATGTGGTCTCTGAAAAGAACACACATGCAATGACACTGGTGGTTCCTTATGTGGTTAATGAAAAGAACACACATTTCAATGACACTGGTGGAGACATATATGGTTTGTGAAAAGAACACACATGCAATGAACTCTGGTGGATCCATGTGGTTTTTGAAAACAACACACATTTCAATGACACTGGTGGATCCATACATTGTCTGTGAAAAGAACACACATGCAATTAACTCTGGTGGATCCATATGTCTTCTATGAAAACAACACACATGCAATGACACTGGTTGATCCATATGTGGTCTGGGAAAATAACACACATGCAATGACACTGGTGGATCCATATGTGGTCTGTGAAAAGAACACACATGCAATGACAATGGTGGATCCATATGTGGTCTGTGAAAAGAATACACATGCAATGACAATGGTGGATCCATATGTGGTTTGTGAAAAGAACACACATGCAATGACACTGGTTGACCCATATGTGGTATGTGAAAAGAAGACACATGAAATGACACTAGTGGATCCATATGTGGTTAATGAAAAGAACACACATTTCAATGACGCTGGTGAATACATATATGGTCTGTGAAAAGAACACACATGCAATGAACTATGGTGGATCCATGTGGTTTGTGAAAACAACACACATTTCAATGACACTGGTGGATCCATACATTGTCTTTGAAAAGAACACACATGCAATTAACTCTGGTGGATCCATATGTGTTCTATGAAAAGAACACACATGCAATGACACTGGTTGATCCATATGTGGTTTGTGAAAATAACACACATGAAATGACACTGGTCGATCCATATGTGGTCTATGAAAAGAACACACATGCAATGACACTGGTGGATCCATATGTGGTCTGTGAAAAGAACACACATGGAATGACAATGGTGGATCCATATGTGGTCTGTGAAAAGAATACACATGCAATGACACTGGTGGATCCATATGTGGTCTGTGAAAAGAACACACATGCAATGACACTGATGGATCCATATGTGGTCCGTGAAAATAACACACATGGAATGACACTAGTGGATCCATATGTGGTCTCTGAAAAGAACACACATGCAATGACTCTGGTGGATCCATATGTGGTTTCTGAAAAGAACAGACATGCAATGACAATGTTGGTTCCATATTTGTTTGTGAAAAGAACAGACATGCAATGACTCTAGTTGTGGTCTGTGAAAATAACACACATGAAATGACACTTGTGGATCCATATGTGGTCTGTGAAAAGAACACACATCCAATGACAATGGTGGATCCATATGTGGTCTGTGAAAAGAACACACATTCAATGACAATGGTGGTTCCATATGTGGTCTGTGAAAAGACATGCAATGACACTGGTGGATCCATATGTGGTCTCTTAAAAGAAGACACATGCAATGACAATGGTGGTTCCATATGTGGTCTGTGAAAAGAAGACACATGAAATGACACTTGTGGATCCATATGTGGTTAATGAAAAGAACACACATTTCAATGACACTAGTGAATACATATATGGTTTGTGAAAAGAACACACATGCAATGAACTCTGGTGGATCCATGTGGTTTGTGAAAACAACACACATTTCAATGACACTGGTGGATCCATACATTGTCTGTGAAAAGAACACACATGCAATTAACTCTAGTGGATCCATATGTGTTCTATGAAAAGAACACACATGCAATGACACTGGTTGATCCATATGTGGTCTGTGAAAATAACACACATGAAATGACACTAGTCGAACCATATGTGGTCTGTGAAAAGAACACATATGCAATGACACTGGTGGATCCATATGTGGTCTGTGAAAAGAACACACATGCAATGACAATGGTGGATCCATATGTGGTCTGTGAAAAGAATACACACGCAATGACACTGGTGGATCCATATGTGGTCTGTGAAAAGAACACACATGCAATGACACTGGTGGATCTATATGTGGTCCATGAAAATAACACACATGGAATGACACTAGTGGATCCATATGTGGTCTCTGAAAAGAACACACATGCATTGACTCTGGTGGATCCATATGTGGTTTGTGAAAAGAACAGACATGCAATGACAATGTTGGTTCCATATTTGTTTGTGACAAGAACAGACATGCAATGACTCTTGTTGTGGTCTGTGAAAAGAACACACATGAAATGACACTTGTGGATCCATATGTGGTCTGTGAAAAGAACACACATCTAATGACAATGGTGGATCCATATGTGGTCTATGAAAAGAACACACATGCAATGATAATGGTGGTTCCATATGTGGTCTGTGAAAAGAACAGACATGCAATGACACTGGTGGATCCATATGTGGTCTCTGAAAAGAAGACACATGCAATGACAATGGTGGTTCCATATGTGGTCTGTGAAAAGAACACACATGCAATGACAATGGTGGATCCATATCTGGTTTGTGAAAACAACACACATGCAATGACACTGGTTGACCCATATGTGGTCTGTGAAAAGAAGACACATGAAATGACACTGGTGGATCCATATGTGGTTAATGAAAAGAACACACATTTCAATGACACTAGTGAATACATATATGGTTTGTGAAAAGAACACACATGCAATGAACTCTGGTGGATCCATGTGGTTTGTGAAAACAACACACATTTCAATGACACTGGTGGATCCATACATTGTCTGTGAAAAGAACACACATGCAATTAAGTCCGGTGGATCCATATGTGTTCTATGAAAAGAACACACATGCAATGACACTGGTTGATCCATATGTGGTCTATGAAAATAACACACATGAAATGACACTGGTCGATCCATATGTGGTCTGTGAAAAGAACACACATGCAATGACACTGGTGGATCCATATGTGGTCCGTGAAAAGAACACACATGCAATGACAATGGTGGATCCATATGTGGTCTAAGAAAAGAATACACACGCAATGACACTTGTGGATCCATATGTGGTCTGTGAAAAGAACACACATGCAATGACACTGGTGGATCCATATGTGGTCCGTGAAAATAACACACATGGAATGACACTAGTGGATCCATATGTGGTCTCTGAAAAGAACACACATGAAATGACTCTGGTGGATCCATATGTGGTTTGTGAAAAGAACAGACACGCAATGACAATGTTGGTTCCATATTTGTTTGTGACAAGAACAGACATGCAATGACTCTAGTTGTGGTCTGTGAAAAGAACACACACGAAAGGACACTTGTGGATCCATATGTGGTCTGTGAACAGAACACACATCCAATGACAATGGTGGATCCATACGTGGTCTGTGAAAAGAACACACATGCAATGATAATGGTGGATCCATATGTGGTTTGTGAAAAGAACACACATGCAATGACACTGGTTGACCCATATGTGGTCTGTGAAAAGAACACACATGAAATGACACTGGTGGATCCATATGTGGTTAATGAAAAGAACACACATTTCAATGACACTGGTGGATACAAATATGGTTTGTGAAAAGAACACACATGCAATGAACTCTGGTGGATCCATGTGGTTTGTGAAAACAACACACATTTCAATGACACTGGTGGATCCATACATTGTCTGTGAAAAGAACACACATGCAATTAACTCTGGTGGATCCATATGTGTTCTATGAAAAGAACACACATGCAATGACACTGGTTGATCCATATGTGGTCTGTGAAAATAACACACATGAAATGACACTGGTGGATCCATATGTGGTCTGTGAAAAGAACACACATGCAATGACACTGGTGGATCCATATGTGGTCTGTGAAAAGAACACACATGCAATGACAATGGTGGATCCATATGTGGTCTGTGCAAAGAATACACATGCAATGACACTGGTGGATCCATATGTGGTCTGTGAAAAGAACACACATGCAATGACACTGGTGGATCCATATGTGGTCCGTGAAAATAACACACATGGAATGACACTGGTGGATCAATATGTGGTCTCTGAAAAGAACACACATGCAATGACTCTGGTGGATCCATATGTGGTTTGTGAAAAGAACAGACATGCAATGACACTAGTGGATCCATATGTGGTCTCTGAAAAGAACACACATGCAATGACACTGGTGGTTCCTTATGTGGTTAATGAAAAGAACACACATTTCAATGACACTGGTGGAGACATATATGGTTTGTGAAAAGAACACACATGCAATGAACTCTGGTGGATCCATGTGGTTTTTGAAAACAACACACATTTCAATGACACTGGTGGATCCATACATTGTCTGTGAAAAGAACACACATGCAATTAACTCTGGTGGATCCATATGTCTTCTATGAAAACAACACACATGCAATGACACTGGTTGATCCATATGTGGTCTGGGAAAATAACACACATGCAATGACACTGGTGGATCCATATGTGGTCTGTGAAAAGAACACACATGCAATGACAATGGTGGATCCATATGTGGTCTGTGAAAAGAATACACATGCAATGACAATGGTGGATCCATATGTGGTTTGTGAAAAGAACACACATGCAATGACACTGGTTGACCCATATGTGGTATGTGAAAAGAAGACACATGAAATGACACTAGTGGATCCATATGTGGTTAATGAAAAGAACACACATTTCAATGACGCTGGTGAATACATATATGGTCTGTGAAAAGAACACACATGCAATGAACTATGGTGGATCCATGTGGTTTGTGAAAACAACACACATTTCAATGACACTGGTGGATCCATACATTGTCTTTGAAAAGAACACACATGCAATTAACACTGGTGGATCCATATGTGTTCTATGAAAAGAACACACATGCAATGACACTGGTTGATCCATATGTGGTTTGTGAAAATAACACACATGAAATGACACTGGTCGATCCATATGTGGTCTATGAAAAGAACACACATGCAATGACACTGGTGGATCCATATGTGGTCTGTGAAAAGAACACACATGGAATGACAATGGTGGATCCATATGTGGTCTGTGAAAAGAATACACATGCAATGACACTGGTGGATCCATATGTGGTCTGTGAAAAGAACACACATGCAATGACACTGATGGATCCATATGTGGTCCGTGAAAATAACACACATGGAATGACACTAGTGGATCCATATGTGGTCTCTGAAAAGAACACACATGCAATGACTCGGGTGGATCCATATGTGGTTTGAAAAGACATGCAATGACAATGTTGGTTCCATATTTGTTTGTGAAAAACGGACATGCAATGACTCTAGTTGTGGTCTGTGAAAATAACACACATGAAATGACACTTGTGGATCCATGTGGTGCGTGAAAAGAACACACATCCAATGACAATGGTGGATCCATATGTGGTCTGTGAAAAGAACACACATGCAATGACAATGGTGGTTCCATATGTGGTCTGTGAAAAGAACAGACATGCAATGACACTGGTGGATCCATATGTGGTCTCTGAAAAGAACACACATGCAATGACAATGGTGGTTCCATATGTGGTCTATGAAAAGAACACACATGCAATGACAATGGTGGATCCATATGTGGTTTGTGAAAAGAACACACATGCAATGACACTGGTTGACCCATATGTGGTCTGTGAAATGAACACACATGAAATGACACTGGTGGATCCATATGTGGTTAATGAAAAGAAAACACATTTCAATGACACTGGTGGATACATATATGGTTTGTGAAAAGAACACACATGTAATGAACTCTGGTGGATCCATGTGGTTTGTGAAAACAACACACATTTCAATGACACTCGTGGATCCATACATTGTCTGTGAAAAGAACACACATGCTATTAACTCTAGTGGATCCATATGTGTTCTATGAAAAGAACACACATGCAATGACACTGGTTGATCCATATGTGGTCTGTGAAAATAACACACATGAAATGACACTGGTGGATCCATATGTGGTCTGTGAAAAGAACACACATGCAATGACACTGGTGGATCCATATGTGGTCTGTGAAAAGAACACACATGCAATGACAATGGAGGATCCATATGTGGTCTGTGAAAAGAATACACATGCAATGACACTGGTAGATCCATATGTGGTCTGTGAAAAGAACACACATGCAATGACACTGGTGGATCCATATGTGGTCCGTGAAAATAACACACATGGAATGACACTAGTGGATCCATATGTGGTCTCTGAAAAGAACACACATGCAATGACTCTGGTGGATCCATATGTGGTTTGTGAAAAGAACAGACATGCAATGACAATGTTGGTTCCATATTTGTTTGTGAAAAGAACAGACATACAATGACTCTAGTTGTGGTCTGTGAAAAGAACACACATCCAATGACAATGGTGGATCCATATGTGGTCAGTGAAAAGAACGCACATGCAATGACAATGGTGGTTCCATATGTGGTCTGTGAAAAGAACAGACATGCAATGACACTAGTGGATCCATATGTGGTCTCTAAAAAGAACACACATGCAATGACAATGGTGGTTCCATATGTGGTCTGTGAAAAGAACACACATGCAATGACAATGGTGGATCCATATGTGGTCTGTGAAAAGAACACACATGCAATGACACTGATGGATCCATATGTGGTCCGTGAAAATAACACACATGGAATGACACTAGTGGATCCATATGTGGTCTCTGAAAAGAACACACATGCAATGACTCTGGTGGATCCATATGTGGTTTCTGAAAAGAACAGACATGCAATGACAATGTTGGTTCCATATTTGTTTGTGAAAAGAACAGACATGCAATGACTCTAGTTGTGGTCTGTGAAAATAACACACATGAAATGACACTTGTGGATCCATATGTGGTCTGTGAAAAGAACACACATCCAATGACAATGGTGGATCCATATGTGGTCTGTGAAAAGAACACACATGCAATGACAATGGTGGTTCCATATGTGGTCTGTGAAAAGAACAGACATGCAATGACACTGGTGGATCCATATGTGGTCTCTGAAAAGAACACACATGCAATGACAATGGTGGTTCCATATGTGGTCTATGAAAAGAACACACATGCAATGACAATGGTGGATCCATATGTGGTTTGTGAAAAGAACACACATGCAATGACACTGGTTGACCCATATGTGGTCTGTGAAATGAACACACATGAAATGACACTGGTGGATCCATATGTGGTTAATGAAAAGAAAACACATTTCAATGACACTGGTGGATACATATATGGTTTGTGAAAAGAACACACATGTAATGAACTCTGGTGGATCCATGTGGTTTGTGAAAACAACACACATTTCAATGACACTCGTGGATCCATACATTGTCTGTGAAAAGAACACACATGCTATTAACTCTAGTGGATCCATATGTGTTCTATGAAAAGAACACACATGCAATGACACTGGTTGATCCATATGTGGTCTGTGAAAATAACACACATGAAATGACACTGGTGGATCCATATGTGGTCTGTGAAAAGAACACACATGCAATGACACTGGTTGATCCATATGTGGTGCAGAAAAGAACACACATGCAATGACAATGGAGGATCCATATGTGGTCTGTGAAAGAATACACATGCAATGACACTGGTAGATCCATATGTAGTGCGTGAAAAGAACACATGCAATGACACTGGTGGATCCATATGTGGTCCGTGAAAATAACACACATGGAATGACACTAGTGGATCCATATGTGGTCTCTGAAAAGAACACACATGCAATGACTCTGGTGGATCCATATGTGGTTTGTGAAAAGAACAGACATGCAATGACAATGTTGGTTCCATATTTGTTTGTGAAAAGAACAGACATGCAATGACTCTAGTTGTGGTCTGTGAAAAGAACACACATCCAATGACAATGGTGGATCCATATGTGGTCAGTGAAAAGAACGCACATGCAATGACAATGGTGGTTCCATATGTGGTCTGTGAAAAGAACAGACATGCAATGACACTAGTGGATCCATATGTGGTCTCTAAAAAGAACACACATGCAATGACAATGGTGGTTCCATATGTGGTCTGTGAAAAGAACACACATGCAATGACAATGGTGGATCCATATGTGGTTTGTGAAAAGAACACACATACAATGACCTTTGGTTGATCCATATGTGGTCTGAAAAGAACACACATGAAATGACACTAGTGGATCCATATGTGGTTAATGAAAAGAACACACATTTCAATGACACTAGTGGATCCATATATGGTTTGTGAAAAGAACACACATGCAATGAACTCTTGTGGCTCCATATGTGGTCTGTGAAAACAACACTCATTTCAATGACACTGGTGGATCCATACATTGTCTGTGAAAAGAACACACATGCAATGAACTCTGGTGGATTCATATGTGGTCCATGAAAAGAACACACATGCTATGACACTGGTTGATCCATATGTGGTATGTGAAAAGAATAGACATGAAATGACACTGGTGGATCCTTATGTGGTCTGTGAAAAGAACACACATGCAATGACACTGGTTGATCCATATGTGGTCTATGAAAATAACACACATGAAATGACACTGCTCGATCCATATGTGGTCTGTGAGAAGAACACACATGCAATGACACTGGTGGATCCATATGTGGTCTGTGAAAAGAACACACATCCAATGACAATGGTGGATCCATATGTGGTCTGTGAAAAGAACGCACATGCAATGACAATGGTGGTTCCATATGTGGTCTGTGAAAATAACACACATGCAATGACACTGGTGGATCCATATGTGGTCTGTGAAAAGAACACACATGCAATGACAATGGTGGATCCATATGTGGTCTGTGCAAAGAATACACATGCAATGACACTGGTGGATCCATATGTGGTCTGTGAAAAGAACACACATGCAATGACACTGGTGGATCCATATGTGGTCCGTGAAAATAACACACATGGAATGACACTGGTGGATCAATATGTGGTCTCTGAAAAGAACACACATGCAATGACTCTGGTGGATCCATATGTGGTTTGTGAAAAGAACAGACATGCAATGACACTAGTGGATCCATATGTGGTCTCTGAAAAGAACACACATGCAATGACACTGGTGGTTCCTTATGTGGTTAATGAAAAGAACACACATTTCAATGACACTGGTGGAGACATATATGGTTTGTGAAAAGAACACACATGCAATGAACTCTGGTGGATCCATGTGGTTTGTGAAAACAACACACATTTCAATGACACTGGTGGATCCATACATTGTCTGTGAAAAGAACACACATGCAATTAACTCTGGTGGATCCATATGTCTTCTATGAAAACAACACACATGCAATGACACTGGTTGATCCATATGTGGTCTGGGAAAATAACACACATGCAATGACACTGGTGGATCCATATGTGGTCTGTGAAAAGAACACACATGCAATGACAATGGTGGATCCATATGTGGTCTGTGAAAAGAATACACATGCAATGACAATGGTGGATCCATATGTGGTTTGTGAAAAGAACACACATGCAATGACACTGGTTGACCCATATGTGGTCTGTGAAAAGAAGACACATGAAATGACACTAGTGGATCCATATGTGGTTAATGAAAAGAACACACATTTCAATGACGCTGGTGAATACATATATGGTCTGTGAAAAGAACACACATGCAATGAACTATGGTGGATCCATGTGGTTTGTGAAAACAACACACATTTCAATGACACTGGTGGATCCATACATTGTCTTTGAAAAGAACACACATGCAATTAACTCTGGTGGATCCATATGTGTTCTATGAAAAGAACACACATGCAATGACACTGGTTGATCCATATGTGGTCTGTGAAAATAACACACATGAAATGACACTGGTCGATCCATATGTGGTCTGTGAAAAGAACACACATGCAATGACACTGGTGGATCCATATGTGGTCTGTGAAAAGAACACACATGGAATGACAATGGTGGATCCATATGTGGTCTGTGAAAAGAATACACATGCAATGACACTGGTGGATCCATATGTGGTCTGTGAAAAGAACACACATGCAATGACACTGATGGATCCATATGTGGTCCGTGAAAATAACACACATGGAATGACACTTGTGGATCCATATGTGGTCTCTGAAAAGAACACACATGCAATGACTCTGGTGGATCCATATGTGGTTTCTGAAAAGAACAAACATGCAATGACAATGTTGGTTCCATATTTGTTTGTGAAAAGAACAGACATGCAATGACTCTAGTTGTGGTCTGTGAAAATAACACACATGAAATGACACTTGTGGATCCATATGTGGTCTGTGAAAAGAACACACATCCAATGACAATGGTGGATCCATATGTGGTCTGTGAAAAGAACACACATGCAATGACAATGGTGGTTCCATATGTGATGGTGAAAGAATGACATGCAATGACACTGGTGGATCCATATGTGGTATCTGAAAAGAACACACATGCAATTACAATGGTGGTTCCATATGTGGTCTATGAAAAGAACACACATGCAATGACAATGGTGGATCCATATGTGGTTTGTGAAAAGAACACACATGCAATGACACTGGTTGACCCATATGTGGTCTGTGAAATGAACACACATGAAATGACACTGGTGGATCCATATGTGGTTAATGAAAAGAAAACACATTTCAATGACACTGGTGGATACATATATGGTTTGTGAAAAGAACACATGTAATGAACTGGTGGATCCATGTGGTTTGTGAAAACAACACACATTTCAATGACACTGTGGATCCATACATTGTCTGAAAAGAACACATGCTATTAACTCTAGTGGATCCATATGTGTTCTATGAAAAGAACACACATGCAATGACACTGGTTGATCCATATGTGGTCTGTGAAAATAACACACATGAAATGACACTGGTGGATCCATATGTGGTCTGTGAAAAGAACACACATGCAATGACACTGGTGGATCCATATGTGGTCTGTGAAAAGAACACACATGCAATGACAATGGAGGATCCATATGTGGTCTGTGAAAAGAATACACATGCAATGACACTGGTAGATCCATATGTGGTCTGTGAAAAGAACACACATGCAATGACACTGGTGGATCCATATGTGGTCCGTGAAAATAACACACATGGAATGACACTAGTGGATCCATATGTGGTCTCTGAAAAGAACACACATGCAATGACACTGGTGGATCCATATGTGGTTTGTGAAAAGAACAGACATGCAATGACAATGTTGGTTCCATATTTGTTTGTGAAAAGAACAGACATACAATGACTCTAGTTGTGGTCTGTGAAAAGAACACACATCCAATGACAATGGTGGATCCATATGTGGTCAGTGAAAAGAACGCACATGCAATGACAATGGTGGTTCCATATGTGGTCTGTGAAAAGAACAGACATGCAATGACACTAGTGGATCCATATGTGGTCTCTAAAAAGAACACACATGCAATGACAATGGTGGTTCCATATGTGGTCTGTGAAAAGAACACACATGCAATGACAATGGTGGATCCATATGTGGTTTGTGAAAAGAACACACATACAATGACACTGGTTGATCCATATGTGGTCTGTGAAAAGAACACACATGAAATGACACTAGTGGATCCATATGTGGTTAATGAAAAGAACACACATTTCAATGACACTAGTGGATCCATATATGGTTTGTGAAAAGAACACACATGCAATGAACTCTTGTGGCTCCATATGTGGTCTGTGAAAACAACACTCATTTCAATGACACTGGTGGATCCATACATTGTCTGTGAAAAGAACACACATGCAATGAACTCTGGTGGATTCATATGTGGTCCATGAAAAGAACACACATGCTATGACACTGGTTGATCCATATGTGGTATGTGAAAAGAATAGACATGAAATGACACTGGTGGATCCTTATGTGGTCTGTGAAAAGAACACACATGCAATGACACTGGTTGATCCATATGTGGTCTGTGAAAATAACACACATGAAATGACACTGCTCGATCCATATGTGGTCTGTGAGAAGAACACACATGCAATGACACTGGTGGATCCATATGTGGTCTGTGAAAAGAACACACATCCAATGACAATGGTGGATCCATATGTGGTCTGTGAAAAGAACGCACATGCAATGACAATGGTGGTTCCATATGTGGTCTGTGAAAATAACAGACATGCAATGACACTGGTGGATCCATATGTGGTCTCTGAAAAGAACACACATGCAATGATAATGGTGGTTCCATATGTGGTCTGTGAAAAGAACACACATGCAATGACAATGGTGGATCCATATGTGGTTTGTGAAAAGAACACACATACAATGACACTAGTCGATCCATATGTGGTCTGTGAAAATAACACACATGAAATGACACTAGTGGATCCATATGTGGTTAATGAAAAGAACACACATGAAATGACACTAGTGGATCCATATATGGTTTGTGAAAAGAACACACATGCAATGAACTCTGGTGGCTCCATATGTGGTCTGTGAAAACAACACTGATTTCAATGACACTGGTGGATCCATACATTGTCTGTGAAAAGAACACACATGCAATGAACTCTGGTGGATCCATATGTGGTCTATGAAAAGAACACACATGAAATGACACTGGTTGACCCATATGTGGTCTGTGAAAAGAACACACATGAAATGACACTGGTGGATCCATATGTGGTTAATGAAAAGAACACACATTTCAATGACACTGGTGGATACATATATGGTTTGTAAAAAGAACACACATGCAATGAACTCTGGTGGATCCATGTGGTTTGAGAAAACAACACACATTTCAATGATACTGGTGGATCCATACATTGTCTGTGAAAAGAACACACATGCAATTAACTCTGGTGTATCCATATGTGTTCTATGAAAAGAACACACATGCAATAACACTGGTTGATCCATATGTGGTCTGTGAAAATAACACACATGAAATGACACTGGTTGATCCATATGTGGTCTGTGAAAAGAACACACATGCAATGACACTGGTGGAACCATATGTGGTCTGTGAAAAGAACACACATGCAATGACAATGGTGGATCCATATGTGGTCTGTGAAAATAACACACATGAAATGACACTGGTGGATCCATATGTGGTCTGTGAAAAGAACACACATGCAATGACACTGGTGGAACCATATGTGGTCTGTGAAAAGAACACACATGCAATGACAATGGTGGATCCATATGTGGTCTGTGAAAAGAACACACATGAAATGACACTGGTGGATCCATATGTGGTCTGTGAAAATAACACACATGCAATGACACTGGTGGAACCATATGTGGTCTGTGAAAAGAACACACATGCAATGACAATGGTGGATCCATATGTGGTCTGTGAAAAGAACACACATGAAATGACACTTGTGGATCCATATGTGGTCTGTGAAAAGAACACACATCCAATGACAATGGTGGATCCATATGTGGTCTGTGAAAAGATCGCACATGCAATGACAATGGTGGTTCCATATGTGGTCTGTGAATAGAACAGACATGCAATGACACTGGTGGATCCATATGTGGTCTCTGAAAAGAACACACGTGCAATGACAATGGTGGTTCCATATGTGGTCTGTGAAAAGAACACACATGCAATGACAATGGTGGATCCATATGTGGTTTGTGAAAAGAACACACATACAATGACACTGGTCGATCGATATGTGGTCTGTGAAAAGAACACACATGAAATGACACTAGTGGATCCATATGTGGTTAATGAAAAGAACACACATTTCAATGACACTAGTGGATCCATATATGGTTTGTGAAAAGAACACACATGCAATGAACTCTTGTGGCTCCATATGTGGTCTGTGAATAGAACACTCATTTCAATGACACTGGTGGATCCATACATTGTCTGTGAAAAGAACACACATGCAATGAACTCTGGTGGATCCATATGTGGTCTATGAATAGAACACACATGCTATGACACTGGTTGATCCATATGTGGTCTGTGAAAAGAACAGACATGAAATGACACTAGTGGATCCATATGTGGTCTGTGAAAAGAACACACATGCAATGACACTGGTTGATCCATATGTGGTCTGTGAAAATAACACACATGAAATGACACTGGTCGATCCATATGTGGTCTGTGAAAAGAACACACATGCAATGACACTGGTGGATCCATATGTGGTCTGTGAAAAGAACACACATCCAATGACAATGGTGGATCCATATGTGGTCTGTGAAAAGAACGCACATGCAATGACAATGGTGGTTCCATATGTGGTCTGTGAAAATACCAGACATGCAATGACACTGGTGGATCCATATGTGGTCTCTGAAAAGAACACACATGCAATGATAATGGTGGTTCCATATGTGGTCTATGAAAAGAACACACATGCAATGACAATGGTGGATCCATATGTGGTCTGTGAAAAGAATACACATGCAATGACACTGGTGGATCCATATGTGGTCTGTGAAAAGAACACACATGCAATGACAATGGTGGTTCCATATGTGGTCTGTGAAAAGAACACACATGCAATGACAATGGTGGATCCATATGAGGTTTGTGAAAAGAACACACATACAATGACACTGGTTGATCCATATGTGGTCCGTGAAAATAACACACATGGAATGACACTGGTGGATCCATATGTGGTCTCTGAAAAGAACACACATGCAATGACTCTGGTGGATCCATATGTGGTTTGTGAAAAGAACAGGCATGCAATGACAATGTTGGTTCCATATTTGTTTGTGAAAAGAACAGACATGCAATGACTATAGTTGTGGTCTGTGAAAAGAACACACATGAAATGACACTTGTGGATCCATATGTGGTCTGTGAAAAGATCGCACATGCAATGACAATGGTGGTTCCATATGTGGTCTGTGAAAAGAACAGACATGCAATGACACTGGTGGATCCATATGTGGTCTCTAAAAAGAACACACGTGCAATGACAATGGTGGTTCCATATGTGGTCTGTGAAAAGAACACACATGCAATGACAATGGTGGATCCATATGTGGTTTGTTAAAAGAACACACATATAATGACACTGGTCGATCCATATGTAGTCTGTGAAAAGAACACACATGAAATGACACTAGTGGATCCATATGTGGTTAATGAAAATAACACACATTTCAATGACACTAGTGGATCCATATATGGTTTGTGAAAAGAAAACACATGCAATGATCTCTGGTGGCTCCATATGTGGTCTGTGAATACAACACTCATTTCAATGACACTGGTGGATCCATACATTGTCTGTGAAAAGAACACACATGCAGTGAACTCTGGTGGATCCATATGTGGTCTATGAATAGAACACACATGCTATGACACTGGTTGATCCATATGTGGTCTGTGAAAAGAACAGACATGAAATGACACTGGTGGATCCATATGTGGTCTGTGAAAATAACACACATGCAATGACACTGGTTGATCCATATGTGGTCTGTGAAAATAACACACATGAAATGACACTGGTGGATCCATATGTGGTCTGTGAAAAGAACACACATGCAATGACACTGGTGGATCCATATGTGGTCTGTGAAAAGAACACACATCCAATGACAATGGTGGATCCATATGTGGTCTGTGAAAAGAACGCACATGCAATGACAATGGTGGTTCCATATGTGGTCTGTGAAAATAACAGACATGCAATGACACTTGTGGATCCATATGTGGTCTCTCAAAAGAACACACATGCAATGATAATGGTGGTTCCATATGTGGTCTGTGAAAAGAACACACATGCAATGACAATGGTGGATCCATATGTGGTTTGTGAAAAGAACACACATACAATGACACTGGTCGATCCATATGTGGTCTGTGAAAAGAACACACATGAAATGACACTGGTCGATCCATATGTGGTTAATGAAAAGAACACACATGAAATGACACTAGTGGATCCATATATGGTTTGTGAAAAGAACACACATGCAATGAACTCTGGTGGCTCCATATGTGGTCTGTGAAAACAACACTAATTTCAATGACACTGGTGGATCCATACATTGTCTGTGAAAAGAACACACATGCAATGAACTCTGGTGGATCCATATGTAGTCTATGAAAAGAACACACATGAAATGACACTGGTTGACCCATATGTGGTCTGTGAAAAGAACACACATGAAATGACACTGGTGGATCCATATGTGGTTAATGAAAAGAACATAAATTTCAATGACACTGGTGGATACATATATGGTTTGTGAAAAGAACACACATGCAATGAACTCTGGTGGATCCATGTGGTTTGAGAAAACAACACACATTTCAATGATACTGGTGGATCCATACATTTTCTGTGAAAAGAACACACATAAAATTAACTCTGGTGTATCCATATGTGTTCTATGAAAAGAACACACATGCAATGACACTGGTTGATCCATATGTGGTCTGTGAAAATAACACACATGAAATGACACTGGTCGATCCATATGTGGTCTGTGAAAAGAACACACATGCAATGACACTGGTGGATCCATATGTGGTCTGTGAAAAGAACACACATGCAATGACAATGGTGGATCCATATGTGGTCTGTAAAAATAACACACATGCAATGACACTGGTGGATCCATATGTGGCATGAAAAGAACACACATGCAATGACAATGGTGGTTCCATATGTGGTCTGTGAAAAGAACACACATGCAATGACAATGGTGGATCCATATGAGGTTTGTGAAAAGAACACACATACAATGACACTGGTTGATCCATATGTGGTCCGTGAAAATAACACACATGGAATGACACTGGTGGATCCATCTGTGGTCTCTGAAAAGAACACACATGCAATGACTCTGGTGGATCCATATGTGGTTTGTGAAAAGAACAGACATGCAATGACAATGATGGTTCCATATTTGTTTGTGAAAAGAACAGACATGCAATGACTATAGTTGTGGTCTGTGAAAAGAACACACATGAAATGACACTTGTGGATCCATATGGTCTGTGAAAAGAACACATCCAATGACAATGGTGGATCCATATGTGGTCTGTGAAAAGATCGCACATGCAATGACAATGGTTGTTCCATATGTGGTCTGTGAAAAGAACAGACATGCAATGACACTGGTGGATCCATATGTGGTCTCTGAAAATAACACACATGCAATGACAATGGTGGATCCATATGTGGTTTGTGAAAAGAACACACATACAAAGACACTAGTTGATCCATATGTGGTGTGTGAAAAGAACACACATGAAATGACACTGGTGGATCCATATGTGGTTAATGAAAAGAACACACATTTCAATGGCACTAGTGGATCCATATATGGTTTGTGAAAAGAACACACATGCAATAAACTCTGGTGGCTCCGTATGTGGTCTGTGAAAACAACACTCATTTCAATGACACTGGTGGATCCATACATTGTCTGTGAAAAGAACACACATGCAATGAACTCTGGTGGATCCATATGTGGTCTATGAAAAGAACACACATGAAATGACACTGGTGGATCCATATGAGGTCTATGAAAAGAACACACATGCAATGACACTGGTGGATCCATATGTGGTCTATGAAAAGAACACACATCCAATGATAATGGTGGATCCATATGTAGTGCATGAAAAGAACACATATGCAATGATAATGGTAGTTTCATATGTGGTCATTGAAAAGAACAGACATGCAATGACACTGGTGGATCCATATGTGGTCTCTGAAAAGAACACACATGCAATGGCAGTGGTTCGGATGTTGTGCGTAAAAAGAACACGCATGCAATGACAATTGTGTATCCATATTTGGTTTGTGAAAAGAACACACATGCAATGACATGGTTGATCCATATGTGGTCTGTGAAAGAACACATGAAATGACACTAGTGGATCCAGATGTAGTTAATGAAAATAACATACATTTCAATGACACTAGTGGATCCACATATGGTTTGTGAAGAGAAAACACATGCAATGAACTCTGGTGGATCCATATGTGGTCTGTGAAAACAACACTCATTTCAATGACACTAGTGGATCCATACATTGTCTGTGAAAAGAACACACATGCAATGAACTCTGGTGGATCAATATGTGGTCTATGAAAAGAACACACATGCTATGACACTGGTTGATCCATATGTGGTCTGTGAAAAGAACATACATGAAATGACCTTTGGTGAATCCATATGTGGTGCTGAAAAGAACACACATGCAATGACACTAGTGGATCCATATGTGGTCTATGAAAAGAACACACATGAAATGACTCTGGTGGATCCATATGTGGTTTGTGAATAGAACATACATGCAATGATACTGGTGGATCCATATGTGGTCTGTGAAAAGAACACACATGAGATAACACTGGTGGATCCATATGTGGTATGTGAAAAGAACAAACATTTCAATGACACTGGTGAATCCATATGTGGTCTGTGAAAAGAACATACATGAAATGACACGGTGAATCCATATGTGGTCCGTGAAAATAACACACATGGAATGACGCTGGTGGATCCATATGTGGTCTCTGAAAAGAACACACATGCAATGACTCTGGTGGATCCATATGTGGTTTGTGAAAAGAGCAGACATGCAATGACAATGTTGGTTCCATATTTGTTTGTGAAAAGAACAGACATGCAATGACTATAGTTGTGTCTGTGAAAAGAACACACATGAAATGACACTTGTGGATCCATATGTGGTCTGTGAAAAGAACACACATGCAATGACACTGGTGGATCCATATGTGGTCTGTGAAAAGAACACACATGCAATGACAATGGTGGATCCATTTGTGGTCTGTGAAAAGAATACACATGCAATGACACTGGTGGATCCATATGTAGTGCTGTGAAAAGAACACACATGCAATGACAATGGTGGTTCCATATGTGGTCTGTGAAAAGAACACACATGCAATGACAATGGTGGATCCATATGAGGTTTGTGAAAAGAACACACATACAATGACACTGGTTGATCCATATGTGGTCCGTGAAAATAACACACATGGAATGACACTGGTGGATCCATCTGTGGTCTCTGAAAAGAACACACATGCAATGACTCTGGTGGATCCATATGTGGTTTGTGAAAAGAACAGACATGCAATGACAATGTTGGTTCCATATTTGTTTGTGAAAAGAACAGACATGCAATGACTATAGTTGTGGTCTGTGAAAAGAACACACATGAAATGACACTTGTGGATCCATATGTGGTCTGTGAAAAGAACACACATCCAATGACAATGGTGGATCCATATGTGAGTGTGAAAAGATCGCACATGCAATGACAATGGTTGTTCCATATGTGGTGCGTGAAAAGAAACGGACATGCAATGACACTGGTGGATCCATATGTGGTCTCTGAAAATAACACACATGCAATGACAATGGTGGATCCATATGTGGTTTGTGAAAAGAACACACATACAAAGACACTAGTTGATCCATATGTGGTGTGTGAAAAGAACACACATGAAATGACACTGGTGGATCCATATGTGGTTAATGAAAAGAACACACATTTCAATGGCACTAGTGGATCCATATATGGTTTGTGAAAAGAACACACATGCAATAAACTCTGGTGGCTCCGTATGTGGTCTGTGAAAACAACACTCATTTCAATGACACTGGTGGATCCATACATTGTCTGTGAAAAGAACACACATGCAATGAACTCTGGTGGATCCATATGTGGTCTATGAAAAGAACACACATGAAATGACATTGGTGGATCCATATGAGGTCTATGAAAAGAACACACATGCAATGACACTGGTGGATCCATATGTGGTCTATGAAAAGAACACACATCCAATGATAATGGTGGATCCATATGTGGTCTGTGAAAAGAACACATATGCAATGATAATGGTAGTTTCATATGTGGTCATTGAAAAGAACAGACATGCAATGACACTGGTGGATCCATATGTGGTCTCTGAAAAGAACACACATGCAATGACAACGGTGGTTCCAGATGTTGTCTGTAAAAAGAACACGCATGCAATGACAATGGTGTATCCATATGTGGTTTGTGAAAAGAACACACATGCAATGACACTGGTTGATCCATATGTGGTCTGTGAAAAGAACACACATGAAATGACACTAGTGGATCCATATGTAGTTAATGAAAATAACATACATTTCAATGACACTAGTGGATCCACATATGGTTTGTGAAGAGAAAACACATGCAATGAACTCTGGTGGATCCATATGTGGTCTGTGAAAACAACACTCATTTCAATGACACTAGTGGATCCATACATTGTCTGTGAAAAGAACACACATGCAATGAACTCTGGTGGATCCATATGTGGTCTATGAAAAGAACACACATGAAATGACTCTGGTGGATCCATATGTGGTTTGTGAATAGAACATGCATGCAATGATACTGGTGGATCCATATGTGGTCTGTGAAAAGAACACACATGAGATAACACTGGTGGATCCATATGTGGTATGTGAAAAGAACAAACATTTCAATGACACTGGTGAATCCATATGTGGTCTGTGAAAAGAACACACATGCAATGACACTGGTGGATCCATATGTGCTCTGTGAAAACAACACACATGCAATGACACTGGTTGATCCAGTTGTTGTCTGCGAAAAGAACACACATGAAATGATACTGGTGGATCCATATGTGGTTAATGAAAAGAACACACATTTGAATGACACTAGTGGATCCATGTATGGTTTGTGAAAAGAACACACATGCAATGAACTCTGGTGGATCCATATGTGGTTTGTGAAAACAACACACATTTCAATGACACTGGTGGATCCATACATTGTCTGTGAAAACAACACACATGCAATGAACTCTGGTGGATCCATATGTGGTCTATGAAAATAACACACATGCAACGACACTAGTTGATCCATATGTGGTCTGTGAAAAAAACACACATTTCAATGACACTGGTGGATACATATATGGTTTGTGAAAAGAACACAGATGCAATGAACTCTGGTGGATCCATGTGGTTTGTGAAAACAACACACATTTCAATGACACTGGTGGATCCATACATTGTCTGTGAAAAGAACACACATGCAATTAACTCTGGTGTATCCATATGTGTTCTATGAAAAGAACACACATGCAATGACAATGGTGGATCCATGTGTGGTTTTCGAAAAGAACACACATACAATGACACTGGTTGATCCATATGTGGTCCGTGAAAATAACACACATGGAATGACGCTGGTGGATCCATATGTGGTCTCTGAAAAGAACACACATGCAATGACTCTGGTGGATCCATATGTGGTTTGTGAAAAGAACAGACATGCAATGACAATGTTGGTTCCATATTTGTTTGTGAAAAGAACAGACATGCAATGACTATAGTTGTGGTCTGTGAAAAGAACACACATGAAATGACACTTGTGGATCCATATGTAGTGCATGAAAGAACACACATCCAATGACAATGGTGGATCCATATGTGGTCTGTGAAAAGATCACACATGCAATGACAATGGTGGTTCCATATGTGGTCTGTGAAAAGAACAGACATGCAATGACACTGGTGGATCCATATGTGGTCTCTGAAAAGAACACACATGCAATGAACTCTGGTGAATCCATATGTGGTCTATGAAAAGAACACACATGCAATGACACTGGTTGACCCATATGTGGTTTGTGAAAAGAACACACATGAAATGACACTGGTGGATCCATATGAGGTCCGTGAAAAGAACACACATGCAATGACACTGGTGGATCCATATGTGGTCTGTGAAAAGAACACACATGAAACGACTCTGGTGGATCCATATGTGGTCTGTGAAAAGAACACACATGAAATGACTCTGGTGGATCCATATGTGGTCTGTGAAAAGAACACACATGAAATAACACTGGTGGATCCATATGTGGTATGTGAAAAGAACAAACATTTCAATGACACTGGTGAATCCATATGTGGTCTATGAAAAGAACACACATGCAATGACACTGGTGGATCCATATGTGCTCTGTGAAAACAACAGACATGCAATGACAATGTTGGTTCCATATTTGTTTGTGAAAAGAACAGACATGCAATGACTCTAGTTGTGGTATGTGAAAAGAACACACATGAAATGACACTTGTGGATCCATATGTGGTCTGTGAAAAGAACACACATGCAATGACAATGGTGGTTCCATATGTGGTCTGTGAAAAGAGCAGACATGCAATGACACTGGTGGATCCATATGTGGTCTCTGAAAAGAACACACATGCAATGACACTGGTGGTTCCATATGTGGTATGTGAAAAGAACACACATGCAATGACAATGGTAGATCCATATGTGGTTTGTGAAAAGAACACACATACAATGACACTGGTTGATCCATATGTGGTCTATGAAAAGAACACACATGAAATGACACTAGTGGATCCATATGTGGTTAATGAAAAGAACACACATTTCAATGACACTAGTGGATCCATATATGGTTTGTGAAAAGAACACACATGCAATGAACTCTGGTGAATCCATATGTGGTCTGTGAAAACAACACTCATTTCAATGACATTGGTGGATCCATACATTGTCTGTGAAAAGACCACACATGCAACAAACTCTGGTGGATCCATATGTGGTCTATGAAAAGAACACACATGCAATGACACTGGTGGATCCATATGTGGTCTGTGAAAAGAACACACATGAAATGACACTGGTGGATCCATATGTGGTCTATGAAAAGAACACACATGCAATTACACTAGTGGATCCATATGTGGTCTGTGAAAAGAACACACATGCAATAACACTGGTGAATCCATATGTGCTCTGTGAAAAGAACACACATGCAATGAAAATGGTGGATCCATATGTGGTCTGGGAAAAGAATACACATGGAATGACACTGGTGGATCCATATGTGGTCTGTGAAAAGAAGACACATCCAATGACACTGGTGGATAAGTATGTGGTCCGTGAAAAGAACACACATGCAATGACACTGGTGGATCCATATGTGGTCTATGAAAAGAACACACATGCAATGAAAATTGTGGTTCCATATGTGGTCTGTGAAAAGAACACACATGCTATGACACTGGTTGATCCATATGTGGTCTGTGAAAAGAACATACATGAAATGACACTGGTGAATCCATATGTGGTCTGTGAAAAGAACACACATGCAATGACACTAGTGGATCCATATGTGGTCTATGAAAAGAACACACATGAAATGACTCTGGTGGATCCATATGTGGTTTGTGAAAAGAAGATACATGCAATGATACTGGTGGATCCATATGTGGTCTGTGAAAAGAACACACATGAAATAACACTGGTGGATCCATATGTGGTATGTGAAAAGAACAAACATTTCAATGACACTGGTGAATCCATATGTGGTCTGTGAAAAGAACACACATGCAATGACACTGGTGGATCCATATGTGCTCTGTGAAAACAACACACATGCAATGGCACTGGTTGATCCAGGTTGTTGTCTGCGACAAGAACACACATGAAATGATACTGGTGGATCCATATGTGGTTAATGAAAAGAACACACATTTGAATGACACTAGTGGATCCATGTATGGTTTGTGAAAAGAACACACATGCAATGAACTCTGGTGGATCCATATGTGGTTTGTGAAAACAACACACATTTCAATGACACTGGTGGATCCATACATTGTCTGTGAAAACAACACACATGCAATGAACTCTGGTGGATCCATATGTGGTCTATGAAAAGAACACACATGCAACGACACTAGTTGATCCATATGTGGTCTGTGAAAAAAACACACATTTCAATGACACTGGTGGATACATATATGGTTTGTGAAAAGAACACAGATGCAATGAACTCTGGTGGATCCATGTGGTTTGTGAAAACAACACACATTTCAATGACACTGGTGGATCCATACATTGTATGCGAAAAGAACACACATGCAATTAACTCTGGTGTATCCATATGTGTTCTATGAAAAGAACACACATGCAATGACAATGGTGGATCCATGTGTGGTTTTCGAAAAGAACACACATACAATGACACTGGTTGATCCATATGTGGTCCATGAAAATAACACACATGGAATGACGCTGGTGGATCCATATGTGGTCTCTGAAAAGAACACACATGCAATGACTCTGGTGGATCCATATGTGGTTTGTGAAAAGAGCACATGCAATGACAATGTTGGTTCCATATTTGTTTGTGAAAAGAACAGACATGCAATGACTATAGTTGTGGTATGTGAAAAGAACACACATGAAATGACACTTGTGGATCCATATGTGGTCTGTGAAAAGAACACACATCCAATGACAATTGTGGATCCATATGTGGTCTGTGAAAAGATCACACATGCAATGACACTGGTGGATCAGTATGTGGTCCATGAAAAGAACACGCATGCAATGACACTGGTGGATCCATATGTGGTCTATGAAAAGAACACACATGTAATGAAAATTGTGGTTCCGTATGTGGTCTGTGAAAAGAACACACATGCAATGACACTGGTGGATCCACATGTGGTCTGTGAAAAGAACACACATGCAATGACACTAGTGGATCCATATGTGGTCTGTGACAAAACACACATGAAATGACTCTGGTGGATCCATATGTGGTTTGTGAAACGAACATACATGCAATGATACTGGTGGATCCATATGTGGTCTGTGAAAAGAACACACATGCAATAACACTAGTGGATCCATATGTTGTATGTGAAAAGAACAAACATTTCAATGACACTAGTGAATCCATATGTGGTCTGTGAAAAGAACAGACATGCAATGACACTGGTGGATCTATATGTGGTCTGTGAAAACAACACACATGCAATGACACTGGTTGATCCAGTTGTGGTCTGCGAAAAGAACACACATGAAATGATACTGGTGGATCCATATGTGGTTAATGAAAAGAACACACATTTGAATGACACTGGTGGATCCATATATGGTTTGTGAAAAGAAGACACATGCAATGAACTCTAGTGGATCCATATGTGGTTTGTGAAAACAACACACATTTCAATGACACTAGTGGATCCGTACATTGTCTGTGAAAACAACACACATGCGATGAACTCTGGTGGATTCATATGTGGTCTATGAAAAGAACACACATGCAACGACACTGGTTGATCCATATGTGGTCTGTGAAAATAACACGCATGAAATGACACTGGTGGATCCATATGTGGTCTGTGCAAAGAACACACATGCAATGACACTAGTGGATCCATATGTGGTCTGTGAAATGAACACACATGCAATGAACTCTGGTGGATCAATATGTGGTCTATGAAAAGAACACACATGCTATGACACTGGTTGATCCATATGTGGTCTGTGAAAAGAACATACATGAAATGACACTGGTGAATCCATATGTGGTCTGTGAAAAGAACACACATGCAATGACACTAGTGGATCCATATGTGGTCTATGAAAAGAACACACATGAAATGACTCTGGTGGATCCATATGTGGTTTGTGAATAGAACATACATGCAATGATACTGGTGGATCCATATGTGGTCTGTGAAAAGAACACACATGAGATAACACTGGTGGATCCATATGTGGTATGTGAAAAGAACAAACATTTCAATGACACTGGTGAATCCATATGTGGTCTGTGAAAAGAACATACATGAAATGACACTGGTGAATCCATATGTGGTCCGTGAAAATAACACACATGGAATGACGCTGGTGGATCCATATGTGGTCTCTGAAAAGAACACACATGCAATGACTCTGGTGGATCCATATGTGGTTTGTGAAAAGAGCAGACATGCAATGACAATGTTGGTTCCATATTTGTTTGTGAAAAGAACAGACATGCAATGACTATAGTTGTGTCTGTGAAAAGAACACACATGAAATGACACTTGTGGATCCATATGTGTTCTGTGAAAAGAACACACATGCAATGACACTGGTGGATCCATATGTGGTCTGTGAAAAGAACACACATGCAATGACAATGGTGGATCCATTTGTGGTCTGTGAAAAGAATACACATGCAATGACACTGGTGGATCCATATGTGGTCTGTGAAAAGAACACACATGCAATGACAATGGTGGTTCCATATGTGGTCTGTGAAAAGAACACACATGCAATGACAATGGTGGATCCATATGAGGTTTGTGAAAAGAACACACATACAATGACACTGGTTGATCCATATGTGGTCCGTGAAAATAACACACATGGAATGACACTGGTGGATCCATCTGTGGTCTCTGAAAAGAACACACATGCAATGACTCTGGTGGATCCATATGTGGTTTGTGAAAAGAACAGACATGCAATGACAATGTTGGTTCCATATTTGTTTGTGAAAAGAACAGACATGCAATGACTATAGTTGTGGTCTGTGAAAAGAACACACATGAAATGACACTTGTGGATCCATATGTGGTCTGTGAAAAGAACACACATCCAATGACAATGGTGGATCCATATGTGGTCTGTGAAAAGATCGCACATGCAATGACAATGGTTGTTCCATATGTGGTCTGTGAAAAGAACAGACATGCAATGACACTGGTGGATCCATATGTGGTCTCTGAAAATAACACACATGCAATGACAATGGTGGATCCATATGTGGTTTGTGAAAAGAACACACATACAAAGACACTAGTTGATCCATATGTGGTGTGTGAAAAGAACACACATGAAATGACACTGGTGGATCCATATGTGGTTAATGAAAAGAACACACATTTCAATGGCACTAGTGGATCCATATATGGTTTGTGAAAAGAACACACATGCAATAAACTCTGGTGGCTCCGTATGTGGTCTGTGAAAACAACACTCATTTCAATGACACTGGTGGATCCATACATTGTCTGTGAAAAGAACACACATGCAATGAACTCTGGTGGATCCATATGTGGTCTATGAAAAGAACACACATGAAATGACATTGGTGGATCCATATGAGGTCTATGAAAAGAACACACATGCAATGACACTGGTGGATCCATATGTGGTCTATGAAAAGAACACACATCCAATGATAATGGTGGATCCATATGTGGTCTGTGAAAAGAACACATATGCAATGATAATGGTAGTTTCATATGTGGTCATTGAAAAGAACAGACATGCAATGACACTGGTGGATCCATATGTGGTCTCTGAAAAGAACACACATGCAATGACAACGGTGGTTCCAGATGTTGTCTGTAAAAAGAACACGCATGCAATGACAATGGTGTATCCATATGTGGTTTGTGAAAAGAACACACATGCAATGACACTGGTTGATCCATATGTGGTCTGTGAAAAGAACACACATGAAATGACACTAGTGGATCCATATGTAGTTAATGAAAATAACATACATTTCAATGACACTAGTGGATCCACATATGGTTTGTGAAGAGAAAACACATGCAATGAACTCTGGTGGATCCATATGTGGTCTGTGAAAACAACACTCATTTCAATGACACTAGTGGATCCATACATTGTCTGTGAAAAGAACACACATGCAATGAACTCTGGTGGATCCATATGTGGTCTATGAAAAGAACACACATGAAATGACTCTGGTGGATCCATATGTGGTTTGTGAATAGAACATGCATGCAATGATACTGGTGGATCCATATGTGGTCTGTGAAAAGAACACACATGAGATAACACTGGTGGATCCATATGTGGTATGTGAAAAGAACAAACATTTCAATGACACTGGTGAATCCATATGTGGTCTGTGAAAAGAACACACATGCAATGACACTGGTGGATCCATATGTGCTCTGTGAAAACAACACACATGCAATGACACTGGTTGATCCAGTTGTTGTCTGCGAAAAGAACACACATGAAATGATACTGGTGGATCCATATGTGGTTAATGAAAAGAACACACATTTGAATGACACTAGTGGATCCATGTATGGTTTGTGAAAAGAACACACATGCAATGAACTCTGGTGGATCCATATGTGGTTTGTGAAAACAACACACATTTCAATGACACTGGTGGATCCATACATTGTCTGTGAAAACAACACACATGCAATGAACTCTGGTGGATCCATATGTGGTCTATGAAAATAACACACATGCAACGACACTAGTTGATCCATATGTAGTGCATGAAAAACACACATTTCAATGACCTTTGGTGGATACATATATGGTTTGTGAAAAGAACACATGCAATGAACTCTGGTGGATCCATGTGGTTTGTGAAAACAACACACATTTCAATGACACTTTGGTGGATCCATACATTGTACGTGAAAAGAACACACATGCAATTAACTCTGGTGTATCCATATGTGTTCTATGAAAAGAACACACATGCAATGACAATGGTGGATCCATGTGTGGTTTTCGAAAAGAACACACATACAATGACCTTTGGTTGATCCATATGTGGTCCGTGAAAATAACACACATGGAATGACATTTGGTGGATCCATATGTGGTCTCTGAAAAGAACACACATGCAATGACTCTGAGTGGATCCGTATGTGGTTTGTGAAAAAACAGACATGCAATGACAATGTTGGTTCCATATTTGTTTGTGAAAAGAAACGGACATGCAATGACTATAGTTGTGATGCGTGAAAAGAACACACATGAAATGACACTTGTGGATCCATATGTGGTCTGTGAAAAGAACACATCCAATGACAATGGTGGATCCATATGTGGTCTGAAAAGATCACACATGCAATGACAATGGTGGTTCCATATGTAGTGCATGAAAAGAACAGGACATGCAATGACCTTTGGTGGATCCATATGTGGTCTCTGAAAGAACACACATGCAATGAACTCTGGTGAATCCATATGTGGTCTATGAAAAGAACACACATGCAATGACACTGGTTGACCCATATGTGGTTTGTGAAAAGAACACACATGAAATGACACTGGTGGATCCATATGAGGTCCGTGAAAAGAACACACATGCAATGACACTGGTGGATCCATATGTGGTCTGTGAAAAGAACACACATGAAACGACTCTGGTGGATCCATATGTGGTCTGTGAAAAGAACACACATGAAATGACTCTGGTGGATCCATATGTGGTCTGTGAAAAGAACACACATGAAATAACACTGGTGGATCCATATGTGGTATGTGAAAAGAACAAACATTTCAATGACACTGGTGAATCCATATGTGGTCTATGAAAAGAACACACATGCAATGACACTGGTGGATCCATATGTGCTCTGTGAAAACAACAGACATGCAATGACAATGTTGGTTCCATATTTGTTTGTGAAAAGAACAGACATGCAATGACTCTAGTTGTGGTATGTGAAAAGAACACACATGAAATGACACTTGTGGATCCATATGTAGTGCGTGAAAAGAACACACATGCAATGACAATGGTGGTTCCATATGTAGTGCATGAAAGAGCGGACATGCAATGACACTGGATCCATATGTGGTCTCTGAAAAGAACACACATGCAATGACACTGGTGGTTCCATATGTGGTCTGTGAAAAGAACACACATGCAATGACAATGGTAGATCCATATGTGGTTTGTGAAAAGAACACACATACAATGACACTGGTTGATCCATATGTGGTCTATGAAAAGAACACACATGAAATGACACTAGTGGATCCATATGTGGTTAATGAAAAGAACACACATTTCAATGACACTAGTGGATCCATATATGGTTTGTGAAAATAACACACATGCAATGAACTCTGGTGAATCCATATGTGGTCTGTGAAAACAACACTCATTTCAATGACATTGGTGGATCCATACATTGTCTGTGAAAAGACCACACATGCAACAAACTACGTGGATCAATATGTGGTCTATGATAATAACACACATGCAATGACACTGGTGGATCCATATGTGGTCTGTGAAAAGAACAAACATGCAATGAAACTGGTGGATCCATATGTCTATTAAAAGAACACACATGCAATTACACTAGTGGATCCATATGTGGTCTGTGAAAAGAACACACATGCAATAACACTGGTGAATCCATATGTGCTCTGTGAAAAGAACACACATGCAATGAAAATGGTGGATCCATATGTGGTCTGGGAAAAGAATACACATGGAATGACACTGGTGGATCCATATGTGGTCTGTGAAAAGAAGACACATCCAATGACACTGGTGGATAAGTATGTGGTCCGTGAAAAGAACACACATGCAATGACTTGGTGGATCCATATGTGGTCTATGAAAAGAACACACATGCAATGAAAATTGTGGTTCCATATGTGGTCTATGAAAAGAACACACATGCTATGACACTGGTTGATCCATATGTGGTCTGTGAAAAGAACATACATGAAATGACACTGGTGAATCCATATGTGGTCTGTGAAAAGAACACACATGCAATGACACTAGTGGATCCATATGTGGTCTATGAAAAGAACACACATGAAATGACTCTGGTGGATCCATATGTGGTTTGTGAAAAGAAGATACATGCAATGATACTGGTGGATCCATATGTGGTCTGTGAAAAGAACACACATGAAATAACACTGGTGGATCCATATGTGGTATGTGAAAAGAACAAACATTTCAATGACACTGGTGAATCCATATGTGGTCTGTGAAAAGAACACACATGCAATGACACTGGTGGATCCATATGTGCTCTGTGAAAACAACACACATGCAATGGCACTGGTTGATCCAGTTGTTGTCTGCGAAAAGAACACACATGAAATGATACTGGTGGATCCATATGTGGTTAATGAAAAGAACACACATTTGAATGACACTAGTGGATCCATGTATGGTTTGTGAAAAGAACACACATGCAATGAACTCTGGTGGATCCATATGTGGTTTGTGAAAACAACACACATTTCAATGACACTGGTGGATCCATACATTGTCTGTGAAAACAACACACATGCAATGAACTCTGGTGGATCCATATGTGGTCTATGAAAAGAACACACATGCAACGACACTAGTTGATCCATATGTGGTCTGTGAAAAAAACACACATTTCAATGACACTGGTGGATACATATATGGTTTGTGAAAAGAACACAGATGCAATGAACTCTGGTGGATCCATGTGGTTTGTGAAAACAACACACATTTCAATGACACTGGTGGATCCATACATTGTATGCGAAAAGAACACACATGCAATTAACTCTGGTGTATCCATATGTGTTCTATGAAAAGAACACACATGCAATGACAATGGTGGATCCATGTGTGGTTTTCGAAAAGAACACACATACAATGACACTGGTTGATCCATATGTGGTCCGTGAAAATAACACACATGGAATGACGCTGGTGGATCCATATGTGGTCTCTGAAAAGAACACACATGCAATGACTCTGGTGGATCCATATGTGGTTTGTGAAAAGAGCAGACATGCAATGACAATGTTGGTTCCATATTTGTTTGTGAAAAGAACAGACATGCAATGACTATAGTTGTGGTATGTGAAAAGAACACACATGAAATGACACTTGTGGATCCATATGTGGTCTGTGAAAAGAACACACATCCAATGACAATTGTGGATCCATATGTGGTCTGTGAAAAGATCACACATGCAATGACACTGGTGGATCAGTATGTGGTCCATGAAAAGAACACGCATGCAATGACACTGGTGGATCCATATGTGGTCTATGAAAAGAACACACATGTAATGAAAATTGTGGTTCCGTATGTGGTCTGTGAAAAGAACACACATGCAATGACACTGGTGGATCCACATGTGGTCTGTGAAAAGAACACACATGCAATGACACTAGTGGATCCATATGTGGTCTGTGACAAAACACACATGAAATGACTCTGGTGGATCCATATGTGGTTTGTGAAACGAACATACATGCAATGATACTGGTGGATCCATATGTGGTCTGTGAAAAGAACACACATGCAATAACACTAGTGGATCCATATGTTGTATGTGAAAAGAACAAACATTTCAATGACACTAGTGAATCCATATGTGGTCTGTGAAAAGAACAGACATGCAATGACACTGGTGGATCTATATGTGGTCTGTGAAAACAACACACATGCAATGACACTGGTTGATCCAGTTGTGGTCTGCGAAAAGAACACACATGAAATGATACTGGTGGATCCATATGTGGTTAATGAAAAGAACACACATTTGAATGACACTGGTGGATCCATATATGGTTTGTGAAAAGAAGACACATGCAATGAACTCTAGTGGATCCATATGTGGTTTGTGAAAACAACACACATTTCAATGACACTAGTGGATCCATACATTGTCTGTGAAAACAACACACATGCGATGAACTCTGGTGGATTCATATGTGGTCTATGAAAAGAACACACATGCAACGACACTGGTTGATCCATATGTGGTCTGTGAAAATAACACGCATGAAATGACACTGGTGGATCCATATGTGGTCTGTGCAAAGAACACACATGCAATGACACTAGTGGATCCATATGTGGTCTGTGAAATGAACACACATGCAATGACACTGGTGGATCCATATGTGGTCTGTGAAAAGAATACACATGCAATGAAAATGGTGGATCCATATGTGGTATGTGAAAAGAATACACATGCAATGACACTGGTGGATCCATATGTGGTCTGTGAAAAGCACACATATGCAATGACACTGGTGGATCCATATGTGGTCGCTGAAAAGAACACACATGCAATGACACTGGTGGATCCATATGTGGTCGCTGAAAAGAACACACATGCAATGACACTGGTGGATCCATATGTGGTCTCTGAAAAGAACACACATGCAATGACTCTGGTGGATCCATATGTGGTTTGTGAAAATAACAGACATGTAATGACAATGTTGGTTCCATATTTGTTTGTGAAAAGAACAGACATGCAATGACTCTAGTTGTGGTCTGTGAAAAGAACACACATGAAATGACACTTGTGGATCGATATGTGGTCTGTGAAACGAACACACATCCAATGATAATGGTGGATCCATATGTGGTATGTGAAAAGAACACATATGCAATGATAATGGTGGTTCCATATGTGGTCATTGAAAAGAACAGACATGCAATGACACTGGTGGATCCATATGTGGTCTCTGAAAAGAACACACATGCAATGACAACGGTGGTTCCAGATGTTGTCTGTAAAAAGAACACGCATGCAATGACAATGGTGTATCCATATGTGGTTTGTGAAAAGAACACACATGCAATGACACTGGTTGATCCATATGTGGTCTGTGAAAAGAACACACATGAAATGACACTAGTGGATCCATATGTAGTTAATGAAAATAACATACATTTCAATGACACTAGTGGATCCACATATGGTTTGTGAAGAGAAAACACATGCAATGAACTCTGGGGATCCATATGTGGTCTGTGAAAACAACACTCATTTCAATGACGCTAGTGGATCCATACGTTGTCTGTGAAAAGAACACACATGCAATGAACTCTGGTGGATCAATATGTGGTCTATGAAAAGAACACACATGCTATGACACTGGTTGATCCATATGTGGTCTGTGAAAAGAACATACATGAAATGACACTGGTGAATCCATATGTGGTCTGTGAAAAGAACACACATGCAATGACACTAGTGGATCCATATGTGGTCTATGAAAAGAACACACATGAAATGACTCTGGTGGATCCATATGTGGTTTGTGAAAAGAACATACATGCAATGATACTGGTGGATCCATATGTGGTATGTGAAAAGAACACACATGAAATAACACTGGTGGATCCATATGTGGTATGTGAAAAGAACAAACATTTCAATGACACTGGTGAATCCATATGTGGTCTGTGAAAAGAACACACATGCAATGACACTGGTGGATCCATATGTGCTCTGTGAAAACAACACACATGCAATGGCACTGGTTGATCCAGTTGTTGTCTGCGAAAAGAACACACATGAAATGATACTGGTGGATCCATATGTGGTTAATGAAAAGAACACACATTTGAATGACACTAGTGGATCCATGTATGGTTTGTGAAAAGAACACACATGCAATGAACTCTGGTGGATCCATATGTGGTTTGTGAAAACAACACACATTTCAATGACAAGGTGGATCCATACATTATGCAGAAAAACACATGCAATGAACTCTGGTGGATCCATATGTGGTCTATGAAAAGAACACACATGCAACGACACTAGTTGATCCATATGTGGTCTGTGAAAAAAACACACATTTCAATGACACTGGTGGATACATATATGGTTTGTGAAAAGAACACAGATGCAATGAACTCTGGTGGATCCATGTGGTTTGTGAAAACAACACACATTTCAATGACACTGGTGGATCCATACATTGTCTGTGAAAAGAACACACATGCAATTAACTCTGGTGTATCCATATGTGTTCTATGAAAAGAACACACATGCAATGACAATGGTGGATCCATGTGTGGTTTTCGAAAAGAACACACATACAATGACACTGGTTGATCCATATGTGGTCCGTGAAAATAACACACATGGAATATATTTGACGTGGATCCATATGTGGTCTCTGAAAAGAACACACATGCAATGACTCTGGTGGATCCATATGTGGTTTGTGAAAAGAACAGACATGCAATGACAATGTTGGTTCCATATTTGTTTGTGAAAAGAACAGACATGCAATGACTATAGTTGTGGTCTGTGAAAAGAACACACATGAAATGACACTTGTGGATCCATATGTGGTCTGTGAAAAGAACACACATCCAATGACAATGGTGGATCCATATGTGGTCTGTGAAAAGATCACACATGCAATGACAATGGTGGTTCCATATGTGGTCTGTGAAAAGAACAGACATGCAATGACACTGGTGGATCCATATGTGGTCTCTGAAAAGAACACACATGCAATGAACTCTGGTGGATCCATATGTGGTCTATGAAAAGAACACACATGCAATGACACTGGTTGACCCATATGTGGTTTGTAAAAAGAACACACATGAAATGACACTGGTGGATCCATATGAGGTCCGTGAAAAGAACACACATGCAATGACACTGGTGGATCCATATGTGGTCTGTGAAAAGAACACACATGAAACGACTCTGGTGGATCCATATGTGGTCTGTGAAAAGAACACACATGAAATGACTCTGGTGGATCCATATGTGGTCTGTGAAAAGAACACACATGAAATAACACTGGTGGATCCATATGTGGTATGTGAAAAGAACAAACATTTCAATGACACTGGTGAATCCATATGTGGTATGTGAAAAGAACACACATGCAATGACACCGGTGGATCCATATGTGCTCTGTGAAAACAACAGACATGCAATGACAATGTTGGTTCCATATTTGTTTGTGAAAAGAACAGACATGCAATGACTCTAGTTGTGGTATGTGAAAAGAACACACATGAAATGACACTTGTGGATCCATATGTGGTCTGTGAAAAGAACACACATGCAATGACAATGGTGGTTCCATATGTGGTCTGTGAAAAGAGCAGACATGCAATGACACTGGTGGATCCATATGTGGTCTCTGAAAAGAACACACATGCAATGACACTGGTGGTTCCATATGTGGTATGTGAAAAGAACACACATGCAATGACAATGGTAGATCCATATGTGGTTTGTGAAAAGAACACACATACAATGACACTGGTTGATCCATATGTGGTCTATGAAAAGAACACACATGAAATGACACTAGTGGATCCATATGTGGTTAATGAAAAGAACACACATTTCAATGACACTAGTGGATCCATATATGGTTTGTGAAAAGAACACACATGCAATGAACTCTGGTGAATCCATATGTGGTCTGTGAAAACAACACTCATTTCAATGACATTGGTGGATCCATACATTGTCTGTGAAAAGAACACACATGCAACGAACTCTGGTGGATCCATATGTGGTCTATGAAAAGAACACACATGCAATGACACTGGTGGATCCATATGTGGTCTGTGAAAAGAACACACATGAAATGACACTGGTGGATCCATATGTGGTCTATGAAAAGAACACACATGCAATGACACTAGTGGATCCATATGTGGTCTATGAAAAGAACACACATGCAATAACACTGGTGAATCCATATGTGCTCTGTGAAAAGAACACACATGCAATGAAAATGGTGGATCCATATGTGGTCTGTGAAAAGAAGACACATCCAATGACACTGGTGGATAAGTATGTGGTCCGTGAAAAGAACACACATGCAATGACACTGGTGGATCCATATGTGCTCTATGAAAAGAACACACATGCAATGAAAATTGTGGTTCCATATGTGGTCTGTGAAAAGAACACACATGCTATGACACTGGTTGATCCATATGTGGTCTGTGAAAAGAACATACATGAAATGACACTGGTGAATCCATATGTGGTCTGTGAAAAGAACACACATGCAATGACACTAGTGGATCCATATGTGGTCTATGAAAAGAACAGACATGAAATGACTCTGGTGGATCCATATGTGGTTTGTGAAAAGAACATACATGCAATGATACAGGTGGATCCATATGTGGTCTGTGAAAAGAACACACATGAAATAACACTGGTGGATCCATATGTGGTATGTGAAAAGAACAAACATTTCAATGACACTGGTGAATCCATATGTGGTCTGTGAAAAGAACACACATGCAATGACACTGGTGGATCCATATGTGCTCTGTGAAAACAACACACATGCAATGGCACTGGTTGATCCAGTTGTTGTCTGCGAAAAGAACACACATGAAATGATACTGGTGGATCCATATGTGGTTAATGAAAAGAACACACATTTGAATGACACTAGTGGATCCATGTATGGTTTGTGAAAAGAACACACATGCAATGAACTCTGGTGGATCCATATGTGGTTTGTGAAAACAACACACATTTCAATGACACTAGTGGATCCATACATTGTCTGTGAAAACAACACACATGCAATGAACTCCGGTGGATCCATATGTGGTCTATGAAAAGAACACACATGCAATGACACTGGTGGATCCATATGTGGTCTGTGAAAAAAACACACATTTCAATGACACTGGTGGATACATATGTGGTCTATGAAAAGAACACACATGCAATGACACTAGTGGATCCATATGTGGTCTGTGAAAAGAACACACATGCAATGACACTGGTGAATCCATATGTGCTCTGTGAAAAGAACACACATGCAATGAAAATGGTGGATCCATATGTGGTCTGGGAAAAGAATACACATGGAATGACACTGGTGGATCCATATGTGGTCTGTGAAAAGAAGACACATCCAATGACACTGGTGGATAAGTATGTGGTCCGTGAAAAGAACACACATGCAATGACACTGGTGGATCCATATGTGGTCTATGAAAAGAACACACATGCAATGAAAATTGTGGTTCCATATGTGGTCTGTGAAAAGAACACACATGCAGTGACACTGGTGGATCCACATGTGGTCTGTGAAAAGAACACACATGCAATGACACTGGTGGATCCATATGTGGTCTGCGAAAAGAACACACATGAAATGACTCTGGTGGATCCATATGTGGTTTGTGAAACTAACATACATGCAATGATACTGGTGGATCCATATGTGGTCTGTGAAAAGAACACACATGCAATAACACTAGTGGATCCATATGTGGTATGTGAAAAGAACAAACATTTCAATGACACTGGTGAATCCATATGTGGTCTGTGAAAAGAACACACATGCAATGACACTGGTGGATCCATATGTGGTCTATGAAAACAACACACATGCAATGACACTGGTTGATCCAGTTGTGGTCTGCGAAAAGAACACACATGAAATGATACTGGTGGATCCATATGTGGTTAATGAAAAGAACACACATTTGAATGACACCGGTGGATCCATATATGGTTTGTGAAAAGAAGACACATGCAATGAACTTTGGTGGATCCATATGTGGTTTGTGAAAACAACACACATTTCAATGACACTAGTGGATCCATACATTGTCTGTGAAAACAACACACATGCAATGAACTCTGGTGGATCCATATGTGGTCTATGAAAAGAACACACATGCAACGACACTAGTTGATCCATATGTGGTCTGTGAAAATAACACGCATGAACTGACACTGGTGGATCGATATTCTGTCTATGAAAAGAACACACATGCAATGACACTAGTGGATCCATATGTGGTCTATGAAATGAACACACATGCAATGACACTGGTGGATCCATATGTGGTCTGTGAAAAGAACACACATGCAATGAAAATGGTGGATCCATATGTGGTATGTGAAAAGAATACACATGCAATGACACTGGTGGATCCGTATGTCGTCTGTGAAAAGCACACATATGGAATGACACTGGTGGATCCATATGTGGTCGCTGAAAAGAACACACATGCAATGACACTGGTGGATCCATATGTGGTCTGTGAAAAGAACACACATGAAATGACACTAGAGGATCCATATGTGGTTAATGAAAATAACATACATTTCAATGACACTAGTGGATCCACATATGGTTTGTGAAGAGAACACACATGCAACGAACTCTGGTGGATCCATATGTGGTCTATGAAAACAACACTCATTTCAATGACACTAGTGGATCCATACGTTGTCTGTGAAAAGAACACACATGCAATGAACTCTTGTGGATCCATATGTGGTCTATGAAAAGAACACACATGCTATGACACTGGTTGATCCATATGTGGTCTGTGAAAAGAACATACATGAAATGACACTGGTGGATCCATATGTGGTCGATGAAAAGAACACACATGCAATGACACTAGTGGATCCATATGTGGTCTATGAAAAGAACACACATGAAATGACTCTGGTGGATCCATATGTGGTTTGTGAAAAGAACATACATGCAATGATACTGGTGGATCCATATGTGGTATGTGAAAAGAACACACATGCAATAACACTAGTGGATCTATATGTGGTATGTGAAAAGAACAAACATTTCAATGACACTGGTGAATCCATATGTGGCCTGTGAAAAGAACACACATGCAATGAACTCTGGTGGATCCATATTTGGTTTGCGAAAACAACACACATTTCAATGACACTGGTGGATCCATACATTGTCTGTGAAAACAACACACATGCAATGAACTCTGGTGGATCCATATGTGGTCTATGAAAAGAACACACATGCAACGACACTAGTTGATCCATATGTGGTCTGTGAAAAGAACACACATTGCAATGACATTGGTGGATACATGTATGGTTTGTGAAAAGAACACAGATGCAATGAACTCTTGTGGATCCATGTGGTTTGTGAAAACAACACACATTTCAATGACACTGGTGGATCCATACATTGTCTATGAAAAGAACACACATGCAATTAACTCTGGTGTATCCATATGTGTTCTATGAAAAGAACACACATGCAATGACAATGGTGGATCCATATGTGGTTTGTGAAAAGAACACACATACAATGACACTGGTTGATCCATACGTGGTCCGTGAAAATAACACACATGGAATGACACTGGTGGATCCATATGTGGTCTCTGAAAATAACACACATGCAATGACTCTGGTGGATCCATATGTGGTTTATGAAAAGAACAGACGTGCAATGCCAATGTTGGTTCCATATTTGTTTGTGAAAAGAACAGACATGCAATGACTATAGTTGTGGTCTGTGAAAAGAACACACATGAAATGACACTTGTGGATCCATATGTGGTCGGTGAAAAGAACACACATCCAATGACAATGGTGGATCCATATGTGGTCTGTGAAAAGATCGCACATGCAATGACAATGGTGGTTCCATATGTGGTCTGTGAAAAGAACAGACATGCAATGACACTGGTGGATCCATATGTGGTCTCTGAAAAGAACACACATGCAATGACAATGGTGGTTCCATATGTGGTCTGTGAAAAGAACACACATGCAATGACAATGGTGGATCCATATGTGGTTTGTGAAAAGAACACACATATAATGACACTGGTCGATCCATATGTGGTGTGTGAAAAGAACACACATGAAATGACACTAGTGGATCCATATGTGGTTAATGAAAAGAACACACATTTCAATGACACTAGTGGATCCATATATGGTTTGTGAAAAGAATACACATGCAATGAACTCTGGTGGCTCCATATGTTGTCTGTGAAAACAACACTCATTTCAATGACACTGGTGGGTCCATACATTGTCTGTGAAAAGAACACACATGCAATGAACTCTGGTGGATCCATATGTGGTCTATGAATAGAACACACATGCTATGACACTGGTTGATCCATATGTGGTCTGTGAAAAGAACAGACATGAAATGACACTGGTGGATCCATATGTGGTTTGTGAAAAGAACACACATGCAATGACACTGGTTGATCCATATGTGGTCTGTGAAAATAACACACATGAAATGACACTGGTCGATCCATATGTGGTCTGTGAAAAGAACACACATGCAATGACACTGGTGGATCCATATGTGGTCTGTGAAAAGAATACACATCCAATGACAATGGTGGATCCATATGTGGTCTGTGAAAAGAACACACATGCAATGACAATGGTGGTTCCATGTGTGGTCTGTGAAAAGAACAGACATGCAATGACACTGGTGGATCCATATGTGGTCTCTGAAAAGAACACACATGCAATGACAATGGTGGTTCCATATGTGGTCTATGAAAAGAACACACATGTAATGACAATGGTGGATCCATATGTGGTTTGTGAAAAGAACACACATACAATGACACTGGTTGATCCATATGTGGTCTGTGAAAAGAACACACATGAAATGACACTAGTGGATCCATATGTGGTTAATGAAAAGAACACACATTTCGATGACACTAGTGGATCCATATATGGTTTGTGAAAAGAACACACATGCAATGAACTCTGGTGGCTCCATATGTGGTCTGTGAAAACAACACTCATTTCAATGACACGGGTGGATCCATATGTGGTCCATGAAAAGAACACACATGCAATGACACTGGTTCACCCATATGTGGTTTGTGAAAAGAACACACATGAAATGACACTGGTGGATCCCTATGAGGTCTGTGAAAAGAACACACATGCAATGACAGTGGTGGATCCATATGTGGTCTGTGAAAAGAACACACATGCAATAAAAATGGTGGATCCATATGTGGTTTGTGAAAAGAATACACATGCAATGACACTAGCGGATCCATATGTGGTATGTGAAAAGAACACACATGCAATGACACTGGTGGATCCATATGTGGTCCATGAAAATAACACACATGGAATGACACTGGTGGATCCATATGTGGTCTCTGAAAAGAACACACATGCAATGACTCTGGTGGATCCATATGTGGTTTGTGAAAAGAACAGACATGCAATGACAATGTTGGTTCCATATTTGTTTGTGAAAAGAACAGACATGCAATGACTCTAGTTGTGGTCTGTGAAAAGAACACACATGAAATGACACTTGTGGATCCATATGTGGTCTGTGAAAAGAACACACATGCAATGACAATGGTGGTTCCATATGTGGTCTGTGAAAAGAGCATACATGCAATGACACTGGTGGATCCATATGTGGTCTTTGAAAAGAACACACATGCAATGACAATGGTGGTTCCATATGTGGTCTGTGAAAAGAACACACATGCAATGACAATGGTGGATCCATATGTGGTTTGTGAAAAGAACACACATACAATGACACTGGTTGATCCATATGTTGTCTATGAAAAGAACACACATGAAATGACACTAGTGGATCCATATGTGGTTAACGAAAAGAACACACATTTCAATGACACTAGTGGATGCATATATGGTTTGTGAAAAGAACACACATGTAATGAACTCTGGTGGATCCATGTGGTTTGTGAAAAAAACACACATGCAATGACACTGGTGGATCCATATGTGGTCTCTGAAAAGAACACACATGCAATGACTCTGGTGGATCCATATGTGGTTTGTGAAAAGAACAGACATGCAATGACAATGTTGGTTCCATATTTGTTTGTGAAAAGAACAGACATGCAATGACTCTAGTTGTGGTCTGTGAAAAGAACACACATGAAATGACACTTGTGGATCCATATGTGGTCTGTGAAACGAACACACATCCAATGATAATGGTGGATCCATATGTGGTCTGTGAAAAGAACACACATGCAATGATAATGGTGGTTCCATATGTGGTCTGTGAAAAGAACAGACATGCAATGACACTGGTGGATCCATATGTGGTCTCTGAAAAGAACACACATGCAATGACAATGGTGGTTCCATATGTTGTCTGTAAAAAAAACACACATGCAATGACAATGGTGTATCCATATGTGGTTTGTGAAAAGAACACACATGCAATGACACTGGTTGATCCATATGTGGTCTGTGAAAAGAACACACATGAAATGACACTAGAGGATCCATATGTGGTTAATGAAAATAACATACATTTCAATGACACTAGTGGATCCACATATGGTTTGTGAAGAGAACACACATGCAACAAACTCTAGTGGATCCATATGTGGTCTATGAAAACAACACTCATTTCAATGACACTAGTGGATCCATACGTTGTCTGTGAAAAGAACACACATGCAATGAAATCTGGTGGATCCATATGTGGTCTATGAAAAGAACACACATGCTATGACACTGATTGATCCATATGTGGTCTGTGAAAAGAACATACATGAAATGACACTGGTGGATCCATATGTGGTCTGTGAAAAGAACACACATGCAATGACACTAGTGGATCCATATGTGGTCTATGAAAAGAGCACACATGAAATGACTCTGGTGGATCCATATGTGGTTTGTGAAAAGAACATACATGCAATGATACTGGTGGATCCATATGTGGTCTGTGAAAAGAACACACATGCAATAACACTAGTGGATCCATATGTGGTATGTGAAAAGAACAAACATTTCAATGACACTAGTGAATCCATATGTGGTCTGTGAAAAGAACACACATGCAATGAACTCTGGTGGATCCATATTTGGTTTGTGAAAACAACACACATTTCAATGACACTGGTGGATCCATACATTGTCTGTGAAAAGAACACACATGCAATGAACTCTGTTGGATCCATATGTGGTCTATGAAAAGAACACACATGCAACGACACTAGTTGATCCATATGTGGTCTGTGAAAAGAACACACATTGCAATGACACTGGTGGATACATATATGGTTTGTGAAAAGAACACAGATGCAATGAACTCTGGTGGATCCATGTGGTTTGTGAAAACAACACACATTTCAATGACACTGGTGGATCCATACATTGTCTATGAAAAGAACACACATGCAATTTACTCTGGTGTATCCATATGTGTTCTATGAAAAGAACATACATGCAATGACAATGGTGGATCCATATGTGGTTTGTGAAAAGAACACACATATAATGACACTGGTTGATCCATATGTGGTCCGTGAAAATAACACACATGGAATGACCTTGGTGGATCCATATGTGGTCTCTGAAAATAACACACATGCAATGACTCTGGTGGATCCATATGTGGTTTGTGAAAAGAACAGACATGCAATTCCAATGTTGGTTCCATATTTTTTTGTGAAAAGAACAGACATGCAATGACTATAGTTGTGGTCTGTGAAAAGAACACACATTAAATGACACTTGTGGATCCATATGTGGTCTGTGAAAATAACACACATGGAATGACACTGGTGGATCCATATGTGGTCTCTGAAAAGAACACACATGCAATGACTCTGGTGGATCCATATGTGGTTTGTGAAAAGAACAGACATGCAATGACAATGTTGGTTCCATATTTGTTTGTGAAAAGAACAGACATGCAATGACTCTAGTTGTGGTCTGTGAAAAGAACACACATGAAATGACACTTGTGGATCCATATGTGGTCTGTGAAACGAACACACATCCAATGATAATGGTGGATCCATATGTGGTCTGTGAAAAGAACACACATGAAATGATAATGGTGGTTCCATATGTGGTCTGTGAAAAGAACACACATCCAATGACAATGGTGGATCCATATGTGGTCTGTGAAAAGATCGCACATGCAATGACAATGGTGGTTCCATATGTGGTCTGTGAAAAGAACAGACATGCAATGACACTGGTGGATCCATATGTGGTCTCTGAAAAGAACACGCATGCAATGACAATGGTGGTTCCATATGTGGTCTGTGAAAAGAACACACATGCAATGACAATGGTGGATCCATATGTGGTTTGTGAAAAGAACACACATACAATGGCACTGGTCGATCCATATGTGGTCTGTGAAAAGAACACACATGAAATGACACTAGTGGATCCATATGTGGTTAATGAAAAGAACACACATTTCAATGACACTAGTGGATCCATATATGGTTTGTGAAAAGAATACACATGCAATGAACTCTAGTGGCTCCATATGTTGTCTGTGAAAACAACACTCATTTCAATGACACTGGTGGGTCCATACATTGCCTGTGAAAAGAACACACATGCAATGAACTCTGGTGGATCCATATGTGGTCTATGAATAGAACACACATGCTATGACACTGGTTGATCCATATGTGGTCTGTGAAAAGAACAGACATGAAATGACACTGGTGGATCCATATGTGGTTTGTGAAAAGAACACACATGCAATAACACTGGTTAATCCATATGTGGTCTGTGAAAATAACACACATGAAATGACACTGGTCGATCCATATGTGGTCTGTGAAAAGAACACACATGCAATGACACTGGTGGATCCATATGTGGTCTGTGAAAAGAACACACATGCAATGACACTGGTGGATCCATATGTGGTCTGTGAAAAGAACACACATGCAATGACACTAGTGGATCCATATGTGGTCTGTGAAAAGAACACACATGCAATGACATTGGTGAATCTATATGTGCTCTGTGAAAAGAACACACATGCACTGAAAATGGTGGATCCATATGTGGTCTGGGAAAAGAATACACATGGAATGACATTGGTGGATCCATATGTGGTCTGTGAAAAGAACACACATCCAATGACACTGGTGGATCAGTATGTGGTCCGTGAAAAGAACACACATGCAATGACACTGGTGGATACATATGTGGTCTATGAAAAGAACACACATGCAATGAAAATTGTGGTTCCATATGTGGTCTGTTAAAAGAACACACATGCAATGACACTGGTGGATCCACATGTGGTCTGTGAAAAGAACACACATGCAATGACACTGGTGGATCCATATGTGGTCTGTGAAAAGAACACACATGAAATGACTCTGGTGGATCCATATGTGGTTTGTGAAACGAACATACATGCAATGATACTGGTGGATCCATATGTGGTCTGTGAAAAGAACACACATGCAATAACACTAGTGGATCCATATGTGGTATGTGAAAAGAACAAACATTTCAATGACACTGGTGAATCCATATGTGGTCTGTGAAAAGAACACACATACAATGACACTGGTGGATCCATATGTGGTCTATGAAAACAACACACATGCAATGACACTGGTTGATCTAGTTGTGGTCTGCGAAAAGAACACACATGAAATGATACTGGTGGATGCATATGTGGTTAATGAAAAGAACACACATTTGAATGACACCGGTGGATCCATATATGGTTTGTGAAAAGAAGACACATGCAATGAACTCTGGTGGATCCATATGTGGTTTGTGAAAACAACACACATTTCAATGACACTAGTGGATCCATACATTGTCTATGAAAACAACACACATGCAATGAACTCTGGTGGATCCATATGTGGTCTATGAAAAGAACACACATGCAACGACACTGGTTGATCCATATGTGGTCTGTGAAAATAACACGCATGAAATGACACTGGTGGATCGATATTCTGTCTGTGAAAAGAACACACATGCAATGACACTAGTGGATCCATATGTGGTCTATGAAATGAACACACATGCAATGGCACTGGTGGATCCATACATTGTCTGTGAAAAGAACACACATGCAATTAACTCTGGTGTATCCATATGTGTTCTATGGAAAGAACACACATGCAATGACAATGGTGGATCCGTATGTGGTCTGTGAAAAGCACACACATACAATGACACTGGTGGATCCATATGTGGTCGCTGAAAAGAACACACATGCAATGACACTGGTGGATCCATATGTGGTCTCTGAAAAGAACACACATGCAATGACTCTGGTGGATCCATATGTGGTTTGTGAAAAGAACAGACATGCAATGACAATGTTGGTTCCATATTTGTTTGTGAAAAGAACAGACATGCAATGACTCTAGTTGTGGTCTGTGAAAAGAACACACATGAAATGACACTTGTGGATCCATATGTGGTCTGTGAAACGAACACACATCCAATGATAATGGTGGATCCATATGTGGTCTGTGAAAAGAACACACATGAAATGATAATGGTGGTTCCATATGTGGTCTGTGAAAAGAACACACATCCAATGACAATGGTGGATCCATATGTGGTCTGTGAAAAGATCGCACATGCAATGACAATGGTGGTTCCATATGTGGTCTGTGAAAAGAACAGACATGCAATGACACTGGTGGATCCATATGTGGTCGTTGAAAAGAACACACATGCAATGACAATGGTGGTTCCATATGTGGTCTGTGAAAAGAACACACATGCAATGACAATGGTGGATCCATATGTGGTTTGTGAAAAGAACACACATACAATGACACCGGTCGATCCATATGTGGTCTGTGAAAAGAACACACATGAAATGACACTAGTGGATCCATATGTGGTTAATGAAAAGAACACACATTTCAATGACACTAGTGGATCTATATATGGTTTGTGAAAAGAATACACATGCAATGAACTCTAGTGGCTCCATATGTTGTCTGTGAAAACAACACTCATTTCAATGACACTGGTGGGTCCATACATTGTCTGTGAAAAGAACACACATGCAATGATCTCTGGTGGATCCATATGTGGTCTATGAATAGAACACACATGCTATGACACTGGTTGATCCATATGTGGTCTGTGAAAAGAACAGACATGAAATGACACTGGTGGATCCATATGTGGTTTGTGAAAAGAACACACATGCAATGACACTGGTTGATCCATATGTGGTCTGTGAAAATAACACACATGAAATGACACTGGTCGATCCATATGTGGTCTATGAAAAGAACACACATGCAATGACACTGGTGGATCCATATGTGGTCTGTGAAAAGAACACACATGCAATGACACTAGTGGATCCATATGTGGTCTGTGAAAAGAACACACATTCAATGACACTGGTGGATCCATATGTGGTTTGTGAAAAGAACACACATGCAATGACATTGGTGAATCCATATGTGCTTTGTGAAAAGAACACACATGCAATGAAAATGGTGGATCCATATGTGGTCTGGGAAAAGAATACACATGGAATGACACTGGTGGATCCATATGTGTTCTGTGAAAAGAACACACATCCAATGACACTGGTGGATCAGTATGTGGTCCGTGAAAAGAACACACATGCAATGACACTGGTGGATCCATATGTGGTCTATGAAAAGAACACACATGCAATGAAAATTGTTGTTCCATATGTGGTCTGTGAAAAGAACACAGATGCAATGACACTGGTGGATCCACATGTGGTCTGTGAAAAGAACACACATGCAATGACACTGGTGGATCCATATGTGGTCTGCGAAAAGAACACACATGAAATGACTCTGGTGGATCCATATGTGGTTTGTGAAACGAACATACATGCAATGATACTGGTGGATCCATATGTGGTCTGTGAACAGAACACACATGCAATAACACTAGTGGATCCATATGTGGTATGTGAAAAGAACAAACATTTCAATGACACTGGTGAATCCATATGTGGTCTGTGAAAAGAACACACATGCAATGACACTGGTGGATCCATATGTGGTCTATGAAAACAACACACATGCAATGACACTGGTTGATCCAGTTGTGGTCTGCGAAAAGAACACACATGAAATGATACTGGTGGATCCATATGTGGTTAATGAAAAGAACACACATTTGAATGACACCGGTGGATCCATATATGGTTTGTGAAAAGAAGACACATGCAATGAACTCTGGTGGATCCATATGTGGTTTGTGAAAACAACACACATTTCAATGACACTAGTGGATCCATACATTGTCTGTGAAAACAACACACATGCAATGGACTCTGGTGGATCCATATGTGGTCTATGAAAAGAACACACATGCAACGACACTGGTTGATCCATATGTGGTCTGTGAAAATAACACGCATGAAATGACACTGGTGGATCGATATTCTGTCTGTGAAAAGAACACACATGCAATGACACTAGTGGATCCATATGTGGTCTATGAAATGAACACACATGCAATGACACTGGTGGATCCATACATTCTCTGTGAAAAGAACACACATGCAGTTAACTCTAGTGTATCCATATGTGTTCTATGAAAACAACACACATGCAATGACAATGGTGGATCCGTATGTGGTCTGTGAAAAGAACACACATACAATGACACTGGTGGATCCATATGTGGTTGCTGAAAAGAACACACATGCAATGACACTGGTGGATCCATATGTGGTCTCTGAAAAGAACACACATGCAATGACTCTGGTGGATCCATATGTGGTTTGTGAAAAGAATAGACATGCAATGACAATGTTGGTTCCATATTTGTTTGTGAAAAGAACAGACATGCAATGACTCTAGTTGTGGTCTGTGAAAAGAACACACATGAAATGACACTTGTGGATCCATATGTGGTCTGTGAAACGAACACACATCCAATGATAATGGTGGATCCATATGTGGTCTGTGAAAAGAACACACATGCAATGATAATGGTGGTTCCATATGTGGTCTGTGAAAAGAACAAACATGCAATGACACTGGTGGATCCATATGTGGGCTCTGAAAAGAACACACATGCAATGACAATGGTGGTTCCATCTGTTGTCTGTAAAAAGAACACACATGCAATGACAATGGTGTATCCATATGTGGTTTGTGAAAAGAACACACATGCAATGACACTGGTTGATCCATATGTGGTCTGTGAAAAGAACACACATGAAATGACACTAGAGGATCCATATGTGGTTAATGAAAATAACATACATTTCAATGACACTAGTGGATCCACATATGGTTTGTGAAGAGAACATACATGCAACGAACTCTGGTGGATCCATATGTGGTCTATGAAAACAACACTCATTTCAATGACTACGTTGTCTGTGAAAAGAACACACATGCAATGAACTCTGGTGGATCCATATGTGGTCTATGAAAAGAACACACATGCAATGACACTGGTTGATCCATATGTGGTCTGTGAAAAGAACATACATGAAATGACACTGGTGGATCCATATGTGGTCTGTGAAAAGAACACACATGCAATGACACTGGTGGATCCATATGTGGTCTATGAAAACAACACACATGCAATGACACTGGTTGATCCAGTTGTGGTCTGCGAAAATAACACACGTGAAATGATACTGGTGGATCCATATGTGGTTAATGAAAAGAACACACATTTGAATGACACCGGTGGATCCATATATGGTTTGTGAAAAGAAGACACATGCAATGAACTCTGGTGGATCCATATGTGGTTTGTGAAAACAACACACATTTCAATGACACTAGTGGATCCATACATTGTCTGTGAAAACAACACACATGCAATGAACTCTGGTGGATCCATATGTGGTCTATGAAAAGAACACACATGCAACGACACTGGTTGATCCATATGTGGTCTGTGAAAATAACACGCATGAAATGACACTGGTGGATCGATATTCTGTCTGTGAAAAGAACACACATGCAATGACACTAGTGGATCCATATGTGGTCTATGAAATGAACACACATGCAATGACACTGGTGGATCCATACATTGTCTGTGAAAAGAACACACATGCAATTAACTCTGGTGTATCCATATGTGTTCTATGAAAAGAACACACATGCAATGACAATGGTGGATCCGTATGTGGACTGTGAAAAGCACACACATACAATGACACTGGTGGATCCATATGTGGTCGCTGAAAAGAACACACATGCAATGACACTGGTGGATCCATATGTGGTGTCTGAAAAGAACACACATGCAATGACTCTGGTGGATCCATATGTGGTTTGTGAAAAGAACAGACATGCAATGACTCTAGTTGTGGTCTGTGAAAAGAACACACATGAAATGACACTTGTGGATCCATATGTGGTCTGTGAAACGAACACACATCTAATGATAATGGTGGATCCATATGTGGTCTGTGAAAAGAACACACATGAAATGATAATGGTGGTTCCATATGTGGTCTGTGAAAAGAACACACATCCAATGACAATGGTGGATCCATATGTGGTCTGTGAAAAGATCGCACATGCAATGACAATGGTGGTTCCATATGTGGTCTGTGAAAAGAACAGACATGCAATGACACTGGTGGATCCATATGTGGTCTCTGAAAAGAACACACATGCAATGACAACGGTGGTTCCGTATGTGGTATGTGAAAAGAACACACATGCAATGACAATGGTGGATCCATATGTGGTTTGTGAAAAGAACACACATACAATGACACTGGTCGATCCATATGTGGTCTGTGAAAAGAACACACATGAAATGACACTAGTGGATCCATATGTGGTTAATGAAAAGAACACACATTTCAATGACACTAGTGGATCCATATATGGTTTGTGAAAAGAATACACATGCAATGAACTCTGGTGGATCCATATGTTGTCTGTGAAAACAACACTCATTTCAGTGACACTGGTGGGTCCATACATTGTCTGTGAAAAGAACACACATGCAATGAACTCTGGTGGATCCATATGTGGTCTATGAATAGAACACACATGCTATGACACTGGTTGATCCATATGTGGTCTGTGAAAAGAACAGACATGAAATGACACTGGTGGATCCATATGTGGTTTGTGAAAAGAACACACATGCAATGACACTGGTTCATCCATATGTGGTCTGTGAAAATAACACACATGAAATGACACTGGTCGATCCATATGTGGTCTGTGAAAAGAACACACATGCAATGACACTGGTGGATCCATATGTGGTCTGTGAAAAGAACACACATGCAATGACACTCGTGGATCCATATGTGGTCTGTGAAAAGAACACACATGCAATGACACTAGTGGATCCATATGTGGTCTGTGAAAAGAACACACATGCAATGACATTGGTGAATCCATATGTGCTCTGTGAAAAGAACACACATGCAATGAAAATGGTGGATCCATATGTGGTCTGGGAAAAGAATACACATGGAATGAGACTGGTGGATCCATATGTGGTCTGTGAATAGAACACACATCCAATGACACTGGTGGATAAGTATGTGGTCCGTGAAAAGAACACACATGCAATGACACTGGTGGATCCATATGTGGTCTATGAAAAGAACACACATGCAATGAAAATTGTGGTTCCATATGTGGTCTGTGAAAAGAACACACATGCAATGACACTGGTGGATCCAAATGTGGTCTATGAAAAGAACACACATGCAATGACACTGGTGGATCCATATGTGGTCTGCGAAAAGAACACACATGAAATGACTCTGGTGGATCCATATGTGGTTTGTGAAACGAACATACATGCAATGATACTGGTGGATCCATATGTGGTCTGTGAAAAGAACACACATGCAATAACACTAGTGGATCCATATGTGGTATGTGAAAAGAACAAACATTTCAATGACACTGGTGAATCCATATGTGGTCTGTGAAAAGAACACACATGCAATGACACTGGTGGATCCATATGTGGTCTATGAAAACAACACACATGCAATGACACTAGTTGATCCAGTTGTGGTCTGCGAAAAGAACACACATGAAATGATACTGGTGGATCCATATGTGGTTAATGAAAAGAACACACATTTGAATGACATCGGTGGATCCATATATGGTTTGTGAAAAGAAGACACATGCAATGAACTCTGGTGGATCCATATGTGGTTTGTGAAAACAACACACATTTCGATGACACTAGTGGATCCATACATTGTCTGTGAAAACAACACACATGCAATGAACTCTGGTGGATCCATATGTGGTCTATGAAAAGAACACACATGCAACGACATTGGTTGATCCATATGTGGTCTGTGAAAATAACACGCATGAAATGACACTGGTGGATCGATATTCTGTCTGTGAAAAGAACACACATGCAATGACACTAGTGGATCCATATGTGGTCTATGAAATGAACACACATGCAATGACACTGGTGGATCCATACATTGTCTGTGAAAAGAACACACATGCAATTAACTCTGGTGTATCCATATGTGTTCTATGAAAAGAACACACATGCAATGACAATGGTGGATCCGTATGTGGTCTGTGAAAAGCACACACATACAATGACACTGGTGGATCCATATGTGGTCGCTGAAAAGAACACACATTCAATGACACTGGTGGATCCATATGTGGTCTCTGAAAAGAACACACATGCAATGACTCTGGTGGATCCATATGTGGTTTGTGAAAAGAACAGACATGCAATGACAATGTTGGTTCCATATTTGTTTGTGAAAAGAACAGACATGAAATGACACTTGTGGATCCATATGTGGTCTATGAAACGAACACACATCCAATGATAATGGTGGATCCATATGTGGTCTGTGAAAAGAACACACATGCAATGATAATGGTGGTTCCATATGTGGTCTGTGAAAAGAACAAACATGCAATGACACTGGTGGATCCATATGTGGTCTCTGAAAAGAACACACATGCAATGACAATGGTGGTTCCATATGTTGTCTGTAAAAAGAACACACATGCAATGACAATGGTGTATCCATATGTGGTTTGTGAAAAGAACACACATGCAATGACACTGGTTGATCCATATGTGGTCTGTGAAAAGAACACACATGAAATGACACTAGAGGATCCATATGTGGTTAATGAAAACAACATACATTTCAATGACACTAGTGGATCCACATATGGTTTGTGAAGAGAACACACATGCAACGAACTCTGGTGGATCCATATGTGGTCTATGAAAACAACACTCATTTCAATGACTACGTTGTCTGTGAAAAGAACACACATGCAATGAACTCTGGTGGATCCATATGTGGTCTATGAAAAGAACACACATGCTATGACACTGGTTGATCCATATGTGGTCTGTGAAAAGAACATACATGAAATGACACTAGTGGATCCATATGTGGTCTGTGAAAAGAACACACATGCAATGACACTAGTGGATCCATATGTGGTCTATGAAAAGAACACACATGAAATGACTCTGGTGGATCCATATGTGGTTTGTGAAAAGAACATACATGCAAAGATACTGGTGGATCCATATGTGGTCTGTGAAAAGAACACACATGCAATAACACTAGTGGATCCATATGTGGTATGTGAAAAGAACAAACATTTCAATGACACTAGTGAATCCATATGTGGTCTGTGAAAAGAACACACATGCAATGAACTCTGGTGGATCCATATTTGGTTTGTGAAAACAACACACATGCAATGACTATGGTGGTTCCATATGTGGTCTATGAAAAGAACACACATGCAATGACAATGGTGGATCCATATGTGGTTTGTGAAAAGAACACACATACAATGACACTGGTTGATCCATATGTGGTCTGTGAAAAGAACACACATGAAATGACACTAGTGGATCCATATGTGGTTAATGAAAAGAACACACATTTCGATGACACTAGTGGATCCATATATGGTTTGTGAAAAGAACACACATGCAATGAACTCTGGTGGCTCCATATGTGGTCTGTGAAAACAACACTCATTTCAATGACACTGGTGGATCCATATGTGGTCTATGAAAAGAACACACATGCAATGACAATTGTTCACCCATATGTGGTTTGTGAAAAGAACACACATGAAATGACACTGGTGGATCCATACGAGGTCTGTGAAAAGAACACACATGCAATGACAGTGGTGGATCCATATGTGGTCTGTGAAAAGAACACACATGCAATGAAAATGGTGGATCCATATGTGGTTTGTGAAAAGAATACACATGCAATGACACTAGCGGATCCATATGTGGTATGTGAAAAGAACACACATGCAATGACACTGGTGGATCCATATGTGGTCCATGAAAATAACACACATGGAATGACACTGGTGGATCCATATGTGGTCTCTGAAAAGAACACACAAGCAATGACTCTGGTGGATCCATATGTGGTTTGTGAAAAGAACAGACATGCAATGACAATGTTGGTTCCATATTTGTTTGTGAAAAGAACAAACATGCAATGACTCTAGTTGTGGTCTGTGAAAAGAACACACATGAAATGACACTTGTGGATCCATATGTGGTCTGTGAAAAGAACTCCCATGCAATGACAATGGTGGTTCCATATGTGGTCTGTGAAAAGAACATACATGCAATGACACTGGTGGATCCATATGTGGTCTCTGAAAAGAACACACATGCAATGACAATGGTGGTTCCATATGTGGTCTGTGAAAAGAACACACATGCAATGACAATGGTGGATCCATATGTGGTTTGTGAAAAGAACACACATACAATGACACTGGTTGATCCATATGTGGTCTATGAAAAGAACACACATGAAATGACACTAGTGGATCCATATGTGGTTAATGAAAAGAACACACATTTCAATGACACTAGTGGATGCATATATGGTTTGTGAAAAGAACACACATGCAATGAACTCTGGTGACTCCATATGTGGTCTGTGAAAACAACACTCATTTCAATGACACTGGTGGATCCATACATTATCTGTGAAAAGAACACACATGCAATGAACTCTGGTGGATCCATATGTGGTCTATGAAAAGAACACACATGCAATCACACTGGTTGACCCATATCTGGTCTGTGAAAAGAACACACATGAAATGACACTTGTGGATCAATATGTGGTCTATGAAAAGAACACACATGCAATGACACTAGTGGATCCATATGTGGTCTGTGAAAAGAACACACATGCAATGACACTAGTGGATCCATATGTGCTATGTGAAGAGAACACACATGCAATGAAAATGGTGGATCCATACGTGGTCTGGGAAAAGAATACACATGGAATGACACTGGTGGATCCATATGTGGTCTGTGAAAAGAACACACATGCAATGACACTGGTGGATCAGTATGTGGTCTGTGAAAAGAACACGCATGCAATGACACTGGTGGATCCATATGTGGTCTATGAAAAGAACACACATGCAATGAAAATTGTGGTTCCATATGTGGTCTGTGAAAAGAACACACATGCAACTGGTGGATCCACATGTGGTCTGTGAAAAGAACACACATGCAATGACACTGGTGGATCCATATGTGATCTGTGAAAAGAACACACATGAAATGACTCTGGTGGATCCATATGTGGTTTGTGAAAAGAACATACATGCAATGATACTGGTGGATCCATATGTGGTCTATGAAAAGAACACACATGCAATAACACTAGTGGATCCATATGAGGGTATGTGAAAAGATCAAACATTTCAATGACACTTGTGAATCCATATGTGGTCTGTGAAAAGAACACACATGCAATGACACTGGTGGATCCATATGTGGTCTGTGAAAACAACACACATGCAATGACACTGGTTGATCCACTTGTGGTCTGCGAAAAGAACACACATGAAATGATACAGGTGGATCCATATGTGGTTAATGAAAAGAACACACATTTGAATGACACTGGTGGATCCATATATGGTTTGTGAAAAGAACACACATGCAATGAACTCTGGTGGATCCATATGTGGTTTGTGAAAACAACACACATTTCAATGACACTGGTGGATCCATACATTGTCTGTGAAAACAACACACATGCAATGAACTCTGGTGGATCCATATGTGATCTATGAAAAGAACACACATGCACCGACACTGGTTGATCCATATGTGGTCTGTGAAAATAACACGCATGAAATGACATTCGTGGATCCATATGTGGTCTGTGAAAAGAACACACATGCAATGACACTAGTGGATCCATATGTGGTCTGTGAAATGAACACACATGCAATGGCACTGGTGGATCCATATGTGGTCTGTGAAAAGAACACACATGCAATGAAAATGGTGGATCCATATGTGGTAGGTGAAAAGAATACACATGCAATGACACTAGTGGATCCATAAGTGGTCTGTGAAAAGCACACATATGCATTGACACTGGTGGATCCATATGTGGTCGCTGAAAAGAACACACATGCAATGACACTGGTGGATCCATATGTGGTCTCTGAAAAGAACACACATGCAATGACTCTGGTGGATCCATATGTGGTTTGTGAGAAGAATAGACATGCAATGACAATGTTGGTTCCATATTTGTTTTTGAAAAGAATAGACATGCAATGACTCTAGTTGTGGTCTGTGAAAAGAACACACATGAAATGAAACTTGTGGATCCATATCTGGTCTGTGAAACGAACACACATCCAATGATAATGGTGGATCCATATGTGGTCTGTGAAAAGAACACACATGCAATGATAATGGTGGTTCCATATGTGGTCTGTGAAAAGAACAGACATGCAATGACACTGGTGGATCCATATGTGGTCTCTGAAAAGAACACACATGCAATGATAATGGTGGTTCCATATGTTGTTTGTAAAAAGAACACACATGCAATGACAATGGTGTATCCATATGTGGTTTGTGAAAAGAACACACATGCAATGACACTGGTTGATCCATATGTGGTCTGTGAAAAGAACACACATGAAATGACACTAGTGGATCCATATGTGGTTAATGAAAATAACATACATTTCAATGACACTAGTGGATCCACATATGGTTTGTGAAGAGAACACACATGCAATGAACTCTGGTGGATCCATATGTGGTCTGTGAAAACAACACTCATTTCAATGACACTAGTGGATCCATACGTTGTCTGTGAAAAGAACACACATGCAATGAACTCTGGTGGATGCATATGTGGTCTATGAAAAGAACACACATGCTATGACACTGGTTGATCCATATGTGGTCTGTGAAAAGAACACACATGAAATGACACTGGTGGATCCATATGTGGTATGTGAAAAGAACACACATGCAATGACACTGGTGGATCCATATGTGGTCTATGAAAAGAACACACATGCAATGACACTGGTGGATCCATATGTGGTCTATGAAAAGAACACACATGCAATGAAAATGGTGGATCCATATGTGGTATGTGAAAAGAATACACATGGAATGACACTGGTGGATCCATGTGTGGTCTGTGAAAATAACACACATGCAATGACACTCGTGGATCGGTATGTGGTCTGTGAAAAGAACAAACATTTTAATGGCACTGGTGGATCCATATGTGGTCTGTGAAAAGAACACACATGCAATGATACTGGTGGATCCATATATGGTCTGTGAAAAGAACACACACGGAATGACTCTGGTGGATCCATATGTGGTTTATGAAAAGAATAACCATGCAATGATACTGGTGGATCCATATGTGGTCTGTGAAAAGAACACACATACAATAACGCTAGTGGATCCATATGTGGTATGTGAAAAGAACAAACATTTAATGACACTGGTGGATCCATATGTGGTCTATGAAAATAACACACATGCAATGACACTGGTGGATCCATATGTGGTCTATGAAAACAACACACATGCAATGACACTGGTGGATCCATATGTGGTCTATGAAAAGAACACACATGCAATGAAAATGGTGGATCCATATGTGGTCTGTGAAAAGAATACACATGGAATGACACTGGTGGATACATGTGTGGTCTGTGAAAATAATACACATGCAATGACACTGGTGGATCGGTATGTGGTCTGTGAAAAGAACAAACATTTTAATGGCACTGGTGGATCCATATGTGGTCTGTGAAAAGAACACACATGCAATGATACTGGTGGATCCATATATGGTCTGTGAAAAGACCACACACGGAATGACTCTGGTGGATCCATATGTGGTTTATGAAAAGAATAACCATGCAATGATACTGGTGGATCCATATGTGGTCTGTGAAAAGAACACACATGCAATAACGCTAGTGGATCCATATGTGGTATGTGAAAAGAACAAACATTTTAATGACACTGGTGGATCCATATGTGGTCTATGAAAAAAACAGACATGCAATGACACTGGTGGATCCATATGTGCTCTGTAAAAAGAACACACATGCAATGAAAATGGTGGATCCATATGTGGTCTATGAAAAGAATACACATGGAATGACACTGGTGGATCCATATGTGGTCTGTGAAAAGAACACACATGCAATGATACTGGTGGATCAGTATGTGGTCCTTAAAAGAACACACATGCAATGACACTGGTGGATCCATATGTGGTCTGTGAAAAGAACGCACATGCAATGACACTAGTTGATCCATTTGTGGTCTGTGAAAAGAACACACATGCAATGACACTGGTGGATCCATATATGGTTTGTGAAAAGAACACACATGCAATGAACTCTGGTGGATCCATATATGGTTTGTGAAAACAACACACATTTCAATGACACTGGTGGATCCATACATTGTCTGTGAAAAGAACACACATGCAATGAACTCTGGTGGATCCATATGTGGTCTTTGAAAGAACACACATGCAATGACACTGGTTGATCCATATGTGGTCTATGAAAATAACACACATGAAATGACACTAGTGGATCCATATGTGGTTAATGAAAAGAACACACATTTCGATGACACTAGTGGATCCATATATGGTTTGTGAAAAGAACACACATGCAATGAACTCTGGTGGCTCCATATGTGGTCTGTGAAAACAACACTCATTTCAATGACACTGGTGGATCCATATGTGGTCTATGAAAAGAACACACATGCAATGACACTTGTTCACCCATATGTGGTTTGTGAAAAGAACACACATGAAATGACACTGGTGGATCCATACGAGGTCTGTGAAAAGAACACACATGCAATGACAGTGGTGGATCCATATGTGGTCTGTGAAAAGAACACACATGCAATGAAAATGGTGGATCCATATGTGGTTTGTGAAAAGAATACACATGCAATGACACTGGTGGATCCATATGTGGTTTGTGAAAAGAACAGACATGCAATGACAATGTTGGTTCCATATTTGTTTGTGAAAAAAATAGACATGAAATGACTCTAGTTGTGGTCTGTGAAAAGAACACACATGAAATGACACTTGTGGATCCATATGTGGTGTCAACACCCGAATTTTTAATCCTAGATGCCTGTTATGTCATACCTCACAATCCCAGGATTACCATTTTTGCGAGACATAATAGATTGGATATCAGAGTACATCATCCATTACAAACCATAAATAAGGTCTTACACAAATAAGGATCTTATGATCCAGTCTTAATACAACAAGCAGCGGAATAAATAATAAGCGTAGCGGTGGGGTCCATCTTCAAGGGCACAGGCAATGCTGACGAAGGCAGATAGTCCTAGTTATCATAGCCGTCCTGCTGGCCGTCATCTTGGTAGTCTCCTTCATAGTCTGGCCACAGGAATAGCCAGGGACAAAAGCCATGAGTACTCTTTAAGTACTCGCAAACTACCACTAACAAGTAGGATAGTTCTAATGTAATGTGCTAACTCTAAGTTTAACTATAAAGTTAAGTTTGAAACCTAAGCTAAGTTCAGAAACGAAGAAAGATAGAATAAAGTTCTAAATCACTTAAGTTGGGAAGCTAGTGTCATTGTCACAACTCTGTTGTGGTCAAGTCAAGATCCATCATTCATTTCATAAGTTATTTTGAAAAAATCTGACAACAAAACAGTATGGCCATCCCAATTGTCCATAACCGTGGACGCGGCTATTCGAATAGTTTGACACTCTTCAGAGGTGGTACACTTTCACCACAAGATTCAATACATCTGTCAGGGATAACCCTGAATCATCATACTTAGTATGCAGATAATCAAACATAACCTTTCCTTTACACACCCTAGTATAAGCACCTCTCCTATGAGCATGGCCTCCCAACCATGACCATCTGTCATCTTGGGCACTGCATAGGTGGACAACATTGAGAGGTAGCCTCAGCTCAAACCTCTCCCGCGAGGGAACTAATACTAATGCATATAAACTTCCGGCTAAGCCTTACCCAATTTAGGTATTGTGGCTGTACGGTAAATTTGGAATGGTATCGCATCCGAATCCAACCATCAGTTTTGTAAAAGGGTTAAGACTCATGCCTCAATATTTTTATCATCATAAACCATTTGTGTTTCTCAACACATGTCAAAACATCTCAATTGAATGACTAATCATTCCAAGGTTTTCATAATTCCTTTTCACCAAGTGTTCACATCTAAAGTGACTCATGTTTTGATCTAGCTCTAAGCTACTAAGTTAAGAGTGTTCACTAATGTGGGTTGCTAAGATCAATCTCATGCCATAGAATGACATCTAAGGTTATCTAGATAGGTCAAGTTTTATACTTTTTATGCTACCTTCAAAACAAGTAAGGGACTTTGGTAAAGTATAGAAAGTAAAGCTTGGAAAATAAGACTTGAGGTAGGTAAATAGTGAAAGTGGTATAACCAAAGCATGCCTAGTGCATCTTGCTCAGATTATCTAGCTTAATCCTAGCTTGCTAAGCATTATACTTGCAAGTGTTATCTTGCAAATAATAGCTTGCCTTGGTTGGTGCAGTGGTTGAAGTTTTCTTCCTCCTCTTCTTGGTACAACTCGTCCTCCTCGAAAGCTTGGTCGGTACTATCGTCTATAAATACATACGGAGTACACAATCACCAAACAATACTTAACGAGGCTACTTAGCATTCTAAGGCACACATTTGATGATCTAATATTATCACAAGCATCACAAGGTTTTATTAACTACTTTCATTCTTTTTATTTAAGAAAAGTAATTTCTACTCCTTGAAAATATCTAAGATTTAATATTCTCCGCCTAGAATATGGGATCATATGGACACATATCATCACCACATATTCTAACATAAGGGAATGTGATTTAAGGGTTGGATCACATTTACTTAAGTTTAAGTTTATCATTTAATGATTTAAAGTGACTAGAAATGCCTATATAGCATTATTTTGGTACTAGTCCAAAGTCACTGCATGTAAACCTTAATATTATTACATATTCCGATAGGTATGGTTAAATGTGATTTTTGAGAGTTGGAATCAACTCAAAAGCTATCATGGTTGATTTTATAAAAATGTTTGAATGTGCAAAAGCTTCCATCTTGTTATTTTTACTAGGAGAGATATCTAACTCTAAATGAATTAAATCAAACGGGCTTGGATAGATCTTTTTAGTAGCTTTCTAACACAATTTGAATCACTCAATTTGGTTTAGTAAATCTTCCTAGATTGATTTTTGAACTAAGGGACAAAAGTGAATTCAAACTAAAATAGAAAAACCTAAATTTAAATTCACGGGCTAGCGCGAGAAAGGAAATGGGCGGGCCCAGTGGTGCTCCACGGTGCAGAGAATAGCTGACAGGGGGTCCCACATGTCAGCGGCTCTTTAAACGCGAAGCGGTACGGGCGATGTGGACCGTGCGATTAAAAGGAAGATCTATGGCTGAGGATCGCCGTCCCCGGCAAACTGGTCGCCGGCGAGGGCTAACCCTAGCGGCTCAGTGGGGGTGCAATGGGGGCATACCAGGGCTCCAGCTACTGCGGCGAGGCGGGCAAACAAACTGGTGGACGACGGCAAGCTCAGGCGAGGTCGCGGCAGCTCCTGGGGTGGACGAAATCGACGACTTCTTCTCCTCCTCTGCAGCAGGCTCCTCCGGCTAAATTCCGGCGAACAATGGCTCGAGTGGCTCCGGCGAGAGGTGGGGAAGGATCAGTGAGGAGAGGGGAGTGGAGTGGTGTGAGTCATTGGTGCTGGGGAGGGCTCCTTTTATAGGGCGACGAGGGGACCGAGCGGTACGACGGCAAGCTCGTCGGTGACATGGATACAGGCGGCTAGAAGCATGGGCGGCATAGGCGGTCAGTGGCCTGCCTCCTGGCAGTGCTCTACGGCTTCAATGCGTGGCTAGGGGCGGTGGCGTTTGGTTGGGAGCGCCCCGCGCTCTGGGAGACAGAGGTGGTGCTCGACGCGGTGCACGGCGACTGTGGGTCGCGCGGCGGCGCACGGCCATGTCTGGTGGGGTGTTGGGGTCGAGGCGGAGCAGCGTGCGGGATTTTATGTCAAGTGGCAGTCTGCTGCGTGCTGGCGACGATCGTGCTCTGGCGCGTGCTGAGCACGGCGCAGAGAGAATGGGCAGCGGTGCTGGGGTGTGGTCCAGGGCCTGGGGGTGATCGAGGGGTGGATAGGGGGCTGCGTTAGCGTTAGGCGGAGCTAGTGGTGGCGCTGGAATGGCGTGATGGCGTGGCGCCTGGCCCACGACGACGGCCCGACCACCATAATGTGGTGGCGCTCCACTGCTGTTGCGGTTTAGGGGTAGGCCGGTGACCACTTGGTTGGACTCAGGGGGACAAGGGAGTGCATAGGGGGTCAAATGGGGGGACAATGGCTTAAATACAAACAATAATAGTTAGGCAGTTTATTTTCTGCATGCCACCTGTTCGACACAATGGCCGCATGAAAAAGTTTTTGAAGTTTTGGTTGAATTTTGGTGGAGTTGTTGATCATATGCTTGAGCATCTGTGGTTGCTTGGGATTTGAAAATGGAGCTCATTTGAGTGGTTTTTGAATAAGTGGGATCTTCCCATATGAACTACATTCAATTTTCAAATGTCATTTAAAATTAGTGTTTGAAAGTTTTTGGCAGATCACAAAGTGGGCCTTGGTACATCATTACATGTACTAGCAAGGGGTGCAAAGATCCACATTTGTTTCTCTTAAGAATTGAGTCCTAGGAATAGCCAAAGTAGGCATGTTGATTAAAATGGCACAAATGACCATTTGGTTATTTTATTCATTTTGATTTGTTTTTCTGTGGGATTTGTTTGGGAATGATCTAGATGATGTTTATTTCACCAAAGAATCATTTTACAAGCAATGGATCATTTAATCAAGGCAATTCAAATCAACTCCTATTTAAATGCACACACATATGAATGCTTTAATATTTTTAAATGGAAAAGTTTTTGTTAACTCTAAATTTGATGATTTGGATCTTGATCACTTGGATTAAAGTTTTGGGATGTTACAAACCTTCCCCCCTTAAACAAAATCTCGTCCCGAGATTTACAAAAGAAAACTTGGAACTAAAGAGATCTGGGAACTCTGTCCTCATGTAATATTCTCGCTCCCAAGTGGCTTTCTCTTCGGTATGGTTGCTCCATTGAATCTTGAGAAACTTGATACTCCTGGTTCTGGTGGTTCTGTAAGCTTCTTCCAAGATACGGATGGGCACTTCACGATATGTCAGATCCTTGTTGATCTCCACAGCTCTGTGATCGATGTTGTTGAAAACTTCAGTCTTCTCCGGAACTTCCAGGCATTTGCGAAGTAACGAGATATGGAACACATTATGGATGGCTGACATCTCTTTTGGCAGTTCCAGTTGATACGATACTTCTCCTTGATGGTTCAGAATCTTGAAGGGCCCGATATATCTGGGGGCTAACTTTCCTTTCAGACTAAAGCGTTGCGTTCCCTTCAATGGCGAAACCTTGAGATATACAAAATCTCCGACATTGAAAGTCAGGTCTCTCCTTCTCTTGTCAGCATAACTCTTTTGTCTGGATTGGGCGGTCTTGAGGTGCTCACGGACTTTGTGAACCTTCTCTTGACTTCTCGAGAATGTCGAATCCAAGATCGACTCTCTCCTACTTGCGACCAATTCAAAGGGGTGCAACACTTTCTTCCGTATAGGAACTCAAATGGTGCCATTTGCAAACTAGCCTGATAACTATTGTTATATGAGAATTCTGCGAAAGGCAGGCAATCTTCCCATTTTGATCCGTACTCCAACACACAAGCTCTTAACACATCTTCTAAGATTTGGTTGACTCTCTCAGTCTGTCCATCAGTTTGCAGGTGATAAGCGGTGCTAAAGTTCAACTTGGTTCCCAATCCTTCCTGCACTTTCTGCCAAAATCTCGAGGTAAACTGGGTTCCTCGATCTGATACTATGGTCTTGGGGGTTCCATGCAGACTAACAATCCTAGCAATATACAACTCTGCTAGCTTTGAACTCTGGTAGGTTGTCTTGACAGGTATAAAGTGAGCTACCTTGGACAGTTTATCAACCATGACCCAGATTGAGTCATTTCCCCTACTAGAAGGAGGCAAACCGGTGATAAAGTCCATTCCAACGGAATCCCATTTCCATTCCAGAATCTGCAAAGGTTGCAACAGTCCTGCGGGTATCTGATGCTCTGCTTTGACTCTTTGATATATGTCACACTTAGCGATGTAGCTTCCAATTTCTCTCTTCATCTTGTGCCACCAAAATTGCTCTTTCAAATCTTGATACATCTTTGTTCCTCCGGGGTGGATAGAATAAAGAGTATAATGAGCTTCCTGCATGATAACTTGCTTCAGTTCTGAATCTGCTGGCACACAGATACGACCTTTGTACCACAGAACTCCTTCTTCGCCTTCAGTGAATCCAGGTACCTTTCCTGTACCAATACGACGTTTGATTCCGTCGATACTTTCATTTCCCTTCTGGGCTTCCTTGATTGGGCTAATCAAAGTGGGTTGAAGTTCAATGCTAGCTAAGAAGCCTTTGCTAACTAGCTCACTTCTAAACTACTCCAACTCCTCATACAAACTGGGTTGCTTCTCCTTGATCATGGTATTTAGCCGACACGGCAATCTGCTAAGAGCATCTGCTAGCACATTGGCTTTGCCGGGGTGATAGTGAATGTCAAGGTCATAATCCTTGATTAACTCTATCCATCTCCTTTGCCTCATATTCAGTTCTTTCTGAGTGAAAATATACTTCAAGCTTTTGTGATCTGAGTAAATCTCACAGCGATTACCCATCAGATAGTGACGCCATGTCTTCAATGCCAACACTACGGCTGCTAATTCAAGATCATGGGTCGGATAGTTCTACTCATGCTGCTTCAGTTTTCGAGACAAAAAAGCGATAACTTTGCCTTCTTGCATCAGTACACATCCGAGACCAATCTTGGATGCATCACAATACACATCAAACGGCTTCTTGATATCTGGCATGATCAGTATTGGGGCTGATATCAATCTCTTCTTCATCTCCTCGAAACTAGCTTCACACTTGTCGGTCCATTCAAACTTCTTGTCCTTCTTCAACAATTGGGTCATGGGTCTGGCGATGCTCGAGAATCCTTTGACGAACTTGCGGTAATATCCTGCTAATCTGAGAAATGCACGGACGTGGGTTTGAGTGGTTGGGGCTTCCCATTCTTCGATATCTTTGATCTTGGCAGGATCAACAGAGACTCCTCCAGTAGACACAATATGTCCTAGGAATCCTACTTCTTTCAGCCAAAACTCACATTGCTGAACTTGGCATACAACCGATGCTCTCTCAGGGTTTCTAGGATGATCCTCAGATGTTGCTCATGCTCTTCTTCTGACTTGGAGTAGATAAGGATATCATCGATAAACACAACTACAAACTTATCTAGGAAATTCATAAAGATCTTATTCATGAGATTCATGAAATAAGCAGGGGCATTGGTTAATCCAAAAGACATAACCGTATACTCGTATAAACCATAGCGAGTAGTAAAGGCGGTCTTCGGAATATCCATTGCACGAATCTTAAGTTGTTGATAACCAGTCCTAAGATTAATCTTTGAGAATACCTGAGCTCTAGTCAACTGATCAAATAGATCCTCTATCTTTGGCAAGGGGTACTTGTTTTTGATGGTGACATCATTCAAATTTCTATAATCTATGCACAAACGGTTTCCTCCATCTTTCTTGTCGACGAATAACACTGGTGATCTCCATGGTGAGGCGCTTGGTTGAATCAAGCATGTTGCTAACATGGCATCCAACTACTTCTTCAACTCTACTAACTCTAAGGGGTTCATGCTATAGGGTCTCTGGGCTATGGGTCCGGTTCCGGGGATTAGTTCAATAATGAACTCAATATCCCTATCCGGGGGCATACCTGGCAATTCATCTGGGAATACATCGGGGTATTCACAGACTACTCGGACTTGGTCAATGGTGGGTAGGGCTAGACTCTTGTTGTACTTGAATTGACGGGGTAAGGTTTCAGATATATGCTCTACTGTGACTCCAGAGCTACTTGTCATGGTGATGGCTTTCTTAGCACAGTATATCAGTCCTTTATGCCTTGACATCCTGTCCATACCTAGTACTACTTCCAATCCTTTGGTTCCGAGTACTATTAGATTGGCATAAAAATCTATCCCATGTATTCTGATAGGCACAACTTTGCAAATTTTTCTAGCTTTTGTAGTTGAACCGGGGATTTGAACTATCATGACATGCTTCAAGTTTGTTGGGTGAATATTACTAGTGCATGCAAATTCTTCAGTGACAAATGAATGCGATGCTCCCGAATCAAACAATACTCTTGCTAAAATTGAGTTGACAGAAAACATACCTAGCACTACATCGGGCGCTTCTTCGGCTTCCTCGGTGTTCATGTGGAAGAGACGACCGTTGCGGTTGTGAGGGTTCCCTGGGGCAAATCTTCTCCCTGGTTGAACACGACGCTGCTGTTGAGCTAGAGCATTCACATTGGCAGTGGCGGCAATCTTCTCGGGACACTCATTGGAATAGTGGCCCTTTACTCCACACTCGAAACAAGTGATCTGAGACTTGTCTTTAGCTGCGACGGGCACATCATTGCTGCCAGTTCTGGGTGCAGTGTTGTTGTTGTTGTTGCTCTTGGGAGGGGCACGGTTGAAATTGTTGGTGTTGCCGGAGTTGTGGTTGTTTCCTCCGGACTTCACATCGCCTCCGCTACGGTTGGGGTAGCTTGGGAGAGACATTGGGGGTCGGTTGTTCCTTGGTGCATACCCTGGTGAGGGGTTGGGACGGTACTTCTGGTGACTGCTGGATCCAGATTGCTGCATCATACGTTGTTTGCGGTTGTCGTTTGCCTGGTTAATCTTTCCTTCCATCTGAATTGCAGAGTTGACTAGTTCTTCGAGATCCTCGAAGCGGATGTTGACGAGGACAGTCTGCATCTCATCATGCAGTCCGTTCAGGAATCTCTCCTTCTTCTTGGCCTCCGTGTTGATCTCATCCGGGGAGTACCTTGCAAGGGACAGGAATCTGTCATGGTACTCTACCACAGTCATTCTGCCTTGCTTCAACTCTCTGAATTCATCCCTCATTCTGGTGACTAAGCCCTGCGGCACGTGGGTGCGGCTAAACTTGATTTTTAAGGCTTCCCATGTCATCACTTGACCATGGTTCATCAGGCGGATGCTGTTCCACCATGCTCTTGCATCTCCTGCCAAGTAGTGGGTGGCAAAGAGAACTTTCTCGTTGTCATCAACTCTGGCTACTTCTAGATTGTTCTCCATTGTCTGCACCCAGTCATCTACATCTAATGGGTTCTCTGAAGTGCTAAAGATTGGGGGATTGGTATTCTAGAAGTTCTTCAGCTTGGATCCTTGATGATCCTGATTTCCATGCCCTTGGTTGTTGAGAGCCATCTGGGTGATCTGTTGCAGTGTTGCTAGATTAGCTTGGTGCTCGCCTCGCCGCTTCTGTCTGCGATGAGATTCTGCAAGATCTGCAGCATTGGGTCTTGCGACGAGCTGCTCCCTCCTTGGTTTCCATGAGTCATCTGAAGATTGAGGTAGATAAAGGGGTAAGAGGGAAAGTTCTAAGGTTCAAGGTTTTGATTCAGAGCTAAAACTTTGAGTTTGACTCAGGTTTTGCAACTAACTTCATTTCATTCATTCAAACAAGCACACGATACAAACACACACCACAACAACAAAGGAAAACAGATGGTTTGAAGAACCATTCTGCAAGCTACAATACAGTGGGACCGATACATCTCAAGCTACGACATTGCTCTAGTGCATCTAATCATCGTTGATGAAGTCGGAGTCCTCATCGTCAGTGTAGAAGTCCACGGCATCCTCCTCTAGAAAGTCATCATCATTGCTGAGGTAAGAATCCATATCTCCATGGATGTCTTCACCCTCCTCTTCTTCCTCCTTTGCTGCAAGCTGAGCTTCTTGCTCCTTGACGGTCTTCTCGAGGTCGGCCACCTTCTTGCGAAGACGGGCGATGGTGCGATCCTTCTTCTCGCGCTGGAGACGAAGAGACTGATGGTCCTTGACAAGCAGTGAGAAAGTCTGGGCCTTTTGGGCGCCAATGGCACGGTTGTGGTTGGCGAACTCCCTAGCATTGTCCAATTCCTTCTGACGATCATACAGTAGGAAGTCAAGGTTCTCCACTTGACTCTTCAGCTCCGGGTGACTGGGCATCTCCATCGGCATTCCCATGAAGTCACGTCTTGCATAGTGAGCAAAATGGGTTCCTTGGATTTGGTTGACACTGAGGGCACACAGACGTGCGAGAGCTTCATGCATTGCCCTGGCTAATCCATCTAGCCAGTTGTTCTCTCTCACGGAGAACTGGATTCTCCCGGATGTTGGTGCTTCTATGCTTCCTCGAAGATCAGCGGTGACTAGCCACTGTAAATCTCCTCCTGGGGGTCCTAGAAGTTGAGCTCCAAGAAACTCCGGACGCGGGCGTCCCAGTAATTCAGACAGTGAATCTAGGTCCCTCTCAAAGATTAGTTGGCCACCATTGCCCAACTGGTAGAACTTGCTGAATTGAGTCTCCATCTACAAGAATTTAGGATGAGGAAGTTAGTGAAGTGATCAAGTGTGTCAAATTTTAGGTAGTAATGTAAGAATTGGAGGAACATGAATTTTTGAGAAAGAAGGAATTCCCAAGGATAAGAGAGGAAATATTTTTTCATAAATACTCACTTCGATTTTGAAATTGAATTTTTGTTCGGACGTCCATTCTAACTAGGGTCTCCTATGGTTAGGAAGGCTCTGATACCAACTTTTCATCACCCGGATTTTTAATCCCAGATGCCTATTATGTCATACATTGCAATCCCAGGATTACCATTTTTGTGAGAAATAACCAATTGGATATCACAGTACATCATCCATTACAAACCATAAATAAGGTCTTACACAAATAAGGATCTCATGATCTAGTCTTAATACAACAAGCAGTGGAATAAATAATAAGCGTAGCGGTGGGGTCCATCTTCAGGGGCACATGCAATGCTGACGAAGGCAGATAGTCCTAGTTATCATAGCCGTCCTGCTGGCCATCATCTTGGTAGTCTCCTTCATAGTCTGGCCATAGGAATAGCCAGGGACAAAAGCCATGAGTACTCTTTAAGTACTCGCAAACTACCACTAACAAGTAGGATAGTTCTAATGTAATGTGCTAACTCTAAGTTTAACTATAAAGTTAAGTTTGAAACCTAAGCTGAGTTCAGAAACAAAGAAAGAGAATAAATTTCTAAAATCACTTAAGTTGGGAAGCTAGTGTCATTGTCACAACTCTGTTGTGGTCAAGTCAAGATTCATCATTCATTTCATAAGTTATTTTGAAAACATCTGACAACGAAACAGTATGGCCATCCCAACTGTCCATAACCGCGGACGCGACTATTCGAATAGTTTGACACTCTGTAGAGGTGGTACACTTTCACCACAAGATTCGATACATCTGTCAGGGATAACCCTGAATCATCATACTTAGTATGCAGATAATCAAACATAACCTTTCCTTTACACACCCTAGTATAAGCACCTCTCCTATGAGCATGGCCTCCCGACCATGACCATCTATCATCTTAGGCACTACATAGGTGGACAACATTGAGAGGTAGCCTCAGCTCAAACCTCTCCCGCGAGGGAACTAATACTAATGCATATAAACTTCTGGCTAAGCCTTACCCAATTCAGGTATTGTCATTTATGCAGTAAATTTGGAATGGTATCGCATCCGAATCCAACCATCAGTTTTGTAAAAGGGTTAAGGCTCATGCCTCAATATTTTCATCATCATAAACCATTTGTGTTTCTCAACACATGTCAAAACATCTCAATAGAATGACTCATCATTCCAAGGTTTTCATAATTCCTTTTCACCAAGTGTTCCCATCTAAAGTGACTCAAGTTTTGATCTAGCTCTAAGCTACTAAGTTAAGAGTGTTCACTAATGTGGGGTGCTAAGATCAATCTCATGCCATAGAATGACATCTAAGGTTATCTAGATTGGTCAAGTTTTATAATTTTTATGCTACCTTCAAAACAAGTAAGGGACTTTGGTAAAGTAAATAAAGTAAAGCTTGGAAAATAAGACTTGAGGTAGGTAAATAGTCAAAGTGGTATAACCAAAGCATGCCTAGTGCATCTTGCTCAGATTATCTAGCTTAATCCTTGCTTGCTAAGCATTATACTTGTAAGTGTTAGCTTGCCAATAATAGCTTGCCTTGGTTGGTGTAGTGGTTGAAGTTTTCTTCCTCCTCTTCTTGGTAGAACTCCCCCTCCTCGAAAGCTTGGTTGGTACTATCGTCTATAAATACATACGGAGTACACAATCACCAAACAATACTTAACTAGGCTACTTAGCAACCTAAGGCACACATTTGATGATCTAATATCATCACAAGCATCACAAGGTTTTATTAACTAGTTTCATTCTTTTTATTTAAGAAAAGTAATTTCTACTCATTGAAAATATCTATGATTTAATATTCTCCACTTAGAATATGGGATCATATGGACACATGTCATCACCACATATTCCAACATAAGGGAATGTGATTTAAGGGTTGGATCACATTTACTTAAGTTTAAGTTTATCATTTAATTATTTAAAGTGACTAGAAATGCCTATATAGCATTATTTTGGTACTAGTCCAAAGTCACTGCATGTAAACCTTAATATTATTACATATTCAGATAGGTATGGTTAAATGCGATTTTTGAGAGTTGGAATCAACTCAAAAGCTATCATGGTTGATTTTATAAAAAAGTTTGAATGTGCAAAAGCTTCTGTATTGTTATTTTTACTAAGAGAGATCTCTAAATCTAAATGAATTAAATCCAATGGTCTTGGATAGATCTTTTCAGTAGCTTTCTAACACAATTTGAATCACTCAATTTGGTTTTGTAAATCTTCCTAGATTGATTTTTTAACTAAGGGTCAGAAGTGAATTCAAACTAAAATAGAAAAACTTAAGTTTGAATTCATGGGCTAGCGCGGGAAAGGAAATGGGCCGGCCCAGTGGCGCTCCGCGGCGCAGATAACAGCTGACAGGGGGGTCCAAATTTCAGCAGCTCTTTAAACACGAAGTGGTACAAGGCGATGTGTACCGTGCGATTAAAAGGAAGATCTACGGCTGAGGATCGTCGTCCTTGGCGAACAGGTCGCCGGCGAGGGCTAACCCTAGCGGCTTGGTGGGGGTGCAATGGGAGCATACCAGGGCTCTAGCTACTGCGGCGAGGCGGGCAAACGAGCTGGTGGACGACGGCGAGCTCAGGCGAGGTCGTGGCAGCTCCTGGGGTGGATGAAATCGATGGCGCCTTCTCCTCCTCTACAGCGGGCTCCTCTGACTAAATTCCAGTGAACACTGGCTCGAGCGGCTCCGGCGAGAGGTGGGGAAGGATCAGTGATGAGAGGGGAGTGGAAAGGTGTGAGTCATTGGTGCTAGGGAGGGCTCCTTTTATAGGGCGACGAGGGGACCGAGCGGTACGACGACGAGCTCGTCGGTGACCTGGATACAAGCGGCTAGAGGCATGGGTGGCGTAGGCGGACGGTGGCCTGCCTCCTGGCGGTGCTCTACGGCTTCAATGCGTGGCTAGGGGCGGTGGCGTTTGGTGAGGCATCTCGCTCTGGGAGGCAGGCGGTGCTTAGCCACACCACCGGCAGCGTGGAGTCGCGCTGGCTGCAACCATGTCTGGCAGGGTGCTCGGATCGAGGCGGAGCGACGTGCGGGATTTTATGTCAAGTGGCGGTCTGCTGCGTGCTGGCGATGATCGCGCTCTGGCGCGTGCTAAGCACAGCGCAAAGAGAATGGGCGGCGGCGCTGGGTTATGGTCCAGGGCCTAGGGGTGATCGAGGGGTGGACAGGGGGCTGCGGTAGCGTTAGGCGGAGCTAGTGGTGGCGCTAGAATGGCGCGGCGTGATCTGTGGTGCTCTGTCCATGATCGGTTGGCGGCGACCATAAAGTGGCGGCGCTCCACTACTACTGTGGCTTAGGGGTAGGCCGGTGACCACTTGGCTTAAGTACAAAGAGTAATAGTTAGGCAGTTTATTTTCGGCATGCCACCTGTTCGACACAATGGCCGCATGAGAAAAGTTTTTGAATTTTTGGTTGAATTTTGGTGGAGTTGTTGATCATATTCTTGAGCATCTGTGGTTTCTTGGGATTTGAAAATGGAGCTCATTTGAGTGGTTTTTGAATAAGTGGGATATTCCCATATGAACTACATTCAATTTTCAAATGTCATTTAAAATTAGTGTTTGAAAGTTTTTGGCAGATCACAAAGTGGGCCTTGGTACATCATTACATGTACTAGCAAGGGGTGCAAAGATCCACATTTGTTTCTGTTAATAATTGAGTCCTAGGAATAGCCAAAGTAGGCATGTTGATTAAAATGGCACAAATGACCATTTGGTTATTTTATTCATTTTGATTTGTTTTTCTTTGGGATTTGTTTGGGAATGATCTAGATGATCTTTATTTCACCTAAGAATCACTTTACAAGCAATGGATCACTTAATCAAGGCAATTCAAATCCACTCCTATTTAAATGCACACACATATGAATGCTTTAATATTTTTAAATGGAAATTTTTTTGTTAACTCTAAATTTGATGATTTGGATCTTGATCACTTGGATTAAAGTTTTGGGATGTTACATGTGGTCTGTGAAAAGAACACACATCCAATGACAATGGTGGATCCATATGTGGTCTGTGAAAAGAACACACATGCAATGATAATGGTGGTTCCATATGTGGTCTATGAAAAGAACAGACATGCAATGACACCGGTGGATCCATATGTGGTCTCTGAAAAGAACACACATGCAATGAAAATGGTGGTTCCATATGTGGTCTATGAAAAGAACACACATGCAATGACAATGGTGTATCCATATGTGGTTTGTGAAAAGAACACACATGCAATGACAATGGTTGATGCATATATGGTCTGTGAAAAGAACACACATGAAATGACACTAGTGGATCCATATGTGGTTATTGAAAATAACACACATTTCAATGACACAGGTGGATCCATATATGGTTTGTGAAAAGAACACACATGCAATGAACTCTGGTGGATCCATATGTGGTCTGTGAATATAAAACTTATTTCAATGACACTGGTGGATCCATACATTGTCTGTGAAAAGAACACACATCCAATGAACTCTGGTGGATCCATATGTGGTCTATAAAAAGAACACAAATGCTATGACACTGGTTGATCCATATGTGGTCTGTGAAAAGAACACACATGAAATGACACTGGTGGATCCATGTGTGATGCGTGAAAGAACACACTTGCAATGACACTAGTGGATCCATATGTGATGCATGAAAAGAACACACATGCAATGGCACTGGTGGATCCATATGTGATGCATGAAAGAACACACATGCAATGAAAATGGTGGATCCATATGTTTTCTCTGAAAAGAATACACATGGAATGACCCTGGTGGATCCATATGTGGTCCATGAAAATAACACACATGCAATGACACTGGTGGATCAGTATGTGCTCTGTGAAAAGAACAAACATTTCAATGACACTGGTGGATCCATATGTGGTCTGTGAAAAGAACACACATGCAATGACACAGGTGGATCCATATGTAGTGCATGAAAGAACATACATGAAATGACTTTGGTGGATCAATATGTGGTTTGTGAAAAGAATAAAATTGCAATGATACTGGTTGATCCATATGTGGTCTATGAAAAGAACACACATGCAATAACACGAGTGGATCCATATGTGGTATGTGAAAATAACAAACATTTCAATGAAACTGGTGGATCCATATGTGGTCTGTGAAAAGAACAGACATGCAATGACACTGGTGGATCCATATGTGGTCTCTGAAAGGAACGCACATGCAATGACAATGGTGGTTCCATATGTGGTCTCTGAAAAGAACACACATGCAATGACAATGGTGGATCCATATGTTGTTTGTGAAAAGAACACACATGCAATGACACTCGTTGATCCTTATGTAGTGCAGAAAGAACACACATGAAATGACACTAGTGGATCCATATGTGGTTAATGAAAAGAACACACATTTCAATGACACTGGTGGATCCATATATGGTTTGTGAAAAGAGCACACTTGCAATGAACTCTGGTGGCTCCATATGTGGTCTATGAAAACAACACTCATTTCAATGACACTAGTGGATCCATACATTGTCTGTGAAAAGAACACACATGAAATGAACTCTGGTGGATCCATATGTGCTCTATGAAAAGAACACACATGCAATGACACTGGTTGACCCATATGTGGTCTGTGAAAAGAACACACATGAAATGACACTGGTGGATCCATATGTAGTGCATGAAAAGAACACACATGCAATGACACTGGTGGATCCATATGTGGTCTATGAAAAGAACACACATGCAATGACACTAGTGGATCCATATGTGGTCTGTGAAAATAAGACACATGCAATGAAAATGGTGGATCCATATGTGGTTTGTGCAAAGGATACACATGGAATGACACTGGTGAATCCATTTGTTCTATGTGAAAATAACACATGCATTAACTGCTTTGGTAGATCGATGTCACGTCCGAAGTGAAAAGAACACACATGAAATGACCTTTGGTGGATCCATATGTGGTCTGTGAAAAGAACACATGCAATGAAAATTGTGGTTCCATATGTGGTCTTTGAAAAGAACACACATGCAATGACACTGGTGTATCCATATGTGGTCTATGAAAAGAACACACATGCAATGACACTGGTGGATCCATATGTGGTCTGTGAAAAGAACACAGATGAAATGACTCTGGTGGATCCGTATGTGGTTTGTGAAAAGAACAAACATGCAATGATACTGGTGGATCCATATGTGGTATGTGAAAAGAACACACATGCAATAACACTAGTGGATCCATATGTGTTATGTGAAAAGAACAAACATTTCAATGAAACTGGTTGATCCATATGTGGTCTGTGAAAAGAACACACATGCAATGACACTGGTGGATCCATATGTGGTCTGTGAAAAGAACACAGATGAAATGACTCTGTTGGATCCATATGTGGTTTGTGAAAAGAACAGACATGCAATGATACTGGTGGATCCATATGTGGTCTGTGAAAAGAACACACATGCAATAACACTAGTGGATCCATATGTGGTATGTAAAAAGAACAAAAATTTCAATGACACTGGTTGATCCATATGTGTCCTGTGAAAAGAACACACATGCAATGACACTGGTGGATCCATATGTGATCTGTGAAAAGAACACACATGCAATGACAATGGTGGTTCCATATGTTGTCTGTGAAAAGAACACACATGCAATTACACTTGTGGATCATTATGTGCTCTGTGAAAAGAACAAACATTTCAATGACACTGGTGGATCCATATGTGGTCTGTGAAAAGAACACACATGCAATGACACAGGTGGATCCATATGTGGTCTGTGAAAAGAACACACATGAAATGACTTTGGTGGATCAGTATGTGGTTTGTGAAAAGAATAAAATTGCAATGATACTGGTGGATCCATATGTGGTCTGTGAAAAGAACACACATGCAATAACACTAGAGGATCCATATGTGGTATGTGAAAATAACAAACATTTTAATGAAACTGGTGGATCCATATGTGGTCTGTGAAAAGAACAGACATGCAATGACACTGGTGGATCCATATGTGGTCTCTGAAAGGAACGCACATGCAATGACAATGGTGGTTCCATATGTGGTCTCTGAAAAGAACACACATGCAATGACAATGGTGGATCCATATGTTGTTTGTGAAAAGAACACACATGCAATGACACTAGTTGATCCATATGTGGTCTGTGAAAAGAACACACATGAAATGACACTAGTGGATCCATATGTGGTTAATGAAAAGAACACACATTTCAATGACACTGGTGGATCCATATATGGTTTGTGAAAAGAGCACACTTGCAATGAACTCTGGTGGCTCCATATGTGGTCTGTGAAAACAACACTCATTTCAATGACACTAGTGTATCCATACATTGTCTGTGAAAAGAACACACATGAAATGAACTCTGGTGGATCCATATGTGCTCTATGAAAAGAACACACATGCAATGACACTGGTTGACCCATATGTGGTCTGTGAAAAGAACACACATGAAATGACACTGGTGGATCCATATGTAGTGCATGAAAAGAACACACATGCAATGACACTCGTGGATCCATATGTGGTCTATGAAAAGAACACACATGCAATGACACTAGTGGATCCATATGTGGTCTGTGAAAATAAGACACATGCAATGAAAATGGTGGATCCATATGTGGTTTGTGCAAAGAATACACATGGAATGACACTGGTGAATCCATATGTAGTGCATGAAAAGAACACACATGCATTGACCTTTGGTAGATCGATGCTCTAGTGGAAGTGAAAAGAACACACATGAAATGACACTAGTGGATCCATATGTGGTCTGTGAAAAGAACACATGCAATGAAAATTGTGGTTCCATATGTGGTCTTTGAAAAGAACACACATGCAATGACACTGGTGGATCCATATGTGGTCTATGAAAAGAACACACATGCAATGACACTGGTGGATCCATATGTGGTCTGTGAAAAGAACACAGATGAAATGACTCTGGTGGATCCGTATGTGGTTTGTGAAAAGAACAGACATGCAATGATACTGGTGGATCCATATGTGGTCTGTGAAAAGAACAGACATGCAATAACACTAGTGGATCCATATGTGTTATGTGAAAAGAACAAACATTTCAATGACACTGGTTGATCCATATGTGGTCTGTGGAAAGAACACACATGCAATGACACTGGTGGATCCATATGTGGTCTGTGAAAAGAACACAGATGAAATGACTCTGGTGGATCCATATGTGGTTTGTGAAAAGAACAGACATGCAATGATACTGGTGGATCCATATGTGGTCTGTGAAAAGAACACACATGCAATAACACTAGTGGATCCATATGTGGTATGTAAAAAGAACAAACATTTCAATGACCTTTGGTTGATCCATATGTGTCTGTGAAAAGAACACACATGCAATGACCTTGGTGGATCCATATGTGGTGCATGAAAAGAACACATGCAATGACACTGGTGGTTCCATATGTGATCTGTGAAAAGAACACACATGCAATGACCGGTGGATCGTTATGTAGTGCGTGAAAGAACAAACATTTCAATGACTTGGTGGATCCATATGTAGTGCGTGAAAGAACACACATGAAATGACTTTGGTGGATCAGTATGTGGTTTGTGAAAAGAATAAAATTGCAATGATACTGGTGGATCCATATGTGGTCTATGAAAAGAACACACATGCAATAACACTAGAGGATCCATATGTGGTATGTGAAAATAACAAACATTTCAATGGCGGGTGGATCCATCCGTAGTGCGTGAAAAACGGACATGCAATGACCTTGGTGGATCCATATGTGGTCTCTGAAAGGAGCACATGCAATGACAATGGTGGTTCCATATGTGGTCTCTGAAAGAACACACATGCAATGACAATGGTGGATCCATATGTTGTTTGTGAAAAGAACACACATGCAATGACACTAGTTGATCCATATGTAGTGCATGAAAGAACACACATGAAATGACACTAGTGGATCCATATGTGGTTAATGAAAAGAACACACATTTCAATGACCTTTGGTGGATCCATATATGGTTTGTGAAAAGAGCACACTTGCAATGAACTCTGGTGGCTCCATATGTGGTCTGTGAAAACAACACTCATTTCAATGACACTAGTGGATCCATACATTGTCTGTGAAAAGAACACACATGAAATGAACTCTGGTGGATCCATATGTGCTCTATGAAAGGACCACACATGCAATGACCTTTGGTTGACCCATATGTAGTGCATGAAAAGAACACACATGAAATGACCTTTGGTGGATCCATATGTGGTCTGTGAAAAGAACACACATGCAATGACACTCGTGGATCCATATGTGGTACATGAAAGAACACACATGCAATGACACTAGTGGATCCATATGTGATCTGTGAAAATAAGACACATGCAATGAAAATGGTGGATCCATATGTGGTTTGTGCAAAGAATACACATGGAATGACCTTTGGTGAATCCATATGTAGTGCATGAAAGAACACATGCATTGACCTTTGGTAGATCATCTCTGGTGTGAAAGAACACACATGAAATGACACTAGTGGATCCATATGTGATGCAATGAAAAGAACACATGCAATGAAATTGTGGTTCCATATGTGGTCTTTGAAAAGAACACACATGCAATGACACTTGGTGGATCCATATGTGGTCTATGAAAAGAACACACATGCAATGACAACGGTGGATCCATATGTGGTGCGTGAAAAGAACAGATGAAATGACTTCAGTGGATCCGTATGTGGTTTGTGAAAAGCAGACATGCAATGATCTTGGTGGATCCATATGTGATGCGTGAAAGAATAGACATGCAATAACACTAGTGGATCCATATGTGTTATGTGAAAAGAACAAAAATTTCAATGACACTGGTTGATCCATATGTGGTCTGTGGAAAGAACACACATGCAATGACACTGGTGGATCCATATGTGGTCTGTGAAAAGAACACAGATGAAATGACTCTGGTGGATCCATATGTGGTTTGTGAAAAGAACAGACATGCAATGATACTGGTGGATCCATATGTGGTCTGGGAAAAGAACACACATGCAATAACACTAGTGGATCCATATGTGGTATGTAAAAAGAACAAACATTTCAATGACACTGGTTGATCCATATGTGTCCTGTGAAAAGAACACACATGCAATGACACTGGTGGATCCATATGTGGTCTGTGAAAAGAACACACATGCAATGACAATGGTGGTTCCATATGTTGTCTGTGAAAAGAACACACATGCAATGACACTGGTGGATCAGTATGTGCTCTGTGAAAAGAACAAACATTTCAATGACACTGGTGGATCCATATGTGGTCTGTGAAAAGAACACACATGAAATGACTTTGGTGGATCAGTATGTGGTTTGTGAAAAGAATAAAATTGCAATGATACTGGTGGATCCATATGTGGTCTATGAAAAGAACACACATGCAATAACACTAGAGGATCCATATGTGGTATGTGAAAATAACAAACATTTCAATGAAACTGGTGGATCCATCTGTGGTCTGTGAAAAGAACAGACATGCAATGACACTGGTGGATCCATATGTGGTCTCTGAAAACAACACACATGCAATGACAATGGTGGTTCCATATGTGGTCTCTGAAAAGAACACACATGCAATGACAATGGTGGATCCATATGTTGTTTGTGAAAAGAACACACATGCAATGACACTAGTTGATCCATATGTGGTCTGTGAAAAGAACACACATGAAATGACACTAGTGGATCCATATGTGGTTAATGAAAAGAACACACATTTCAATGACACTGGTGGATCCATATATGGTTTGTGAAAAGCGCACACTTGCAATGAACTCTGGTGGCTCCATATGTGGTCTGTGAAAACAACACTCATTTCAATGACACTAGTGGATCCATACATTGTCTGTGAAAAGAACACACTTGAAATGAACTCTGGTGGATCCATATGTGCTCTATGAAAAGAACACACATGCAATGACACTGGTTGACCCATATGTGGTCTGTGAAAAGAACACACATGAAATGACACTGGTGGATCCATATGTGGTCTGTGAAAAGAACACACATGCAATGACTCGTGGATCCATATGTAGTCTATGAAAGAACACACATGCAATGACACTAGTGGATCCATATGTGGTGTGTGAAAATAGGACACATGCAATGAAAATGGTGGATCCATATGTGGTCTGTGAAAAGAAAACACATGGAATGACCTTTGGTGAATCCATATGTAGTGTGAAAAGAACACACATGCATTGACCTTTGGTAGATCATGTCTGGTCCGTGAAAAGAACACACATGAAATGACGGTGGATCCATATGTGGTGCGTGAAAAGAACACATGCAATGAAAATTGTGGTTCCATATCACGGTCTTTGAAAAGAACACATGCAATGATCTTGGTGGATCCAGATGTGGTCTATGAAAGAACACACATGCAATGACACTGGTGGATCCATATGTAGTGCATGAAAAAGAACACAGATGAAATGACTCTGGTGGATCCGTATGTGGTTTGTGAAAAGAACAGACATGCAATGATACTGGTGGATCCATATGTGGTCTGTGAAAAGAATAGACATGCAATAACACTAGTGGATCCATATGTGTTATGTGAAAAGAACAAAAATTTCAATGACACTGGTTGATCCATATGTGGTCTGTGGAAAGAACACACATGCAATGACAACGGTGGATCCATATGTAGTGCATGAAAAGAACACAGATGAAATGACTCTGGTGGATCCATATGTGGTTTGTGAAAAGAACAGACATGCAATGATACTGGTGGATCCATATGTGGTATGAAAGAACACACAATAACACTAGTGGATCCATATGTGGTATGTAAAAGAACAAACATTTCAATGACCTTTGGTTGATCCATATGTGTCTGTGAAAAACAGACATGCAATGACACTGGTGGATCCATATGTGGTGCATGAAAAGAACACACATGCAATGACAATGGTGGTTCCATATGTTATGCATGAAAGAACACACATGCAATGACAATGGAGGATCCATATGTGGTTTCTGAAAGAACACACATGCTATGACACTAGTTGATCCATATGTGGTGCATGAAAAGGACACATGAAATGACACTTGTGGATCCATATGTCGTTAATGAAAAGAACACACATTTCAATGACACTGGTGGATCCATATGTGGTTTGTGAAAAGAACACACATGCAATGAACTCTAGTAGATCCATATGTGGTTTGTGAAAACAACACACATTTCAATGACACTGGTGGATCCATACATTGTCTATGAAAAGAACACACATGCAATGAACTCTGGTGGATCCATATGTGGTCTATGAAAAGAACACACATGCAATGACACTGGTTGATCCATATGTGGTCTGTGAAAATAACACACATGAAATGACATCGGTGGATCCATATGTGGTCTGTGAAAAGAACACACATGCAATGACACTGGTGGATCCATATGTGGTCTGTGAAAAGAACACACATGCGATGACACTAGTGGATCCATATGTTGTCTGTGAAAAGAACACACATGCAATGAAAATGGTGGATCCATATGTGGTCTCCGAAAATAATACACATGCAATGACACTGGTGGATCCATATGTGGTCTATGAAAAGAACACACATGCAATGACACTGGTGGATCCATATGTGGTCCGTGAACAATGACACTAGTGGATCCATATGTGGTCTGTGAAAAGAACACACATGCAATGACACTGGTGGATCCATATGTGGTCTGTGAAAAGAACAGACATGCAATGACAAGGTTGGTTCCATATTTGTTTGTGAAAAGAATAGACATGCAATGACTCTAGTTGTGGCCTGTGAAAATAACACACATGAAATGACACTTGTGGATCCATATGTGGTCTGTGAAAAGAACACACATCCAATGACAATGGTGGATCCATATGTGGTCTATGAAAAGAACACACATGCAATGATAATGGTGGTTCCACATGTGGTCTGTGAAAATAACAGACATGCAATGACACTGGTGGATCCATATGTGGTCTCTGAAAAGAACACATATGCAATGCCAATGGTGGTTCCATATGTGATGCATGAAAGAACACACATGCAATGACAATGATGGATCAATATGTGGTTTGTGAAAAGAACACACATGCAATGACACTGGTTGATCCATATGTGGTTTGTGAAAAGAACACACATGCATTGACACTACTTGATCCATATGTGGTTAATGAAAAGAACACACATTTCAATGACACTGGTGGTTTGTGAAAAGAACACGTGCAATAACACTAGTGGATCCATATGTGGTATGAGAAAAGAACAAACATTTCAATGACACTGGTGGATCTATATGTGGTCTGTGAAAAGAATACACATGCAATGACACTAGTGGATCCATATGTGGTCTGTGAAAAGGACACAAATGCAATGACAATGGTGGTTCCATATGTGGTATGTGAAAAGAACACACATGCAATGACAATGGCGGATCCATATGTGGTTTGTGAAAAGAACACACATGCTATGACACTGGTTAATCCATATGTGGTCTGTGAAAAGAACACACATGCAATGACAATGGTGGATCCATATGTTGTTTGTGAAAAGAACACACATGCAATGACACTAGTTGATCCATATGTGGTCTGTGAAAAGAACACACATGAAATGACACTAGTGGATCCATATGTCGTTAATGAAAGAACACACATTTCAATGACACTGGTGGATCCATACATTGGCTGTGAAAAGAACACACATGCAATGAACTCTGGTGGATCCATACGTGGTCTATGAAAAGAACACACATGCAATGACACTGTGGATCCATATGTGGTCTGTGAATAGAACACACATGCAATGACACTAGTGGATCCATATGTGGTCTTAGAAAAGAACACACATGCAATGAAAATGGTGGATCCATATGAGGTCTGTGAAAAGAATACACATGCAATGACACTGGTGGATCCATATGTGGTCTGTGTAAAGAACACACATGCAATGACACTGGTGGATCCATATGTGGTCCGTGAAAAGAACACACATACAATGACACTGGTGGATCCATATGTGGTTTGTGAAAAGAACAGACATGCAATGACAAGGTTGGTTCCATATTTGTTTGTGAAAAGAATAGACATGCAATGACTCTAGTTGTGGCCTATGAAAAGAACACACATGAAATGACACTTGTGGATCCATATGTGGTCTGTGAAAAGAACACACATCCAGTGACAATGGTGGATCCATATGTGGTATGTGAAAAGAACACACATGCAATGATAATGGTGGTTCCATATCTGGTCTGTGAAAAGAATACACATGCAATGACACTGGTGGATCCATATGTGGTCTGTGAAAAGAACCCACATGCAATGACACTGGTGGATCCATATGTGGTCTCTGAAAAGAACCCACATGCAATGCAATGGTGGTTCCATATGTAGTCTGTGAAAAGAAAACACATGCAATGACACTAGTGGATCCATATGTGGTCCGTGAAAAGAACACACATGCAATAACACTGGTGGATCCATATGTGGTTTGTGAAAAGAACAGACATGCAATGACAAGGTTGGTTCCATATTTGTTTGTGAAAAGAATAGACATGCAATGACTCTAGTTGTGGCCTGTGAAAAGAACACACATGAAATGACACTTGTGGATCCATATGTGGTCTGTGAAAAGAACACACATCCAGTGACAATGGTGGATCCATATGTGGTCTGTGAAAAGAACACACATGCAATGATAATGGTGGTTCCATATCTGGTCTGTGAAAATAACAGACATCCAATGACATTGGAGGATCCATATGTGGTCTCTGAAAAGAACCCACATGCAATGCAATGGTGGTTCCATATGTGGTCTGTGAAAAGAACACACATGCAATGACAATGGTGGATCCATATGTGGTTTGTGAAAAGAACACACATGCAATTACACTAGTTGATCCATATGTGGTATGTGAAAAGAACACACATGAAATGACACTAGTGGATCCATATGTGGTTAATGAAAAGAACACATATTTCAATGACACTGGTGGATCCATATATGGTTTGTGAAGAGAACACACATGCAATGAACTCTGGTGGATCCATATGTGGTCTGTGAAAACAACACTCATTTCAATCACACTGGTGGATCCATACATTGTCTGTGAAAAGAACACACATGCAATGAACTATGGTGGATTCATATGTGGTCAATGAAAAGAACACATATGATATGACACTGGTTGATCCATATGTGGTCTGTGAAAAGAACACATATGGAATGACACTTGTGGATCCATATGTGGTCTATAAAAAGAACACAAATGCAATGGAAATAGGGGGTCCATATGTGCTCTGTGAAAAGAACACACATGCAATGACACTGGTGGATCCATATGTAGTGCATGAAAGAACACACATGCAATGAAAATGGTGGACCCATATGTGGTTTGTGAAAAAATACACATGGAATGATACTGGTGGATCCATATGTGGTTTGTGAAAAGAACATACATGCAATGACACGGGTGGATCAGTATGTGGTCTGTGAAAAGAACAAACATTTCAATGACACTAGTGGATCCATATGTGGTCTGTGAAAAGAACACACATGCAATGACACTGGTGGATCCATATCTGGTCTGTGAAAAGAACACACATGAAATGACTTTGGTAGATCAATATGTGGTTTGTGAAAAGAATAAAATTGCAATGATACTGGTGGATCCATATGTGGTCTATGAAAAGAACACACATACAATAACACTAGTGGATCCATAGGTGGTATGTGAAAAGAACAAACATTTCAATGAAACTGGTGGATCCATATGTGGTCTGTGAAAAGAACAGACAAGCAATGACACTGGTGGATCCATATGTGGTCTCTGAAAAGAACACACATGCAATGACAATGGTGGATCCATATGTTGTTTGTGAAAAGAACACACATGCTATGACACTGGTTGATCCATATGTGGTCTATGAAAAGAACACACATGAAATGACACTAGTGGATCCATATGTGGTTAATGAAAAGAACACACATTTCAATGATACTGGTGGATCCATATATGGTTTGTGAAAAGAGCACACTTGCAATGAACTCTGGTGGCTCCATATGTGGTCTATGAAAACAACAAACATTTCAATGACAATGGTGGATCCGTACATTGTCTGTGAAAAGAACACACATGCAATGAACTCTGGTGGATCCATATGTGGTCTATGAAAAGAACACACATGCAATGGCACTGGTTGATCCATATGTGGTCTATGAAAATAACACACATGAAATGACATCGGTGATTCCATATGTGGTCTGTGAAAAGAACACACATGCAATGACACTGTGGATCCATATGTGGTCTGTGAATAGAACACACATGCAATGACACTAGTGGATCCATATGTGGTCTTAGAAAAGAACACACATGCAATGAAAATGGTGGATCCATATGAGGTCTGTGAAAAGAATACACATGCAATGACACTGGTGGATCCATATGTGGTCTGTGAAAAGAACACACATGCAATGACACTGGTGGATCCATATGTGGTCCGTGAAAAGAACACACATGCAATGACACTGGTGGATCCATATGTGGTTTGTGAAAAGAACAGACATGCAATGACAAGGTTGGTTCCATATTTGTTTGTGAAAAGAATAGACATGCAATGACTCTAGTTGTGGCCTATGAAAAGAACACACATGAAATGACACTTGTGGATCCATATGTGGTCTGTGAAAAGAACACACATCCAGTGACAATGGTGGATCCATATGTGGTCTGTGAAAAGAACACACATGCAATGATAATGGTGGTTCCATATCTGGTCTCTGAAAAGAATACACATGCAATGACACTGGTGGATCCATATGTGGTCTGTGAAAAGAACCCACATGCAATGACACTGGTGGATCCATATGTGGTTTCTCAAAAGAACCCACATGCAATGCAATGGTGGTTCCTTATTTGGTCTGTGAAAAGAACACACATGCAATGACAATGGTGGATCCATATGTGGTTTGTGAAAAGAACACACATGCAATTACACTGGTTGATCCATATGTGGTATGTGAAAAGAACACACATGAAATGACACTAGTGGATCCATATGTGGTTAATGAAAAGAACACACATTTCAATGACACTAGTGGATCCATATATGGTTTGTGAAGAGAACACACATGCAATGAACTCTGGTGGATCCATATGTGGTTTGTGAAAAGAACAGACATGCAATGACACGGGTGGATCAGTATGTGGTCTGTGAAAAGAACAAACATTTCAATGACACTGGTGGATCCATATGTGGTCTTGGAAAAGAACACACATGCAATGACACTAGTGGATCCATATGTGGTCTGTGAAAAGAACACACATGAAATGACTTTGGTGGATCAATATGTGGTTTGTGAAAAGAATAAAATTGCAATGATACTGGTGGATCCATATGTGGTCTATGAAAAGAACACACATGCAATAACACTAGTGGATCCATATGTGGTATGTGAAAATAACAAACATTTCAATGAAACTGGTGGGTCCATATGTGGTCTGTGAAAAGAACACACATGCAATGACATTGGTGGATCCATATGTGGTCTGTGAAAAGAAGACACATGAAATGACAGTGATTGTTCCATATGTGGTCTATGAAAAGAACACACATGCAATGACAATGGTGGATCCATATGTGGTTTGTGAAAAGTACACACATGCAATGACACTAGTTGATCCATATGTCGTCTATGAAAAGAACACACATGAAATGACACTAGTGGATCCATATGTGGTTAATGAAAAGAAAACACATTTCAATGACACTAGTGGATCCATACATTGTCTGTGAAAAGAACACACATGCAATGAACTCTGGTGGATCCATATGTGGTCTATGAAAAGAACACACATGCAATGACACTAGTTGACCCATATGTGGTCTGTGAAAAGAACACACATGAAATGACACTGGTGGATCCATATGTGGTCTGTGAAAAGAACACACATGCAATGACACTAGTGGATCCATATGTGGTCTATGAAAAGAACACACATGCAATGACACTAGTGGATCCATATGTGGTCTGTGAAAATAAGACACATGCAATGAAAATGGTGGATCCATATGTGGTTTGTGCAAAGAATACACATGGAATGACACTGGTGAATCCATATGTGGTCTGTGAAAAGAACACACATGCATTGACACTGGTAGATCAGTATCTGGTCCGTGAAAAGAACACACATGAAATGACACTAGTGGATCCATATGTGTGCATGAAAAGAACACATGCAATGAAAATGTGGTTCCATATGTGGTCTTTGAAAAGAACACACATGCAATGACACTGTGGATCCATATGTAGTGCAGAAAAGAACACACATGCAATGACACTGGTGGATCCATATGTGGTCTGTGAAAAGAACACAGATGAAATGACTCTGGTGGATCCGTATGTGTTTTGTGAAAAGAACAGACATGCAATGATACTGGTGGATCCATATGTGGTCTGTGAAAAGAACACACATGCAATAACACTAGTGGATCCATATGTGTTATGTGAAAAGAACAAACATTTCAATGACACTGGTTGATCCATATGTGGTCTGTGAAAAGAACACACATGCAATGACACTGGTGGATCCATATGTGGTCTGTGAAAAGAACACAGATGAAATGACTCTGGTGGATCCATATGTGGTTTGTGAAAAGAATAGACATGCAATGATACTGGTGGATCCCTATGTGGTCTGTGAAAAGAACGCACATGCAATGAAAATGGTGGATCCATATGTGGTATGTGAAAAGCATACACATGGAATGACACTGGTGGATCCATATGTGGTATGTGAAAAGAACAAACATTTCAATGACACTAGTGGAACCATATGTGGTCTGTGAAAAGAACACACATGCAATGAACTCTAGTAGATCCATATGTGGTTTGTGAAAACAACACACATTTCAATGACACTGGTGGATCCATACATTGTCTGTGAAAAGAACACACATGCAATGAACTCTGGTGGATCCATATGTGGTCTATGAAAAGAACACACATGCAATGACACTGGTTGATCCATATGTGGTCTGTGAAAATAACACACATGAAATGACATCGGTGGATCCATATGTGGTCTGTGAAAAGAACACACATGCAATGACCTTTGGTGGATCCATATGTAGTGCATGAAAAGAACACACATGCGATGACACTAGTGGATCCATATGTTATGCATGAAAGAACACACATGCAATGAAAATGGTGGATCCATATGTGGTCTCCGAAAATAATACACATGCAATGACACTGGTGGATCCATATGTGGTCTGTGAAAAGAACACACATGCAATGACACTGGTGGATCCATATGTGGTCCGTGAACAATGACACTAGTGGATCCATATGTGTTGTCTGAAAAGAACACACATGCAATGACTCTGGTGGATCCATATGTGGTTTGTGAAAAGAACAGACATGCAATGACAAGGTTGGTTCCATATTTGTTTGTGAAAAGAATAGACATGCAATGACTCTAGTTGTGGCCTGTGAAAAGAACACAAATGAAATGACACTTGTGGATCCATATGTGGTCTGTGAAAAGAACACACATCCAATGACAATGGTGGATCCATATGTGGTCTGTGAAAAGAACACACATGCAATGATAATGGTGGTTCCATATGTGGTCTGTGAAAATAACAGACATGCAATGACACTGGTGGATCCATATGTGGTCTCTGAAAAGAACACATATGCAATGCCAATGGTGGTTCCATATGTGGTGTGTGAAAAGAACACACATGCAATGACAATGGTGGATCAATATGTGCTTTGTGAAAAGAACACACATGCAATGACACTGGTTGATCCATATGAGGTTTGTGAAAAGAACACACATGAAATGACACTAGTGGATCCATATGTGGTTAATGAAAAGAACACACATTTCAATGACACTGGTGGATCCATATATGGTTTGTGAAGAGAACACACATGCAATGAACTCTGGTGGATCCATATGTGGTCTGTGAAAACAACACTCATTTCAATCACACTGGTGGATCCATACATTGTCTGTGAAAAGAACACACAAGCAATGAACTATGGTGGATTCATATGTGGTCAATGAAAAGAACATATATGATATGACACTGGTTGATCCATATGTGGTCTGTGAAAAGAACACATATGGAATGACACTGGTGGATCCATATGTGGTCTGTAAAAAGAACACAAATGCAATGGAAATAGTGGGTCCATATGTGCTCTGTGAAAAGAACAGACATGCAATGACACTGGTGGATCCATATGTGGTCTGTGAAAAGAACACACATGCAATGAAAATGGTGGACCCATATGTGGTCTGTGAAAAAATACACATGGAATGACACTAGTGGATCCATATGTGGTTTGTGAAAAGAACAGACATGCAATGACACGGGTGGATCAGTATGTGGTCTGTGAAAAGAACAAACATTTCAATGACACTGGTGGATCCATATGTGGTCTGTGAACATAACACACATGCAATGACACTGGTGGATCCATATGTGGTCTATGAAAAGAACACACATGAAATGACTCTGGTGGATCCATATGTGGTTTGTGAAAAGAACATACATGCAATGATACTGGTGGATCCATATGTGGTGTGTGAAAATAACACATATGCAATAACACTAGTGGATCCATATGTTGTATGTGAAGAGAACAAACATTTTAATGACATTGGTGGATCCATATGTATTCTGTGAAAAGAACACACATGCAATGACCCTGGTGGATCCATATGTGGTTTGTGAAAACAATACACATGCAATGACAATGGTGGTTCCATATGTGGTCTGTGAAAAGAACACACATGCAAAAAAAATGGTGGATCCATATGTGGTTTCTAAAAATAACACGCATGCAATGACACTGGTTGATCCATATGTGGTCTGTGAAAAGAACACACATGAAATGACACTGGCGGATCCATATGTGGTTAATGAAAAGAACACGCATTTCAATGACACTAGTGGATCCATATATGGTTTGTGAGATGAACACACATGTAATGAACTCTGGTGGATCCATATGTGGTTTGTGAAAACAACACACATTTCAACGACACTAGTGGATCCATACATTGTGTGTGAAAAGAACACACACGCAATGAACTCTGGTGGATCCATATGTGGTCTATGAAAAGAACACACATGCAATGGCACTGGTTGATCCATATGTGGTCTATGAAAATAACACACATGAAATGACATCGGTGGATCCATATGTGGTCTGTGAAAAGAACACACATTCAATGACACTGGTGGATCCATATGTGGTCTGTCAAAAGAACAGACATGCAATGACACTGGTGGATCCATATGTGGTCTGTGAAAAGAACACACATGGAATGAAAATTGTGGATCCATATGAGGTCTGCGAAAAGAATACACATGCAATGACACTGGTGGATCCATATGTGGTCCGTGAAAAGAACACACATGCAATGACAGTGGTGGATCCATATGTGGTTTGTGAAAAGAATAGACATGCAATGACAAGGTTGGTTCCATATTTGTTTGTGAAAAGAATAGACATGCAGTGACTCTAGTTGTGGCCTGTGAAAAGAACACACATGAAACAACACTTGTGGATCCATATGTGGTCTGTGAAAAGAACACACATCCAGTGACAATGGTGGATCCATATGTGGTCTGTGAAAAGAACACACATGCAATGATAATGGTGGTTCCATATGTGGTCTGTGAAAATAACAGACATGCAATGACACTTGTGGATCCATATGTGGTCTCTAAAAAGAACACACATGCAATGCCCATTGTGGTTCCATATGTGGTCTGTGAAAAGAACACACATGCAATGACAATGGTGGATCCATATGTGGTTTGTGAAAAGAACACACATGCAATTACACTGGTTGATCCATATGTGGTCTGTGAAACGAACACACATGAAATGACACTAGTGGATCCATATGAGGTTAATAAAAAGAACACACATTTCAATGACACTGGTGGATCCATATATGGTTTGTGAAGAGAACACACATGCAATGAACTCTGGTGGATCCATATGTGGTCTATGAAAACAACACTCAGTTCAATGACACTGGTGGATCCATACATTGTCTGTGAAAAGAACACACATGCAATGAACTCTGGTGGACTCATATGTGGTCTATGAAAAGAACACATATGATATGACACTGGTTGATCCATATGTGGTCTGTGAAAAGAACACATATGAAATGACACTGGTGGATCCATATGTGGTCTATAAAAAGAACACAAATGCAATGACAATAGTGTGTCCATATGTGCTCTCTGAAAATAACACACATGCACTGACACTGGTGGATCCATATGTGGTCTGTGAAAAGACACACATGCAATGAAAATGCTGGACCCATATGTGGTCTGTGAAAAAATGCACATGGAATGACACTGGTGGATCCATATGTGGTTTGTGAAAAGAACACACATGCAATGACACGGGTGGATTAGTATGTCTACCGTGAAAAGAACAAACATTTCAATGACACTGGTGGATCCATATGTGGTCTGTGAACAGAACACACATGTAATGACACTGGTGGATCCATATGTGGTCTATGAAAAGAACACACATGAAATGACTCTGGTGGATCCATATGTGGTTTGTGAAAAGAACAGACATGCAATGATACTGGTAGATCCATATGTGGTCTGTGAAAAGAACACACATGAAATGACTCTAGCCGTGGTTAATGAAAAGAACACACATGCAATGACGCAGGTAGATCCATATGTGTTCTATGAAAAGAACACACATGCAATGACACTAGTGGATCCATATGTGGTCTGTGAAAAGAACACACATGCAATAACACAAGTGGATCCATATGTGGTATGTGAAGAGAACAAAAATTTTAATGACATTGGTGGATCCATATGTATTCTGTGAAAAGAACACACATGCAATGACCCTGGTGGATCCATATGTGGTCTGTGAAAAGAACACACATGCAATGACAATGGTAGTTCCATATGTGGTCTGTGAAAAGAACACACATGCAATGACAATGGTGGATCCATATGTGGTTTGTCAAAAGAACACACATGAAATGACACTGGTTGATCCATATGTGGTCTGTGAAAAGAACACACATGAAATGACACTGGCGGATCCATATGTGGTTAATGAAAAGAACACGCATTTCAATGACACTAGTGGATCCATACATGGTTTGTGAAAAGAACACACATGTAATGAACTCTGGTGGATCCATATGTGGTTTGTGAAAACAACACACATTTCTATGACACTGGTGGAGCCATACATTGTGTGTGAAAAGAACACACATGCAATGAACTCTGGTGGATCCATATGTGGTCTATGAAAAGAACACACATGCCATGACACTGGTTGATCCATATGTGGTCTATGAAAATAACACACATGAAATGACATCGGTGGATCCATATGTGGTCTGTGAAAAGAACACACATGCAATGACACTGGTGGATCCTTATGTGGTCTGTGAAAAGAACACACATGCAATGACACTAGTGGATCCATATGTGGTCTGTGAAAAGAACACACATGCAATGAAAATGGTGGTTCCATATGTCGTCTGTGAAAAGAACACACATGCAATGACACTCGTGGATCCATATGTGGTCTGTGAAAAGAACACACATGCAATGACACGGGTGGATCCATATGTGGTCCGTGAAAAGAACACACATGCAATGACACCGGTGGATCCATATGTGGTCTCTGAAAAGAACACACATGCAATGACTCTAGTGGATCCAAATGTGGTTTGTGAAAAGAACAGACATGCAATGACAATGTTGGTTCCATATTTGTTTGTGAAAAGAATAGACATGCAATGACTCTAGTTGTGGTCTGTGAAAAGAACACACATGAAATGACACTTGTGGATCCATATGTGGTCTGTGCAAGGAACACACATCCAATGACAATGGTGGATCCATATGTGGTCTGTGAAAAGAACACACATGCAATGACAATGGTGGTTCCATATGTGGTCTGTGGAAAGAACAGACATGCAATGACACTGGTGGATCCATATGTAGTTTCTGAAAAGAACACACATGCAATGAAAATGGTGGTTCCATATGTGGTTTGTGAAAAGAACACACATGCAATGAAAATGGTGGATCCATATGTGGTTTGTGAAAATAACACACATGCAATGACACTAGTTGATCCATATGTGGTCTGTGAAAAGAACACACATGAAATGACACTAGTGGATCCATATGTGGTTAATGAAAAGAACACACCTTTCAATGACACTGGTGGATCCATATATGGTTTGTGAAAAGAACACACATGCAATGAACTCTGGTGGATCCATATGTGGTCTGTGAAAACAACACTCATTTCAATGACATTGGTGGATCCATACATTGTCTGTGAAAAGAACACACATGCAATGAACTCTCGTGGATCCATATGTGGTCTATGAAAAGAACTCACATGCAATGACACTGGTTGATCCATATGTGGTCTGTGAAAAGAACACATATGAAATGACTCTGGTGGATCCATATGTGGTCTATGAAAAGAGCACACATGCAATGACACTAGTGGATCCATATGTGGTCTGTGAAAATAACACACATGCAATGACACTGGTGGATCCATATGTGGTCTGTGAAAAGAACACACATGCAATGATAATGGTGGTTCCATATGTGGTCTGTGAAAATAACAGACATGCAATGACACTGGTGGATCCATATGTGGTCTCTGAAAATAACACACATGCAATACCAATGGTGGTTCCATATGTGGTCTGTGAAAAGAACACACATGCAATGACACTGGTTAATCCATATGTGGTCCGTGAAAAGAACACACATGAAATGACACTAGTGGATCCATATGTGGTTAATGAAAAGAACACAGATTTCAATGACACTGGTGGATCCATAGTTTGTGAAAAGAACACACATGCAACAAACTCTTGTGGATCCATATGTGGTCTGTGAAAACAACACTCATTTCAATGACACTGGTGGATCCATACATTGTCTATGAAAGGAACACACATGCAATGAACTCTGGTGGATCCATATGTGGTCTATGAAAAGAACACACATGCAATGACACTGGTTGATCCATATGTGGTCTGTGAAAAGAACACACATGAAATGACACTGGCGGAACCATATGTGGTCTGTGAAAAGAATACACATGCAATGACACTCGTGGATCCATATGTGGTCTGTGAAAAGAACACACATGCAATGACACTGGTGGATCAGTATGTGGTCCGTGAAAAGAACACACATGCAATGACACTGGTGGATCCATATGTGGTCTATGAAAAGAACACACATGCAATAACTCTGGTGGATCTATATGTGGTTTTTGAAAAGAACACACATACAATGACAATGTTGGTTCCATATTTGTTTGTGAAAAGAACAGACATGCACTGACTCTAGTTGTGGTGTGTGAAAAGAACACACATGAAATGACACTTGTGGAACCATATGTGGTTTGTGAAAAGAACACACATGCAATGACACTGGTGGATCCATATGTGGTATGTGAAAAGAACACACATGCAATGAAAATGGTGGATCCATATGTGGTATGTGAAAAGAATACACATGCAACGACACTGGTGGATCCATATGTGGTCTGTGAAAAGAACACACATGCAATGACACTGGTGGATCCGTATATGGTCCGTGAAAAGAACACACATGCAATGACACAGGTGGATTCATATGTGGTCTATGAAAAGAACACGCATGCAATGACTCTGGTGGATCCATATGTGGTTTGTGAAAAGAACACACATGCAATGACAATGTTGGTTCCATATTTGTTGGTGAAAAGAATAGACATGCAATGAATCTAGATGTGGTCTGTGAAAAGAACACACATGAAATGACACTTGTGGATTCATATGTGGTCTGTGAAAAGAACACACATCCAATGACAATGGTGGATCCATATGTGGTCTGTAAAAAGAACACACATGCAATGACAATGGTGGTTCCATATGTGGTCTGTGAAAAGAACAAACATGCAATGACTCTAGCTGTGGTTAATGAAAAGAACACACATGCAATGACACTGGTAGATCCATATGTGGTATGTGAAAAGAACACACATGCAATGAAAATAGTGGTTCCATATGTGGTCTGTGAAAAGAACACACATGCAATGATACTGGTGGATCCATATGTGGTATGTGAAAAGAACACACATGCAATGACACTGGTGGATCCATATGTGGTCTGTGAAAAGAACACACATGAAATTACTCTGGTGGATCCATATATGGTTTGTGAAAAGAATAGACATGCAATGATACTGGTGGATCCATATGTGGTCTTTGAAAAGAACACACATGTAATGACACTGGTGGATCCATATGTGGTCTGTGAAAAGAACAAATATTTAAATGCCACTGGTGGATCCATATGTGGTCTATGAAAAGAACGCGCATGCAATGACACTAGTGGATCCATATGTGGTCTGTGAAAAGAAGACACATGCAATGACACTGGTGGATCCATATATGGTCTGTGAAAAGAACACACATGCAATGATACTGGTGGATCCATATGTGGTGCATGAAACAACACATATGCAATGATTCAGGTGGATCCATATGTGGTTTGTGAAAAGAACACACATGCAATGACAATGGTGGTTCCATATGTGGTTTGTGAAAAGAGACATGCAATGACTCTAGGTAGTGCATGAAAAAGAATGGACATGAAATGACTGGGGGATCCATATGTGGTGCATGAAAAGAACACACATGAAATAACACTGGTGGATCCATATGTGGTATGTGAAAAGAACACACATGCAATGACAATAGTGGTTCCATATGTGGTCTGTGAAAAGAACAGACATGCAATGACTCTAACTGCGGTTAATGAAAAGAAGACACATGCAATGACACTGGTGGATCCATATGTGGTCTGTAAAAAGAACACACATGCAATGACATTGGTGGATCCATATGTGGTCTGTGAAAAGAACACACATGCAATGACTCTAGTGGATCCATGTGTGGTTTGTGAAAAGAACACACATGAAATGACTCTGGTGGATCCATATGTGGTTTGTGAAAAGAACAAACATGCAATGATATTAGTGGATCCATATGTGGTCTGTGAAAATAATACACATACAATGATACTAGTGGATCCATATGTGGTCTGTGAAAAGAACACACATGCAATGACACTGGTGGATCCATATGTGGTCAGTGAAAAGAACACACATGCAATGACATTGGTGGATCCATATGTGGTCTCTAAAAAGAACACGCATTGCAATGACTCTGCTAGATCCATATGTGGTTTGTGAAAAGAACAGACATGCAATGACAATGTTGGTTCCATATTTGTTTGTTAAAAGAATAGACATGCAATGACTCTAGTTATGGTCTGTGAAAAGAACACACATGAAATGACACTTGTGGATCCATATGTGGTCTGTGAAAAGAACACATATCCAATGACACTGGTTGATCCATATGTGGTCTGTGAAAAGAACACACATCAAATGACACTGGTGGATCCATATGTGGTCTGTGAAAAGAGCACACATGCAATGACACTAGTGGATCCATATGTGGTCTGTGAAAAGAACACACATGCAATGGCAATGGTGGATCCATGTGTGGTCTGTGAAAAGAACACACATGCAATGATAATGGTGGTTCCATATGTGGTGTGTGAAAATAGCAGACATGCAATGACACTGGTGGATCCATATGTGGTCTCTGAAAAGAACACACATGAAATGACACTAGTGGATCCATATGTGGTTAATGAAAATAACACACATTTCAATGACACTGGTGGATCCATATATGTTTTGTGAAAAGAACACACATGCAATGAACTCTGGTGGATCCATATGTGGTATGTGAAAACAACAATCATTTCAATGACACTGGTGGATCCATAAATTGTCTGTGAAAAGAACACACATGCAATGAACTCTGGTGGATCCATATGTGGTCTATAAAAAGAACACACATGTAATGACACTGGTTGATCCATATGTGGTCTGTGAAAAGAACATACATGAAATGACACTGGTGGATCCATATGTGGTCTCTGAAAAGAACACACATGCAATGACACTGGTGGATCCATATGTGGTCTGTGAAAAGAACGCACATGCAATGAAAATGGTGGATCCATATGTGGTATGTGAAAAGCATACACATGGAATGACACTGGTGGATCCATATGTGGTCTGTGAAAAGAACACACATGCAATGAAAATGGTGGATCCATATGTGGTCCGTGAAAAGAACACACATGCAATGACTCTGGTGGATCCATATGTGGTTTGTGAAAAGAACACACATACAATGACAATGTTGGTCCCATATTTGTTTGTGAAAAGAACAGACATGCAATGACTCTAGCTATGGTCTGTGAAAATAACACACATGAAATGACACTTTAGGATCCATATGTGGTCTGTGAAAAGACAACACATGCAATGGCACTAGTGGATCCATATGTGGTCTGTGAAAAGAACACACATGCAATGGAAATGGTGGATCCATATGTGGTATGTGAAAAGAATACACATGCAATGACACTAGTGGATCCATATGTGGTCTGTGAAAACAACACACATGCAATGACACTGGTGGATCCATATGTGGTCCGTGAAAAGAACACACATGCAATGACACTGGTGGTTCCATATGTGGTCTATGAAAAGAACACACATGCAATGACTCTGGTGGATCGATATGTGGGTTGTGAAAAGAACACACATGCAATGACAATGTTGGTTCCATATTTGTTTGTGAAAAGAACAGACATGCAATGATTCTAGATGTGGTCTGTGAAAAATAACACACATGAAATGACACTTGTGGATCCATATGTGGTCTGTGAAAAGAACACACATCCAATGAAAATGATGGATCCATATGTGGTCTGTGAAAAGAACACACATGCAATGACAATGGTGGTTCCATATGTGGTCTGTGAAAAGAACAAACATGCAATGACTCTAGCTGTGGTTAATGAAAAGAACACACATGCAATGACACTGGTAGATCCATATGTGGGATGTGAAAAGAACACACATGCAATGACACTGGTGGATCATATGTGGTTAATGAAAAGAATACACATGCAATGAAAATGATGGTTCCATACGTGGTCTGTGAAAAGTACACACATGCAATGATACTGGTGGATCCATATGTGGTATGTGAAAAGAACACACATGCAATGACACTGGTGGATCCATATGTGGTCTGTGAAAAGAACACACATGCAATGAAAATGATGGTTCCATACGTGGTCTGTGAAAAGAACACACATGCAATGATACTGGTGGATCCATATGAGGTATGTGAAAACAACGCACATGCAACGACACTGGTGGATCCATATGTGGTATGTGAAAAGAACACACATGAAATGACTCTGGTGGATCCATATGTGGTTTGTGAAAAGAACAGACATGCAATGATACTGGTGGATCCATATGTGGTCTTTGAAAAGAACACACATGCAATGATACTGGTGGATCCATATGTGGTATGTGAAAAGAACAAACATTTCAATGACACTGGTGGATCCATATGTGGTTTCTGAAAAGAACACACATGCAATGAAAATGGTGGTTCCATATGTGGTTTGTGAAAAGAACACACATGCAATGAAAATGGTGGATCCATATGTGGTTTGTGAAAAGAACACACATGCAATGACACTAGTTGATCCATATGTGGTCTGTGAAAAGAACACACCTGAAATGACACTAGTGGATCCATATGTGGTTAATGAAAAGAACACACATTTCAATGACACTCGTGGATCCATATATGGTTTGTGAAAAGAACACACATGCAATGAACTCTGGTGGATCCATATGTGGTCTATGAAAACAACACTCATTTCAATGACACTGGTGGATCCATACATTGTCTGTGAAAAGAACACACTTGCAATGAACTCTGGTGGATCCATATGTGGTCTATGAAAAGAACTCACATGCAATGACACTGGTTGATCCATATGTGGTCTGTGAAAAGAACACACATGAAATGACACTGGTGGATCCATATATGGTTAATGAAAAGAACACGCATTTCAATGACACTAGTGGATCCATACATGGTTTGTGAAAAGAACACACATGCAATGAACTCTGGTGGATCCATATGTGGTTTGTGAAAACAACACACATTTCTATGACACTGGTGGAGCCATACATTGTGTGTGAAAAGAACACACATGCAATGAACTCTGGTGGATCCATATGTGGTCTATGAAAAGAACACACATGCCATGACACTGGTTGATCCATATGTGGTCTATGAAAATAACACACATGAAATGACATCGGTGGATCCATATGTGGTCTTTGAAAAGAACACACATGCAATGACACTGGTGGATCCTTATGTGGTCTGTGAAAAGAACACACATGCAATGACACTAGTGGATCCATATGTGGTCTGTGAAAAGAACACACATGCAATGAAAATGGTGGTTCCATATGTGGTTTGTGAAAAGAACACACATGCAATGATACTCGTGGATCCATATGTGGTCTGTGAAAAGAACACACATGCAATGACATGGGTGGATCCATATGTGGTCCGTGAAAAGAACACACATGCAATGACACCGGTGGATCCATATGTGGTCTCTAAAATGAACACACATGCAATGAATCTAGTGGATCCATATGTGGTTTGTGAAAAGAACAGACATGCAATGACAATGTTGGTTCCATATTTGTTTGTGAAAAGAACAAACATGCAATGACTCTAGTTGTGGTCTGTGAAAAGAACACACATGAAATGACACTTGTGGATCCATATGTGGTCTGTGAAAGGAACACACATCCAATGACAATGGTGGATCCATATGTGGTCTGTGAAAAGAACACACATGCAATGACAATGGTGGTTCCATATGTGGTATGTGGAAAGAACAGACATGCAATGACACTGGTGGATCCATATGTGGTTTCTGAAAAGAACACACATGCAATGAAAATGGTGGTTCCATATGTGGTTTGTGAAAAGAACACACATGCAATGAAAATGGTGGATCCATATGTGGTTTGTGAAAAGAACACACATGCAATGACACTAGTTGATCCATATGTGGTCTGTGAAAAGAACACACATGAAATGACACTAGTGGATCCATATGTGGTTAATGAAAAGAACACACATTTCAATGACACTGGTCGGTCCATACATTGTCTGTGAAAAGAACACACATGCAATGAACTCTGGTGGATCCATATGTGGTCTATGAAAAGAACTCACATGCAATGACACTGGTTGATCCATATGTGGTCTGTGAAAAGAACACACATGAAATGACTCTGGTGGATCCATATGTGGTCTGTGAAAAGAGCACACATGCAATGACACTAGTGGATCCATATGTGGTCTGTGAAAAGAACACACATGCAATGACACTGGTGGATCCATATGTGGTCTGTGAAAAGAACACACATGCAATGATAATGGTGGTTCCATATGTGGTCTGTGAAAATAACATACATGCAATGACACTGGTGGATCCATATGTGGTCTCTGTGAAAAGAACACACATGCAATGACTCTGGTGGATCCATATGTGGTTTGTGAAAAGAACACACATGCAATGACAATGTTGGTTCCATATTTGTTGGTGAAAAGAATAGACATGCAATGAATCTAGATGTGGTCTATGAAAAGAACACACATGAAATGACACTTGTGGATTCATATGTGGTCTGTGAAAAGAACACACATCCAATGACAATGGTGGATCCATATGTGGTCTGTAAAAAGAACACACATGCAATGACAATGGTGGTTCCATATGTGGTCTGTGAAAAGAACAAACATGCAATGACTCTAGTTGTGGTTAATGAAAAGAACACACATGCAATGACACTGGTAGATCCATATGTGGTATGTGAAAAGAACACATATGCAATGACACTGGTGGATCCATATGTGGTCTATGAAAAGAACACACATGCAATGAAAATAGTGGTTCCATATGTTGTCTGTGAAAAGAACACACATGCAATGATACTGGTGGATCCATATGTGGTATGTGAAAAGAACACACATGCAATGACACTGGTGGATCCATATGTGGTCTGTGAAAAGAACACACATGAAATTACTCTGGTGGATCCATATATGGTTTGTAAAAAGAATAGACATGCAATGATACTGGTGGATCCATATCTGGTCTTTCAAAAGAACACACATGTAATGACACTGGTGGATCCATATGTGGTCTGTGAAAAGAACAAACATTTAAATGCCACTGGTGGATCCATATGTGGTCTATGAAAAGAACGCGCATGCAATGACACTAGTGGATCCATATGTGGTCTGTGAAAAGAAGACACATGCAAGGACACTGGTGGATCCGTATGTGGTCTGTGAAAAGAACACACATGCAATGATCTGTGGATCCATATGTGGTGCAGTGAAAAACAACACATATGCAATGACTCTGGTGGATCCATATGTGGTTTGTGAAAAGAACACACATGCAATGACAATGGTGGTTCCATATGTGGTTTGTGAAAAGAACAGACATGCAATGACTCTAGCTGTGGTCTGTGAAAAGAACAGACATGAAATGACACTGGTGGATCCATATGTGGTCTGTGAAAAGAACACACATGAAATAACACTGGTGGATCCATATGTGGTATGTGAAAAGAACACACATGCAATGACAATAGTGGTTCCATATGTGGTCTGTGAAAAGAACAGACATGCAATGACTCTAACTGCGGTTAACGAAAAGAACACACATGCAATGACACTGGTGGATCCATATGTGGTCTGTAAAAAGAACACACATGCAATGACACTGGTGGATCCATATGTGGTCTGTGAAAAGAACACACATGCAATGACTCTAGTGGATCCATGTGTGGTTTGTGAAAAGAACACACATGAAATGACTCTGGTGGATCCATATGTGGTTTGCGAAAAGAACAAACATGCAATGATACTAGTGGATCCATATGTGGTCTGTGAAAATAATACACATACAATGATACTAGTGGATCCATATGTGGTCTGTGAAAAGAACACACATGCAATGACACTGGTGGATCCATATGTGGTCTCTGAAAACAAAACACATGCAATGACACTGGTGGATCCATATGTGGTCTCTGAAAAGAACACGCATTGCAATGACTCTGCTGGATCCATATGTGGTTTGTGAAAAGAACATACATGCAATGACAATGTTGGTTCCATATTTGTTTGTTAAAAGAACAGAAATGCAATTACTCTAGTTATGGTGCGTGAAAGAACACACATGAAATGACACTTGTGGATCCATATGTGGTCTATGAAAAGAACACATATCCAATGACACTGGTTGATCCATATGTGGTCTGTGAAAAGAACACACATCAAATGACACTGGTGGATCCATATGTGGTCTGTGAAAAGAGCACACATGCAATGACACTAGTGGATCCATATGTGATCTGTGAAAAGAACACACATGCAATGGCAATGGTGGATCCATGTGTGGTCTGTGAAAAGAACACACATGCAATGATAATGGTGGTTCCATATGTGGTCTGTGAAAATAATAGACATGCAATGACACTGGTGGATCCATATGTGGTCTCTGAAAAGAACACACATGAAATGACACTAGTGGATCCATATGTGGTTAATGAAAAGAACACACATTTCAATGACACTGGTGGATCCATATATGGTTTGTGAAAAGAACACACATGCAATGACACTTGTGGATTCATATGTGGTCTGTGAAAACAACACTCATTTCAATGACCTGTGGGTCCATACATTGTCTGTGAAAGAACACACATGCAATGAACTACGGTGGATCCATATGTGGTCTATGAAAAGAACAGACATGCAATGACACTGGTTGATCTATATGTGGTCTGTGAAAAGAACACACATGAAATGACACTGGTGGATCCATATGTGGTCTGTGAAAAGAACACACATGCAATGAACTCTGGTGGATCCATATGTGGTCTGTGAAAAGAACAGACATGCAATGACACTGGTGGATCCATATGTAGTCTGTGAAAAGAACACATATGCAATGACAATGGTGGTTCCATATGTGGTCAGTGAAAACAACACACATGCAATGACACTGGTGGATCCATATGTGGTCTCTGTGAAAAGAACACACATGCAATGACTCTGGTGGATCCATATGTGGTTTGTGAAAAGAACACACATGCAATGACAATGGTGGTTCTATATTTGTTGGTGAAAAGAATAGACATGCAATGAATCTAGGCGTGGTGCGTGAAAAGAACACACATGAAATGACACTTGTGGATTCATATGTGGTCTGTGAAAGAACACACATCCAATGACAATGGTGGATCCATATGTGGTCTGTAAAAAGAACACACATGCAATGACAATGGTGGTTCCATATGGTGCATGAAAAGAACAAACATGCAATGACTCTATGTGGTTAATGAAAAGAACACACATGCAATGACACTGGTAGATCCATATGTGGTATGTGAAAAGAACACATATGCAATGACACTGGTGGATCCATATGTGGTCTATGAAAAGAACACACATGCAATGAAAATAGTGGTTCCATATGTTGTCTGTGAAAAGAACACACATGCACTGATAATCTGGTGGATCCATATGTGGTATGTGAAAAGAACACACATGCAATGAATTTGGTGGATCCATATGTGGTCTGTGAAAAGAACACACATGAAATGATTCAGGTGGATCCATATATGGTTTGTGAAAAGAATAGACATGCAATGATACTGGTGGATCCATATGTGGTCTTTCAAAAGAACACACATGTAATGACCTGTGGATCCATATGTGGTGCGTGAAAAGAACAAACATTTAAATGCCACTGGTGGATCCATATGTGGTCTATGAAAAGAAACGCATGCAATGACACTAGTGGATCCATATGTGGTCTGTGAAAAGAAGACACATGCAATGACACTGGTGGATCCATATGTGGTCTGTGAAAAGAACACACATGCAATGATACTGGTGGATCCATATGTGGTATGTGAAAACAACACATATGCAATGACTCTGGTGGATCCATATGTGGTTTGTGAAAAGAACACACATGCAATGACAATGGTGGTTCCATATGTGGTTTGTGAAAAGAACAGACATGCAATGACTCTAGCTATGGTCTGTGAAAAGAACAGACATGAAATGACACTGGTGGATCCATATGTGGTCTGTGAAAAGAACACACATTAAATAACACTGGTGGATCCATATGTGGTATGTGAAAAGAACACACATGCAATGACAATAGTGGTTCCATATGTGGTCTGTGAAAAGAACAGACATGCAATGACTCTAACTGCGGTTAATGAAAAGAACACACATGCAATGACACTGGTGGATCCATATGTGGTCTGTAAAAAGAACACACATGCAATGACACTGGTGGATCCATATGTGGTCTGTGAAAAGAACACACATGCAATGACTCTAGTGGATCCATGTGTGGTTTGTGAAAAGAACACACATGAAATGACTCTGGTGGATCCATATGTGGTTTGCGAAAAGAACAAACATGCAATGATACTAGTGGATCCATATGTGGTGCGTGAAAATAATACACATACAATGATACTAGTGGATCCATATGTGGTCTGTGAAAAGAACACACATGCAATGACACTGGTGGATCCATATGTGGTCTCTGAAAAGAACACACATGCAATGACACTGGTGGATCCATATGTGGTCTCTGAAAAGAACACGCATTGCAATGACTTCTGGATCCATATGTGGTTTGTGATAAGAACATACATGCAATGAAAATGTTGGTTCCATATTTGTTTGTTAAAAGAACAGACATGCAATGACTCTAGTTATGGTCTGTGAAAAGAACACACATGAAATGACACTTGTGGATCCATATGTGGTCTATGAAAAGAACACAAATCCAATGACCTGTTGATCCATATGTGGTCTGTGAAAAGAACACACATCAAATGACACAGGTGGATCCATATGTGGTCTGTGAAAAGAGCACACATGCAATGACACTAGTGGATCCATATGTGGTCTGTGAAAAGAACACACATGCAATGGCAATGGTGGATCCATGTGTGGTCTGTGAAAAGAACACACATGCAATGATAATGGTGGTTCCATATGTGGTCTGTGAAAATAACATACATGCAATGACACTGGTGGATCCATATGTGGTCTCTGTGAAAAGAACACACATGCAATGACTCTGGTGGATCCATATGTGGTTTGTGAAAAGAACACACATGCAATGACAATGTTGGTTCCATATTTATTGGTGAAAAGAATAGACATGCAATGAATCTAGATGTGGTCTATGAAAAGAACACACATGAAATGACACTTGTGGATTCATATGTGGTCTGTGAAAAGAACACACATCCAATGACAATGGTGGATCCATATGTGGTCTGTAAAAAGAACACACATGCAATGACAATGGTGGTTCCATATGTGGTCTGTGAAAAGAACAAACATGCAATGACTCTAGTTGTGGTTAATGAAAAGAACACACATGCAATGACACTGGTAGATCCATATGTGGTATGTGAAAAGAACACAAATGCAATGACAACTGTGGATCCATATGTGGTCTATGAAAAGAACACACATGCAATGAAAATAGTGGTTCCATATATGTTGTGTGAAAGAACACACATGCAATGATACTGGTGGATCCATATGTGGTATGTGAAAAGAACACACATGCAATGACACTGGTGGATCCATATGTGGTCTGTGAAAAGAACACACATGAAATTACTCTGGTGGATCCATATATGGTTTGTAAAAAGAATAGACATGCAATGATACTGGTGGATCCATATCTGGTCTTTCAAAAGAACACACATGTAATGACACTGGTGGATCCATATGTGGTCTGTGAAAAGAACAAACATTTAAATGCCACTGGTGGATCCATATGTGGTCTATGAAAGAACAGCATGCAATGACACTAGTGGATCCATATGTGGTCTGTGAAAAGAAGACACATGCAAGGACACTGGTGGATCCGTATGTGGTCTGTGAAAAGAACACACATGCAATGATACTGGTGGATCCATATGTGGTCTGTGAAAACAACACATATGCAATGACTCTGGTGGATCCATATGTGGTTTGTGAAAAGAACACACATGCAATGACAATGGTGGTTCCATATGTGGTTTGTGAAAAGAACAGACATGCAATGACTCTAGCTGTGGTCTGTGAAAAGAACACATGAAATGACACTGTGGATCCATATGTGGTCTGTGAAAAGAACACACATGAAATAACACTGGTGGATCCATATGTGGTATGTGAAAAGAACACACATGCAATGACAATAGTGGTTCCATATGTGGTCTGTGAAAAGAACAGACATGCAATGACTCTAACTGCGGTTAATGAAAAGAACACACATGCAATGACACTGGTGGATCCATATGTGGTCTGTAAAAAGAACACACATGCAATGACACTGGTGGATCCATATGTGGTCTGTGAAAAGAACACACATGCAATGACTCTAGTGGATCCATGTGTGGTTTGTGAAAAGAACACACATGAAATGACTCTGGTGGATCCATATGTGGTTTGTGAAAAGAACAAACATGCAATGATATTAGTGGATCCATATGTGGTCTGTGAAAATAATACACATACAATGATACTAGTGGATCCATATGTGGTCTGTGAAAAGAACACACATGCAATGACACTGGTGGATCCATATGTGGTCTCAAAAGAACACACATGCAATGACACTTAGTGGATCCATATGTGGTCTCTGAAAAGAACACATTGCAATGACTCTTTTGGATCCATATGTGGTTTGTGAAAAGAACATACATGCAATGACAATGTTGGTTCCATATTTGTTTGTTAAAAGAATGACATGCAATGACTCTAGTTATGGTGCATGAAAAGAACACACATGAAATGACACTTGTGGATCCATATGTGGTCTATGAAAAGAACACATATCCAATGACACTTGTTGATCCATATGTGGTCTGTGAAAGAACACACATCAAATGACACTGGATCCATATGTGTTCTGTGAAAAGAGCACACATGCAATGACACTAGTGGATCCATATGTGGTCTGTGAAAAGAACACACGCGCAATGGCAATGGTGGATCCATGTGTGGTCATGAAAAGAACACACATGCAATGATAATGGTGGTTCCATATGGTCTGTGAAAATAATAGACATGCAATGACACTTTGGTGGATCCATATGTGGTCTCTGAAAAGAACACACATGAAATGACACTAGTGGATCCATATGTGGTGAATGAAAAGAACACACATTTCAATGACACTGTGGATCCATATATGGTTTGTGAAAAGAACACACATGCAATGAACTCTGGTGGATCCATATGCGGTCTGTGAAAACAACACTCATTTCAATGACACGGTGGGTCCATACATTGTATCTGTGAAAAGAACACACATGCGATGACACTGGTGGATCCATAGGTGGTAAATGAAAAGAACACACATGCAGTGACTCTGGTGGTTCCATATGTGGTCTGTGAAAAGAACACACATGAAATGACTCTGGTGGATCCATATGTAGTCTGTGAAAAGATTAGACATGCAATTACACTAGTGGATCCATATGTGGTTTGTGAAAAGAACAGGCATGCAATGACACTGGTGGATCCATATGTGGTCTGTGAAAAGAACACACATGCAATGATAATGGTGGTTCCATATGTGGTCTGTGAAAATAACATACATGCAATGACACTGGTGGATCCATATGTGGTCTCTGTGAAAAGAACACACATGCAATGACTCTGGTGGATCCATATGTGGTTTGTGAAAAGAACACACATGCAATGACAATGTTGGTTCCATATTTGTTGGTGAAAAGAATAGACATGCAATGAATCTAGACGTGGTCTGTGAAAAGAACACACATGAAATGACACTTGTGGATTCATATGTGGTCTGTGAAAAGAACACACATCCAATGACAATGGTGGATCCATATGTGGTCTGTAAAAAGAACACACATGCAATGACAATGGTGGTTCCATATGTGGTCTGTGAAAAGAACAAACATGCAATGACTCTAGCTGTGGTTAATGAAAAGAACACACATGCAATGACACTGGTAGATCCATATGTGGTATGTGAAAAGAACACATATGCAATGACACTGGTGGATCCATATGTGGTCTATGAAAAGAACACACATGCAATGAAAATAGTGGTTCCATATGTTGTCTGTGAAAAGAACACACATGCAATGATACTGGTGGATCCATATGTGGTATGTGAAAAGAACACACATGCAATGACACTGGTGGATCCATATGTCTGTGAAAAGAACACACATGAAATCACTGGTGGATCCATATCTTGTTTGTGAAAAGAATAGACATGCAATGATACTGGTGGATCCATATGTGGTCTTTCAAAAGAACACACATGTAATGACACTGGTGGATCCATATGTGGTCTGTGAAAAGAACAAACATTTAAATGCCACTGGTGGATCCATATGTGGTCTATGAAAAGAACGCGCATGCAATGACACTAGTGGATCCATATGTGGTCTGTGAAAAGAAGACACATGCAATGACACTGGTGGATCCATATGTGGTCTGTGAAAAGAACACACATGCAATGATCTCTGGTGGATCCATGTGTGGTCTGTGAAAATAACACATCCAATGACATTGGTGGATCCTTATGTGGTTTGTGAGAAGAACACACATGCAATGACACTGGTGGTTCCATATGTGGTTTGTGAAAAGAACAGACATGCAATGACTCTAGCTATGGTCTGTGAAAAGAACAGACATGAAATGACACTGGTGGATCCATATGTGGTCTGTGAAAAGAACACACATGAAATAACACTGGTGGATCCATATGTGGTATGTGAAAAGAACACACATGCAATGACAATAGTGGTTCCATATGTGGTCTGTGAAAAGAACAGACATGCAATGACTCTAATCATGTTAAGGAAAAGAACACACATGCAATGACACTGGTGGATCCATATGTGGTCTGTAAAAAGAACACACATGCAATGACACTGGTGGATCCATATGTGGTCTGTGAAAAGAACACACATGCAATGACTCTAGTGGATCCATGTGTGGTTTGTGAAAAGAACACACATGAAATGACTCTGGTGGATCCATATGTGGTTTGCGAAAAGAACAAACATGCAATGATACTAGTGGATCCATATGTGGTCTGTGAAAATAATACACATACAATGATACTAGTGGATCCATATGTGGTCTGTGAAAAGAACACACATGCAATGACACTGGTGGATCCATATGTGGTCTCTGAAAAGAACACACATGCAATGACACTGGTGGATCCATATGTGGTCTCTGAAAAGAACACGCATTGCAATGACTCTGCTGGATCCATATGTGGTTTGTGAAAAGAACATACATGCAATGAAAATGTTGGTTCCATATTTGTTTGTTAAAAGAACAGACATGCAATGACTCTAGTTATGGTCTGTGAAAAGAACACACATGAAATGACACTTGTGGATCCATATGTGGTCTATGAAAAGAACACATATCCAATGACACTGGTTGATCCATATGTGGTCTGTGAAAAGAACACACATCAAATGACACTGGTGGATCCATATGTGGTCTGTGAAAAGAGCACACATGCAATGACACTAGTGGATCCATATGTGGTCTGTGAAAAGAACACACATGCAATGGCAATGGTGGATCCATGTGTGGTCTGTGAAAAGAACACACATGCAATGATAATGGTGGTTCCATATGTGGTCTGTGAAAATAACATACATGCAATGACACTGGTGGATCCATATGTGGTCTCTGTGAAAAGAACACACATGCAATGACTCTGGTGGATCCATATGTGGTTAATGAAAAGAACACACATTTCAATGACACTGGTGGATCCATATATGGTTAATGAAAAGAACACACATGCAATGAACTCTGGTGGATCCATATGCGGTCTGTGAAAACAACACTCATTTCAATGACACTGGTGGGTCCATACATTGTCTGTGAAAAGAACACACATGCAATGAACTCTGGTGGATCCATATGTGGTCTATGAAAAGAACTCACATGCAATGACACTGGTTGATCCATATGTGGTCTGTGAAAAGAACACACATGAAATGACTCTGGTGGATCCATATGTGGTCTCTGAAAAGAACACACATGCAATGACACTAGTGGATCCATATGTGGTCTGTGAAAAGAACACACATGCAATGACACTGGTGGATCCATATGTGGTCTGTGAAAAGAACACACATGCAATGATAATGGTGGTTCCATATGTGGTCTATGAAAAGAACACACATGCAATGACACTGGTGGATCTGTATGTGGTCCGTGAAAAGAACACACATGCAATGACACTGGTGGATCCCTATGTGTTCTATGAAAAGAACACACATGCAATGACTCTGGTGGATCCATATGTGGTTTGTGAAAAGAACACACATACAATGACAATGTTGGTCCCATATTTGTTTGTGAAAAGAACAGACATGCAATGACTCTAGCTGTGGTCTGTGAAAATAACACACATGAAATGACACTTTAGGATCCATATGTGGTCTGTGAAAAGAACACACATGCAATGACACTAGTGGATCCATATGTGGTCTGTGAAAAGAACACACATGCAATGGAAATGGTGGATCCATATGTGGTATGTGAAAAGAATACACATGCAATGACACTAGTGGATCCATATGTGGTCTGTGAAAACAACACACATGCAATGACACTGGTGGATCCATATGTGGTCCGTGAAAAGAACACACATGCAATGACACTGGTGGATCCATATGTGGTCTATGAAAAGAACACACATGCAATGACACTGGTGGATCCATATGTGGTCTCTGAAAAGAACACGCATTGCAATGACTCTGCTGGATCCATATGTGGTTTGTGAAAAGAACAAACATGGAATGATTCTAGCTGTGGTCTGTGAAAATAACACACATGAAATGACACTTGTGGATCCATATGTGGTCTATGAAAAGAACACACATCCAATGAAAATGATGGATCCATATGTGGTCTGTGAAAAGAACACACATGCAATGAAAATGGTGGTTCCATATGTGGTCTGTGAAAAGAACAAACATGCAATGACTCTAGCTGTGGTTAATGAAAAGAACACACATGCAATGACACTGGTAGATCCATATGTGGGATGTGAAAAGAACACACATGCAATGACACTGGTGGATCATATGTGGTTAATGAAAAGAATACACATGCAATGAAAATGATGGTTCCATATGTGGTCTGTGAAAAGTACACACATGCAATGATACTGGTGGATCCATATGTGGTATGTGAAAAGAACACACATGCAATGACACTGGTGGATCCATATGTGGTCTGTGAAAAGAACACACATGCAATGAAAATGATGGTTCCATACGTGGTCTGTGAAAAGAACACACATGCAATGATACTGGTGGATCCATATGTGGTATGTGAAAACAACACACATGCAATGACACTGGTGGATCCATATGTGGTATGTGAAAAGAACACACAGGAAATGACTCTGGTGGATCCATATGTGGTTTGTGAAAAGAACAGACATGCAATGATACTGGTGGATCCATATGTGGTCTTTGAAAAGAACACACATGCAATGATACTGGTGGATCCATATGTGGTATGTGAAAAGAACAAACATTTCAATGACACTGGTGGATCCATATGTGGTCTGTGAAAAGAACACACATGCAATGACACTGGTGGATCCATACATGGTCCGTGAAAAGAACAAACATTTCAATGACACTGGTGGATCCATATTAGGTCTGTGAAAAGAACACACATGCAATGACACAGGTGGATCCATATGTGGTCCGTGAAACGAACACACATGCAATGACACTAGTGGATCCATATGTGGTCTATGAAGAGAACACACATGTAATGACTCTGGTGGATCCATATGTGGTTTGTGAAAACAACACACATGCAATGACAATGTTGGTTCCATATTTGTTTGTGAAAAGAACAGACATGCAATGACTCTAGCTATGGTCTGTGAAAAGAACACGCATGAAATGACACTTGTGGATCCATATTTGGTCTGTGAAAAGAACACACATGCAATGACACTGGTGGATCTATATGTGGTCTGTGAAAAGAACACACATGCAATGAAACTGGTGGATGCATATGTGGTCTGTGAAAAGAATACACATGCAATGACACTGGTGGATCCATATGTGGTTTGTGAAAAGAACAGACATGTAATGACTCTAGTTGTGGTTTGTGAAAATAACACACATGCAATCACATTGGTGGAACCATATGTGGTTTGTGAAAAGAACAGACATGCAATGACAATGGTGGTTCCATATGTGGTATGTGGAAAGAACAGACATGCAATGACACTGGTGGATCCATATGTGGTTTCTGAAAAGAACACACATGCAATGAAAATGGTGGTTCCATATGTGGTTTGTGAAAAGAACACACATGCAATGAAAATGGTGGATCCATATGTGGTTTGTGAAAAGAACACACATGCAATGACACTAGTTGATCCATATGTGGTCTGTGAAAAGAACACACATGAAATGACACTAGTGGATCCATATGTGGTTAATGAAAAGAACACACATTTCAATGACCTTTGGGTCCATACATTGTCTGTGAAAAGAACACACATGCAATGAACTGGTGGATCCATATGTGGTCTATGTGAAAATAACACACATGCAATCACACTGGTTGATCCATATGTGGTCTGTGAAAAGAACACACATGAAATGACTCTGGTGGATCCATATGTGGTCTGTGAAAAGAGCACACATGCAATGACACTAGTGGATCCATATGTGGTCTGTGAAAAGAACACACATGCAATGACACTGGTGGATCCATATGTGGTCTGTGAAAAGAACACACATGCAATGATAATGGTGGTTCCATATGTGGTCTGTGAAAATAACATACATGCAATGACACTGGTGGATCCATATGTGGTCTCTGTGAAAAGAACACACATGCAATGACTCTGGTGGATCCATATGTGGTTTGTGAAAAGAACACACATGCAATGACAATGTTGGTTCCATATTTGTTGGTGAAAAGAATAGACATGCAATGAATCTAGATGTGGTCTATGAAAAGAACACACATGAAATGACACTTGTGGATTCATATGTGGTCTGTGAAAAGAACACACATCCAATGACAATGGTGGATCCATATGTGGTCTGTAAAAAGAACACACATGCAATGACAATGGTGGTTCCATATGTGGTCTGTGAAAAGAACAAACATGCAATGACTCTAGTTGTGGTTAATGAAAAGAACACACATGCAATGACACTGGTAGATCCATATGTGGTATGTGAAAAGAACACATATGCAATGTCACTTGTGGATCCATATGTGGTCTATGAAAAGAACACACATGCAATGAAAATAGTGGTTCCATATGTTGTCTGTGAAAAGAACACACATGCAATGATACTGGTGGATCCATATGTGGTATGTGAAAAGAACACACATGCAATGACACTGGTTGATCCATATGTTGTCTGTGAAAAGAACACACATGAAATTACTCTGGTGGATCCATATATGGTTTGTAAAAAGAATAGACATGCAATGATACTGGTGGATCCATATCTGGTCTTTCAAAAGAACACACATGTAATGACACTGGTGGATCCATATGTGGTCTGTGAAAAGAACAAACATTTAAATGCCACTGGTGGATCCATATGTGGTCTATGAAAAGAACGCGCATGCAATGACATTGGTGGATCCATAAGTGGTGTGTGAAAAGAACACACATGAAATGACACTGGTGGATCCATATGTGGTCTGTGAAAAGAACACACATGCAATGACACTGGTGGATCCATATGTGGTCTGTGAAAACAACACATAAGCAATGAACTCTGGTGGATCCATATGTGGTTTGTGAAAAGAACACACATGCAATGACAATGGTGGTTCCATATGTGGTCTGTGAAAACAACACACATGCAATGACACTAGCTGTGGTCTGTGAAAAGAACAGACATGAAATGAGACTGGTGGATCCATATGTGGTCTGTGAAAAGAACACACATGAAATAACACTGGTGGATCCATATGTGGTATGTGAAAAGAACACACATGCAATGACAATAGTGGTTCCATATGTGGTCTGTGAAAAGAACAGACATGCAATGACTCTAACTGCAGTTGAAAAGAACACACATGCAATGACACTGGTGGATCCATATGTGGTCTGTAAAAAGAACACACATGCAATGACACTGGTGGATCCATATGTGGTCTGTGAAAAGAACACACATGTAATGACTCTAGTGGATCCATGTGTGGTTTGTGAAAAGAACACACATGAAATGACTCTGGTGGATCCATATGTGGTTTGCGAAAAGAACAAACATGCAATGATACTAGTGGATCCATATGTGGTCTGTGAAAATAATACACATACAATGATACTAGTGGATCCATATGTGGTCTGTGAAAAGAACACACATGCAATGACACTGGTGGATCCATATGTGGTCTGTGAAAAGAACACACATGCAATGACACTGGTGGATCCATATGTGGTCTCTGAAAAGAACACGCATTGCAATGACTCTGCTGGATCCATATGTGGTTTGTGAAAAGAACATACATGCAATGACAATGTTTGTTCCATATTTGTTTGTTAAAAGAACAGACATGCAATGACTCTAGTTATGGTCTGTGAAAAGAACACACATGAAATGACACTTGTGGATCCATATGTGGTCTATGAAAAGAACACATATCCAATGACACTGGTTGATCCATATGTGGTCTGTGAAAAGAACACACATCAAATGACACTGGTGGATCCATATGTGGTCTGTGAAAAGAGCACACATGCAATGACACTAGTGGATCCATATGTGGTCTGTGAAAAGAACACACATGCAATGGCAATGGTGGATCCATGTGGTCTGTGAAAAGAACACACATGCAATGATAATGGTGGTTCCATATGTGGTCTGTGAAAATAATAGACATGCAATGACACTGGTGGATCCATATGTGGTCTCTGAAAAGAACACACATGAAATGACACTAGTGGATCCATATGTGGTTAATGAAAAGAACACACATTTCAATGACACTGGTGGATCCATATGGTTTGTGAAAAGAACACACATGCAATGAACTCTGGTGGATCCATATGCGGTCTGTGAAAACAACACTCATTTCAATGACACTGGTGGGTCCATACATTGTCTGTGAAAAGAACACACATGCAATGAACTCTGGTGGATCCATATGTGGTCTATGAAAAGAACTCACATGCAATGACACGGGTTGATCCATATGTGGTCTGTGAAAAGAACACACATGAAATGACTCTGGTGGATCCATATGTGGTGTGTGAAAAGAGCACACATGCAATGACACTAGTGGATCCATATGTGGTCTGTGAAAAGAACACACATGCAATGACACTGGTGGATCCATATGTGGTCTGTGAAAAGAACACACATGCAATGATAATGGTGGTTCCATATGTGGTCTGTGAAAATAACATACATGCAATGACACTGGTGGATCCATATGTGGTCTCTGTGAAAAGAACACACATGCAATGACTCTGGTGGATCCATATGTGGTTTGTGAAAAGAACACACATGCAATGACAATGTTGGTTCCATATTTGTTGGTGAAAAGAATAGACATGCAATGAATCTAGACGTGGTCTGTGAAAAGAACACACATGAAATGACACTTGTGGATTCATATGTGGTCTGTGAAAAGAACACACATCCAATGACAATGGTGGATCCATATGTGGTCTGTAAAAAGAACACACATGCAATGACAATGGTGGTTCCATATGTGGTCTGTGAAAAGAACAAACATGCAATGACTCTAGCTGTGGTTAATGAAAAGAACACACATGCAATGACACTGGTAGATCCATATGTGGTATGTGAAAAGAACACATATGCAATGACACTGGTGGATCCATATGTGGTCTATGAAAAGAACACACATGCAATGAAAATAGTGGTTCCATATGTTGTGTGAAAAGAACACACATGCAATGATACTGGTGGATCCATATGTGGTATGTGAAAAGAACACACATGCAATGACACTGGTGGATCCATATGTGGTCTGTGAAAAGAACACACATGAAATCACTCTGGTGGATCCATATATGGTTTGTGAAAAGAATAGACATGCAATGATACTGGTGGATCCATATGTGGTCTTTCAAAAGAACACACATGTAATGACACTGGTGGATCCATATGTGGTCTGTGAAAAGAACAAACATTTAAATGCCACTGGTGGATCCATATGTGGTCTATGAAAAGAACGCGCATGCAATGACACTAGTGGATCCATATGTGGTCTGTGAAAAGAAGACACATGCAATGACACTGGTGGATCCATATGTGGTCTGTGAAAAGAACACACATGCAATGATACTGGTGGATCCATATGTGGTATGTGAAAAGAACACATATGCAATGAATCTGGTGGATCCATATGTGGTTTGTGAAAAGAACACACATGCAATGACAATGGTGGTTCCATATGTGGTTTGTGAAAAGAACAGACATGCAATGACTCTAGCTATGGTCTGTGAAAAGAACAGACATGAAATGACACTGGTGGATCCATATGTGGTCTGTGAAAAGAACACACATGAAATAACACTGGTGGATCCATATGTGGTATGTGAAAAGAACACACATGCAATGACAATAGTGGTTCCATATGTGGTCTGTGAAAAGAACAGACATGCAATGACTCTAACTGCGGTTAATGAAAAGAACACACATGCAATGACACTGGTGGATCCATATGTGGTCTGTAAAAAGAACACACATGCAATGACACTGGTGGATCCATATGTGGTCTGTGAAAAGAACACACATGCAATGACTCTAGTGGATCCATGTGTGGTTTGTGAAAAGAACACACATGAAATGACTCTGGTGGATCCATATGTGGTTTGCGAAAAGAACAAACATGCAATGATACTAGTGGATCCATATGTGGTCTGTGAAAATAATACACATACAATGATACTAGTGGATCCATATGTGGTCTGTGAAAAGAACACACATGCAATGACACTGGTGGATCCATATGTGGTCTCTGAAAAGAACACACATGCAATGACACTGGTGGATCCATATGTGGTCTCTGAAAAGAACACGCATTGCAATGACTCTGCTGGATCCATATGTGGTTTGTGAAAAGAACATACATGCAATGAAAATGTTGGTTCCATATTTGTTTGTTAAAAGAACAGACATGCAATGACTCTAGTTATGGTCTGTGAAAAGAACACACATGAAATGACACTTGTGGATCCATATGTGGTCTATGAAAAGAACACATATCCAATGACACTGGTTGATCCATATGTGGTCTGTGAAAAGAACACACATCAAATGACACTGGTGGATCCATATGTGGTCTGTGAAAAGAGCACACATGCAATGACACTAGTGGATCCATATGTGGTCTGTGAAAAGAACACACATGCAATGGCAATGGTGGATCCATGTGTGGTCTGTGAAAAGAACACACATGCAATGATAATGGTGGTTCCATATGTGGTCTGTGAAAATAACATACATGCAATGACACTGGTGGATCCATATGTGGTCTGTGAAAAGAACACACATGCAATGACTCTGGTGGATCCATATGTGGTTTGTGAAAAGAACACACATGCAATGACAATGTTGGTTCCATATTTGTTGGTGAAAAGAATAGACATGCAATGAATCTAGATGTGGTCTATGAAAAGAACACACATGAAATGACACTTGTGGATTCATATGTGGTCTGTGAAAAGAACACACATCCAATGACAATGGTGGATCCATATGTGGTCTGTAAAAAGAACACACATGCAATGACAATGGTGGTTCCATATGTGGTCTGTGAAAAGAACAAACATGCAATGACTCTAGTTGTGGTTAATGAAAAGAACACACATGCAATGACACTGGTAGATCCATATGTGGTATGTGAAAAGAACACATATGCAATGACACTGGTGGATCCATATGTGGTCTATGAAAAGAACACACATGCAATGAAAATAGTGGTTCCATATGTTGTCTGTGAAAAGAACACACATGCAATGATACTGGTGGATCCATATGTGGTATGTGAAAAGAACACACATGCAATGACACTGGTGGATCCATATGTGGTCTGTGAAAAGAACACACATGAAATTACTCTGGTGGATCCATATATGGTTTGTGAAAAGAATAGACATGCAATGATACTGGTGGATCCATATCTGGTCTTTCAAAAGAACACATATGTAATGACACTGGTGGATCCATATGTGGTCTGTGAAAAGAACAAACATTTAAATGCCACTGGTGGATCCATATGTGGTCTATGAAAAGAACGCGCATGCAATGACACTAGTGGATCCATATGTGGTCTGTGAAAAGAAGACACATGCAAGGACACTGGTGGATCCGTATGTGGTCTGTGAAAAGAACACACATGCAATGATACTGGTGGATCCATATGTGGTCTGTGAAAACAACACATATGCAATGACTCTGGTGGATCCATATGTGGTTTGTGAAAAGAACACACATGCAATGACAATGGTGGTTCCATATGTGGTTTGTGAAAAGAACAGACATGCAATGACTCTAGCTGTGGTCTGTGAAAAGAACAGACATGAAATGACACTGGTGGATCCATATGTGGTCTGTGAAAAGAACACACATGAAATAACACTGGTGGATCCATATGTGGTATGTGAAAAGAACACACATGCAATGACAATAGTGGTTCCATATGTGGTCTGTGAAAAGAACAGACATGCAATGCAATGACTCTAACTGCGGTTAATGAAAAGAACACACATGCAATGGCACTGGTGGATCCATATGTGGTCTATAAAAAGAACACACATGCAATGACACTGGTGGATCCATATGTGGTCTGTGAAAAGAACACACATGCAATGAACTCTGGTGGATCCATGTTTGGTCTGTGAAAAGGACACACATGCAATGACATTGGTGGATCCATATGTGGTTTGTGAAACGCACACACATGCAATGATACTAGTGGATCCATATGTGGTCTGTGAAAATAATACACATACAATGATACTAGTGGATCCATATGTGGTCTGTGAAAAGAACACACATGCAATGACACTGGTGGATCCATATGTGGTCTCTGAAAAGAACACACATGCAATGACACTGGTGGATCCATATGTGGTCTCTGAAAAGAACACGCATTGCAATGACTCTGCTGGATCCATATGTGGTTTGTGAAAAGAACATACATGCAATGACAATGTTGGTTCCATATTTGTTTGTTAAAAGAACAGACATGCAATGACTCTAGTTATGGTCTGTGAAAAGAACACACATGAAATGACACTTGTGGATCCATATGTGGTCTATGAAAAGAACACATATCCAATGACACTGGTTGATCCATATGTGGTCTGTGAAAAGAACACACATCAAATGACACTGGTGGATCCATATGTGGTCTGTGAAAAGAGCACACATGCAATGACACTAGTGGATCCATATGTGGTCTGTGAAAAGAACACACATGCAATGGCAATGGTGGATCCATGTGTGGTCTGTGAAAAGAACACACATGCAATGATAATGGTGGTTCCATATGTGGTCTGTGAAAATAATAGACATGCAATGACACTGGTGGATCCATATGTGGTCTCTGAAAAGAACACACATGAAATGACACTAGTGGATCCATATGTGGTTAATGAAAAGAACACACATTTCAATGACACTGGTGGATCCATATATGGTTTGTGAAAAGAACACACATGCAATGAACTCTGGTGGATCCATATGCGGTCTGTGAAAACAACACTCATTTCAATGACACTGGTGGGTCCATACATTGTCTGTGAAAAGAACACACATGCAATGAACTCTGGTGGATCCATATGTGGTCTATGAAAAGAACTCACATGCAATGACACTGGTTGATCCATATGTGGTCTGTGAAAAGAACACACATGAAATGACTCTGGTGGATCCATATGTGGTCTGTGAAAAGAGCACACATGCAATGACACTAGTGGATCCATATGTGGTCTGTGAAAAGAACACACATGCAATGACACTGGTGGATCCATATGTGGTCTGTGAAAAGAACACACATGCAATGATAATGGTGGTTCCATATGTGGTCTGTGAAAATAACATACATGCAATGACACTGGTGGATCCATATGTGGTCTCTGTGAAAAGAACACACATGCAATGACTCTGGTGGATCCATATGTGGTTTGTGAAAAGAACACACATGCAATGACAATGTTGGTTCCATATTTGTTGGTGAAAAGAATAGACATGCAATGAATCTAGAAGTGTGCTGTTAAAACAAAACACATGAAATGACACTTGGATTCATATGGTCTGTGAAAAGAACACACATCCAATGACAATGGTGGATCCATATGTGGTCTGTAAAAAGAACACACATGCAATGACAATGGTGGTTCCATATGTGGTCTGTGAAAAGAACAAACATGCAATGACTCTAGCTGTGGTTAATGAAAAGAACACACATGCAATGACACTGGTAGATCCATATGTGGTATGTGAAAAGAACACATATGCAATGACACTGGTGGATCCATATGTGGTCTATGAAAAGAACACACATGCAATGAAAATAGTGGTTCCATATGTTGTCTGTGAAAAGAACACACATGCAATGATACTGGTGGATCCATATGTGGTATGTGAAAAGAACACACATGCAATGACACTGGTGGATCCATATGTGGTCTGTGAAAAGAACACACATGAAATCACTCTGGTGGATCCATATATGGTTTGTGAAAAGAATAGACATGCAATGATACTGGTGGATCCATATGTGGTCTTTCAAAAGAACACACATGTAATGACACTGGTGGATCCATATGTGGTCTGTGAAAAGAACAAACATTTAAATGCCACTGGTGGATCCATATGTGGTCTATGAAAAGAACGCGCATGCAATGACACTAGTGGATCCATATGTGGTCTGTGAAAAGAAGACACATGCAATGACACTGGTGGATCCATATGTGGTCTGTGAAAAGAACACACATGCAATGATACTGGTGGATCCATATGTGGTATGTGAAAACAACACATATGCAATGACTCTGGTGGATCCATATGTGGTTTGTGAAAAGAACACACATGCAATGACAATGGTGGTTCCATATGTGGTTTGTGAAAAGAACAGACATGCAATGACTCTAGCTATGGTCTATGAAAAGAACAGACATGAAATGACACTGGTGGATCCATATGTGGTCTGTGAAAAGAACACACATGAAATAACACTGGTGGATCCATATGTGGTATGTGAAAAGAACACACATGCAATGACAATAGTGGTTCCATATGTGGTCTGTGAAAAGAACATGCAATGACTCTAATCATGTTAATGAAAAGAACACACATGCAATGACACTGGTGGATCCATATGTGGTCTGTAAAAAGAACACACATGCAATGACACTGGTGGATCCATATGTGGTCTGTGAAAAGAACACACATGCAATGACTCTAGTGGATCCATGTGTGGTTTGTGAAAAGAACACACATGAAATGACTCTGGTGGATCCATATGTGGTTTGCGAAAAGAACAAACATGCAATGATACTAGTGGATCCATATGTGGTCTGTGAAAATAACACACATACCATGAGACCAGTGGATCCATATGTGGTCTGTGAAAAGAACACACATGCAATGACACTGGTGGATCCATATGTGGTCTCTGAAAAGAACACACATGCAATGACACTGGTGGATCCATATGTGGTCTCTGAAAAGAACACGCATTGCAATGACTCTGCTGGATCCATATGTGGTTTGTGAAAAGAACATACATGCAATGAAAATGTTGGTTCCATATTTGTTTGTTAAAAGAACAGACATGCAATGACTCTAGTTATGGTCTGTGAAAAGAACACACATGAAATGACACTTGTGGATCCATATGTGGTCTATGAAAAGAACACATATCCAATGACACTGGTTGATCCATATGTGGTCTGTGAAAAGAACACACATCAAATGACACTGGTGGATCCATATGTGGTCTGTGAAAAGAGCACACATGCAATGACACTAGTGGATCCATATGTGGTCTGTGAAAAGAACACACATGCAATGGCAATGGTGGATCCATGTGTGGTCTGTGAAAAGAACACACATGCAATGAAAATAGTGGTTCCATATGTTGTCTGTGAAAAGAACACACATGCAATGATACTGGTGGATCCATATGTGGTATGTGAAAAGAACACACATGCAATGACACTGGTGGATCCATATGTGGTCTGTGAAAAGAACACACATGAAATCACTCTGGTGGATCCATATATGGTTTGTGAAAAGAATAGACATGCAATGATACTGGTGGATCCATATGTGGTCTTTCAAAAGAACACACATGAAATGACACTAGTGGATCCATATGTGGTTAATGAAAAGAACACACATTTCAATGACACTGGTGGATCCATATATGGTTTGTGAAAAGAACACACATGCAATGAACTCTGGTGGATCCATATGCGGTCTGTGAAAACAACACTCATTTCAATGACACTGGTGGGTCCATACATTGTCTGTGAAAAGAACACACATGCAATGAACTCTGGTGGATCCATATGTGGTCTATGAAAAGAACTCACATGCAATGACACTGGTTGATCCATATGTGGTCTGTGAAAAGAACACACATGAAATGACTCTGGTGGATCCATATGTGGTCTGTGAAAAGAGCACACATGCAATGACACTAGTGGATCCATATGTGGTCTGTGAAAAGAACACACATGCAATGACACTGGTGGATCCATATGTGGTCTGTGAAAAGAACACACATGCAATGATAATGGTGGTTCCATATGTGGTCTGTGAAAATAACATACATGCAATGACACTGGTGGATCCATATGTGGTCTCTGTGAAAAGAACACACATGCAATGACTCTGGTGGATCCATATGTGGTTTGTGAAAAGAACACACATGCAATGACAATGTTGGTTCCATATTTGTTGGTGAAAAGAATAGACATGCAATGAATCTAGACGTGGTCTGTGAAAAGAACACACATGAAATGACACTTGTGGATTCATATGTGGTCTGTGAAAAGAACACACATCCAATGACAATGGTGGATCCATATGTGGTCTGTAAAAAGAACACACATGCAATGACAATGGTGGTTCCATATGTGGTCTGTGAAAAGAACACACATGCAATGACACTGGTAGATCCATATGTGGTATGTGAAAAGAACACATATGCAATGACACTGGTGGATCCATATGTGGTCTATGAAAAGAACACACATGCAATGAAAATAGTGGTTCCATATGTTGTCTGTGAAAAGAACACACATGCAATGATACTGGTGGATCCATATGTGGTATGTGAAAAGAACACACATGCAATGACACTGGTGGATCCATATGTGGTCTGTGAAAAGAACACACATGAAATCACTCTGGTGGATCCATATATGGTTTGTGAAAAGAATAGACATGCAATGATACTGGTGGATCCATATGTGGTCTTTCAAAAGAACACACATGTAATGACACTGGTGGATCCATATGTGGTCTGTGAAAAGAACAAACATTTAAATGCCACTGGTGGATCCATATGTGGTCTATGAAAAGAACGCGCATGCAATGACACTAGTGGATCCATATGTGGTCTGTGAAAAGAAGACACATGCAATGACACTGGTGGATCCATATGTGGTCTGTGAAAAGAACACACATGCAATGATACTGGTGGATCCATATGTGGTATGTGAAAACAACACATATGCAATGACTCTGGTGGATCCATATGTGGTTTGTGAAAAGAACACACATGCAATGACAATGGTGGTTCCATATGTGGTTTGTGAAAAGAACAGACATGCAATGACTCTAGCTATGCTCTATGAACAGAACAGACATGAAAAGACACAGGTGGATCCATATGTGGTGCGTGAAAAGAACACACATGAAATAACACTGTGGATCCATATGTGGTATGTGAAAAGAACACACATGCAATGACAATAGTGGTTCCATATGTGGTCTGTGAAAAGAACACATGCAATGACTCTAATCATGTTAATGAAAAGAACACACATGCAATGACCTTTGGTGGATCCATATGTGGTCTGTAAAAAGAACACACATGCAATGACACTGGTGGATCCATATGTGGTCTGTGAAAAGAACACACATGCAATGACTCTAGTGGATCCATGTGTGGTTTGTGAAAAGAACACACATGAAATGACTCTGGTGGATCCATATGTGGTTTGCGAAAAGAACAAACATGCAATGATACTAGTGGATCCATATGTGGTCTGTGAAAATAATACACATACAATGATACTAGTGGATCCATATGTGGTCTGTGAAAAGAACACACATGCAATGACACTGGTGGATCCATATGTGGTCTCTGAAAAGAACACACATGCAATGACACTGGTGGATCCATATGTGGTCTCTGAAAAGAACACGCATTGAAATGACTGAGATGGATCAATATTTGGATTGTGAAAAGAACATACATGCAATGAAAATGTTGGTTCCATATTTGTTTGTTAAAAGAACAGACATGCAATGACTCTAGTTATGGTCTGTGAAAAGAACACACATGAAATGACACTTGTGGATCCATATGTGGTCTATGAAAAGAACACATATCCAATGACACTGGTTGATCCATATGTGGTCTGTGAAAAGAACACACATCAAATGACACTGGTGGATCCATATGTGGTCTGTGAAAAGAGCACACATGCAATGACACTAGTGGATCCATATGTGGTCTGTGAAAAGAACACACATGCAATGGCAATGGTGGATCCATGTGTGGTCTGTGAAAAGAACACACATGCAATGATAATGGTGGTTCCATATGTGGTCTGTGAAAATAACATACATGCAATGACACTGGTGGATCCATATGTGGTCTCTGTGAAAAGAACACACATGCAATGACTCTGGTGGATCCATATGTGGTTAATGAAAAGAACACACATTTCAATGACACTGGTGGATCCATATATGGTTAATGAAAAGAACACACATGCAATGAACTCTGGTGGATCCATATGCGGTCTGTGAAAACAACACTCATTTCAATGACACTGGTGGGTCCATACATTGTCTGTGAAAAGAACACACATGCAATGAACTCTGGTGGATCCATATGTGGTCTATGAAAAGAACTCACATGCAATGACACTGGTTGATCCATATGTGGTCTGTGAAAAGAACACACATGAAATGACTCTGGTGGATCCATATGTGGTCTCTGAAAAGAACACACATGCAATGACACTAGTGGATCCATATGTGGTCTGTGAAAAGAACACACATGCAATGACACTGGTGGATCCATATGTGGTCTGTGAAAAGAACACACATGCAATGATAATGGTGGTTCCATATGTGGTCTGTGAAAAGAACACACATGCAATGACACTAGTGGATCTGTATGTGGTCCGTGAAAAGAACACACATGCAATGACACTGGTGGATCCCTATGTGTTCTATGAAAAGAACACACATGCAATGACTCTGGTGGATCCATATGTGGTTTGTGAAAAGAACACACATACAATGACAATGTTGGTCCCATATTTGTTTGTGAAAAGAACAGACATGCAATGACTCTAGCTGTGGTCTGTGAAAATAACACACATGAAATGACACTTTAGGATCCATATGTGGTCTGTGAAAAGAACACACATGCAATGACACTAGTGGATCCATATGTGGTCTGTGAAAAGAACACACATGCAATGGAAATGGTGGATCCATATGTGGTATGTGAAAAGAATACACATGCAATGACACTAGTGGATCCATATGTGGTCTGTGAAAACAACACACATGCAATGACACTGGTGGATCCATATGTGGTCCGTGAAAAGAACACACATGCAATGACACTGGTGGATCCATATGTGGTCTATGAAAAGAACACACATGCAATGACACTGGTGGATCCATATGTGGTCTCTGAAAAGAACACGCATTGCAATGACTCTGCTGGATCCATATGTGGTTTGTGAAAAGAACAAACATGGAATGATTCTAGCTGTGGTCTGTGAAAAATAACACACATGAAATGACACTTGTGGATCCATATGTGGTCTATGAAAAGAACACACATCCAATGAAAATGATGGATCCATATGTGGTCTGTGAAAAGAACACACATGCAATGAAAATGGTGGTTCCATATGTGGTCTGTGAAAAGAACAAACATGCAATGACTCTAGCTGTGGTTAATGAAAAGAACACACATGCAATGACACTGGTAGATCCATATGTGGGATGTGAAAAGAACACACATGCAATGACACTGGTGGATCATATGTGGTTAATGAAAAGAATACACATGCAATGAAAATGATGGTTCCATATGTGGTCTGTGAAAAGTACACACATGCAATGATACTGGTGGATCCATATGTGGTATGTGAAAAGAACACACATGCAATGACACTGGTGGATCCATATGTGGTCTGTGAAAAGAACACACATGCAATGAAAATGATGGTTCCATACGTGGTCTGTGAAAAGAACACACATGCAATGATACTGGTGGATCCATATGTGGTATGTGAAAACAACACACATGCAATGACACTGGTGGATCCATATGTGGTATGTGAAAAGAACACACAGGAAATGACTCTGGTGGATCCATATGTGGTTTGTGAAAAGAACAGACATGCAATGATACTGGTGGATCCATATGTGGTCTTTGAAAAGAACACACATGCAATGATACTGGTGGATCCATATGTGGTATGTGAAAAGAACAAACATTTCAATGACACTGGTGGATCCATATGTGGTCTGTGAAAAGAACACACATGCAATGACACTGGTGGATCCATACATGGTCCGTGAAAAGAACAAACATTTCAATGACACTGGTGGATCCATATTAGGTCTGTGAAAAGAACACACATGCAATGACACAGGTGGATCCATATGTGGTCCGTGAAACGAACACACATGCAATGACACTAGTGGATCCATATGTGGTCTATGAAGAGAACACACATGTAATGACTCTGGTGGATCCATATGTGGTTTGTGAAAACAACACACATGCAATGACAATGTTGGTTCCATATTTGTTTGTGAAAAGAACAGACATGCAATGACTCTAGCTATGGTCTGTGAAAAGAACACGCATGAAATGACACTTGTGGATCCATATTTGGTCTGTGAAAAGAACACACATGCAATGACACTGGTGGATCCATATGTGGTCTGTGAAAAGAACACACATGCAATGAAACTGGTGGATGCATATGTGGTCTGTGAAAAGAATACACATGCAATGACACTGGTGGATCCATATGTGGTCTGTGAAAAGAACACACATGCAATGACAATGGTGGATCCATATGTGGTCCTTGAAAAGAACACACATGCAATGACACTGGTGGATCCATATGTGGTCTATGAAAAGAACACACATGCAATGACACTGGTGGATCCATATGTGGTCTCTGAAAAGAACACGCATTGCAATGACTCTGCTGGATCCATATGTGGTTTGTGAAAAGAACAAACATGGAATGATTCTAGCTGTGGTCTGTGAAAAATAACACACATGAAATGACACTTGTGGATCCATATGTGGTCTATGAAAAGAACACACATCCAATGAAAATGATGGATCCATATGTGGTCTGTGAAAAGAACACACATGCAATGAAAATGGTGGTTCCATATGTGGTCTGTGAAAAGAACAAACATGCAATGACTCTAGCTGTGGTTAATGAAAAGAACACACATGCAATGACACTGGTAGATCCATATGTGGGATGTGAAAAGAACACACATGCAATGACACTGGTGGATCATATGTGGTTAATGAAAAGAATACACATGCAATGAAAATGATGGTTCCATATGTGGTCTGTGAAAAGTACACACATGCAATGATACTGGTGGATCCATATGTGGTATGTGAAAAGAACACACATGCAATGACACTGGTGGATCCATATGTGGTCTGTGAAAAGAACACACATGCAATGAAAATGATGGTTCCATACGTGGTCTGTGAAAAGAACACACATGCAATGATACTGGTGGATCCATATGTGGTATGTGAAAACAACACACATGCAATGACACTGGTGGATCCATATGTGGTATGTGAAAAGAACACACAGGAAATGACTCTGGTGGATCCATATGTGGTTTGTGAAAAGAACAGACATGCAATGATACTGGTGGATCCATATGTGGTCTTTGAAAAGAACACACATGCAATGATACTGGTGGATCCATATGTGGTATGTGAAAAGAACAAACATTTCAATGACACTGGTGGATCCATATGTGGTCTGTGAAAAGAACACACATGCAATGACACTGTGGATCCATACATGGTCCGTGAAAAGAACAAACATTTCAATGACACTGGATCCATATTAGGTGAAAAAGAACACACATGCAATGACACAGGTGGATCCATATGTGGTCCGTGAAACGAACACACATGCAATGACACTAGTGGATCCATATGTGGTCTATGAAGAGAACACACATGTAATGACTCTGGTGGATCCATATGTGGTTTGTGAAAACAACACACATGCAATGACAATGTTGGTTCCATATTTGTTTGTGAAAAGAACAGACATGCAATGACTCTAGCTATGGTCTGTGAAAAGAACACGCATGAAATGACACTTGTGGATCCATATTTGGTCTGTGAAAAGAACACACATGCAATGACACTGGTGGATCCATATGTGGTCTGTGAAAAGAACACACATGCAATGAAACTGGTGGATGCATATGTGGTCTGTGAAAAGAATACACATGCAATGACACTGGTGGATCCATATGTGGTCTGTGAAAAGAACACACATGCAATGACAATGGTGGATCCATATGTGGTCCTTGAAAAGAACACACATGCAATGACACTAGTGGATCCATATGTGGTTTATGAAAAGAACACACATGTAATCACTCTGGTGGATCCATATGTGGTTTGTGAAAAGAACACACATGCAATGACAATATTGGTTCCATATTTGTTTGTGAAAAGAACAGACATGCAATGACTCTAGCTATGTTCTGTGAAAAGAACACACATGAAATGACACTTGTGGATCCATATGTGGTCTGTGGAAAGAACACACATGCAATGACACTGGTGGATCCATATGTGGTCTGTGAAAAGAACACACATGCAATGAAAATGGTGGATCCATATATGGTCTGTGAAAAGAATAAACATGCAATGACACTGGTGGATCCATATGTGGTCTGTGAAAAGAACACACATGCAATGACACTGATGGATCCATATGTGATCCGTGAAAAGAACACAAAGTGCAATGACACTAGTGGATCCATATGTTGTAAGATCCCTCCTTATTAAAGGAAAAGATCCCTGTGATTGCAATGCTAGTCCCTGGATCAATGCTAGCATCCACAGTTTAAGATGAAGTACACAGATACAAAGGTCGTTTATTACAGTCATTCCAGAGATAAAACATAGTCTTTTACAACTCATGGCCAAAGGCCTAATACAAGAGTTTATGGAATAAGTAAATAAACATAAGTCTTCATCTTCATGTGCCACAGGCAAGCATGTTGAGTGTAGACTCATGACTCCTAATCAACATCAGAGTAACCTGCAACATTACAAGTTACAGCCACAGAGGGTCAATACTTTGGAATAGTATTGGCAAGTGATACCTTAGTATATTTTAAGTGGACTATAATACTATATGCATTTGGCTGGTGGAGCTTAGGCTTGCATTGCTCAAAATAGATTTTTCCTTAACTTTTGAAAATACTAAGTTTTTGCTTGGCACAAAACACCCTAAGGCATCTACCAATCAAAGACTGAAGATCCACTCAGGGCATCTACCAATCTAGGACTGAAGATCCTTTTAACCCTTGTTCACCCACAAGTTTTATTTTGAAATTGGAGTGGTGAGATTCTTGAAGTTTCCATGTCTTGATGCTCAAATTGTCCTTTACCAGGGACATGGCTAAGTACTTAGGTTTTACACTCTGCAGAGGTGGTGCACTTTCCCCACAAGACTTGGTTTCCCAAGACAAGATCCTTCAGAAGCCTTTCCTTAGTCAAATGGACGCGTTCCAACCTATCATTCCCTCTACCACCAACTGTCCAAGAGACTAAGTTCTAGCAACCTAAGATCATGGCAGAGCCCATAATGCCAAGTGGTTGCACTTGAAGCTTCTCAACATTTGACATCTCAAATCTCTTTGTTTCCTGGGTGGCCATCCACAAGTGAGATACACTAAGGTAAACCATAAACATGGGCCTTGTGAACCACTCAACCAAAAACCACCAAGCAAGTCCCATTCCACCCAGGAGATTCATTAACTTAGTTGTTTTGTTAAATAAAACTCAAGTCCTCAGACTTAGAATAATTTTTCCATAGTGTATATATAAACCACCCTTGTTTTCTTGTAGCTAGGCTAAGCATGGCATGGCAACTTATCCTTAGGGAATTTTCCTAGCAACTCTAGCATTCTATTCTAAATAGGATTTCCCTTCATCAATTGACAAAAGTAGCATGCAAGTCCTAACAAAATATATCTAATGCATGTATAAAATATAGGAATGGAATATTCATGGAGATATCACTTGCCTTGGTAGTGTGGAGAGTAGCACTCGTCACAATCACAATCACTAGCAAAATCTACACACAAAGTTATAGCACACAATTACACACAAATATATACAAACAAAAATATTATGAATGCATGCATGCATGAATCTACTAAGTGGTGATTTTTGAAAACTCAACCAAACAAGTGCATGAATACAGAAACTAAACAAGTCACAAAAATAGCCAAGACAATTTACTTAACCCTAAAACAAAATACTAAACTAAATCTATACTCAAAAGGCCTCAAACAAGTTTCTGCAATTTAAGCCAAACTAATGGTTACTATTTGCTAAACAAAAAGGATAGGCAGAAAGGTCTTGTTTTTCTGAATCCAACGGTATAAAATTTGTAAAAATCCAACGTGGCATTCAAAAGTTATAGGCATTTGAAATCTGGATCAAAATCTGGTTTAAATTCTGTTTTTAGTTCTAACCTTAGCCACGCCACTTGTCATTGGTCGGCACCGTTCGGTGGATCACCAACGACAGCCGTTGGATTTAAGTTACATCGCACGGGTCAGATTGCATACCTCTTCACATATAAGTGATTCTATCTAAGCCTCAGGATCGAGATCCAACGGTCCTAATCTAATGACCTAGAACTAGCGGCGGAGCGGTGGCTACCGGCGGTGGAACGGTCGGTCGACGACGGAGGCAGCGCTACCGGGGGTGAGTGAGAATGAGGAGTAGCTCACCGGGCTTAGGGGGTCACGGCGATGCTCAAGGTACTCGCGAGGGTGCTCTGGTTCAACCGTGATTCCTTGCCGGAGTGGAGGACGGCGTAGGTGCGTCGAGTGGTCGTCGTGGACGTCGCTGTGAATCTCCCCAAGGCAAGGCGAAGACATGGTTAGATTCACAGAGTCAAGACAGAGTCGTGTGCGTGAACTAGAAGGCGCGGGGTGGTCTGGACTTACCACTAGAGCTCGCCGGAGTCCGTGCAGAAGACGGTGGCGACCAGTCGACGATGTTGCCGGAGCTATGGTCCATGCAAGAGCAAACGAAGGGTGTTAAAAGAAGAAGCGCAGAGGCTCACCGTATGAGATAGCAAGAACGAGAGGTAGGGGAGCTCAGAACTCACCGGAATTTGCGAGGGCAGCCAGCCATGACTGGTGGCGCTCTGGGTTCGGGGTTTGAGGGAGAAGAGAGAGGGGCAGAGGGGGTTCTTATAGCCTGGTCACGAGCGAGAATCACTCAGCCATTGAATCGAATTAACGCCGCGAATTAAACACAGAAAACGCCCGCGTTGATTTGGGGATGAACTGGTCGTGCGGTGGAGACGATGCTGACGTGGAGAAGGCCCGCTTGTCAGCGAAACGCACAAGGTGTAGGTGGGGTGGGTCAGGCCGTCGTCTGCTTATGTGCTGCGTGAGAGAAGGAAAAGGAGATCCCCGGGTGGGCTAGATGGGCTTGATCTACTAATGGGCCAGATTCCTGGCGCTCGGCCTTTTTCCCTTGATAAGTCCTTTCCTTTTTCTAAATTCATTTTCTGGTATGAATTTGATATGAATTCAAATCCTTTTGAATTCAAACTGCTTTAAATTTTTGCAGGTTCTGTGGGTTCAAAAACAATAAAATAACCAAGTGGTTACCTTGCAAAGGCTTGGTCAAGCTTAGGTTTTGAAATAAACAGAGACTTTGTCTCTAGTTTGAAAATGTTTGAAATAGGGTTTTGAAATTATTTCTAAATAGGAAACTTGGGTAAAAATGCTTCACCTAATCTTTCCAATCATGGAGGCAAGCAAACAAGTTCATAGATAATCAAATCTCAAAGGGTGATGGCCAATTGAGATAAATTGCCCACATGAAATCATAGCCAAAGTTTATGTTTCTAAATGATTTTGAGAAAAACCCTACATGAATGAATGATGCAAGAATGATATGAATGAGTTTTGAAATATGATTTTTGGGATGTTACAAATCTAACCCCCTTAAAATGAATCTCGCCCTCGAGATTCGGATTGGCTAGCAAATAGGTGAGGGTGGTCTTTCCGAAGATCATATTCTCTTTCCCATGTTGCTTCTTCTTCGGAATGATGATTCCATTGTACTTTGCAAAACTTGTTAGTCTTTGTCCTTGTGACTCTTTCCGCGGTCTCGAGAATTTTGACAGGCTTTTCTTCATAGGTGAGATCACTTTCTAGTTGAACTTCCTCCAAAGGTATGGTATCCTTCAAAGATGATTCTTCCATTTCTGGGTGACATTTCTCCAACTTCGTAGGTGACTTCTCTACGCTTAGCATCTGCGTAGCTTTTCTGTCGAGACTGGGCTATCTTCAACCTGTCCCTAACCAATTTGACTTTTTCTTCGGCGTCTTTGATAAGATCTGGTCCAAACAAACTTCTTTCTCCCACACCATTCCATAGCAATGGGGTGGTACACTTTCTTCCGTAGAGAAACTCAAATGGTGCCATCCCAATGCTAGATTGGTGACTGTTGTTGTAAGAGAACTCTGCGTAAGGCAGACTTTCATCCCAACTTGCTCCATAGTCTAGGGCACATGCCCTCAACATGTCTTCAAGAATTTGATTAGTCCTTTCTGTTTGTCCATCGGTTTCAGGATGAAAAGCAGTGCTGAATTCCAATCTCGTTCCTAAAGATTCATGAAGCTGTCTCCAAAAGTGAGAGGTGAACTGAGTTCCTCTATCAGACACAATACTCTTAGGTACACCATGAAGGCATACAATTCTGCTCATGTAGATTTTGGCTAACTTGGCACTGGTATAAGTTGTCTTTACGGGTATAAAATGAGCCACTTTAGTTAGGCGATCCACTACTACCCATATGGAATCATACCCTGACCTGGTCCTTGGTAATCCGGTAATGAAATCCATACCAATATTTTCCCACTTCCATTCGTGAATAGGCATTGGTTGAAGCAAACCTGCTGGTTTCGATGCTCGCTTCACTCTACTACACACATCACACAAAGTAATGTGTTCGGCGATGTCTCTTTTGAGATTGTTCCACCAAAATCTTTCTTTCATATCCATGTACATTTTGGTGTTTCCCGGGTGAATAGAATATGGAGAGTTATGGGCCTCTTGTAAAATCAGTTTCCGCATTTCCGGATCTTGTGGAACACAAATACGTTTCCCGTGCCATAAAGTACCTTGTTCGTCCATATGGAAACTTTTAGCTTTCCTTGGCTATTCCTTTCCTTAATCTCTTCGATTTCTTTATCCATCTTTTGAGATTCTTTAATCTTATCCAACAAAGTGGGTTGAACATCCAAAGACATGAGATGTCCTTCAGGCATAATCTCCAACCTGAGTTCCTTGAATTGCTTACACAAGTCATCTGGCAATTCACCTTTGGTAAGGCCATTTACAAACGCCTTACGACTTAGAGCATCTGCTACTACATTTGCTTTACCAGGATGGTACTGTAAACTCAAGTCGTAATCTTTGATAAGTTCTATCCATCTCCTTTGTCTCATATTGATTTCTTTTTGGGTGAAGATATATTTCAAACTCTTATGATCGGTGAATACTTCACAACATTTTCCCAAAAGGTAATGTCTCCATGTTTTGAGTGCATGGACAACAGCGGCTAACTCTAAATCATGGGTAGGATAATTTACTTCATGGGTTTTGAGTTGTCTCGAGGCATAAGCCACAACTTTTCCGCCTTGCATAAGTATGGCACCTAATCCTTGATGCGAAGCATCACAATACACTTGGAAATCCTTTTCTAAATCTGGTAGGCACAGAACTGGTGCTGACACAAGTCTTTTCTTTAATTCTTGAAAGCTGAGTTCACATCCTCCAGACCAAGCAAATTTCTTATCTTTATTTAACAATTCTGTCATTGGTTTAGCAACCTTAGAAAAATTTTCAATGAACCTTCTGTAGTAACCTGCTAAACCAAGGAAACTACGAACCTCTTTTACGTTCTTAGGGGATTCCCATTCTGTCACAGCCGAAACTTTAGCAGGATCAACTGCCACTCCATCCTTTTTCATAACATGACCAAGAAATCCAACTTCCTCTAACCAAAACTCACACTTGCTGAATTTGGCATAAAGCTTATGTTCCCTCAGTTTCTCAAGTATCAAGCGTAAATGGCTTTCATGCTCTTCCTTGCTCTTGGAGTAGACTAAGATGTCATCGATGAAAACGACAACGAACTTGTCGAGAAAATCCATGAACACTTTGTTCATCATATTCATGAAGTATCTTTGAGCGTTGGTTAAACCAAAGGCATCACAGTGTACTCATACAATCCATACCTTGTGGTGAATGCTGTTTTAGGTATGTCTTGCTCTCTTATCTTGAGTTGAAAATAGCGACGAAGGTCAATCTTCGAGAACACACAAGCTCCTTCTAGCTGATCAAACAAATCATTGATTCTTGGCAAAGGATATTTGTTCTTGATGGTTACCTCGTTGAGAGAACGGTAATCTATGCATAATCTTTGAGTTCTATCTCTCTTTTCTACGAACAAAACTGGAGCTCCCCAAGATGAAGAACTTGGCTGGATGAATCCTTTACGCAATTGTTCTCCAAGTTGTTTCTTGAGTTCCTTAAGTTCGATCCGACATTTTATAAGGCCTCTTTGCCCTTGGTCCGAACACGGTACCAAATCTATTATAAATTCCACATCTCTATCTGGTGGCATTCCCGGTAACTCTTCTGGGAACACATCCGGATACTCACACACAATTGGCACACTGTCCATGCTAACCCCCTTAAGAGAATTCAGCTTACTCCCTTTAGATTTAAAATTGGACTTAAATTTTATCCTCTTACCTTCAGGGGTTGTGAGTGAAACTGTACGATTTGCACAATCTAGTACTCCCTCATACATAGCCATCCAATCCATTCCCAAAATCACATCCAATCCTTGGGAATTCATTATTAAGTTCACTGAAACTTATGTTTTCCAAACTCTATGACTAAATCATGACATCCTGAGTTTACTATCATTTCTCCACCAGGAGAACTTACTCTTATAGGACATCCAATGGTTTCTACCGGTAGTTCATTTCTTTCGACGAATGCTTTTGATATGAATGAATGAGATGCACCAGTATCAAAGAGTACAAATGCTGAGATGGAATTGAGTCTGAACTTACCAGCAACAGCATCAGGCTCTTCATAGACCTCCTCCACATTGATGTGGTTAACCTGTCCTTTCTGAAAAGGATTGGGCTTGTTAGGTCCTTCAACGTTCTTCTCAGGGCACTCATTAGCATAATGCCCCAGCTTCTTGCATTTGAAGCATTCAACCTGACTGATGTCCCTCTTAGACTGACTTCCACTTCCACTTCCACTGTGGTGGTTCTTATGTCCACTCTTGTGATTCTTATACTTATCATTGTCATGACTGCGATGATGCTTGTTGTCATGACGGTTGTGGTTGTGGTGCTTGTTAAACTTCCCATGCTTGTGGGAACCTGAGCTGACACTATCATCATAGTGAGATCGTTTATGAGACGATCCCGAGCTGTGCTTGTCGGAGTGTTTCCTCTTCCTACTCTCGACTTGCTTCATTTTATTCTCCACAATAACAGCCTTGTCACACAGCGACTGGTAAGTTGGAACATATGCCACAGACAACTGCAAATTCAGCTCATCATTTAAGCCTTCCAGAAACTTTTCCTTCCTTTTGGCATCAGTGTCAACCTCATCCGGTGCATAGCGCGCCAGATTGTTGAACTCTTCAATATATTCAGCCACACTGTGGTGGCGCTTCAGTGTTGTGAAACTCCTTCTTTTTCGTGCTCATCATACGGTGAGATATGAGTAATCTGAAATCCATCTTCAAAGATAGCCCAAGTCACCTCATCAATAGGCGTGGTAACTGGAAGTTGTCCCACCATCGCGGCTGGTCCTTCCAACAGATGTGCCGCGAACTGACCTTTTCAGCATCTGTGCATCCCACGGTCACTAAGTCTTTGTTCACGAGCGTAGCCAATCATTGGCCACCATGGGATCGGTCGTTCGAAAACTTAGGCGGCCTCGGTGTAAATCTGGTGAGCATATCAAAACTCGGAGGGTTGTTTTGTTGTTGTTATTGTTGTTATTGTTGTTGTTGGGGTTGTTGTTGTTGTTCAGTTACGGATGAACGTCATCATCATTTGCATAAGCCGTGTCACGCATTCATCATTTGTTGCATTTCCGGGGTAATGTTGGGGTTGGGGTTTGCGCGACGGGGAGGCATCTGTGGTTTATTCATATAGAGATAAGAATGAGATACCCTTACTTGATTTATGCACAATACATTACTCAAACAAACACATAGCAAGCAACACCAGGATAAAACTCAACAACAAAACAAAAGTCTCAAGTAAAAACACACAAAAGTTCACAAATAACAAGTGCGATAAATAAAATAACTGAGTAGTCAAATCTACTCGTCAGCCTCAATCTCCTCCTCGACAAAGGTAAGACCTGCGTTCTCCATTGCGGTCTTGTTCTCCTCGATGGTAGTGGTCAAAGAGTCGATCTTGGCCTTGAGATCCCTCTTCGGGCAAGCCTCTCAATCATCATCTGCTGCTCTAACTCGAAGTCCTTGGACTGCAGTTCCTCGGTCATATCACGAATCCTCTTGTTCCTATCCTGGACACGCTTCTCTTGACTCTTGAACTTACGGTCTTGGGCCTCGAACTTTGCCTCCATCTCCTTGACTATCTCGTCCTGCTGCGCGAAGAGCTTGTCCTTCTCGCGAAGCTGCACCTGGAGCTCGTCATTACTAAGCATGACGTTGGTCCTATCGGTATCCACGTGCCTAATAAGAGTCTCTAAGTCCTGGAGGTACAGGCGTATCGGCTCTGCTGTGACCCTCGAGTCGTCCTCAAAGTCGATGGACTCTCCGTCATCATCTCGCCTTCCGAAGGCGTGGAAGTGAGTGCCTCTAACCTGTCGGGAGTGACGGCCTAATAGTCGTCCTATCAGATCCTGCATGACAACCTCCATGCCTCTCTCCCTGTCATCGTGCATAAGCTTGAAGACGATGGCCTCCGTAGTAGGCTCAGTCTGGCGTCCTGGCTGGTTCACCTTGAAGCCCCAAAGGTCCTTCCTCTCAAACTTGGTGAGTGGGTGCACCGTAATGATAGGAAGAGGGAGATCGAGTAAAGTAGTAAGCTCTACGATACGAGGACCAAAACGGGTAGCCTGGAACTCCTCAACAGTGTTGATGGCAATAGGCATCTATTTATAAGATTGAAAAAGTTAGAACAACACAATTAAGATAATCAAGTCAACATTCAACACATTCTTGGAACACACAAATCACTCAAGTCATGCATACATAAATTCATTACATCAACCAAGGTTCAAACTTATTTAAGGTATCATTTTGGAAAATAAGGTGATAGGTGGTGGTCCAACTAACGAAGTGCCATAATCCTATCTCACTTTGGATCGGTGGCTAACACAATGTTTCTAGAGGCAATCACCCTATCTTGTTCACATGCTTCTATCACTAAGTCTATAATATCTCCTCTTAAGGATTGGTTGGTGACTTCCAACTCTTGAGTATGTCCCTTCTCTTTCTCTAAGTCTTTTTGGAGGTTGAGCATCCTGCACTTGACTCTAGCACTTAGTTCCTTGATAGTCTTCCAAGCTGCTTCTTTTGCTGACTCAAAGAATGTGGTGTGCATAAAAGTGTTGGTGTACATGCAGAAGCCTTTTTCTTTGTGGTTATCTTCCTTGTTTTTGTACAAGTGAAGTTGCACCCACCAATACTCCACTCCATCCTCCATCACTGGAAAGCCCTTGTACACTGCTGCACCATGTACTCCCATGGTCTCCATGAGGTCCTTGAGAATCTTGGGAAACTCGGTCTCACACTCCAAGGTCATGGTCATGAGTGGTCCTCACTTCACGGCTCGTTGATGGAGTTCATCTACAAATAGAGATGAGAATGAAAAGATTAGAAAAGCTTACGAGAAGAATAGACAAGTGTAGAAGAAGTAAAAAATTCCTTAGTGGTTTCCAATCCTAGGGTCATAATCCTATAGGCAACACAGTGCTCTGATACCATCTGTAAGATCCCTCCTTATTAAAGGAAAAGATCCCTGTGATTGCAATGCTAGTCCCTGGATCAATGCTAGCATCCACAGTTTAAGATGAAGTACAGATACAAAGGTCGTTTATTACAGTCATTCGGAGATAAAACATAGTCTTTTACAACTCATGGCCAAAGGCCTAATACAAGTTTATGGAATAAGTAAATAAACATAAGTCTTCATCTTCATGTGCCACGAGCAAGCATGTTGAGTGTAGACTCATGACTCCTAATCAACATTAGAGTAACCTGCAACATTACAAGTTACTACCACGAGGTCAATACTTTGGAATAGTATTGGCAAGTGATACTATAGTATATTTTAAGTGGACTATAATACTATATGCATTTGGCTGGTGGAGATTAGGCTTGCATTGCTCAAAATAGATTTTTCCTTAACTTTTGAAAATACTAAGTTTTGCTTGGCACAAAACACCCTAAGGCATCTACCAATCAAAGACTGAAGATCCACTGGGCATCTACCAATCTAGGACTGAAGATCCTTTTAACCCTTGTTCACCCACAAGTTTTATTTTGAAATTGGAGTGGTGAGATTCTTGAAGTTTCCATGTCTTGATGCTCAAATTGTCCTTTACCAGGGACATGGCTAAGTACTTAGGTTTTACACTCTACAGAGGTGGTGCACTTTCCCACAAGACTTGGTTTCCCAAGACAAGATCCTTGAAGCCTTTCCTTAGTCAAATGGACGGCGTTCAACCTATCATTCCCTCTACCACCAACTGTCCAAGAGACTAAGTTCTAGCAACCTAAGATCATGGCAGAGCCCATAATGCCAAGTGGTTGCACTTGAAGCTTCTCAACATTTGACATCTCAAATCTCTTTGTTTCCTGGGTGGCCATCCACAAGTGAGATACACTAAGGTAAACCATAAACATGGGCCTTGTGAACCACTCAACCAAAAACCACCAAGCAAGTCCCATTCCACCCAGGAGATTCATTAACTTAGTTGTTTTGTTAAATAAAACTCAAGTCCTCAGACTTAGAATAATTTTTCCATAGTGTATATATAAACCACCCTTGTTTTCTTGTAGCTAGGCTAAGCATGGCATGGCAACTTATCCTTAGGGAATTTTCCTAGCAACTCTAGCATTCTATTCTAAATAGGATTTCCTTCATCAATTGACAAAAGTAGCATGCAAGTCTAACAAAATATATCTAATGCATGTATAAAATATAGGAATGGAATATTCATGGAGATATCACTTGCCTTGGTAGTGTGGAGAGTAGCACTCGTCACAATCACAATCACTAGCAAAATCTACACACAAAGTTATAGCACACAATTACACACAAATATATACAAACAAAAATATTATGAATGCATGCATGCATGAATCTACTAAGTGGTGATTTTTGAAAACTCAACCAAACAAGTGCATGAATACAGAAACTAAACAAGTCACAAAAATAGCCAAGACAATTTACTTAACCCTAAAACAAAATACTAAACTAAATCTATACTCAAAAGGCCTCAAACAAGTTTCTGCAATTTAAGCCAAACTAATGGTTACTATTTGCTAAACAAAAAGGATAGGCAGAAAGGTCTTGTTTTTCTGAATCCAACGGTATAAAATTTGTAAAAATCCAACGTGGCATTCAAAAGTTATAGGCATTTGAAATCTGGATCAAAATCTGGTTTAAATTCTGTTTTTAGTTCTAACCTTAGCCACGCGTCACTTCGGGATTGGTGCGTTCGATTGTGGATCACCAACAGCCGTTGGATTTAAGTTACATCGCAGGTCGGATCATTGCATACCTCTTCATATAAGTGATTCTATCTAAGCCTCAGGATCGAGATCCAACGGTCCTAATCTAATGACCTAGAACTAGCGGCGGAGCGGTGGCTACCGGCGGTGGAACGGTCGGTCGACGACGGAGGCAGCACTACCGGGGGTGAGTGAGAATGAGGAGTAGCTCACCGGGCTTAGGGGGTCACGGCGATGCTCAAGGTACTCGCGGTTCGACGAGGGGTGCTCTGGTTCAACCGTGATTCCTTGCCGGAGTGGAGGACGGCGTAGGTGCGTCGAGTGGTCGTCGTGGACGTCGCTGTGAATCTCCCCAAGGCAAGGCGAAGACATGGTTAGATTCACAGAGTCAAGACGCAGTCGTGTGCGTGAACTAGAAGGCAGGTGGTCTGGACTTACCACTAGAGCTCGCCGGAGTCCGTGCAGGCGGTGGCGACCGGTCGACGATGTTGCCGGAGCTATGGTCCATGCAAGAGCAAACGAAGGGTGTTAAAAGAAGCGCAGAGGCTCACTGAACCAGATAGCAAGAACGAGAGGTAGAGAGGAGCTCAGAACTCACCGGAATTTGGTAGCGATCGTCGGAGGCAATGAGACTCTGAATTCGGGGTCGCCTCTGGTGCTGGTGGCGCTCTGGGTTGAGGAGAAGAGAGAGAGAGGAGAGGGGTTCTTATAGCCTGGTCACGGCGAATCACTCAGCCATTGAATCGAATTAACGCGAATTAAACCACGAAAACGCGCGTTGATTTGGGGATGAACCGGTCGTGCGGTGGAGACGATCTTTGGCGTGGAGAAGGCCCGCTTGTCGGTAAACGCGCAAGATGTAGGTGGGGTCTGTCTGGGTACGTTTGCGTGTGCTTATGTGCGGTGTCGTGAGAAGGAAAAGGAGATCCCCAGGTGGGCTAGATGGGCTTGATCTACTAATGGGCCAGATTCATGGCGCTCGGCCTTTTTCCCTTGATAAGTCCTTTCCTTTTTCTAAATTCATTTTCTGGTATGAATTTGATATGAATTCAAATCCTTTTGAATTCAAACTGCTTTGGGAATTTTTTGCAGGGTTCTGTGGGTTCAAAAACAATAAAATAACCAAGTGGTTACCTTGCAAAGGCTTGGTCAAGCTTAGGTTTTGAAATAAACAGAGACTTTGTCTCTAGTTTGAAAATGTTTGAAATAGGGTTTTGAAATTATTTCTAAATAGGAAACTTGGGTAAAAATGCTTCACCTAATCTTTCTAATCATGGAGGCAAGCAAACAAGTTCATAGACAATCAAATCTCAAAGGGTGATGGCCAATTGAGATAAATTGCCCACATGAAATCATAGCCAAAGTTTATGTTTCTAAATGATTTTGAGAAAAACCCTACATGAATGAATGATGCAAGAATGATATGAATGAGTTTTGAAATATGATTTTTGGGATGTTACATATGTGGTCAATTAAAAGAACACACATGCAATGACTCTACTGGATCCATATGTGGTTTGTGAAAAGAACACATATGCAATTACAATGTTGGTTCCATATTTGTTTGTGAAAAGAACAGACATGCAATGAATCTAGCTGTGGTCCGAGAAAAGAACACACATGAAATTACACTTGTGGATCCATATGTGGTGTGTGAAAATTACACACATCCAATGACAATGGTGGATCCATATGTGGTCAGTGAAAAGAACACACATGCAATGACCATGGTGGTTCCATATGTGGTCTGTGAAAAGAACAGACATGCAATGACTCTAACCGTGGTTAATGAAAAGAACACACATGCAATGGCACGGGAACAACCATATGTGTTCTATGAAAAGAACACACATGCAATGACACTAGTGGATCCATATGTGGTCTGTGAAAAGAACACACATGCAAAGAAAATGGTGGTTCCATATGTTGTCTGTGAAAAGAACACACATGCAATGATACTGGTGAATCCATATGTGGTATGTGAAAAGAACACACATGCAATGACACTAGTGGATCCATATGTGGTCTGTGAAAACAACACACATGAAATGACTCTGGTGGATCCATATGTGCTTTGTGAAAAGAACAGACATGCAATGATACTAGTGGATCCATATGTGGTCTTTGAAAAGAACACACATGCAATGACACTGGTGGGTCCATATGTGGTTTGTGAAAAGAACAAACATTTCAATGACACTGGTGGATCCATATGTGGTCTGTGAAAAGAACACACATGCAATGACACTAGTGGATCCATATGTGGTTTGTGAAAATAACACACATGCAATGACACTGGTGGATCCATATGTGGTCTGTGAAAACAACACACATGCAATGACTCTGGTTGATCCATATGTGGTCTGTGAAAACAACAAACATTTCAATGACACTGGTGGATCCATATGTGGTCTGTGAAAAGAACACACATGCAATGACACTGGTGGATCCATATGTGGTCTGTGAAAAGAACACACATGTAATGACAATGGTGGTTCCATATGTGGTTTGTGAAAAGAACAGACATGCAATGACTCTAGTTGTGGTTAATGAAAAGAACACACATGTAATCACTCTGGTGGATCCATATGTGGTTTGTGAAAAGAACACACATGCAATGACAATATTGGTTCCATATTTGTTTGTGAAAAGAACAGACATGCAATGACTCTAGCTATGTTCTGTGAAAAGAACACACATGAAATGACACTTGTGGATCCATATGTGGTCTGTGGAAAGAACACACATGCAATGACACTGGTGGATCCATATGTGGTCTGTGAAAAGAACACACATGCAATGAAAATGGTGGATCCATATATGGTGTGTGAAAAGAATAAACATGCAATGACACTGGTGGATCCATATGTGGTCTGTGAAAAGAACACACATGCAATGACACTGATGGATCCATATGTGATCCGTGAAAAGAACACAAAGTGCAATGACACTAGTGGATCCATATGTGGTCAATTAAAAGAACACACATGCAATGACTCTACTGGATCCATATGTGGTTTGTGAAAAGAACACATATGCAATGACAATGTTGGTTCCATATTTGTTTGTGAAAAGAATAGACATGCAATGAATCTAGCTGTGGTCCGTGAAAAGAACACACATGAAATGACACTTGTGGATCCATATGTGGTGTGTGAAAATTACACACATCCAATGACAATGGTGGATCCATATGTGGTCAGTGAAAAGAACACACATGCAATGACCATGGTGGTTCCATATGTGGTCTGTGAAAAGAACAGACATGCAATGACTCTAACCGTGGTTAATGAAAAGAACACACATGCAATGGCACGGGTACAGCCATATGTGTTCTATGAAAAGAACACACATGCAATGACACTAGTGGATCCATATGTGGTCTGTGAAAAGAACACACATGCAAAGAAAATGGTGGTTCCATATGTTGTCTGTGAAAAGAACACACATGCAATGATACTGGTGAATCCATATGTGGTATGTGAAAAGAACACACATGCAATGACACTAGTGGATCCATATGTGGTCTGTGAAAACAACACACATGAAATGACTCCGGTGGATCCATATGTGGTTTGTGAAAAGAACAGACATGCAATGATATTAGTGGATCCATATGTGGTCTTTGAAAAGAACACACATGCAATGACACTGGTGGGTCCATATGTGGTCTGTGAAAACAACAAACATTTCAATGACACTGGTGGATCCATATGTGGTCTGTGAAAAGAACACACATGCAATGACACTGGTGGATCCATATGTGGTCTGTGAAAAGAACACACATGCAATGACACTGGTGGATCCATATGTGGTCTGTGAAAAGAACAGACATGCAATGACTCTAGTTGTGGTTAATGAAAAGAACACACATGCAATGACACAGGTAGATCCATATGTGTTCTATGAAAAGAACACAGATGCAATGACACTAGTGGATCCATATGTGGTCTGTGAAAAGAACACACATGCAATGAAAATGGTGGTTCCATATGTGGTCTGTGAAAAGAACACACATGCAATGATACTCGTGGATCCATATGTGGTCTGTGAAAAGAACACACATGCAATGACACTGGTTGATCCATATGTGGTCTGTTAAAAGAACACAATTGCAATGACTCTGGTGGATCCATATGTGGTTTCTGAGAAGAACACACATGCAATGACAATGGTGGTTCCATATGTGGTCTGTGAAAAGAACACACATGCAATGATACTGGTGAATCCATATGTGGTATGTGAAAAGAACACACATGCAATGACACTGGTGGATCCATACGTGGTCTGTGAAAACAACACACATGAAATGACTCTGGTGGATCCATATGTGGTTTGTGAAAAGAACAGACATGCAATGATACTAGTGGATCCATATATGGTCTTTGAAAAGAACACACATGCAATGACACTGGTGGGTCCATATGTGGTTTGTGAAAAGAACAAACATTTCAATGACACTGGTGGATCCATATGTGGTCTGTGAAAAGAACACACATGCAATGACACTAGTGGATCCATATGTGGTTTGTGAAAATAACACACATGCAATGACACTGGTGGATCCATATGTGGTATGTGAAACGAACAAACATTTGAATGACACTGGTGGATCCATATGTGGTCTATGAAAAGAACACACATGCAATGACACTGGTGGATCCATATGTGGTCTATGAAAAGAACACACATGCAATGACAATGGTGGATCCATATGTGGTCTGTGAAAAGAACACACATGCAATGACAATGGTGGATCCATATGTGGTTTATGAAAAGAACACACATGCAATGGCACTGGTTGATCCATATGTGGTCTGTGAAAAGAACGCACATGAAATGACACTAGTCGATCCATATGTGTTCTGTGAAAAGAACAAACATTTCAATGACACTAGTGGATCCATATATGGTCTGTGAAAAGAACAAAGATGCAGTGACACTTGTGGATCCATATGTGGTCTGTGGAAAGAACACACATGCAATGACACTGGTGGATCCATATGTGGTCTGTGAAAAGAACACACATGCAATGAAAATGGTGGATCCATATATGGTCTGTGAAAAGAATCAACATGCAATGACACTGGTGGATCCATATGTGGTCTGTGGAAAGAACACACATGCAATGACACTGGTGGATCCATATGTGGTCTGTGAAAAGAACACACATGCAATGAAAATGGTGGATCCATATATGGTATGTGAAAAGAATAAACATGCAATGACACTGGTGGATCCATATGCGGTCTGTGAAAAGAACAAACATGTAATGACACTGATGGATCCATATGTGATCCGTGAAAAGAACACAAAGTGAAATAACAATAGTGGATCCATATGTGGTCAATGAAAAGAACACACATGCAATGACTCTACTGGATCAATATGTGGTTTGTGAAAAGAACACATATGCAATGACAATGTTGGTTCCATATTTGTTTGTGAAAAGAACAGACATGCAATGAATCTAGCTGTGGTCCATGAAAAGAACACACATGAAATGACACTTGTGGATCCATATGTGGTCTGTGAAAATTACACACATCCAATGACAATGGTGGATCCATATGTGGTCAGTGAAAAGAACACACATGCAATGACCATGGTGGTTCCATATGTGGTTTGTGAAAAGAATAGACATGCAATGACTCTAACCGTGGTTAATGAAAAGAACACACATGCAATGGCACGGGTACAGCCATATGTGTTCTATGAAAAGAACACACATGCAATGACACTAGTGGATCCATATGTGGTCTGTGAAAAGAACACACATGCAAAGAAAATGGTGGTTCCATATGTGGTCTGTGAAAAGAACACACATGCAATGATACTGGTGAATCCATATGTGGTATGTGAAAAGAACACACATGCAATGACACTAGTGGATCCATATGTGGTCTGTGAAAACAACACACATGAAATGACTCTAGTGGATCCATATGTGGTTTGTGAAAAGAACAGACATGCAATGATACTAGTGGATCCATATGTGGTCTTTGAAAAGAACACACATGCAATGACACTGGTGGGTCCATATGTGGTTTGTGAAAAGACCAAACATTTCAATGACACTGGTGGATCCATATGTGGTCTGTGAAAAGAACACACATGCAATGACACTAGTGGATCCATATGTGGTCTGTGAAAATAACACACATGTAATGACACTGGTGGATCCATATGTGGTCTGTGAAAACAACACACATGCAATGACTCTGGTTGATCCATATGTGGTCTGTGAAAAGAACAAACATTTCAATGGCACTGGTGCATCCATATGTGGTCTGTGAAAAGAACACACATGCAATGACACTGGTGGATCCATATGTGGTCTGTGAAAAGAACACACATGTAATGACAATGGTGGTTCCATATGTGGTTTGTGAAAAGAACAGACATGCAATGACTCTAGTTGTGGTTAATGAAAAGAACACACATGCAATGACACAGGTAGATCCATTTGTGTTCTATGAAAAGAACACACATGCAATGACACTAGTGGATCCATATGTGGTCTGTGAAAAGAACACACATGCAATGAAAATGGTGGTTCCATATGTGGTCTGTGAAAAGAACACACATGCAATGATACTCGTGGATCCATATGTGGTATGTGAAAAGAACACACATGCAATGACACTGGTGGATCCATATGTGGTCTGTGAAAAGAACACACATGCAATGAAAATGGTGGATCCATATATGGTATGTGAAAAGAATAAACATGCAATGACACTGGTGGATCCATATGCGGTCTGTGAAAAGAACAAACATGTAATGACACTGATGGATCCATATGTGATCCGTGAAAAGAACACAAAGTGAAATGACAATAGTGGATCCATATGTGGTCAATGAAAAGAACACACATGCAATGACTCTACTGGATCAATATGTGGTTTGTGAAAAGAACACATATGCAATGACAATGTTGGTTCCATATTTGTTTGTGAAAAGAACAGACATGCAATGAATCTAGCTGTGGTCCGTGAAAAGAACACACATGAAATGACACTTGTGGATCCATATGTGGTCTGTGAAAATTACACACATCCAATGACAATGGTGGATCCATATGTGGTCAGTGAAAAGAACACACATGCAATGACCATGGTGGTTCCATATGTGGTCTGTGAAAAGAATAAACATGCAATGACTCTAACCGTGGTTAATGAAAAGAACACACATGCAATGGCACGGGTACAGCCATATGTGTTCTATGAAAAGAACACACATGCAATGACACTAGTGGATCCATATGTGGTCTATGAAAAGAACACACATGCAAAGAAAATGGTGGTTCCATATGTGGTCTGTGAAAAGAACACACATGCAATGATACTGGTGAATCCATATGTGGTATGTGAAAAGAACACACATGCAATGACACTAGTGGATCCATATGTGGTCTGTGAAAACAACACACATGAAATGACTCTGGTGGATCCATATGTGGTTTGTGAAAAGAACAGACATGCAATGATACTAGTGGATCCATATGTGGTCTTTGAAAAGAACACACATGCAATGACACTGGTGGGTCCATATGTGGTTTGTGAAAAGACCAAACATTTCAATGACACTGGTGGATCCATATGTGGTCTGTGAAAAGAACACACATGCAATGACACTAGTGGATCCATATGTGGTCTGTGAAAATAACACACATGCAATGACACTGGTGGATCCATATGTGGTCTGTGAAAACAACACACATGCAATGACTCTGGTTGATCCATATGTGGTCTGTGAAAAGAACAAACATTTCAATGGCACTGGTGCATCCATATGTGGTCTGTGAAAAGAACACACATGGAATGACACTGGTGGATCCATATGTGGTCTGTGAAAAGAACACACATGTAATGACAATGGTGGTTCCATATGTGGTTTGTGAAAAGAACAGACATGCAATGACTCTAGCTATGGTTAATGAAAAGAACACACACGCAATGACACTGGTGGATCCATATGTGGTCTGTGAAAACAACACACATGCAATGACTCTGGTTGATCCATATGTGGTCTGTGAAAAGAACAAACTTTTCAATGACACTGGTGGATCCATATGTGGTCTGTGAAAAGAACACACATGCAATGACACTGGTGGATCCATATGTGGTATGTGAAAAGAACACACATGTAATGACAATGGTGGTTCCATACGTGGTTTGTGAAAAGAACAGACATGCAATGACTCTAGTTGTGGTTAATGAAAAGAACACACATGCAATGACACAGGTAGACCCATATGTGTTCTATGAAAAGAACACACATGCAATGACACTAGTGGATCCATATGTGGTCTGTGAAAAGAACACACATGCAATGAAAATGGTGGTTCCATCTGTGGTCTGTGAAAAGAACACACATGCAATGACACTGGTGGATCCATATGTGGTCTGTGAAAAGAACACACATGTAATGACAATGGTGGTTCCATATGTGGTTTGTGAAAAGAACATACATGCAATGACTCTAGTTGTGGTTAATGAAAAGAACACACATGCAATGACAGAGGTAGATCCATATGTGTTCTATGAAAAGAACACACATGCAATGACACTAGTGGATCCATATGTGGTCTGTGAAAAGAACACACATGCAATGAAAATGGTGGTTCCATATGTGGTCTGTGAAAAGAACACACATGCAATGATACTCGTGGATCCATATGTGGTCTGTGAAAAGAACACACATGCAATGACACTGGTGGATCCATATGTGGTCTGTCAAAAGAACACAATTTCAATGACTCTGGTGGATCCATATGTGGTTTCTGAGAAGAATACACATGCAATGACAATGGTGGTTCCATATGTGGTCTGCGAAAAGAACACACATGCAATGATACTGGTGAATCCATATGTGGTATGTGAAAAGAACACACATGCAATGACACTGGTGGATCCATACGTGGTCTGTGAAAACAACACACATGAAATGACTCTGGTGGATCCATATGTGGTTTGTGAAAAGAACATACATGCAATGATACTAGTGGATCCATATATGGTCTTTGAAAACAACACACATGGAATGACACTGGTGGGTCCATATGTGGTTTGTGAAAAGAACAGACATGCAATGATACTAGTGGATCCATATGTGGTCTTTGAAAAGAACACACATGCAATGACACTGGTGGGTCCATATGTGGTTTGTGAAAAGACCAAACATTTCAATGACACTGGTGGATCCATATGTGGTCTGTGAAAAGAACACACATGCAATGACACTAGTGGATCCATATGTGGTCTGTGAAAATAACACAGATGTAATGACACTGGTGGATCCATATGTGGTCTGTGAAAACAACACACATGCAATGACTCTGGTTGATCCATATGTGGTCTGTGAAAAGAACAAACATTTCAATGGCACTGGTGCATCCATATGTGGTCTGTGAAAAGAACACACATGCAATGACACTGGTGGATCCATATGTGGTCTGTGAAAAGAACACACATGTAATGACAATGGTGGTTCCATATGTGGTTTGTGAAAAGAACAGACATGCAATGACTCTAGTTGTGGTTAATGAAAAGAACACACATGCAATGACACAGGTAGATCCATTTGTGTTCTATGAAAAGAACACATATGCAATGACACTAGTGGATCCATATGTGGTCTGTGAAAAGAACACACATGCAATGAAAATGGTGGTTCCATATGTGGTCTGTGAAAAGAACACACATGCAATGATACTCGTGGATCCATATGTGGTATGTGAAAAGAACACACATGCAATGATACTGGTGGATCCATATGTGGTCTGTGAAAAGAACACACATGCAATGAAAATGGTGGATCCATATATGGTATGTGAAAAGAATAAACATGCAATGACACTGGTGGATCCATATGCGGTCTGTAAAAAGAACAAACATGTAATGACACTGATGGATCCATATGTGATCCGTGAAAAGAACACAAAGTGAAATGACAATAGTGGATCCATATGTGGTCAATGAAAAGAACACACATGCAATGACTCTACTGGATCAATATGTGGTTTGTGAAAAGAACACATATGCAATGACAATGTTGGTTCCATATTTGTTTGTGAAAAGAACAGACATGCAATGAATCTAGCTGTGGTCCGTGAAAAGAACACACATGAAATGACACTTGTGGATCCATATGTGGTCTGTGAAAATTACACACATCCAATGACAATGGTGGATCCATATGTGGTCAGTGAAAAGAACACACATGCAATGACCATGGTGGTTCCATATGTGGTCTGTGAAAAGAATAGACATGCAATGACTCTAACCGTGGTTAATGAAAAGAACACACATGCAATGGCACGGGTACAGCCATATGTGTTCTATGAAAAGAACACACATGCAATGACACTAGTGGATCCATATGTGGTCTATGAAAAGAACACACATGCAAAGAAAATGGTGGTTCCATATGTGGTCTGTGAAAAGAACACACATGCAATGATACTGGTGAATCCATATGTGGTATGTGAAAAGAACACACATGCAATGACACTAGTGGATCCATATGTCGTCTGTGAAAACAACACACATGAAATGACTCTGGTGGATCCATATGTGGTTTGTGAAAAGAACATACATGCAATGATACTAGTGGATCCATATGTGGTCTTTGAAAAGAACACACATGCAATGACACTGGTGGGTCCATATGTGGTTTGTGAAAAGACCAAACATTTCAATGACACTGGTGGATCCATATGTGGTCTGTGAAAAGAACACACATGCAATGACACTAGTGGATCCATATGTGGTCTGTGAAAATAACACACATGCAATGACACTGGTGGATCCATATGTGGTATGTGAAAACAACACACATGCAATGACTCTGGTTGATCCATATGTGGTCTGTGAAAAGAACAAACATTTCAATGGCACTGGTGCATCCATATGTGGTCTGTGAAAAGAACACACATGGAATGACACTGGTGGATCCATATGTGGTCTGTGAAAAGAACACACATGTAATGACAATGGTGGTTCCATATGTGGTTTGTGAAAAGAATACACATGCAATGACAATGGTGGTTCCATATGTGGTCTGCGAAAAGAACACACATGCAATGATACTGGTGAATCCATATGTGGTATGTGAAAAGAACACACATGCAATGACACTGGTGGATCCATACGTGGTCTGTGAAAACAACACACATGAAATGACTCTGGTGGATCCATATGTGGTTTGTGAAAAGAACATACATGCAATGATACTAGTGGATCCATATATGGTCTTTGAAAAGAACACACATGGAATGACACTGGTGGGTCCATATGTGGTTTGTGAAAAGAACACACATGCAATGACACTAGTGGATCCATATGTGGTCTGTGAAAATAACACACATGCAATGACACTAGTGGATCCATATGTGGTCTGTGAAACGAACAAACATTTGAATGACACTGGTGGATCCATATGTGGTCTATGAAAAGAACACACATGCAATGACACTGGTGGATCCATATGTGGTCTATGAAAAGAACACACATGCAATGACAATGGTGGATCCATATGTGGTCTATGAAAAGAACACACATGCAATGACAATGGTGGATCCATATGTGGTTTATGAAAAGAACACACATGCAATGACACTGGTTGATCCATATGTGGTCTGTGAAAAGAACGCAAATGAAATGACACTAGTCGATCCATATGTGTTCTGTGAAAAGAACAAACATTTCAATGACACTAGTGGATCCATATATGGTCTGTGAAAAGAACAGACATGCAATGACACTTGTGGTTTGATATGTGGTTTGTGAAAAGAACACACATTTCAATGACACTGGTGGATCCATATGTGGTCTGTGAAAAGAACACACATGCAATGACACTGGTGGATCCATATGTGGTCTGTGAAAAGAACACACATGCAATGACACTGGTGGATCCATATGTGGTCTGTGAAAAGAACACACATGCAATGAAAATGGTGGATCCATTTATGGTCTGTGAAAATAATACACATACAATGACACTAGTGGGTCCATATGTGGTCTGTGAAAAGAATACACATGCAATGACACTGGTGGATCCATATGTGGTCCGCGAAAAGAACACACATGCAATGACACTAGTGGATCCATATGTGATCTCTGAAAAGAACACACATTGCAATGACTCTGTTGGATCCATATGTGGTTTGTGAAAAGAACAGACATGCAGTGACAATGTTGGTTCCATATTTGTTTGTGAAAAGAACAGACATGCAATGACTCTAGTTGTGGTCTGTGAAAAGAACACACATGAAATGACACTTGTGGATCCATATGTGGTCTGTGAAAAGAACACATATCCAATGACAATGGTGGATCCATATGTGGTCTGTGAAAAGAACACACATGCAATGACAATGGTGGTTCCATATGTGGTTTGTGAAAAGAACAGACATGCAATGACACTGGTGGATCCATATGTGGTCTCTAAAAAGAACACACATGCAATGAAAATGGTGGTTCCATATGTGGTATGTGAAAACAACAAACATGAAATGACAATGGTGGATCCATATGTGGTTTGTGAAAAGAACACACATGCAATGACACTGGTTGATCCATATGTGGTATGTGAAAAGAACACACATGAAATGACACTAGTGGATCCATATGTGGTTAATGAAAAGAACACACATTTCAACTACACTGGTGGATCCATATATGTTTTGTGAAAGGAACACACATGCAATGAACTCTGGTGGATCCATATGTGGTCTGTGAAAACAACACTCATTTCAATGACACGGGTTGATCCATATGTGGTCTGTGAAAAGAACATACATGAAATGACACTGGTGGATCCATATGTTGTCTGTGAAAAGAACACACATGTAATGACACTGGTGGATCCATATGTGGTCTGTGAAAAGAATGCACATGCAATGAAAATGGTGGATCCATATGTGGTCAGTGAAAAGAATACACATGGAATGACACTGGTGGATCCATATGTGGTCTGTGAAAAGAACACACATGCAATGACAATGGTGGATTAGTATGTGGTCCGTGAAAAGAACACACATGCAATGACACTGGTGGATCCATATGTGGTCTATGAAAATAACACACATGCAATGACTCTCGTGGATCCATATGTGGTTTGTGAAAAGAACATACATATAATGACAATGTTGGTCCCATATTTGTTTGTGAAAAGAACATACATGCAATGACTCTAGCTATGGTCTGTGAAAATAACACACATGAAATGACACTTTAGGATCCATATGTGGTCTGTGAAAAGAACACACATGCAATGACACTAGTGGATCCATATGTGGTCTGTGAAAAGAACACACATGCAATGGAAATGGTGGATCCATATGTGGTATGTGAAAAGAATACACATGCAATGACACTGGTGGATCCATATGTGGTCTGTGAAAAGAACACACATGTAATGACACTGGTGGATCCATATGTTGTCTGTGAAAAGAACACACATGTAATGACACTGGTGGATCCATATGTGGTCTGTGAAAAGAATTCACATGCAATGAAAATGGTGGATCCATATGTGGTCTGTGAAAAGAATACACATGCAATGACACTGGTGGATCCATATGTTGTCTGTGAAAAGAACACACATGTAATGACACTGGTGTATCCATATGTGGTCTGTGAAAAGAATGCACATGCAATGAAAATGGTGGATCCATATGTGGTCAGTGAAAAGAATACACATGGAATGACACTGGTGGATCCATATGTGGTATGTGAAAAGAACACACATGCAATGACACTGGTGGATCAGTATGTGGTCCGTGAAAAGAACACACATGCAATGACACTGGTGGATCCATATGTGGTCTATGAAAAGAACACACATGCAATGACTCCCGTGGATCCATATGTGGTTTGTGAAAAGAACACACATATAATGACAATGTTGGTCCCATATTTGTTTGTGAAAAGAACAGACATGCAATGACTCTAGCTGTGGTCTGTGAAAATAACACACATGAAATGACACTTTAGGATCCATATGTGGTCTTCGAAAAGAACACACATGCAATGACACTAGTGGATCCATATGTGGTCTGTGAAAAGAACACACATGCAATAGAAATGGTGGATCCATATGTGGTATGTGAAAAGAATACACATGCAATGACACTAGTGGATCCATATGTGGTCTGTGAAAACAACACACATGCAATGACACTGGTGGATTCCAATGTGGTCCGTGAAAAGAACACACATGCAATGACACTGGTGGATCCATATGTGGTCTATGAAAAGAACACACATGCAATGACTTTGGTGGATCCATATGTGGTTTGTGAAAAGAACACACATGCAATGACAATGTTGGTTCAATATTTGTTTGTGAAAAGAACAGACATGCAATGAATCTAGCTGTGGTCTGTGAAGAAGAACACACATGCAATGACACTGGTGGATCCATATGTGGTCTGTGAAAACAACACACATGCAATGACTCTGGTTGATCCATATGTGGTCTGTGAAAATAACAAACTTTTCAATGACACTGGTGGATCCATATGTGGTTTGTGAAAAGAACACACATGCAATGACACTGGTGGATCCATATGTGGTCTGTGAAAAGAACACACATGCAATGACACAGGTAGATCCATATGTGGTTTGTGAAAAGAACACACATGCAATGACACTAGTGGATCCATATGTGGTCTGTGAAAAGAACACACATGCAATGAAAATGGTGGTTCCATCTATGGTTTGTGAAAAGAACACACATGCAATGACACTCGTGGATCCATATGTGGTCTGTGAAAAGAACACACATGCAATGACACTGGTGGATCCATATGTGGTCTGTTCAAAGAACACAATTGAAATGACTCTGGTGGATCCATATGTGGTTTCTGAGAAGAACACACATGCAATGACAATGGTGGTTCCATATGTGGTCTGTGAAAACAACACACATGCAATGACACTGGTGGATCCCTATGTGGTCCCTGATAAGAACACACATGCAATGACAATTGGTGGATCCATATGTGGTATATGAAAAGAACACACATGCAATGACTCTGGTGGATCCATATGTGGTTTGTGAAAAGAACACACATGCAATGACAATGTTGGTTCCATATTTGTTTGTGAAAAGAACAGACATGCAATGAATCTAGCTATGGTCTGTGAAGAAGAACACACATGAAATGACACTTGTGGATCCATATGTGGTCTGTGAAAATAACACACATGCAATGACACTGGTGGATCCATATGTGGTCTGTGAAAACAACACACATGCAATGACTCTAGTTGATCCATATGTGGTCTGTGAAAAGAACAAACATTTCAATGACACTGGTGGATCCATATATGGTCTGTGAAAAGAACACACATGCAATGACACTGGTGGATCCATATGTTGTCTGTGAAAAGAACACACATGTAATGACAATGGTGGTTCCATATATGGTTTCTGAAAAGAACAGACATGCAATGACTCTAGTTGTGGTTAATGAAAAGAACACACATGCAATGACACAGGTAGATCCATATGTGTTCTACGAAAAGAACACACATGCAATGACACTAGTGGATCCATATGTGGTATGTGAAAAGAACACACATGCAATGACACTGGTGGATCCATATGTGGTCTGTTAAAAGAACACAATTGCAATGACTCTGGTGGATCCATATGTGGTTTCTGAGAAGAACACACATGCAATGACAATGGTGGTTCCATATGTGGTTTGTGAAAAGAACAGACATGCAATGACTCTAGCTGTGGTCTGTGAAAAGAACACACATGAAATGACACTGGTGGATCCATATGTGGTCTGTGAAAATAACACACATCCAATGACAATGGTGGATCCATATGTGGTATGAGAAAAGAACACACACGCAACGACAATGGTGGTTCAATATGTGGTCTATGAAAAGAACAGACATGCAATGACTCTAACTTTGCTTAATGAAAAGAACACATGCAATGACACTGGTGGATCCATATGTGGTCTGTAAAAAGAAGACACATGCAATGACACTGGTGGATCCATATGTGGTCTGTGAAAAGAACACACATGCAATGACTCTAGTGGATCCATATGTGGTCTGTGAAAAGAGCACACATGAAATGACTCTGGTGGATCCATATGTGGTTTGTGAAAAGAACAAACATGCAATGATACTGGTGGATCCATATGTGGTCTGTGAAAATAACACACATGCAATGACAGTGGTGGATCCATATGTGGTCTGTGAAACGAACAAACATTTGAATGACACTGGTGGATCCATATGTGGTCTATGAAAAGAACACACATGCAATGACACTGGTGGATCCATATGTGGTCTATGAAAAGAACACACATGCAATGACAATGGTGGATCCATATGTGGTCTGTGAAAAGAACACACATGCAATGACAATGGTGGATCCATATGTGGTTTATAAAAAGAACACACATGCAATGACACTGGTTGATCCATATGTGGTCTGTGAAAAGAACACACATGAAATGACACTAGTGGATCCATATGTGTTCTGTGAAAAGAACAAACATTTCAATGACACTAGTGGATCTATATATGGTCTGTGAAAAGAACAGACATGCAATGACACTTGTGGTTCGATATGTGGTTTGTGAAAAGAACACACATTTCAATGACACTGTGGATCCATATGTGGTCTGTGAAAAGAACACACATGCAATGACACTGGTGGATCCATATGTGGTTTGTGAAAAGAACACCCATGCAATGACACTGGTGGATCCATATGTGGTCTGTGAAAAGCACACACATGTAATGACAATGGTGGTTCCAGATGTGGTTTTTGAAAAGAACAGACATGCAATGACTCTAGTTGTGGTTAATGAAAAGAACACACATGCAATGACACAAGTAGATCCATATGTGTTCTATGAAAAGAACACACATGCAATGACACTAGTAGATCCATATGTGGTCTGTGAAAAGAACACACATGCAATGACACTCGTGGATCCATATGTGGTCTGTGAAAAGAACACACATGCAATGACACTGGTGGATCCATATGTGGTCTGTTAAAAGATCACAATTGCAATGACTCTGGTGGATCCATATGTGGTTTCTGAGAAGAACACACATGCAATGACAATGGTGGTTACATATGTGGTTTGTGAAAAGAACGGACATGCAATGACTTTAGCTGTGGTCTGTGAAAAGAACACACATGAAATGACACTGGTGGATCCATATGTGGTCTGTGAAAATAACACACATCCAATGACAATGGTGGATCCATATGTGGTATGAGAAAAGAACACACATGCAACGACGATGGTGGTTCAATATGTGGTCTATGAAAAGAATGACATATGCAATGACTCTAAGCGTGTAATGAAAAGAACACATGCAATGACACTGGTGGATCCATATGTGTTCTGTAAAAAGAAGACACATGCAATGACACTGGTGGATCCATATGTGGTTTGTGAAAAGAACACACATGCAATGACTCTAGTGGATCCATATGTGGTCTGTGAAAAGAGCACACATGAAATGACTCTGGTGGATCCATATGTGGTTTGTGAAAAGAACAAACTTGCAATGATACCGGTGGATCCATATGTGGTCTGTGAAAGTAACACACATGCAATGACAGTGGTGGATCCATATGTGGTCTGTGAAACGAACAAACATTTGAATGACACTGGTGGATCCATATGAAGTCTATGAAAAGAACACACATGCAATGACACTGGTGGATCCATATGTGGTCTATGAAAAGAACACACATGCAATGACAAAGGTGGATCCATATGTGGTCTGTGAAAAGAACACACATGCAATGACAATGGTGGATCCATATGTGGTTTATGAAAAGAACACACATGCAATGACACTGGTTGATCCATATGTGGTCTGTGAAAAGAACACACATGAAATGACACTAGTGGATCCATATGTGTTCTGTGAAAAGAACAAACATTTCAATGACACTAGTGGATCCATATATGGTCTGTGAAAAGAATAGACATGCAATGACACTTGTGGTTCGATATGTGGTTTGTGAAAAGAACACACATTTCAATGACACTGGTGGATCCATATGTGGTCTGTGAAAAGAACACACATGCAATGACACTGGTGGATCCATATGTGGTTTGTGAAAAGAACACACATGCAATGACACTGGTGGATCCATATGTGGTCTGTGAAAAGCACACACATGTAATGACAATGGTGGTTCCAGATGTGGTTTGTGAAAAGAACAGACATGCAATGACTCTAGTTGTGGTTAATGAAAAGAACACACATGCAATGACACAGGTAGATCCATATGTGTTCTATGAAAAGAATACACATGCAATGACACTAGTGGATCCATATGTGGTCTGTGAAAAGAACACACATGCAACGACACTCGTGGATCCATATGTGGTCTGTGAAAAGAACACACATGCAATGACAATGGTGGTTACATATGTGGTTTGTGAAAAGAACAGACATGCAATGACTTTAGCTGTGGTCTGTGAAAAGAACACACATGAAATGACACTGGTGGATCCATATGTGGTCTGTGAAAATAACACACATCCAATGACAATGGTGGATCCATATGTGGTATGAGAAAAGAACACACATGCAACGACAATGGTGGTTCAATATGTGGTCTATGAAAAGAACAGACATGCAATGACTCTAACTATGCTTAATGAAAAGAACACATGCAATGACACTGGTGGATCCATATGTGTTCTGTAAAAAGAAGACACATGCAATGACACTGGTGGATCCATATGTGGTCTGTGAAAATAACACACATGCAATAACTCTAGTGGATCCATATGTGGTTTGTGAAAAGAGCACACATGAAATGACTCTGGTGGATCCATATGTGGTTTGTGAAAAGAACAAACTTGCAATGATACCGGTGGATCCATATGTGGTCTGTGAAAATAACACACATGCAATGACAGTGGTGGATCCATATGTGGTCTGTGAAACGAACAAACATTTGAATGACACTGGTGGATCCATATGAAGTCTATGAAAAGAACACACATGCAATGACACTGGTGGATCCATATGTGGTCTGTGAAAAGAACACACATGCAATGACAATGGTGGATCCATATGTGGTCTGTGAAAAGAACAAACATGCAATGACATTGGTGGATCCATATGTGGTTTATGAAAAGAACACACATGCAATGACACTGGTTGATCCATATGTGGTCTGTGAAAAGAACACACATGAAATGACACTAGTGGATCCATATGTGTTTTGTGAAAAGAACAAACATTTCAATGACACTAGTGGATCCATATATGGTCTATGAAAAGAATAGACATGCAATGACACTTGTGGTTCGATATGTGGTTTGTGAAAAGAACACACGTTTCAATGACCCTGGTGGATCCATATGTGGTCTGTGAAAAGAACACACGTGCAATGACACTGGTGGATCCATATGTGGTTTGTGAAAAGAACACACATGCAATGACACTAGTGGATCCATATGTGGTCTGTGAAAAGCACACACATGTAATGACAATGGTGGTTCCAGATGTGGTTTGTGAAAAGAACATACATGCAATGACTCTAGTTGTGGTTAATGAAAAGAACACACATGCAATGACATAGGTAGATCCATATGTGTTCTATGAAAAGAACACACATGCAATGACACTAGTGGATCCATATGTGGTCTGTGAAAAGAACACACATGCAATGACACTCGTGGATCCATATGTGGTCTGTGAAAAGAACACAATTGCAATGACACTGGTGGATCCATATGTGGTCTGTTAAAAGAACACAATTGCAATGACTCTGGTGGATCCATATGTGGTTTCTGAGAAGAACACACATGCAATGACAATGGTGGTTCCATATGTGGTTTGTGAAAAGAACAGACATGCAGCGACTCTAGCTGTGGTCTGTGAAAAGAACACACATGAAATGACACTGGTGGATCCATATGTGGTCTGTGAAAATAACACACATCCAATGACAATGGTGGATCCATATGTGGTATGAGAAAAGAACACACATGCAATGACAATGGTGGTTCAATATGTGGTCTATGAAAAGAACAGACATGCAATGACTCTAACTGTGCTTAATGAGAAGAACACATGCAATGACACTGGTGGATCCTGTGGTCTGCTGTAAAAAAGAACACACATGCAATGACACTGGTGGATCCATATGTGGTCTGTGAAAAGAACACACATGCAATGACTCTAGTGGATCCATATGTGGTCTGTGAAAAGAGCACACATGAAATGACTCTGGTGGATCCATATGTGGTTTGTGAAAAGAACAAACATGCAATGATACTAGTGGATCCATATGTGGTCTGTGAAAATAACACACATGCAATGATAGTGGTGGAACCATATGTGGTCTGTGAAACGAACAAACATTTGAATGACACTGGTGGATCCATATGTGGTCTATGAAAAGAACACACATGCAATGACACTGGTGGATCCATATGTGGTCTATGAAAAGAACACACATGCAATGACAATGGTGGATCCATATGTGGTCTTTGAAAAGAACACACATGCAATGACAATGGTGGATCCATATGTGGTTTATGAAAAGAACACACATGCAATGGCACTGGTTGATCCATATGTGGTCTGTGAAAAGAACACACATGAAATGACACTAGTGGATCCATATGTGTTCTGCGAAAAGAACAAACATTTCAATGACACTAGTGGATCCATATATGGTCTGTGAAAAGAACAGACATGCAATGACACTTGTGGTTCGATATGTGGTTTGTGAAAAGAACACACATTTCAATGACACTTGTGGATCCATATGTGGTCTGTGAAAATTACACACATCCAATGACAATTGTGGATCCATATGTGGTCTGTGAAAAGAACACACATGCAATGACAATGGTGGTTCCATATGTGGTATGCGAAAAGAACAGACATGCAATGACTCTAGTTGTGGTTAATGAAAAGAACACACATGCAATGACATAGGTAGATCCATATGTGTTCTATGAAAAGAACACACATGCAATGACACTAGTGGATCCATATGTGGTCTGTGAAAAGCACACACATGTAATGACAATGGTGGTTCCAGATGTGGTTTGTGAAAAGAACATACATGCAATGACTCTAGTTGTGGTTAATGAAAAGAACACACATGCAATGACATAGGTAGATCCATATGTGTTCTATGAAAAGAACACACATGCAATGACACTAGTGGATCCATATGTGGTATGTGAAAAGAACACACATGCAATGACACTCGTGGATCCATATGTGGTCTGTGAAAAGAACACAATTGCAATGACACTGGTGGATCCATATGTGGTCTGTTAAAAGAACACAATTGCAATGACTCTGGTGGATCCATATGTGGTTTCTGAGAAGAACACACATGCAATGAAAATGGTGGTTCCATATGTGGTTTGTGAAAAGAACAGACATGCAACGACTCTAGCTGTGGTCTGTGAAAAGAACACACATGAAATGACACTGGTGGATCCATATGTGGTCTGTGAAAATAACACACATCCAATGAAAATGGTGGATCCATATGTGGTATGAGAAAAGAAAACACATGCAATGACAATGGTGGTTCAATATGTGGTCTATGAAAAGAACAGACATGCAATGACTCTAACTGTGCTTAATGAGAAGAACACATGCAATGACACTGGTGGATCCTGTGTGGTCTGTAAAAAGAACACACATGCAATGACACTGGTGGATCCATATGTGGTCTGTGAAAAGAACACACATGCAATGACTCTAGTGGATCCATATGTGGTCTGTGAAAAGAGCACACATGAAATGACTCTGGTGGATCCATATGTGGTTTGTGAAAAGAACAAACATGCAATGATACTAGTGGATCCATATGTGGTCTGTGAAAATAACACACATGCAATGATAGTGGTGGAACCATATGTGGTCTGTGAAACGAACAAACATTTGAATGACACTGGTGGATCCATATGTGGTCTATGAAAAGAACACACATGCAATGACACTGGTGGATCCATATGTGGTCTATGAAAAGAACACACATGCAATGACAATGGTGGATCCATATGTGGTCTTTGAAAAGAACACACACGCAATGACAATGGTGGATCCATATGTGGTTTATGAAAAGAACACACATGCAATGGCACTGGTTGATCCATATGTGGTCTGTGAAAAGAACACACATGAAATGACACTAGTGGATCCATATGTGTTCTGCGAAAAGAACAAACATTTCAATGACACTAGTGGATCCATATATGGTCTGTGAAAAGAACAGACATGCAATGACACTTGTGGTTCGATATGTGGTTTGTGAAAAGAACACACATTTCAATGACACTTGTGGATCCATATGTGGTCTGTGAAAATTACACACATCCAATGACAATTGTGGATCCATATGTGGTCTGTGAAAAGAACACACATGCAATGACAATGGTGGTTCCATATGTGGTATGCGAAAAGAACAGACATGCAATGACTCTAGTTGTGGTTAATGAAAAGAACACACATGCAATGACACAGGTAGATCCATATGTGTTCTATGAAAAGAATACACATGCAATGACACTAGTGGATCCATATGTGGTCTGTGAAAAGAACACACATGCAATGACACTCGTGGATCCATATGTGGTCTGTGAAAAGAACACACATGCAATGACACTGGTGGATCCATATGTGGTCTGTTAAAAGATCACAATTGCAATGACTCTGGTGGATCCATATGTGGTTTCTGAGAAGAACACACATGCAATGACAATGGTGGTTACATATGTGGTTTGTGAAAAGAACAGACATGCAATGACTTTAGCTGTGGTCTGTGAAAAGAACACACATGAAATGACACTGGTGGATCCATATGTGGTCTGTGAAAATAACACACATCCAATGACAATGGTGGATCCATATGTGGTATGAGAAAAGAACACACATGCAACGACAATGGTGGTTCAATATGTGGTCTATGAAAAGAACAGACATGCAATGACTCTAACTATGCTTAATGAAAAGAACACATGCAATGACACTGGTGGATCCATATGTGTTCTGTAAAAAGAAGACACATGCAATGACACTGGTGGATCCATATGTGGTCTGTGAAAATAACACACATGCAATAACTCTAGTGGATCCATATGTGGTCTGTGAAAAGAGCACACATGAAATGACTCTGGTGGATCCATATGTGGTTTGTGAAAAGAACAAACTTGCAATGATACCGGTGGATCCATATGTGGTCTGTGAAAATAACACACATGCAATGACAGTGGTGGATCCATATGTGGTCTGTGAAACGAACAAACATTTGAATGACACTGGTGGATCCATATGAAGTCTATGAAAAGAACACACATGCAATGACACTGGTGGATCCATATGTGGTATGTGAAAAGAACACACATGCAATGACAATGGTGGATCCATATGTGGTCTGTGAAAAGAACAAACATGCAATGACATTGGTGGATCCATATGTGGTTTATGAAAAGAACACACATGCAATGACACTGGTTGATCCATATGTGGTCTGTGAAAAGAACACACATGAAATGACACTAGTGGATCCATATGTGTTTTGTGAAAAGAACAAACATTTCAATGACACTAGTGGATCCATATATGGTCTATGAAAAGAATAGACATGCAATGACACTTGTGGTTCGATATGTGGTTTGTGAAAAGAACACACGTTTCAATGACACTGGTGGATCCATATGTGGTCTGTGAAAAGAACACACGTGCAATGACACTGGTGGATCCATATGTGGTTTGTGAAAAGAACACACATGCAATGACACTAGTGGATCCATATGTGGTCTGTGAAAAGCACACACATGTAATGACAATGGTGGTTCCAGATGTGGTTTGTGAAAAGAACATACATGCAATGACTCTAGTTGTGGTTAATGAAAAGAACACACATGCAATGACATAGGTAGATCCATATGTGTTCTATGAAAAGAACACACATGCAATGACACTAGTGGATCCATATGTGGTCTGTGAAAAGAACACACATGCAATGACACTCGTGGATCCATATGTGGTCTGTGAAAAGAACACAATTGCAATGACACTGGTGGATCCATATGTGGTCTGTTAAAAGAACACAATTGCAATGACTCTGATGGATCCAAATGTGGTTTCTGAGAAGAACACACATGCAATGACAATGGTGGTTCCATATGTGGTTTGTGAAAAGAACAGACATGCAACGACTCTAGCTGTGGTCTGTGAAAAGAACACACATGAAATGACACTGGTGGATCCATATGTGGTCTGTGAAAATAACACACATCCAATGACAATGGTGGATCCATATGTGGTATGAGAAAAGAACACACATGCAATGACAATGGTGGTTCAATATGTGGTCTATGAAAAGAACAGACATGCAATGACTCTAACTGTGCTTAATGAGAAGAACACATGCAATGACACTGGTGGATCCTGTGTGGTCTGTAAAAAGAACACACATGCAATGACACTGGTGGATCCATATGTGGTCTGTGAAAAGAACACACATGCAATGACTCTAGTGGATCCATATGTGGTCTGTGAAAAGAGCACACATGAAATGACTGGTGGATCCATATGTGGTTTGTGAAAAGAACAAACATGCAATGATACTAGTGGATCCATATGTGGTGTGAAAATAACACACATGCAATGATAGTGGTGGAACCATATGTGGTCTGAAAGAACAAACATTTGAATGACACTGGTGGATCCATATGTGGTCTATGAAAAGAACACACATGCAATGACACTGGTGGATCCATATGTGGTCTATGAAAAGAAACACATGCAATGACAATGGTGGATCCATATGTGGTCTTTGAAAAGAACACACATGCAATGACAATGGTGGATCCATATGTGGTTTATGAAAAGAACACACATGCAATGGCACTGGTTGATCCATATGTGGTCTGTGAAAAGAACACACATGAAATGACACTAGTGGATCCATATGTGTTCTGCGAAAAGAACAAACATTTCAATGACACTAGTGGATCCATATATGGTCTGTGAAAAGAACAGACATGCAATGACACTTGTGGTTCGATATGTGGTTTGTGAAAAGAACACACATTTCAATGACACTGGTGGATCCGTATCTGGTCTGTGAAAAGAACACACATGCAATAACACTGGTGGATCCATATGTGGTCTGTGAAAAGAACACACATGCAATGACACTGGTGGATCCATATGTGGTCTGTGAAAAGAACACACATGCAATGAAAATGGTGGATCCATTTATGGTCTGTGAAAATAATACACATACAATAACACTAGTGGATCCATATGTGGTCTGTGAAAAGAACACACATGCAATGACACTGGTGGATCCATATGTGGTCCGTGAAAAGAACACACATGCAATGACACTGGTGGATCCATATGTGATCTCTGAAAAGAACACACATTGCAATGACTCTGGTGGATCCATATGTGATTTGTAAAAAGAACAGACATGCAATGACAATGTTGGTTCCATATTTGTTTCTGAAAAGAACAGACATGCAATGACTCTAGTTGTGGTCTATGAAAAGAACACACATGAAATGACACTTGTGGATCCATATGTGGTCTGTGAAAAGAACACATATCCAATGACCATGGTGGATCCATATGTGGTCTGTGAAAAGAACACACATGCAATGACAATGGTGGTTCCATATGTGGTATGTGAAAAGAACAGACATGCAATGACACTGGTGGATCCATATGTGGTCTCTGAAAAGAACACACATGCAATGAAAATGGTGGTTCCATATGTGGTCTGTGAAAACAACACACATGAAATGACAATGGTGGATCCATATGTGGTTTGTGAAAAGAACACACATGCAATGACACTGGTTGATCCATATGTGGTCTGTGAAAAGAACACACATGAAATGACACTAGTGAATCCATATGTGGTTAATGAAAAGAACACACATTTCAACTACACTGGTGGATCCATATATGTTTTGTGAAAAGAACACACATGCAATGAACTCTGGTGGATCCATATGTGGTATGTGAAAACAACACTCATTTCAATGACACTGGTGGATCCATACATTGTCTGTGAAAAGAACAAACATGCAATGAACTCTGGTGGATCCATATGTGGTTTACGAAAAGAACACACATCCAATGACACCGGTTGATCCATATGTGGTCTTTGAAAAGAACATACATGAAATGACACTGGTGGATCCATATGTTGTCTGTGAAAAGAACACACATGCAATGACACTGGTGGATCCATAAGTGGTCTGTGAAAAGAACGCACATGCAATGAAAATTGTGGATCCATATGTGGTCAGTGAAAAGAATACACATGGAATGACACTGGTGGATCCATATGTGGTCTGTGAAAAGAACACACATGCAATGACACTGGTGGATCAGTATGTGGTCCGTGAAAAGAACACACATGCAATGACACTAGTGAATCCATATGTGGTCTATGAAAAGAACACACATGCAATGACTCTGGTGGATCCATATGTGGTTTGTGAAAAGAACACACATACAATGACAATTTTGGTCCCGTATTTGCTTGTGAAAAGAACAGACATGCAATGACTCTAGTTGTGGTCTGTGAAAATAACACACATGAAATGACACTTTAGGATCCATATGTGGTCTGTGAAAAGAACACACATGCAATGATACTGGTGGATGCATATGTGGTATGTGAAAAGAACACACATGCAATGACACTGGTGGATCCATATGTGGTCTGTGAAAACAACACACATGAAATGACTCTGGTGGATCCATATGTGGTTTCTGAAAAGAACAGAGATGCAATGATACTGGTGGATCCATATGTGGTCTTTGAAAAGAACACACATTCAATGACACTGGTGGATCCATATGTGGTTTGTGAAAATAACACACATGCAATCACTAGTGGATCCATATGTGGTCTGTGAAAAGAACACACATGCAATGATACTGGTGGATCCATATGTGGTCTGTGAAAAGAACATAATTGCAATGATTCTGGTGGATCCATATGTGGTTTCTGAAAAGAACACACATGCATTGACACTGGTGGATCCATATGTGGTCTGTGAAAAGAACACACGTGCAATGAAAATTGTGGTTCCATATGTGGTCTGTGAAAAGAACACACATGCAATGACACTGGTGGATCCATATGTGGTCTGTGAAAAGAACACACATGCAATGACACTGGTGGATCCATATGTGGTCTGTGAAAAGAACACACATGAAATGACTCTGGTGAATCCATATGTGGTTTGTGAAATGAACAAACATTATATCGATACTAGTGGATCCATATGTGGTCTATGAAAACGACACACATGCAATGACACTACTGGATCTATATGTGGTCTGTGAAAAGAACGCAAATTTCAATGACACTGCAGGATCCATATATGGTTTGTGAAAAAAACACACATGCAATGACACTAGTGGATCCATATGTGTTATGTGAAAGAACACACATGCAATGACAATGTTGGTTCCATATGTGGTCTATGAAAAGAACACACCTACAATGACTCTTGTGGATCCAAATGTGGTTTGTGAAAAGAACACACATGCAATGACAATAGTGGTTCCATATGCGGTTTGTGAAAAGAACAGACATGCAATGACTCTAGCTGTGGTCTATGAAAAGAACACACATGAAATGACACTGGTGGATCCATATGTGGTCTGTGAAAATAACACACATCCAATGACAATGGTGGATCCATATGTGGTATGTGAAAAGAACACACATGCAATGACAATGGTGGTTCCATATGTGGTATGTGAAAATAATAGACATGCAATGAGTCTAATTGTGGTTAATGAAAAGAACACACATGTAATGACACTGGTGGATCCATATGTCGTCTGTAAAAAAGAACACTCATGCAATAACACTGGTGGATCCATATGTGCTCTGTGAAAAGAACACACATGCAATGAAAATTGTGGTTCCATATGTGGTCTGTGAAAAGAACACACATGCAATGACAGTAGTGAATCCATATGTGGTCTGTGAAAAGAACACACATGCAATGAAAATGGTGGATCCATATGTGGTCAGTGAAAAGAATAAAAATGCAATGACACTAGTGGATCCATATGTGGTCTGTGAAAAGAACACACATGCAATGACACTGGTGGATCCATCTGTGATCCGTGAACAGAGCACAAAGTACAATGACACTAGTGGATCCATATGTGTTCTATGAAAAGAACAGACATGAAATGACACTGGTGGATCCATATGTGGTCTCTGAAAATAACACACATCCAATGACAATAGTGGATCCATATGTGGTATGTGAAAAGAACACACATGCAATGACAATGGTGGTTCCATATGTGGTATGTGAAAATAACAGACATGCAATGACTCTAACTGTGGTTAATGAAAACAACACACATGTAATGACACTGGTGGATCCATATGTCGTCTGTAAAAAAGAACACTCATGCAATAACACTGGTGAATCCATATGTGGTCTATGAAAAGAACACACATGTAATGAAAATTGTGGTTCCATATGTGGTCACTGAAAAGAAAACACATGCAACGACACTAGTGGATCCATATGTGGTCTGTGAAAAGAACACACATGGAATGAAAATGGTGGTTCCATATGTGGTCTGTGAAAAGAACACACATGCAATGACACTGGTGGATCCATATGTGGTCTGTGAAAAGAACACACATGCAATGAATATGGTGGATCCATATGTGGTATGCGAAAAGAATAAACATGCAATGACACTGGTGGATCCATATGTGGTCTGTGAAAAGAACACACATGCAATGACACTGGTGGATCCATATGTGATCCATGAACAGAACACGAAGTGCAATGACACTAGTGGATCCATATGTGGTCTATAAAAAGAACACTCATGCAATGACTCTAGTGGATCCATATGTGGTTTGTGAAAAGAACACACATGCAATGACACTGGTGGATCCATATGTGATCCGTGAACAGAACACAAAGTGTAATGACACTAGTGGATCCATATGTGGTCTATGAAAAGAACACACATGCAATGACTCTAGTGGATCCATATGTGGTTTGTGAAAAGAACACTATGCAATGACAATGTTGGTTCCATATTTGTTTGTGAAAAGATCAGGCATTCATTGAATCTAGCTGTAGTCTGTGAAAAGTACACACATGAAATGACACTTGTGGATCCATATGTGGTATGTGAAAATTACACACATCCAATGACAATGGTGGATCCATATGTGGTCTGTGAAAAGAACACACATGCAATGACAATGGTGGTTCCATATGTGGTCTGTGAAAAGAACAGACATGCAATGACTCTAGCCGTGGTTAATGAAAAGAACACACATGCAATGACACAGGTAGATCCATATGTGTTCTATGAAAAGAACACACATGCAATGACACTAGTGGGTCCATATATGGTCTGTGAAAAGAACACACATGCAATGAAAATGGTGGTTCCATATGTGGTCTGTGAAAAGAACACACATGCAATGATACTGGTGGATCCATATGTGGTATGTGAAAAGAACACACATGCAATGACACTGGTGGATCCATATATGGTCTATGAAAACAACACACATGAAATGACTCTGGTGGATCCATATGTGGTTTCTGAAAAGAACAGACATGCAATGATACTGGTGGATCCATATGTGGTCTTTGAAAAGAACACACATTCAATGACAATGGTGGATCCATATGTGGTTTGTGAAAAGAACACACATGCAATGAACTCTGGTGGATCCACATGTGGTCTATGAAAACAACACACATTTCAATGACACTGGTGGATCCATACATTGTTTGTGAAAAAACACACATGCAATGAACTCTGGTGGATCCATATGTGGTCTATAGAAAGAACACACATGCAATGACACTGGTTGATCCATATGTGGTCTTTGAAAAGAACACACATTCAATGACACTGGTGGATCCATATGTGGTCTGTGAAAATAACACACATGCAATGAAAATGGTGGATCCATATGTGGTATGTGAAAAGAACACACATGCAATGACAATGGTGGTTCCATATGTGGTATGTGAAAATAACAGACATGCAATGAGTCTAACTGTGGTTAATGAAAAGAACACACATGTAATGACACTGGTGGATCCATATGTTGTCTGTAAAAAAGAACACTCATGCAATAACACTGGTGGATCCATATGTGGTCTGTGAAAAGAACACACATGCAATGAAAATTGTGGTTCCATATGTGGTTTGTGAAAAGAACACACATGCAATGACACTAGTGAATCCATATGTGGTCTGTGAAAAGAACACACATGCAATGAAAATGGTGGATCCATATGCGGTCTGTGAAAAGAATAAACATGCAATGACACTAGTGGATCCATATGTGGTCTGTGAAAAGAACACACATGCAATGACACTGGTGGATCCATATGTGATCCGTGAACAGAACACAAAGTGCAATGACACTAGTGGATCCATATGTGGTCTATGAAAATAACACACATGCAATGACTCTAGTGGATCCATATGTGGTTTGTGAAAAGAACACATATGCAATGACAATGTTGGTTCCATATTTGTTTGTGAAAAGATCAGACATTCAATGAATCTAGCTGTAGTCTGTGAAAAGAACACACATGAAATGACACTTGTGGATCCATATGTGGTATGTGAAAATTACACACATCCGATGACAATGGTGGATCCATATGTGGTCTGTGAAAAGAACACACATGCAATGACAATGGTGGTTCCATATGTGGTCTGTGAAAAGAACAGACATGCAATGACTCTAGCCGTGGTTAATGAAAAGAACACACATGCAATGACACAGGTAGATCCATATGTGTTCTATGAAAAGAACACACATGCAATGACACTAGTGGATCCATATGTGGTCTGTGAAAAGAACACACATGCAATGAAAATGGTGGTTCCATATGTGGTATGTGAAAAGAACACACATGCAATGATACCGGTGGATCCATATGTGGTATGTGAAAAGAACACAAATGCAATGACACTAGTGGATCCATATGTGGTCTGTGAAAACAACACACATGAAATGACTCTAGTGGATCCATATGTGGTTTGTGAAAAGAACAGACATGCAATGATACTGGTGGATCCATATGTGGTGTTAGAAAAGAACACACATTCAATGACAATGGTGGATCCATATGTGGTTTGTGAAAAGAACAAACATTTCAATGACACTAGTGGATCCATATGTGGTCTGTGAAAATAACACACATGCAATGACACTAGTGGATCCATATGTGGTCTGTGAAAAGAACACACATGCAATGACACTCGTGGATCCATATGTGGTATGTAAAAAGAAAACACATGTAATGATACTGGTGGATCCATATGTGGTCTGTGAAAAGAACACAATTGCAATGACTCCGGTGGATCCATATGTGGTTTATGAAAAGAACACACATGCAATGACAATGGTGGTTCCATATGTGGTTTGTGAAAAGAACAGACATGCAATGACTCTAGTTGTGGTCTGTGAAAAGAACACAAATGAAATGACACTGGTTGATCCTTATGTGGTCTGTGAAAATAACACACATCCAATGACAATGGTGGATCCATATGTGGTATGTGAAAAGAACACACATGCAACGACAATGGTGGTTCGATATGTGGTCTCTTAAAAGAACATACATGCAATGACTCTAACTGTGGTTAATGAAAAGAACACGCATGCAATAACACTGATGGATCCATATGTGGTCTGTTAAAAGAACACACATGCAATGACACTGGTGGATCCATATGTGGTCTGTGAAAAGAACACACATGCAATGACTCTACTACATCCATATGTGGTCTATGAAAATAACACACATGCAATGACACTGGTGGATCCATATGTGGTCTGTGAAAAGAACAAACATTTCAATGACACTACTAGATCGATATATGGTCTGTGAAAAGAACACACATGCAATGACACTAGTGGATCCATATGTGGCATGTGAAAGAACACACATGCAATAACACTGGTGGATCCATATGTGGTCTGTGAAAAGAACACACATGCAATGAAAATTGTGGTTCCATATGTGGTTTGTGAAAAGAACACACATGCAATGACACTAGTGAATCCATATGTGGTCTGTGAAAAGAACACACATGCAATGAAAATGGTGGATCCATATGTGGTCTGTGAAAAGAATAAACATGCAATGACACTAGTGGATCCATATGTGGTCTGTGAAAAGAACACACATGCAATGACACTGGTGGATTCATCTGTGATCCGTGAACAGAACACAAAGTGCAATGACACTAGTGGATCCATATGTGCTCTATGAAAATAACACACATGAAATGACACTGGTGGATCCATATGTGGTCTCTGAAAATAACACACATCCAATGGAAATGGTGGATCCATATGTGGTATGTGAAAAGAACACACATGCAATGACAATGGTGGTTCCATATGTGGTATGTGAAAATAACAGACATGCAATGACTCTAACTATGGTTAATGAAAAGAACACACATGTAATGACACTGGTGGATCCATATGTCGTCTGTAAAAAAGAACACTCATGCAATAACACTGGTGAATCCATATGTGGTCTATGAAAAGAACACACATGCAATGAAAATTGTGGTTCCATATGTGGTATCTGAAAAGAACACACATGCAATGACACTAGTGGATCCATATGTGGTCTATGAAAAGAACACACATGCAATGAAAATGGTGGATCCATATGCGGTCTGTGAAAAGAATAAACATGCAATGACACTAGTGGATCCATATGTGGTCTGTGAAAAGAACACAAATGCAATGACACTGGTGGATCCATATGTGATCCGTGAACAGAACACAAAGTGCAATCACACTAGTGGATCCATATGTGGTCTATGAAAATAACACACATGCAATGACTCTAGTGGATCCATATGTGGTTTCTGAAAAGAACACATATGCAATGACAATGTTGGTTCCATATTTGTTTGTGAAAAGATCAGACATTCAATGAATCTAGCTGTAGTCTGTGAAAAGAACACACATGAAATGACACTTGTGGATCCATATGTGGTATGTGAAAATTACACACATCCGATGACAATGGTGGATCCATATGTGGTCTGTGAAAAGAACACACATTCCATGACAATGGTGGTTCCATATGTGGTATGTGAAAAGAACAGACATGCAATGACTCTAGCCGTGGTTAATGAAAAGAACACACATGCAATGACACAGGTAGATCCATATGTGTTCTATGAAAAGAACACACATGCAATGACACTAGTGGATCCATATGTGGTCTGTGAAAAGAACACACATGCAATGAAAATGGTGGTTCCATATGTGGTATGTGAAAAGAACACACATGCAATGATACCGGTGGATCCATATGTGGTATGTGAAAAGAACACACATGCAATGACACTAGTGGATCCATATGTGGTCTGTGAAAACAACACACATGAAATGACTCTAGTGGATCCATATGTGGTTTGTGAAAAGAACAGACATGCAATGATACTGGTGGATCCATATGTGGTCTTTGAAAAGAACACACATTCAATGACAATGGTGGATCCATATGTGGTTTGTGAAAAGAACAAACATTTCAATGACACTAGTGGATCCATATGTGGTCTGTGAAAATAACACACATGCAATGACACTAGTGGATCCATATGTGGTCTGTGAAAAGAACACACATGCAATGACACTCGTGGATCCATATGTGGTATGTGAAAAGAACACACATGTAATGATACTGGTGGATCCATATGTGGTCTGTGAAAAGAACACAATTGCAATGACTCCGTTGGATCCATATGTGGTTTCTGAAAAGAACACACATGCAATGACAATGGTGGTTCCATATGTGGTTTGTGAAAAGAACAGACATGCAATGACTCTAGTTGTGGTCTGTGAAAAGAACACAAATGAAATGACACTGGTTGATCCTTATGTGGTCTGTGAAAATAACACACATCCAATGACAATGGTGGATCCATATGTGGTATGTGAAAAGAACACACATGCAACGACAATGGTGGTTCGATATGTGGTCTCTTAAAACAACATACATGCACTGACTCTAACTGTGGTTAATGAAAAGAACACGCATGCAATAACACTGATGGATCCATATGTGGTCTGTTAAAAGAACACACATGCAATGACACTGGTGGATCCATATGTGGTCTGTGAAAAGAACACACATGCAATGACTCTACTACATCCATATGTGGTCTATGAAAATAACACACATGCAATGACACTGGTGGATCCATATGTGGTCTGTGAAAAGAACAAACATTTCAATGACACTACTAGATCGATATATGGTCTGTGAAAAGAACACACATGCAATGACACTAGTGGATCCATATGTGGCATGTGAAAGAACACACATGCAATGACAATGATGGTTCCATATGTGGTCTGTGAAAAGAACACACCTGCAATGACTCTGGTGGATCCATATGTGGTTTGTGAAAAGAAAACACATGCAATGACAATAGTGGTTCCATATGTGGTTTGTGAAAAGATTAGACATGGAATGACTCTAGCTGTTGTCTGTGAAAAGAACACACATGAAATCACACTGGTGGATCCATATGTGGTCTGTGAAAATAACACACATCCAATGACAATGGTGGATCCATATGTGATATGTGAAAAGAACACACATGCAATGACAATGGTGGTTCCATATGTGGTCTGTGAAAAGAACAGACATGCAATGACTCTAACTGTGGTTAATGAAAAGAACACACATGTAATGACACTGGTGGATCCATATGTCATCTGTAAAAAGAACACACATGCAATAACACTGGTGGATCCATCTGTGGTCTGTGAAAAGGACACACATGCAATGACACTGGTGGATCCATATGTGGGCTGTGAAAAGAACACACATGAAATGACTCTGGTGGATCCATATGTGGTTTGTGAAAAGAACAGACATGCAATGATACTGGTGGATCCATATGTGGTCTGTTAAAATAACACACATGCAATGACACTGGTGGATCCATATGTGGTCTTTGAAAAGAACAAACATTTCAATGACACTGGTGGATCCATATGTGGTCTGTGAAAAGAACACTCATGCAATGACATTGGTGGATCCATATGTGGTCCGTGAAAAGAACACACATGCAATGACAATGGTGGTTCCATATGTGGTCTGTGAAAAGAACACACATGCAATGACAATGGTGGATCCATATGTGGTTTGTGAAAAGAACACACATGCAATTACACTGGTTGATCCATATGTGGTCTGTGAAAAGAACACACATGAAATGACACTGGTGGATCCATATGTGGTTAATGAAAAGAACACACATTTCAATGACACTGGTGGATGCATATATGGTTTGTGAAAAGAACACACATGCAATGAACTCTGGTGGATCCATATGTGGTCTGTGAAAACAACACACCTTTCAATGACACTGGTGGATCCATACATTGTTTGTGAAGAACACACGTGCAATGAACTCTGGTGGATCCATATGTGGTCTATGAAAAGAACACACATGCAATGACTCTGGTTTATCCATATGTGGTCTATGAAAACAACACACATGAAATGACACTGGTGGATCCATATGTGGTCTGTGAAAATAACACACATGCAATGACACTGGTGGATCCATATGTGGTTGCTGACCCGTGTATTAACGAGCTTGTTGGGGAACCCCAAGAGGAAGGTATGATGAGCACAGCAGTAAGTTTCACTTAGTTATGAAACCAAGGTTATCAATCCAGTAGGAGCAAGGAAACACCCCAAAGTTGTAGCTAGCTGAACGTTGGCAGGGCTCACTACCGGTGCCAGCAGCAACGTGGAGACCTGCACAACACAACCTCAGAACTCTGTCCGCAACTTGCGATGAGGTTGTCAATCTCACCGGTTTTGCTGAAAACAAAGGATTAAATGTATCAAATGGAAGGGAATAATAGTTCACAGAAAGTAAACACAAAGGAGTAAATAGTTTGTAGATTGTATGTAAAAGAAAGGACCGGGATCCATAGTTCACTAGAGGTGGCTCTCCTTAAGATAGATAACATGCTGGGTGAAAAAATTACAGTGGGGCAATTGAAAAACATCGAGAAAGCATACAAGCATATACTAATAATCTTGACTCCTTTGAGACTTGATTGGGAATTACAACATTATACATAGACCGCCATCCAACTGCATCTATGACTAATAATCCACCTTCAGGTTATCATCCGAACCCCTCCAGTATAAGTTGCAAGCAACAGATTATTGCTTTACGAATTGCGTGTAAAGTAAACAATACGATTATTCTATGAAAAAAGGATTGTTGTTTTCTCCTAGTAGCAACATCACATCTAGTACCTTAGATATTTCTGTCACTTCCCCAGATTACCAGAGGCATGAACCCACTATCGAGCATAAATACTAACTCTTGGAGTTGCTAGCATATACTTGGCCAAGATAGCTACTAACAACGGAAAGCATGCAAGATCACAAATAACAAAGACATGATAGAATCAATCTGAAATAGCATCTCAATATCCATCGGATCCCCGCAAACACAACATGTATGGATTACAAATAGATGATCTTGATCTTGAACGGAGCTCACAAGATCTAAACATGAAAGCACAAAGGAGGAGAACCAGCCATCTAGCTACTACATGGACCCGTAGTCCCAAGATGAACTACTCACGCATCACACTAGAGGCTTGCATGATGATGAAGAAGGCCTGTGGTGAATTATCCTCCCGAGGTGTGCCGGGAAGGGCTTCAGATCCCTCCCGATCTAGGGATGGAGATGACGGCGGATACAGACTCTTTTGTGGAATTTTGATCGGGTACTTAGGGTTTTGGTATCGGAGGCAATATATAGGCGGAAGGAGAGGCCGAGGGGGTGCTGGGGTCAGCCAGACCACCCCCTGGCGCGGGCCAGGCCTGGCCGCGTGGCCAGGTGGTGTGGCCGGGCCCCATCCCATCTCCGTCTCGTATTCTGGCTCCAAGTGTCTTCCGGTAAAATAGCATCTTTGGCTTTTGTCCCGTCCAATTCCGAGAATATTCATTTTCTGACTTCCTGGAACCAAAAACAGCAGAAAACATGCAGCTGGCACTGTGGCTCTTGTTAATAGGTTAGTCCAAGAAATCATATGAAAAGTACTCCAAAGTGGGGACAAAACACAAGAAAGTAGATAAAACCAAGCATGGAACAACAAAAATTATAGATACATTTGCAATGTATCAGTGGTCTGTGAAAAGAACACACATGCATTGACACTGGTGGATCCATATGTGGTTTGTGAAAAGAACACACATGCAATGAAAATGGTGGATCCATATGTGGTCTGTGAAAAGAATACACATGCAATGACACTGGTGGATCCATATGTGGTCTGTGAAAAGAACACACATGCAATGACATTGGTGGATCCATATGTGGTCCGTGAAAAGAACACACATGCAATGACACTGGTGGATCCATATGTGGTCTCTGAAAATAACACACATGCAATGACTCTGGTAGACCCATATGTGGTTTGTGAAAAGAACACACATGCAATCACAATGTTGGTTCCATATTTGTTTGTGAAAAGAACAAACATGCAATGACTCTAGCTATGGTCTATGGAAAGAACACACATGAAATGACACTTTTGGATCCATATGTGGTCTATGAAAAGAACACACATCCAATGACAATGGTGGATCCATATGTGGTATGTGAAAAGAACACACATGCAATGACAATGGTGGTTCCATATGTGGTCTATGAAAAGAACATACATGCAATGACACTGGTGGATCCATGTGTAGTCTGTGAAAAGAACACACATGCAATGACAATGGTGGTTCCATATGTGGTCTATGAATAGAACACACATGCAATGAAATGGTGGATCCATATGTGGTTTGTGAAAAGAACACACATGCAATGACACTGGTTGATCCATATGTGGTCTGTGAAAAGAACACACATGAAATGACACTAGTGGATCCATATGTGGTTAATGAAAAGAACACACATTTCAATGACAATGGTGGTCCCATATATGGTTTGTGAAAAGAACACACATGCAATGAACTCTAGTGGATCCATATGTGGTCTGTGTAAACAACACACATTTCAATGACACTTGAGGATCCATATTTGGTCCGTGAAAAGAATACATATGAAATGACACTTGTGGATCCATATGTGGTCTATGAAAAGAACACACATGCAATGACTCTGGTGGAACCATATGTGGTTTGTGAAAAGAATACACATGCAATGACACTGGTTGATCCATATGTAGTCTTTGAAAAGAACACACATGAAATGACACTGGTGGATCCATATATGGTTAATGAAAAGAACACACATTTCAATGACACTGGTGGATCCATATATGGTTTGTGAAAAGAACACACATGCAATGAAGTCTGGTGGATCCATATGTGGTCTATGAAAAGAACACACATGGAATCACACTGGTTGATCCATATGTGGTCTGTGAAAAGAACACACATGAAATGACACTGGTGGATCGATATGTGGTCTGTGAAAAGAACACACATGCAATGACACTGGTGGATCCATATGTGGTCTGTGAAAAGAACACACATGCAATGACAATGGTGGTTCCATATGTGGTCTGTGAAAAGAACACACATGCAATGACTCTGGTGGATCCATATGTGGTTTGTGAAAAGAACACACATGCAATGACAGTGGTGGATCCATTTGTGGTATGTGAAAGGAACACACATGTAATGGTACTGGTGGATCCAAATGTGGTCTGTGAAAGAACACACATGCAATGACACTGGTGGATCCATATGTGGTTCGTGAAAAGAACAAACATTTCAATGACACTGGTGGATCCGTACGTGGTCTGTGAAAAGAACACACATGCAATGACTCTGGTGGATCCATATGTGGTTTGTGAAAAGAACACACATGCAATGACAATAGTGGTTCCATATGTGGTTTGTGAAAAGAACATACATGCAATGACTCTAGCTGTGGTCTGTGAAAATAACACACACGAAATGACGCTGGTGGATCCATATGTGGTCTGTGAAAATAACACACATCCAATGACAATGGTGGATCCATATGTGGTATGTGAAAATAACACACATGCAATGACAATGGTGGTTCCATATGTGGTCTGTGAAAAGAATAGACATGCAATGACTCTAACTGTGGTTAATGAAAAGAACACACATGTAATGACACGGGTGGATCCATATGTCGTCTGTAAAAAGAACACACATGCAATAACACTGGTGGATCCATATGTGGTCTGTGAAAAGAACACACATGCAATGAAAATTGTGGTTCCATATGTGGTCTGTGAAAAGAACACACATGCAATGACAATGGTGGTTCCATATGTGGTCTATGAAAAGAACATACATGCAATGACACTGGTGGATCCATGTGTAGTTTGTGAAAAGAACACACATGCAATGACAATGGTGGTTCCATATGTGGTCTATGAATAGAACACACATGCAATGAAATGGTGGATCCATATGTGGTTTGTGAAAAGAACACACATGCAATGACACTGGTTGATCCATATGTGGTCTGTGAAAAGAACACACATGAAATGACACTAGTGGATCCATATGTGGTTAATGAAAAGAACACACATTTCAATGACAATGGTGGTCCCATATATGGTTTGTGAAAAGAACACACATGCAATGAACTCTAGTGGATCCATATGTGGTCTGTGTAAACAACACACATTTCAATGACACTTGAGGATCCATATTTGGTCCATGAAAAGAATACATATGAAATGACACTTGTGGATCCATATGTGGTCTATGAAAAGAACACACATGCAATGACTCTGGTGGAACCATATGTGGTTTGTGAAAAGAATACACATGCAATGACACTGGTGGATCCATATGTGGTCTGTGAAAAGAACACACATGAAATGACACTAGTGGATCCATATGTGGTTAATGAAAAGAACACACATTTCAATGACAATGGTGGATCCATATATGGTTTGTGAAAAGGACACACATGCAATGAACTCTAGTGGATCCATATGTGGTCTGTGAAAACAACACACATTTCAATGACACTTGAGGATCCATATGTTGTCCGTGAAAAGAGTACATATGGAATGACACTGGTGGATCCATATGTGGTCTATGAAAAGAACACACATGCAATGACTCTAGTGGATCCATATGTGGTTTGTGAAAAGAAGACACCTGCAATGACACTGGTTGATCCATATGTGGTCTGTGAAAAGAACACACATGCAATGACTCTGGTGGATCCATATGTGGTTTGTGAAAAGAACACACATGCAATGACAGTGGTGGATCCATTTGTGGTATGTGAAAGGAACACACATGTATTGGTACTGGTGGATCCAAATGTGGTCTGTGAAAGAACACACATGCAATGACACTGGTGGATCCATATGTGGTTCGTGAAAAGAACAAACATTTCAATGACACTGGTGGATCCGTACGTGGTCTGTGAAAAGAACACACATGCAATGACTCTGGTGGATCCATATGTGGTTTGTGAAAAGAACACACATGCAATGACAATAGTGGTTCCATATGTGGTTTGTGAAAAGAACATACATGCAATGACTCTAGCTGTGGTCTGTGAAAATAACACACACGAAATGACGCTGGTGGATCCATATGTGGTCTGTGAAAATAACACACATCCAATGACAATGGTGGATCCATATGTGGTATGTGAAAATAACACACATGCAATGACAATGGTGGTTCCATATGTGGTCTGTGAAAAGAATAGACATGCAATGACTCTAACTGTGGTTAATGAAAAGAACACACATGTAATGACACGGGTGGATCCATATGTCGTCTGTAAAAAGAACACACATGCAATAACACTGGTGGATCCATATGTGGTCTGTGAAAAGAACACACATGCAATGAAAATTATGGTTCCATATGTGGTCTGTGAAAAGAACACACATGCAATGACACTGGTGGATCCATATGTGGTTTGTGAAAAGAAGAGACATGCAATGACACTGGTGGATCCATATGTGGTATGTGAAAAGAACACACATGAACTGACACTAGTGGATCCATATGTGGTTCATGAAAAGAGCACACATTTCAATGACAATGGTGGATCCATATATGGTTTGTGAAATGAACACACATGCAATGAACTCTGGTGGATCCATATGTGGTCTGTGAAAACAACACACATTTCAATGACACTTGTGGATCCATATGTGGTCCGTGAAAAGAATACATATGGAATGACACTGGTGGATCCATATGTGGTCTATGGAAAGAACACACATGCAATGACTCTGGTGGATCCATATGTGGTTTGTGAAAAGAGGACCATTGCAATGAAACTGGTTGATCCATATGTGGTCTTTGAAAAGAACACACATGAAATGACACTGATGGATCCATATATGGTTAATGAAAAGAACACACATTTCAATGACACTGGTGGATGCATATATGGTTTGTGAAAAGAACACACATGCAATGAACTCTGGTGGATCCACATGTGGTCTATGAAAACAACACACATTTCAATGACACTGGTGGATCCATACATTGTTTGTGAAAAAAAAACACATGTAATGAACTCTGGTGGATCCATATGTGGTCTATAGAAAGAACACACATGCAATGACACTGGTTGATCCATATGTGGTCTGTGAAAAGAACACACATGAAATGACACTGTGGATCCATATGTGGTCTGTGAAAAGAACACACATGCAATGACACTGGTGGATCCATATGTGGTATGTGAAAAGAACACACATGAAATGACACTGGTGGATCCATATGTGGTCTCTGAAAAGAACACACATGCAATGACACTGGTTGATCCATATGTGGTCTATGAAAAGAACACACATGCAATGACAATGGTGGTTCCATATGTGGTATGTGAAAAGAGCACACATGCAATGACTCCGGTGGATCCTTATGTGGTTTGTGAAAAGAACACACATCCAATGACAATAGTGGTTCCATATGTGGTTTGTGAAAAGAACAGACATGCAATGACTCTAGCGTGTTGTGAAAAGAACACACATGAAATCATCTTGGTGGATCCATATGGTCATGAAAATAACACACATCCAATGACAATGGTGGATCCATATGTGGTATGTGAAAATAACACACTTGCAATGAGAATGGTGGTTCCATATGTGGTCTGTGAAAAGAACATACATGCAATGACTCTAACTGTGGTTAATGAAAAGAACACACATGTAATGACACTAGTGGATCCAAATGTAAATACGTAAAAAGAACACACGTGCAATAACACTGGTGGATCCATATGTGGTCTGTGAAAAGAACACACATGCAATGAAAATTGTGGTTCCATATGTGGTCTATGAAAAGAACACACATGCAATGACACTAGTGGATCCATATGTGGTTTGTGAAAAGAAGACACATGCAATGACACTGGTGGATCCATATGTGGTCTGTGAAAAGAACACACATGAAATGACACTAGTGGATCCATATGTGGTTAATGAAAAGAACACACATTTCAATGACAATGGTGGATCCATATATGGTTTGTGAAAAGGACACACATGCAATGAACTCTAGTGGATCCATATGTGGTCTGTGAAAACAACACACATTTCAATGACACTTGAGGATCCATATGTTGTCCGTGAAAAGAGTACATATGGAATGACACTGGTGGATCCATATGTGGTCTATGAAAAGAACACACATGCAATGACTCTAGTGGATCCATATGTGGTTTGTGAAAAGAAGACACCTGCAATGACACTGGTTGATCCATATGTGGTCTTTGAAAAGAACACACATGAAATGACACTGATGGATTCATATATGGTTAATGAAAAGAACACACATTTCAATGACACTGGTGGATCCATATATGGTTTGTGAAAAGAACACACATGCAATGAACTCTGGTGGATCCATATGTGGTCTATGAAAAGAACACACATTTCAATGACACTGGTGGATCCATACATTGTTTGTGAAAAGAACACACATGCAATGAACTCTAGTGGATCCATATGTGGTCTATGGAAAGAACACACATGCAATAACACTGGTTGATCCATATGTGGTCTGTGAAAAGAACACACATGAAATGACACTGGTGGATCCATATGTGGTCTATGGAAAGAACACACATGCAATGACTCTGGTGGATCCATATGTGGTTTGTGAAAAGAGGACACATGCAATGACACTGGTTGATCCATATGTGGTCTTTGAAAAGAACACACATGAAATGACACTGGTGGATCCATATATGGTTAATGAAAAGAACACACATTTCAATGACACTGGTGGATGCATATATGGTTTGTGAAAAGAACACACATGCAATGAACTCTGGTGGATCCACATGTGGTCTATGAAAACAACACACATTTCAATGACACTGGTGGATCCATACATTGTTTGTGAAAAGAACACACATGCAATGAACTCTGGTGGATCCATATGTGGTCTATAGAAAGAACACACATGCAATGACACTGGTTGATCCATATGTGGTCTATGAAAAGAACACACATGAAATGACACTGGTGGATCCATATGTGGTCTGTGAAAAGAACACACATGCAATGACACTGGTGGATCCATATGTGGTATGTGAAAAGAACACACATGAAATGACATTGGTGGATCCATATGTGGTCTGTGAAAAGAACACACATGAAATGACACTGGTGGATCCATATGTGGTTTGTGAAAAGAACACACATGCAATGAACTCCGGTGGATCCATATGTGGTCTCTGAAAAGAACACACATGCAATGACACTGGTTGATCCATATGTGGTCTGTGAAAAGAACACACATGCAATGACAATGGTGGTTCCATATGTGGTATGTGAAAAGAACACACATGCAATGACTCCGGTGGATCCTTGTGTGGTTTGTGAAAAGAACACACATCCAATGACAATAGTGGTTCCATATGTGGTTTGTGAAAAGAACAGACATGCAATGACTCTAGCTGTGTTCTGTGAAAAGAACACACATGAAATCATGCTGGTGGATCCATATGTGGTCTGTGAAAATAACACACATCCAATGACAATGGTGGATCCATATGTGGTATGTGAAAATAACACACATGCAATGAGAATGGTGGTTCCATATGTGGTCTGTGAAAAGAACATACATGCAATGACTCTAACTGTGGTTAATGAAAAGAACACACATGTAATGACACTAGTGGATCCAAATGTCGTCTGTAAAAAGAACACACGTGCAATAACACTGGTGGATCCATATGTGGTCTGTGAAAAGAACACACATGTAATGAAAATTGTGGTTCCATATGTGGTCTATGAAAAGAACACACATGCAATGACACTAGTGGATCCATATGTGGTTTGTGAAAAGAAGACACATGCAATGACACTGGTGGATCCATATGTGGTCTGTGAAAAGAACACACATGAAATGACACTAGTGGATCCATATGTGGTTAATGAAAAGAACACACATTTCAATGACAATGGTGGATCCATATATGGTTTGTGAAAAGGACACACATGCAATGAACTCTAGTGGATCCATATGTGGTCTGTGAAAACAACACACATTTCAATGACACTTGAGGATCCATATGTTGTCCGTGAAAAGAGTACATATGGAATGACCTTTGGTGGATCCATATGGTCTATTAAAAGAACACATGCAATGACTCTAGTGGATCCATATGTGGTTTGTGAAAAGAAGACACCTGCAATGACACTGGTTGATCCATATGTGGTCTTTGAAAAGAACACACATGAAATGACACTGATGGATTCATATATGGTTAATGAAAAGAACACACATTTCAATGACCTTTGGTGGATCCATATATGGTTTGTGAAAAGAACACACATGCAATGAACTCTGGTGGATCCATATGTGGTCTATGAAAAGAACACACATTTCAATGACACTGGTGGATCCATACATTGTTTGTGAAAAGAACACACATGCAATGAACTCTAGTGGATCCATATGTGGTATATGGAAAGAACACACATGCAATAACACTGGTTGATCCATATGTGGTCTGTGAAAAGAACACACATGAAATGACACTGGTGGATCCATATGTGTTCTGTGAAAAGAACACACATGCAATGACACTGGTGGATCCATATGTGGTTTGTGAATAGAACACACATGCAATGACACTAGTGGATCCATATATGGTTTGTGAAAAGAACACACATGCAATGAAAATTGTGGTTCAATATGTGGTCTGTGAAAAGAACACACATGCAATGCCACTAGTGGATCCATATGTGGTTTGTGAAAAGAATACACATGCAATGACACTGGTGGATCCATATGTGCTCTGTGAAAAGAACACACATGAAATGACTCTGGTGGATCCATATGTGGTTTGTGAAAAGAACAGACATGCAATGATACTGGTGTATCCATATGTGGTCTGTGAAAAGAACACACATGCAATGACACTGGTGGATCCATATGTGGTCTTTGAAAAGAACACACATAAAATGACACTGATCGATCCATATATGGTTAATGAAAAGAAAACACATTTCAATGACACTGGTGGATGCATATATGGTTTGTGAAAAGAACACATATGCAATGAACTCTGGTGGATCCACATGTGGTCTATGAAAACAACACACATTTCAATGACACTGGTGGATCCATACATTGTTTGTGAAAAGAACACACATGCAATGAACTCTGGTGGATCCATATGTGGTCTATAGAAAGAACACACATGCAATGACACTGGTTGATCCATATGTGGTCTATGAAAAGAACACACATGAAATGACACTGGTGGATCCATATGTGGTCTGTGAAAAGAACACACATGCAATGACACTGGTGGATCCATATGTGGTATGTGAAAAGAACACACATGAAATGACACTGGTGGATCCATATGTGGTCTGTGAAAAGAACACACATGAAATGACACTGGTGGATCCATATGTGGTTTGTGAAAAGAACACACATGCAATGAACTCCGGTGGATCCATATGTGGTCTCTGAAAAGAACACACATGCAATGACACTGGTTGATCCATATGTGGTCTGTGAAAAGAACACACATGCAATGACAATGGTGGTTCCATATGTGGTATGTGAAAAGAACACACATGCAATGACTCCGGTGGATCCTTGTGTGGTTTGTGAAAAGAACACACATCCAATGACAATAGTGGTTCCATATGTGGTTTGTGAAAAGAACAGACATGCAATGACTCTAGCTGTGTTCTGTGAAAAGAACACACATGAAATCATGCTGGTGGATCCATATGGTGCGTGAAAATAACACACATCCAATGACAATGGTGGATCCATATGTGGTATGTGAAAATAACACACATGCAATGAGAATGGTGGTTCCATATGTGGTCTGTGAAAAGAACATACATGCAATGACTCTAACTGTGGTTAATGAAAAGAACACACATGTAATGACACTAGTGGATCCAAATGTCGTCTGTAAAAAGAACACACGTGCAATAACACTGGTGGATCCATATGTGGTCTGTGAAAAGAACACACATGTAATGAAAATTGTGGTTCCATATGTGGTCTATGAAAAGAACACACATGCAATGACACTAGTGGATCCATATGTGGTTTGTGAAAAGAAGACACATGCAATGACACTGGTGGATCCATATGTGGTCTGTGAAAAGAACACACATGAAATGACACTAGTGGATCCATATGTGGTTAATGAAAAGAACACACATTTCAATGACAATGGTGGATCCATATATGGTTTGTGAAAAGGACACACATGCAATGAACTCTAGTGGATCCATATGTGGTCTGTGAAAACAACACACATTTCAATGACACTTGAGGATCCATATGTTGTCCGTGAAAAGAGTACATATGGAATGACACTGGTGGATCCATATGTGGTCTATGAAAAGAACACACATGCAATGACTCTAGTGGATCCATATGTGGTTTGTGAAAAGAAGACACCTGCAATGACACTGGTTGATCCATATGTGGTCTTTGAAAAGAACACACATGAAATGACACTGATGGATTCATATATGGTTAATGAAAAGAACACACATTTCAATGACACTGGTGGATCCATATATGGTTTGTGAAAAGAACACACATGCAATGAACTCTGGTGGATCCATATGTGGTCTATGAAAAGAACACACATTTCAATGACACTGGTGGATCCATACATTGTTTGTGAAAAGAACACACATGCAATGAACTCTAGTGGATCCATATGTGGTATATGGAAAGAACACACATGCAATAACACTGGTTGATCCATATGTGGTCTGTGAAAAGAACACACATGAAATGACACTGGTGGATCCATATGTGTTCTGTGAAAAGAACACACATGCAATGACACTGGTGGATCCATATGTGGTCTGTGAATAGAACACACATGCAATGACACTAGTGGATCCATATATGGTTTGTGAAAAGAACACACATGCAATGAAAATTGTGGTTCAATATGTGGTCTGTGAAAAGAACACACATGCAATGACACTAGTGGATCCATATGTGGTTTGTGAAAAGAATACACATGCAATGACACTGGTGGATCCATATGTGCTCTGTGAAAAGAACACACATGAAATGACTCTGGTGGATCCATATGTGGTTTGTGAAAAGAACAGACATGCAATGATACTGGTGTATCCATATGTGGTCTGTGAAAAGAACACACATGCAATGACACTGGTGGATCCATATGTGGTCTTTGAAAAGAACACACATAAAATGACACTGATCGATCCATATATGGTTAATGAAAAGAAAACACATTTCAATGACACTGGTGGATGCATATATGGTTTGTGAAAAGAACACATATGCAATGAACTCTGGTGGATCCACATGTGGTCTATGAAAACAACACACATTTCAATGACACTGGTGGATCCATACATTGTTTGTGAAAAGAACACACATGCAATGAACTCTGGTGGATCCATATGTGGTCTATGGAAAGAACACACATGCAATGACACTGGTTGATCCATATGTGGTCTGCGAAAAGAACACACATGAAATGACCTTTGGTGGATCTATACGTGGTGCATGAAAAGAATACACATGCAATGACACTGGTGGATCCATATGTGGTATGTGAAAAGAACACACATGAAATGACACTGGTGGATCCATATGTGGTTTGTGAAAAGAACACACATGCAATGAACTCCGGTGTATCCATATGTGGTCTATGAAAAGAACACACATGCAATGACACTGGTTGATCCATATGTGGTCTATGAAAAGAACACACATGCAATGACAATGGTGGTTCCATATGTGGTCTGTGAAAAGAACACACATGCAATGACTCCGGTGGATCCTTATGTGGTTTGTGAAAAGAACACACATCCAATGACAATAGTGGTTCCATATGTGGTTTGTGAAAAGAACAGACATGCAATGACTCTAGCTGTATTCTGTGAAAAGAACACACATGAAATCATGCTGGTGGATCCATATGTGGTCTCTGAAAATAACACACATCCAATGACAATGGTGGATCCATATGTGGTATGTGAAAATAACACAAATGCAATGAGAATGGTGGTTCCATATGTGGTCTGTGAAAAGAACATACATGCAATGACTCTAACTGTGGTTAATGAAAAGAACACACATGTAATGACACTGGTGGATCCAAATGTCGTCTGTAAAAAGAACACACATGCAATAACACTGGTGGATCCATATGTGGTCTATGAAAAGAACAGACATGCAATGAAAATTGTGGTTCCATATGTGGTCTATGAAAAGAACACACATGCAATGACACTAGTGGATCCATATGTAGTGCATGAACAGAACACACATGAAATGACACTAGTGGATCCATATGTGGTTAATGAAAAGAACACACATTTCAATGACAATGGTGGATCCATATATGGTTTGTGAAAAGGACACACATGCAATGAACTCTAGTGGATCCATATGTGGTTGAAACAACACACATTTCAATGACACTTGAGGATCCATATGTGGTCCGTGAAAAGAGTACATATGGAATGACATTGGTGGATCCATATGTGGTCTCTGAAAAGAACACACATGCAATGACTCTAGTGGATCCATATGTGGTTTGTGAAAAGAAGACACATGCAATGACACTGGTTGATCCATATGTGGTCTTTGAAAAGAACACACATGAAATGACACTGATGGATTCATATATGGTTAATGAAAAGAACACACATTTCAATGAACCTGGTGGATCCATATATGGTTTGTGAAAAGAACACACATGCAATGAACTCTGGTGGATCCATATGGTCTATGAAAAAACACACATTTCAATGACACTGGTGGATCCATACATTGTTTGTGAAAAGAACACACATGCAATGAACTCTGGTGGATCCATATGTGGTCTATGGAAAGAACACACATGCAATGACACTGGTTGTTCCATATGTGGTCTGCGAAAAGAACACACATGAAATGACACTGGTGGATCTATCTGTGGTCTGTGAAAAGAATACACATGCAATGACACTGGTGGATCCATATGTGGTATGTGAAAAGAACACACATGAAATGACACTGGTGGATCCATATGTGGTTTGTGAAAAGAACACACATGCAATGAACTCCGGTGGATCCATATGTGGTCTATGAAAAGAACACACATGCAATGACACTGGTTGATCCATATGTGGTCTGTGAAAAGAACACACATGCAATGACAATGGTGGTTCCATATGTGGTCTGTGAAAAGAACACATGCAATGACTCGGTGGATCCTTATGTGGTTTGTGAAAAGAACACATCCAATGACAATAGTGGTTCCATATGTGGTTTGTGAAAAGAACAGACATGCAATGACTCTAGCTGTATTCTGTGAAAAGAACACACATGAAATCATGCTGGTGGATCCATATGTGGTCTGTGAAAATAACACACATCCAATGACAATGGTGGATCCATATGTGGTATGTGAAAATAACACAAATGCAATGAGAATGGTGGTTCCATATGTGGTCTGTGAAAAGAACATACATGCAATGACTCTAACTGTGGTTAATGAAAAGAACACACATGTAATGACACTGGTGGATCCAAATGTCGTCTGTAAAAAGAACACACATGCAATAACACTGGTGGATCCATATGTGGTCTGTGAAAAGAACAGACATGCAATGAAAATTGTGGTTCCATATGTGGTCTATGAAAAGAACACACATGCAATGACACTAGTGGATCCATATGTGGTCTGTGAAAAGAACACACATGAAATGACACTAGTGGATCCATATGTAGTTAATGAAAAGAACACACATTTCAATGACAATGGTGGATCCATATATGGTTTGTGAAAAGGACACACATGCAATGAACTCTAGTGGATCCATATGTGGTCTGTGAAAACAACACACATTTCAATGACACTTGAGGATCCATATGTGGTCCGTGAAAAGAGTACATATGGAATGACATTGGTGGATCCATATGTGGTCTCTGAAAAGAACACACATGCAATGACTCTAGTGGATCCATATGTGGTTTGTGAAAAGAAGACACATGCAATGACACTGGTTGATCCATATGTGGTCTTTGAAAAGAACACACATGAAATGACACTGATGGATTCATATATGGTTAATGAAAAGAACACACATTTCAATGAACCTGGTGGATCCATATATGGTTTGTGAAAAGAACACACATGCAATGAACTCTGGTGGATCCATATGTGGTCTATGAAAACAACACACATTTCAATGACACTAGTGGATCCATACATTGTTTGTGAAAAGAACACACATGCAATGAACTCTGGTGGATCCATATGTGGTCTATGGAAAGAACACACATGCAATGACACTGGTTGTTCCATATGTGGTCTGCGAAAAGAACACACATAAAATGACACTGGTGGATCTATCTGTGGTCTGTGAAAAGAATACACATGCAATGACACTGGTGGATCCATATGTGGTATGTGAAAAGAACACACATGAAATGACACTGGTGGATCCATATGTGGTTTGTGAAAAGAACACACATGCAATGAACTCCAGTGGATCCATATGTGGTCTATGAAAAGAACACACATGCAATGACACTGGTTGATCCATATGTGGTCTGTGAAAAGAACACACATGCAATGACAATGGTGGTTCCATATGTGGTCTGTGAAAAAAACACACATGCAATGACTCCGGTGGATCCTTATGTGGTTTGTGAAAAGAACACACATCCAATGATAATAGTGGTTCCATATGTGGTTTGTGAAAAGAACACACATGCAATGACTCTAGCTGTATTCTGTGAAAAGAACACACATGAAATCATGCTGGTGGATCCATATGTGGTCTGTGAAAATAACACACATCCAATGACAATGGTGGATCCATATGTGGTATGTGAAAATAACACAAATGCAATGAGAATGGTGGTTCCATATGTGGTCTGTGAAAAGAACATACATGCAATGATTCTAACTGTGGTTAATGAAAAGAACACACATGTAATGACACTGGTGGATCCAAATGTCGTATGTAAAAATAAAACACATGCAATAACACTGGTGGATCCATATGTGGTCTATGAAAAGAACAGACATGCAATGAAAATTGTGGTTCCATATGTGGTCTATGAAAAGAACACACATGCAATGACACTAGTGGATCCATATGTGGTCTGTGAAAAGAACACACATGAAATGACACTAGTGGATCCATATGTGGTTAATGAAAAGAACACACATTTCAATGACAATGGTGGATCCATATATGGTTTGTGAAAAGGACACACATGCAATGAACTCTAGTGGATCCATATGTGGTCTGTGAAAACAACACACATTTCAATGACACTTGAGGATCCATATGTGGTCCGTGAAAAGAGTACATATGGAATGACATTGGTGGATCCATATGTGGTCTCTGAAAAGAACACACATGCAATGACTCTAGTGGATCCATATGTGGTTTGTGAAAAGAAGACACATGCAATGACACTGGTTGATCCATATGTGGTCTTTGAAAAGAACACACATGAAATGACACTGATGGATTCATATATGGTTAATGAAAAGAACACACATTTCAATGAACCTGGTGGATCCATATATGGTTTGTGAAAAGAACACACATGCAATGAACTCTGGTGGATCCATATGTGGTCTACGAAAACAACACACATTTCAATGACACTGGTGGATCCATACATTGTTTGTGAAAAGAACACACATGCAATGAACTCTGGTGGATCCATATGTGGTCTATGGAAAGAACACACATGCAATGACACTGGTTGTTCCATATGTGGTCTGCGAAAAGAACACACATGAAATGACACTGGTGGATCTATCTGTGGTCTGTGAAAAGAATACACATGCAATGACACTGGTGGATCCATATGTGGTATGTGAAAAGAACACACATGAAATGACACTGGTGGATCCATATGTGGTTTGTGAAAAGAACACACATGCTATGAACTCCGGTGGATCCATATGTGGTCTATGAAAAGAACACACATGCAATGACACTGGTTGATCCATATGTGGTCTGTGAAAAGAACACACATGCAATGACAATGGTGGTTCCATATGTGGTCTGTGAAAAGAACACACATGCAATGACTCCGGTGGATCCTTATGTGGTTTGTGAAAAGAACACACATCCAATGACAATAGTGGTTCCATATGTGGTTTGTGAAAAGAACAGACATGCAATGACTCTAGCTGTATTCTGTGAAAAGAACACACATGAAATCATGCTGGTGGATCCATATGTGGTCTGTGAAAATAACACACATCCAATGACAATGGTGGATCCATATGTGGTATGTGAAAATAACACAAATGCAATGAGAATGGTGGTTCCATATGTGTCATGAAAAGAACATACATGCAATGACTCTAACTGTGGTTAATGAAAAGAACACACATGTAATGACAGGTGGATCCAAATGTAAATGCATAAAAGAACACACATGCAATAACACTGGTGGATCCATATGTGGTCTGTGAAAAGAACAGACATGCAATGAAAATTGTGGTTCCATATGTGGTCTATGAAAAGAACACACATGCAATGACACTAGTGGATCCATATGTGGTGGAAAAGAACACACATGAAATGACACTAGTGGATCCATATGTAGTTAATGAAAAGAACACACATTTCAATGACAATGGTGGATCCATATATGGTTTGTGAAAAGGACACACATGCAATGAACTCTAGTGGATCCATATGTGGTCTGTGAAAACAACACACATTTCAATGACACTTGAGGATCCATATGTGGTCCGTGAAAAGTACATATGGAATGACATTGGTGGATCCATATGTGGTCTCTGAAAAGAACACACATGCAATGACTCTAGTGGATCCATATGTGGTTTGTGAAAAGAAGAAACATGCAATGGCACTGGTGGATCCATATGTGGTCTTTGAAAGAACACACATGAAATGACATGATGGATTCATATATGGTTAATGAAAAGAACACACATTTCAATGAACCTGGTGGATCCATATATGGTTTGTGAAAAGAACACACATGCAATGAACTCTGGTGGATCCATATGTGGTCTATGAAAACAACACACATTTCAATGACACTAGTGGATCCATACATTGTTTGTGAAAAGAACACACATGCAATGAACTCTGGTGGATCCATATGTGGTCTATGGAAAGAACACACATGCAATGACACTGGTTGTTCCATATGTGGTCTGCGAAAAGAACACACATAAAATGACACTGGTGGATCTATCTGTGGTCTGTGAAAAGAATACACATGCAATGACACTGGTGGATCCATATGTGGTATGTGAAAAGAACACACATGAAATGACACTGGTGGATCCATATGTGGTTTGTGAAAAGAACACACATGCAATGAACTCAGGTGGATCCATATGTGGTCTATGAAAAGAACACACATGCAATGACACTGGTTGATCCATATGTGGTCTGTGAAAAGAACACACATGCAATGACAATGGTGGTTCCATATGTGGTCTGTGAAAAAAACACACATGCAATGACTCCGGTGGATCCTTATGTGGTTTGTGAAAAGAACACACATCCAATGATAATAGTGGTTCCATATGTGGTTTGTGAAAAGAACACACATGCAATGACTCTAGCTGTATTCTGTGAAAAGAACACACATGAAATCATGCTGGTGGATCCATATGTGGTCTGTGAAAATAACACACATCCAATGACAATGGTGGATCCATATGTGGTATGTGAAAATAACACAAATGCAATGAGAATGGTGGTTTCATATGTGGTCTGTGAAAAGAACATACATGCAATGACTCTAACTGTGGTTAATGAAAAGAACACACATGTAATGACACTGGTGGATCCAAATGTCGTCTGTAAAAAGAACACACATGCAATAACACTGGTGGATCCATATGTGGTCTATGAAAAGAACAGACATGCAATGAAAATTGTGGTTCCATATGTGGTCTATGAAAAGAACACACATGCAATGACACTAGTGGATCCATATGTGGTCTGTGAAAAGAACACACATGAAATGACACTAGTGGATCCATATGTGGTTAATGAAAAGAACACACATTTCAATGACAATGGTGGATCCATATATGGTTTGTGAAAAGGACACACATGCAATGAACTCTAGTGGATCCATATGTGGTCTGTGAAAACAACACACATTTCAATGACACTTGAGGATCCATATGTGGTCCGTGAAAAGAGTACATATGGAATGACATTGGTGGATCCATATGTGGTCTCTGAAAAGAACACACATGCAATGACTCTAGTGGATCCATATGTGGTTTGTGAAAAGAAGACACATGCAATGACACTGGTTGATCCATATGTGGTCTTTGAAAAGAACACACATGAAATGACACTGATGGATTCATATATGGTTAATGAAAAGAACACACATTTCAATGAACCTGGTGGATCCATATATGGTTTGTGAAAAGAACACACATGCAATGAACTCTGGTGGATCCATATGTGGTCTATGAAAACAACACACATTTCAATGACACTGGTGGATCCATACATTGTTTGTGAAAAGAACACACATGCAATGAACTCTGGTGGATCCATATGTGGTCTATGGAAAGAACACACATGCAATGACACTGGTTGTTCCATATGTGGTCTGCGAAAAGAACACACATGAAATGACACTGGTGGATCTATCTGTGGTCTGTGAAAAGAATACACATGCAATGACACTGGTGGATCCATATGTGGTATGTGAAAAGAACACACATGAAATGACACTGGTGGATCCATATGTGGTTTGTGAAAAGAACACACATGCAATGAACTCCGGTGGATCCATATGTGGTCTATGAAAAGAACACACATGCAATGACACTGGTTGATCCATATGTGGTCTGTGAAAAGAACACACATGCAATGACAATGGTGGTTCCATATGTGGTCTGTGAAAAGAACACACATGCAATGACTCCGGTGGATCCTTATGTGGTTTGTGAAAAGAACACACATCCAATGACAATAGTGGTTCCATATGTGGTTTGTGAAAAGAACAGACATGCAATGACTCTAGCAGATACGTGAAAAGAACACACATGAAATCATGCTGGTGGATCCATATGTGGTCTGTGAAAATAACACACATCCAATGACAATGGTGGATCCATATGTGGTATGTGAAAATAACACAAATGCAATGAGAATGGTGGTTCCATATGTGGTCTGTGAAAAGAACATACATGCAATGACTCTAACTGTGGTTAATGAAAAGAACACACATGTAATGACACTGGTGGATCCAAATGTCGTCTGTAAAAAGAACACACATGCAATAACACTGGTGGATCCATATGTGGTCTGTGAAAAGAACAGACATGCAATGAAAATTGTGGTTCCATATGTGGTCTATGAAAAGAACACACATGCAATGACACTAGTGGATCCATATGTGGTCTGTGAAAAGAACACACATGAAATGACACTAGTGGATCCATATGTAGTTAATGAAAAGAACACACATTTCAATGACAATGGTGGATCCATATATGGTTTGTGAAATGGACACACATGCAATGAACTCTAGTGGATCCATATGTGGTCTGTGAAAACAACACACATTTCAATGACACTTGAGGATCCATATGTGGTCCGTGAAAAGAGTACATATGGAATGACATTGGTGGATCCATATGTGGTCTCTGAAAAGAACACACATGCAATGACTCTAGTGGATCCATATGTGGTTTGTGAAAAGAAGACACATGAAATGACACTGGTTGATCCATATGTGGTCTTTGAAAAGAACACACATGAAATGACACTGATGGATTCATATATGGTTAATGAAAAGAACACACATTTCAATGAACCTGGTGGATCCATATATGGTTTGTGAAAAGAACACACATGCAATGAACTCTGGTGGATCCATATGTGGTCTATGAAAACAACACAAATTTCAATGACACTAGTGGATCCATATGTGGTTTTGTGAAAAGAACAGACATGCATGATACTGGTGGATCCATATGTGGTCTGTGAAAAGAACACACATGCAATAACACTGGAGGATCCATATGTGGTCTGTGAAAAGAACAAACATTTCACTGACACTGTTGGATCCATATGTGGTCTGTGAACAGAACACACATGCAATGACATTGGTGGATCCATATGTGGTCCGTGAAAAGAACACACATGCAATGACAATGGTGGTTCCATATGTGGTATGTGAAAAGAACACACATGCAATGACAATGGTGGATCCATATGTGGTTTGTGAAAAGAACACACATGCAATGACACTGGTTGATCCATATGTGGTCTGTGAAAAGACAACACATGAAATGACACTGGTGGATCCGTATGTGGTTAATGAAAAGAACACACATTTCAATGACACTGGTGGATCCATATATGGTTTGTGAAACGAACACACATGCAATGACACTGGTTGATCCATATGTGGTCTGTGAAAAGACAACACATGAAATGACACTGGTGGATCCATATGTGGTTAATGAAAAGAACACACAATTCAATGACACTGGTGGATCCATATATGGTTTGTGAAACGAACACATATGCAATGACACTGGTGGATCCATATGTGGTCTGTGAAAAGAAAACACATTTCAATGACAATGGTGGATCCATACATTGTCTGTGAAAAGAACACACATGCAATGAACTCTGGTGGATCCATACGTGGTCTATGAAAAGAACAGACATGCAATGACACTGGTTGATCTATATGTGGTCTGTGAAAAAACACACATGAAATGACACTGGTGGATCCATATGTGGTCTGTGAAAAGATAACACATGCAATGACACTGGAGGATCCATATGTGGTCTGTGAAAAGAACACACATGCAATGACACTGGTGGATCCATATGTGGTTTGTGAAAAGAACACACATGCAATAACACTGGTGGATCCATATGTGGTCCGAGAAAAGAACAAACATGCAATGACACTGGTGGATCCATGTGTGGTCTATGAAAAGAACACACATGCAATGACTCTGGTGGATCCATACGTGGTTTGTGAAAAGAACACACATGCAATGACAATGTTGGTTCCATATTTGTTTGTGAAAAGAACAGACATGCAATGACTCTAGCTGTGGTCTGTGAAAAGAACACACATGAAATGACACTTGTGGATCCATATGTGGTATGTGAAAAGAACACACATCGAATGACAATGGTGGATCCATATGTGGTCTGTGAAAAGAACACACATGCAATGACAATGGTGGTTCCATATGTGTTCTGTGAAAAGAACAGACATGCAATTACTCTAGCTGTGGTTAATGAAAAGAACACACATGCAATGACACTGGTAGATCCATATGTGGTCTGTGAAAAGAACACACATGCAATGACACTGGTGGATCCGTATGTGGTCTGTGAAAAGAACAGACATGCAATGCAAATGGTGGTTCCATATGTGGTCTATGAAAAGAACACACATGCAATGATACTGGTGGATCCATATGTGGTTTGTGAAAAGAACACACATGCAATGACAGTAGTGGATCATATGTGGTCTGTGAAAAGAAAACACATGAAATGATTCTGGTGGATTTATATGTGGTTTGTGAAAAGAATATACATGCAATGATACTGGTGGATCCATATGTGGTGTTTGAACAGAACTCACAAGGAATGACACTGGTGGATCCATACGTGGTCTGTCAAAAGAACAAACATTTCAATGACACCGGTGGATCCGTATGTGGTCTGTCAAAAGAACAAACATTTCAATGACACTAGTGGATCCACATGTGGTCTGTGAAAAGAACACACATGCAATGACACTGGTGGATCCATACGTGGTCTCTGAAAATAACACACATGCAATGACAATGGTGGATCCATATGTGGTTTATGAAAAGAACACACATGCAATGACATTGGTTGATCCATATGTGGTCTGTGAAAAGAACACACATGAAATGACACTAGTGGATCCATATGTGTTTTGTGAAAAGAACAAACATTTCAATGACACTGGTGGATCCATATATGGTATATGAAAAGAACAGACAGGCAATGCTACTAGTGGTTCCATATGTGGTTTGTGAAAAGAACACACATTTCAATGACACTGGTGGATCCATACTTGGTCTATGAAAAGAACACACATGCAATGAACTCTGGTCGATCCATATGTGGTCTATGAAAAGAACACACATGCAATGATACTGGTTGATCCATATGTGGTCTGTGAAAAGAACACACATGAAATGTCACTGGTGGATCCATATGTGGTTTGTGAAAAGAACACACATGCAATGACACTTGTGGATACATATGTGGTCTTTGAAAAGAAAACACATGCAATGAAAATGGTGGATCCATATGTGGTCTGTGAAACGAACACACATGCAATGACACTGGTGGATCCATATGTGGTCTGTGAAAAGAACACACATGCAATGACACTGGTGGATCCATATGTGGTCTGTGAAAAGAACACACATGCAATGACACTGGTGGATCCATATGTGGTGTGTGAAAAGAACAAACATGCAATGACTCTAGTGGATCCATATGTGGTTTGTGAAAAGAACACACATGCAATGACAATGGTGGTTCCATATGTGGTCTAAGAAAAGAACACACATCAATGACAATGTTGGTTCCATATTTTTTTGTGAAAAGAACAGACATGCAATGACTCTAGCTGTGGTCTGTGAAAAGAACACATATGAAATGACACTTCTGGATCCATATGTGGTCTGTGAAAAGAACACACATCCAATGACAATGGTGGTTCCATATGTGGTCTGTGAAAAGAACACACATGCAATGACAATGGTTGTTCCATATGTGGTCTGTAAAAAGAACAGACATGCAATGACTCTAGCTGTGGTTAATGAAAAGAACACACATGCAATGACACTGGTGGATCCATATGTGGTCTGTGAAAAGAACACACATGCAATGAAAATGGTGGATCCATATATGGTTTGTGAAACGAACACACATGCAATGAACAATGGTGGATCCATATGTGGTTTATGAAAACAACACACATTTCAATGACACTGGTGGATCCATACATTGTCTGTGAAAAGAACACACATGCAAGGAACTCTGGTGGATCCATATGTCGTCTATGAAAAGAACACACATGCAATGACACTGGTTGATCCATATGTGGTCTGTGAAAAGAACACCCATGAAATGACACTGGTGGATCCATATGTGGTCTGTGAAAAGAACACACATGCAATGACACCGGTGATCCATATGTCGTTTTTGAAAAGAACACACATGCAATGAAAATGGTGGATCCATATGTGGTCTATGAAAATAAGACACATGCAATGACACTGGTGGATCCATATGTGGTTTGTGAAGAGAACACACATGCAATGACAATGGTGGATCCATATGTGGTCCGTGAAAAGAACAAACATGCAATGACTCTGGTGGATCCATATGTGGTTTGTGAAAAGAACACACATGCAATGACAATGTTGGTTCCATATTTGTTTGTGAAAAGGACAGACATGCAATGTCTCGAGCTGTGGTCTGTGAAAAGAATAGACAAGCAATGATACTGGTGGATCCATATGTGGTCTTTGAAAAGAACTCACATGCAATGACACTGGTGGATCCATATGTGGTCTGTCAAAAGAACAAACATTTCAATGACACCGGTGGATCCATATGTGGTCTGTCAAAAGAACAAACATTTCAATGACACTAGTGGATCCACATGTGGTCTGTGAAAAGAACACACATGCAATGACACTAGTGGATCCATACGTGGTCTCTGAAAATAACACACATGCAATGACAATGGTGGATCCATATGTGGTTTATGAAAAGAGGACACATGCAATGACATTGGTTGATCCATATGTGGTCTGTGAAAAGAATACACATGAAATGACACTAGTGGATCCATATGTGTTTTGTGAAAAGAACAAACATTTCAATGACACTGGTGGATCCATATATGGTATATGAAAAGAACAGACAGGCAATGCCACTAGTGGTTCCATATGTGGTTTGTGAAAAGAACACACATTTCAGTGACACTGGTGGATCCATACTTGGTCTATGAAAAGAACACACATGCAATGAACTCTGGTCGATCCATATGTGGTCTATGAAAAGAACACACATGCAATGATACTGGTTGATCCATATGTGGTCTGTGAAAAGAACACACATGAAATGACACTGGTGGATCCATATGTGGTTTGTGGAAAGAACACACATGCAATGACACCGGTGGATCCATATGTGGTTTGTGAAAAGAACACACATGCAATGACACTTGTGGATACATATGTGGTCTGTGAAAAGAACACACATGCAATGAAAATGGTGGATCCATATGTGGTTTGTGAAACGAACACACATGCAATGACACTGGTGGATCCATATGTGGTCTGTGAAAAGAACACACATGCAATGACACTGGTGGATCCATATGTGGTCTGTGAAAAGAACACACATGCAATGACACTGGTGGATCCATATGTGGTCTGTGAAAAGAACAAACATGCAATGACTCTAGTGGATGCATATGTGGTTTGTGAAAAGAACACACATGCAATGGTGGTTCCATATGTGGTCTAAGAAAAGAACACACATCAATGACAATGTTGGTTCCATATTTGTTTGTGAAAAGAGCAGGACATGCAATGACTCTAGGCTGTAGTGCGTGAAAAGAACACATATGAAATGACATACGGATCCATATGTGGTCTGTGAAAAGAACACACATCCAATGACAATGGTGGATCCATATGTGGTCTGTGAAAAGAACACACATGTAATGACAATGGTTGTTCCATATGTGGTCTGTGAAAAGAACAGACTTGCGATGACTCTAGCTGTGGTTAATGAAAAGAACACACATGCAATGACACTTGTATATCCATATGTGGTCTGTGAAAGAACACACATGCAATGACACTGGTGGATCCATATGTGGTGCAGTGAAAGAACACACATGCAATGCAAATGGTGGATCCATATATGGTTCGTGAAACGAACACACATGCAATGAACTCTGGTGGATCCATATGTGGTCTATGAAAACAACACACATTTCAATGACACTGGTGGATCCATACATTGTCTGTGAAAAGAACACACATGCAATGAACTCTGGTGGATCCATATGTCGTCTATGAAAAGAACACACATGCAATGACACTGGTTGATCCATATGTGGTCTGTGAAAAGAACACCCATGAAATGACACTGGTGGATCCATATGTGGTCTGTGAAAAGAACACACATGCAATGACACTGGTGATCCATATGTGGTCTGTGAAAAGAACACACATGCAATGACACTGGTGGATCCATATGTCGTTTTTGAAAAGAACACACATGCAATGAAAATGGTGGATCCATATGTGGTCTATGAAAATAATACACATGCAATGACACTGGTGGATCCATATGTGGTTTGTGAAAAGAACACACATGCAATGACAATGGTGGATCCATATGTGGTCCGTGAAAAGAACAAACATGCAATGACACTGGTGGATCCTTGTGTGTTCTATGAAAAGAACACACATGCAATGACTCTGGTGGATCCATATGTGGTTTGTGAAAAGAACACACATGCAATGACAATGTTGGTTCCATATTTGTTTGTGAAAAGGACAGACATGCAATGTCTCGAGCTGTTGTCTGTGAAAAGAATAGACAAGCAATGATACTGGTGGATCCATATGTGGTCTTTGAAAAGAACTCACATGCAATGACACTGGTGGATCCATATGTGGTCTGTCAAAAGAACAAACATTTCAATGACACCGGTGGATCCATATGTGTCTACATCAAAGAACAAACATTTCAATGACACTTGTGGATCCACATGTGGTCTGTGAAAAGAACACACATGCAATGACACTAGTGGATCCATACGTGGTCTCTGAAAATAACACACATGCAATGACAATGGTGGATCCATATGTGGTTTATGAAAAGAGGACACATGCAATGACATTGGTTGATCCATATGTGGTCTGTGAAAAGAATACACATGAAATGACACTAGTGGATCCATATGTGTTTTGTGAAAAGAACAAACACTTCAATGACACTGGTGGATCCATATATGGTATATGAAAAGAATGGCAGTGCAATGCCACTAGTGGTTCCATATGTGGTTTGTGAAAAGAACACACATTTCAGTGACACTGGTGGATCCATACTTGGTCTATGAAAAGAACACACATGCAATGAACTCTGGTCGATCCATATGTGGTCTATGAAAAGAACACACATGCAATGATACTGGTTGATCCATATGTGGTCTGTGAAAAGAACACACATGAAATGACACTGGTGGATCCATATGTGGTTTGTGGAAAGAACACACATGCAATGACACCGGTGGATCCATATGTGGTTTGTGAAAAGAACACACATGCAATGACACTTGTGGATACATATGTGGTCTGTGAAAAGAACACACATGCAATGAAAATGGTGGATCCATATGTGGTTTGTGAAACGAACACACATGCAATGACACTGGTGGATCCATATGTGGTCTGTGAAAAGAACACACATGCAATGACACTGGTGGATCCATATGTGGTCTGTGAAAAGAACAAACATGCAATGACTCTAGTGGATGCATATGTGGTTTGTGAAAAGAACACACATGCAATGACAATGGTGGTTCCATATGTGGTCTAAGAAAAGAACACACATCAATGACAATGTTGGTTCCATATTTGTTTGTGAAAAGAACAGACATGCAATGACTCTAGCTGTGGTCTGTGAAAAGAACACATATGAAATGACACTTCTGGATCCATATGTGGTCTGTGAAAAGAACACACATCCAATGACAATGGTGGATCCATATGTGGTCTGTGAAAAGAACACACATGTAATGACAATGGTTGTTCCATATGTGGTCTGTGAAAAGAACAGACTTGCGATGACTCTAGCTGTGGTTAATGAAAAGAACACACATGCAATGACACTTGTATATCCATATGTGGTCTGTGAAAAGAACACACATGCAATGACACTGGTGGATCCATATGTGGTCTGTGAAAAGAACACACATGCAATGCAAATGGTGGATCCATATATGGTTCGTGAAACGAACACACATGCAATGAACTCTGGTGGATCCATATGTGGTCTATGAAAACAACACACATTTCAATGACACTGGTGGATCCATACATTGTCTGTGAAAAGAACACACATGCAATGAACTCTGGTGGATCCATATGTCGTCTATGAAAAGAACACACATGCAATGACACTGGTTGATCCATATGTGGTCTGTGAAAAGAACACCCATGAAATGACACTGGTGGATCCATATGTGGTCTGTGAAAAGAACACACATGCAATGACACTGGTGATCCATATGTGGTCTGTGAAAAGAACACACATGCAATGACACTGGTGGATCCATATGTCGTTTTTGAAAAGAACACACATGCAATGAAAATGGTGGATCCATATGTGGTCTATGAAAATAATACACATGCAATGACACTAGTGGATCCATATGTGGTTTGTGAAAAGAACACACATGCAATGACAATGGTGGATCCATATGTGGTCCGTGAAAAGAACAAACATGCAATGACACTGGTGGATCCTTGTGTGTTCTATGAAAAGAACACACATGCAATGACTCTGGTGGATCCATATGTGGTTTGTGAAAAGAACACACATGCAATGACAATGTTGGTTCCATATTTGTTTGTGAAAAGGACAGACATGCAATGTCTCGAGCTGTTGTCTGTGAAAAGAATAGACAAGCAATGATACTGGTGGATCCATATGTGGTCTTTGAAAAGAACTCACATGCAATGACACTGGTGGATCCATATGTGGTATGTCAAAAGAACAAACATTTCAATGACACCGGTGGATCCATATGTGATCTGTCAAAAGAACAAACATTTCAATGACACTAGTGGATCCACATGTGCTCTGTGAAAAGAACACACATGCAATGACACTGGTGGATCCATATGTGGTCTGTGAAAATAACACACATGCAATGACAATGTTGGATCCATATGTGGTTTATGAAAAGAACACACATGCAATGACATTGGTTGATCCATATGTGGTCTGTGAAAAGAACACACATGAAATGACACTAGTGGATCCAGATTTGTTCTGTGAAAAGAACAAACATTTCAATGACACTGGTGGATCCATATATGGTATATGAAAAGAACAGACAGGCAATGCCACTAGTGGTTCCATATCTGGTTTGTGAAAAGAACACACATTTCAATGACACTGGTGAATCCATACTTGGTCTATGAAAAGAACACACATGCAATGAACTCTGGTCGATCCATATGTGGTCTATGAAAAGAACACACATGCAATGACACTGGTTGATCCATATGTGGTCTGTGAAAAGAACACACATGAAATGACACTGGTGGATCCATATGTGGTCTGTGAAAAGAACACACATGCAATGACACTGGTGAATCCATACGTGGTCTGTGAAAAGAACACACATGCAATGACACTGGTGGAGCCATATGTGGTCTGTGAAAAGAAGACACATGCAATGAAAATAGTGGATCCATATGTGGTCTGTGAGAAGAACACACTTGAAATGACACCGGTGGATCCATATGTGGTCTATGAAAAGAACACACATGCAATGACACTAGTGGATCCATATGTGGTCTATGAAAAGAACACACATGCAATGACTCTGGTGGATCCATATGAGGTTTGTGAAAAAAAAACACATGCAATGACAATGGTGGTTCCATATGTGGTTTGTGAAAAGAACACACATGCAATGACAATGGTGGTTCCAAATGTGGTTTATGAAAAGAACAGACATGCAATGACTCTAGCTGTGGTCTCTAAAAAGAACACACATGAAATGACACTGGTGCATCCATATGTGGTCTATGAAAAGAACACACATCCAATGACAATGGTGGATCCATATGTGGTATGTGAAAAGAACACACATTCAATGACAATGGTGGTTCCATATATGGTCTGTGAAAAGAACAGACATGCAATGACTCTAACTGTGGTTAATCAAAAGAACACACATACAATGACACTGGTGGATCGATATGTGGTCTGTAAAAAGAACACACATGCAATGACACTGGTGGATCCATATGTGGTCTGTGAAAAGAACACACATGCAATGAAAATTGTGGTTCCATATGTGGTTTGTGAAAAGAACACACATGCAATGACACTGGTGGAGCTATATGTGGTATGTGAAAAGAACACACATGTAATGAAAATAGTGGATCCATATGTGGTCTGTGAAAAGGAAACACATGCAATGACAGTGGTGGATCCATTTGTGGTATGTGAAAGGAACCCACATGTAATGGTACTGGTGGATCCAAATGTGGTTTGTGAAAGAACACACATGCAATGACACTGGTGGATCCATATGTGGTTCGTGAAAAGAACAAACATTTCAATGACACTGGTGGATCCGTACGTGGTCTGTGAAAAGAACACGCATGAAATGACACTGGTGGATCGATATGTGGTCTGTGAAAAGAACACACATGCAATGACAATGGTGGATGCATATGTGGTTTGTGAAAAGAACACACATGCAATGACACTGGTTAATCCATATGTGGTCTGTGAAAAGAACACACATGAAATGACACTGGTGGAGCCATATGTGGTTAATGAAAAGAACACACATTTCAATGACACTGGTGGATCCATATATGGTTCGTGAAAAGAACACACATGCAATGAACTCTGGTGGTATGTGGTATGTGAAAGCAACACACATTTCAATGACACTGGTGGATCCATACATTGTCTGTGAAAAGAACACACATGCAATGAACTATAGTGGATCCATATGTGGTCTATGAAAAGAACACACATGCAATGACACTGGTTGATCCATATGTGGTATGTGAAAAGAACACACATGAAAAGACACTGGCGGATCCATATGTGGTCTGTGAAAAGAACACACATGCAATGACACTGGTGAATCCATACGTGGTCTGTGAAAAGAACACACATGCAATGACACTGGTGGAGCCATATGTGGTCTGTGTAAAGAACACACATGCAATGAAAATAGTGGATCCATATGTGGTCTGTGAGAAGAACACACTTCAAATGACACCGGTGGATCCATATGTGGTCTATGAAAAGAACACACATGCAATGACACTAGCGGATCCATATGTGGTCTGTGAAAAGAACACACATGCAATGACTCTGGTGGATCTATATGAGGTTTGTGAAAAGAACACACATGCAATGACAATGGTGGTTCCATATGTGGTTTGTGAAAAGAACAGACATGCAGTGACTCTAGCTGTGGTCTCTGAAAAGAACACACATGAAATGACACTAGTGCATCCATATGTGGTCTATGAAAAGAACACACATCCAATGACAATGGTGGATCCATATGTGGTATGTGGAAAGAACACACATGCAATGACAATGGTGGTTCCATATGTGGTATGTGAAAAGAACAGACATGCAATGACTCTAACTGTGGTTAATGAAAAGAACACACATGCAATGACACTGGTGGATCCATATGTGGTATGTAAAAAGAACACACATGCAGTGACACTGGTTGATCCATATGTGGTCTATGAAAAGAACACACATTTCAATGACACTGGTGGATCCATATATGGTTCGTGAAAAGAACACACATGCAATGAACTCTGGTGGATCCATATGTGGAATGTGAAAACAACACACATTTCAATGACACTGGTGTATCCATACATTGTCTGTGAAAAGAACACACATGCAATGAACTCTAGTGGATCCATATGTGGTCTATGAAAAGAACACACATGCAATGACACTGGTTGATCCATACATTGTCTATGAAAATAACACACATGAAATGACACTGGCGGATCCATATGTGGACGGTGAAAAGAACACACATGCAAAGACACTGGTGAATCCATATGTGGTCTGTGAAAAGAACACACATGCAATGACACTGGTGGAGCCATATGTGATCTGTCAAAAGAACACACATGCAATGAAAATAGTGGATCCATATGTGGTCTTTGAAAAGAAAACACATGCAATGACACTGGTGGATCCATTTGTGGTCTGTGAAAAGAACACACATGCAATGACACTGGTGGATCCATATGTGGTCTATGACACATGCAATGACACTGGTGGATCCATAACTGGTTTGTGAAAAGAACACACATTTCAATGACACTGGTGGATCCATACATGGTCTGTGAAAAGAACACAGATGCAATGAACTCTGGTAGATCCATATATGGTCTACGAAAAGAACACACATGCAATGACACTGGTTGATCCATATGTGGTCTGTGAAAAGAAACACACTTGAAATGACACCGGTGGATCCATATGTGGTCTGTGAAAAGAACACACATGCAATGACACTAGTGGATCCATATGTGGTCTGTGAAAAGAACTCAAATGCAATGACTCTGGTGGATCCATATGACGTTTGTGAAAAGAACACACATGCAATGACAATGGTGGTTCCATATGTGGTTTGTGAAAAGAATAGACATGCAATGACTCTAGCTGTGGTCTATGAAAAGAACACACATGAAATGACACTGGGGCATCCATATGTGGTCTATGAAAAGAACACACATCCAATGACAATGGTGGATCCATACGTGGTATGTGAAAAGAACACGCATGCAATTACAATGGTGGTTCCATATGTGGTCTGTGAAAAGAGCATACATGCAACGACTCTAACTGTGGTTAATGAAAAGAACACACATGCAATGACACTGGTGGATCCATATGTGGTATGTGAAAACAACACACATGCAATGAATATTGTGGTTCCATATGTGGTCTATGAAAAGAACACAAATGCAATGACACTGGTGGAGCCATATGTGGTCTGTGAAAAGAACACACATGCAATGAAACTGGTGGATCCATATGTGGTCTGTGAGAAGAACACACATGAAATGACTCTGGTGGATCCATATGTGGTCTGTGAAAAAACACACGTGCAATGACACTGGTGGATCCATATGTGGTATGTGGAAAGAACACACATGCAATGACAATGGTGGTTCCATATGTGGTCTGTGAAAAGAACAGACATGCAATGACTCTAAGCATGGTTAATGAAAAGAACACACATGCAATGACACTGGTGGATCTATATGTGGTCTGTAAAAAGAACACACATGCAGTGACACTGGTTGATCCATATGTGGTCTATGAAAAGAACACACATTTCAATGACACTGGTGGATCCATATATGGTTCGTGAAAAGAACACACATGCAATGAACTCTGGTGGATCCATATGTGGAATGTGAAAACAACACACATTTCAATGACACTGGTGGATCCATACATTGTCTGTGAAAAGAACACACATGCAATGAACTCTAGTGGATCCATATGTGGTCTACGAAAAGAACACACATGCAATGACACTGGTTGATCCATATGTGGTATGTGAAAATAACACACATGAAATGACACTGGCGGATCCATATGTGGTCGGTGAAAAGAACACACATGCAAAGACACTGGTGAATCTATATGTGGTCTGTGAAAAGAACACACATGCAATGACACTGGTGGAGCCATATGTGATCTGTGAAAAGAACACACATGCAATGAAAATAGTGGATCCATATGTGGTCTTTGAAAAGAAAACACATGCAATGACACTGGTGGATCCATTTGTGGTCTGTGAAAAGAACACACATGCAATGACACTGGTGGATCCATATGTGGTCTATGACACATGCAATGACACTGGTGGATCCATAACTGGTTTGTGAAAAGAACATACATTTCAATGACACAGGAGGATCCATACATGGTCTGTGAAAAGAACACAGATGCAATGAACTCTGGTAGATCCATATATGGTCTACGAAAAGAACACACATCCAATGACACTGGTTGATCCATATGTGGTCTGTGAAAAGAAACACACTTGAAATGACACCGGTGGATCCATATGTGGTCTGTGAAAAGAACACACATGCAATGACACTAGTGGATCCATATGTGGTCTGTGAAAAGAACTCACATGCAATGACTCTGGTGGATCCATATGACGTTTGTGAAAAGAACACACATGCAATGACAATGGTGGTTCCATATGTGGTTTGTGAAAAGAATAGACATGCAATGACTCTAGTTGTGGTCTCTGAAAAGAACACACATGAAATGACACTGGTGCATCCATATGTGGTCTATGAAAAGAACACACATCCAATGACAATGGTGGATCCATATGTGGTATGTGAAAAGAACACGCATGCAATTACAATGGTGGTTCCATATGTGGTCTGTGAAAAGAACATACATGCAATGACTCTAACTGTGGTTAATGAAAAGAACACACATGCAATGACACTGGTGGATCCATATGTGGTATGTGAAAACAACACACATGCAATGAATATTGTGGTTCCATATGTGGTCTATGAAAAGAACACAGATGCAATGACACTGGTGGATCCATATGTGGAATGTGAAATGAACACTCATGCAATGACACTGGTGGATCCATATGTGGTCTGTGAGAAGAACACACATGAAATGACTCTGGTGGATCCATATGTGGTCTGTGAAAAAACACACGTGCAATGACACTGGTGGATCCATATGTGGTATGTGGAAAGAACACACATGCAATGACAATGGTGGTTCCATATGTGGTCTGTGAAAAGAACAGACATGCAATGACTCTAACTGTGGTTAATGAAAAGAACACACATGCAATGACACTGGTGGATCTATATGTGGTATGTAAAAAGAACACACATGCAGTGACACTGGTTGATCCATATGTGGTCTATGAAAAGAACACACATTTCAATGACACTGGTGGATCCATATATGGTTCGTGAAAAGAACACACATGCGATGAACTCTGGTGGATCCATATGTGGTATGTGAAAACAACACACATTTCAATGACACTGGTGGATCCATACATTGTCTGTGAAAAGAAAACACATGCAATGAACTCTATTGGATCCATATGTGGTCTATGAAAAGAACACACATGCAATGACACTGGTTGATCCATATGTGGTATGTGAAAATAACACACATGAAATGACACTGGCGGATCCATATGTGGACGGTGAAAAGAACACACATGCAAAGACACTGGTGAATCCATATGTGGTCTGTGAAAAGAACACACATGCAATGACACTGGTGGAGCCATATGTGATCTGTCAAAAGAACACACATGCAATGAAAATAGTGGATCCATATGTGGTCTTTGAAAAGAAAACACATGCAATGACACTGGTGGATCCATTTGTGGTCTGTGAAAAGAACACACATGCAATGACACTGGTGGATCCATATGTGGTCTATGACACATGCAATGACACTGGTGGATCCATAACTGGTTTGTGAAAAGAACACACATTTCAATGACACTGGTGGATCCATACATGGTCTGTGAAAAGAACACAGATGCAATGAACTCTGGTAGATCCATATATGGTCTACGAAAAGAACACACATGCAATGACACTGGTTGATCCATATGTGGTCTGTGAAAAGAAACACACTTGAAATGACACCGGTGGATCCATATGTGGTCTGTGAAAAGAACACACATGCAATGACACTAGTGGATCCATATGTGGTCTGTGAAAAGAACTCAAATGCAATGACTGGTGGATCCATATGGTTTGTGAAAAGAACACACATGCAATGACAATGGTGGTTCCAAATGTGGTCTGTGAAAAGAATAGACATGCAATGACTCTAGCTGTGGTCTATGAAAAGAACACACATGAAATGACACTTGGTGCATCCATATGTGGTCTATGAAAGAACACACATCCAATGACAATGGTGGATCCATACGTGGTATGTGAAAAGAACATGCAATTACAATGGTGGTTCCATATGTGGTCATGAAAAGAACATACATGCAACGACTCTAACTGTGGTTAATGAAAAGAACACACATGCAATGACACTGGTGGATCCATATGTGGTATGTGAAAACAACACACATGCAATGAATATTGTGGTTCCATATGTGGTCTATGAAAAGAACACAAATGCAATGACACTGGTGGAGCCATATGTGGTATGTGAAAAGAACACACATGCAATGAACTGGTGGATCCATATGTGGTCTGAGAAGAACACACATGAAATGACTCTGGTGGATCCATATGTGGTGCATGAAAAACACACGTGCAATGACACTGGTGGATCCATATGTGGTATGTGGAAAGAACACACATGCAATGACAATGGTGGTTCCATATGTGGTGCTGTGAAAAACAGACATGCAACGACTCTAACTGTGGTTAATGAAAAGAACACACATGCAATGACACTGGTGGATCTATATGTGGTCTGTAAAAAGAACACACATGCAGTGACACTGGTTGATCCATATGTGGTCTATGAAAAGAACACACATTTCAATGACACTGGTGGATCCATATATGGTTCGTGAAAAGAACACACATGCAAGGAACTCTGGTGGATCCATATGTGGAATGTGAAAACAACACACATTTCAATGACACTGGTGGATCCATACATTGTCTGTGAAAAGAACACACATGCAATGAACTCTAGTGGATCCATATGTGGTCTACGAAAAGAACACACATGCAATGACACTGGTTGATCCATATGTGGTATGTGAAAATAACACACATGAAATGACA